>CM077647.1:143136062-143736062 GCA_039707465.1 Rhabdophis nuchalis
TAATGATCTAATTCTCATCCTGTTCAAACCTGGAAGTCAGGTATAAAATTGCTTTCTTCTAATTTGCAGTCATTAAAAACAATACACCATAAAATTTGCAACTTCACAACATCCTAAAGACATGAAATACCTCAAGATGGATTTTAAGCCTGTTTAGATTCTTTATGCATAAGAGAGGGGCAATGGGGCCTATTATTTGGGCATTTTAATGAAGTTTTAATTTTTTAAAAACAAAGTTTATGGAATGTTTCTTGTGATTATATGATTCCAGATATACCTCAACGTTATGTAATTAATGGTAATAAGATATCTACTGTGTCATAAAATGCCATATCTTGAACTGAAAAGACAGTTCTTCATATCAGGTTACTTTTATTAAAGAAGACATTTCACAGAAGAATGTAGCATGGTTATAGTCTCAAATGTTAGAGGAGCATTTGATTTTTTTTTCATATCAGCAGGGAATATGATTTTGCCAAACTTTGAAATTACGGATATATTATATAAAGCCATAAGATATATTCAAGGATGTGAATTGTCATGAGAAACTTCCATATCTGTTGATTAGCATAAAACTAGCACTGCAGTTGTTTCATTAAATATGTTACATTTCTCCTCTCAGACTTTAGCCTATCTTTATCAAAACTATAAATACAACAACAATGAAACCCCTTTGTTAAAACACATTAAAAAAAACAGGTTAGCTCTTAAACCTTTCTTGAATAATCCTTATAAATTTTAAAATTTAAAAGCTTACTTTTTCCCCATTGATCCTTTTAAATTGATAATGAAAACAGTCATACAAAATCAGTCTATGCCCATTTTTTTTCTTTTCTTTGTTGATATTACTTTCATAACCTCTTGAAGTTTTTTTCTGGAAGAAATATAGCACACCTCTAGCTCAAATATAAACGCATGGTGCAGATTGATGGTGAAAAAGCTAGCATCAAATACTGGTGAATATGAGAATTATATAATGGAAATGAATCCTTAATTAGGATCCAAAATATTATTATTCGTATTCAAAAATAGACTATTTTTTTAAAAAAAAGATTAAAGTAAAATTTCCTCACTAACAAAGCTTTAAAATCTTATTCTACAGCTATTATTCTTGTAATTCAGCATGCTACAACTTTAGTGAGATTCAGACATGGCTTCCTACTCAACATTTGCTAATTAGTCCCATAGGGAACATGGCCACAACATTGAGTACTTCTATACACAAAGGAGTGTTTGCACAGTTACAACTGTAGTGGTGGAAGATGCCATTATCCAGGGAAGTGCAGGACATGTTTACTTTCAACAAGAGGAAAGTGTAGTAGAGGTACAAAATGGTGCTGAGGGTAATATTGCTTTAGTATATAATGAATAGTGGAAGTTTCTCTTTTTGTAATAGATTGATATAATATCTGATGTTTTCAATCCCTGCCTTTTGTTTTCCAAAATATTATGTCATGAACTGAAACAACTGTCCCTTAAGGACCACTCTATGTATTCAAACTATTCCTTACAATGAAGACTATATCACAACATTGATTTGCATTCCTAAAGACAATTTGAATAAAGCTCTGTGGTTATGCAAATAGGTTTAGTTGCAGGAAGAGTCCATCAGTGAAATCAGGAACACAAATTTAATATCAAATACTCATCCACAGTAGTATAAATGACACATATGAAAAAATATGTATCAGACACAGAAGTGGTATTTTACTGGTTTGGACCAGTTTGCCCAAAAGGGTAGTGGAAATCAAGAGTGGCTCCACCCACCCACACCATTTGACCATTGTTTTTTTGCTAAAAGCACAACAAAGGTGGCTGAATCACAAAAGAGAGGTGGCTGAAGCAGAATCTTAGGGGATTTTGAGTTAGATATTTAATTCAGTTTTTAAGGGGTTCCAGGGAAGGGGGTGGGCAAACTGAAATTGGGTTGGTGGGTTCTGGTGATAACCCACTGGGGAACACTCCCAGGTCGGCTGACGGTCCCGACGGGGAGGACATAGGGTCTAGAATTGGGAAGGGGGTGGGGGTCTGTTTAACAGAGGGCCACGCCATCGAGACTGTATGTGGGAGGGGCAGGTATGGCGGGAGCCGAGGGCCATATCCTATTAGGGGAGGGCACAGCCGCTGTTTGCGAGCGATTGCACGTTCCGACCCTCATGGCTCCACTTGCAACCAAGGAGGTTCAGGATCTCAGGGCCTGGGCCGTCGGCTGA
Organism: Rhabdophis nuchalis; assembly: GCA_039707465.1. Classification (NCBI taxonomy): domain Eukaryota; kingdom Metazoa; phylum Chordata; class Lepidosauria; order Squamata; family Natricidae; genus Rhabdophis; species Rhabdophis nuchalis. The sequence goes on from CM077647.1 coordinate 143,138,276, forward strand.
TGTTATGTAATGCCAGGTCCATGGTCAACAAAGCTCCCCTTATCCATGATTTGATCTTGGAGGGGGAGCCGGACCTGGCGGGTATTACGGAGACCTGGTTGGGTGAGGAGGGGGGAGTGCCCCTCGTTGAAATGTGCCCACCGGGTTACCGGGCATTTCATCAGCCACGAGCACAGGGTCGGGATGGGGTGGTGGTGGTCGTTATAAAGGAGGGTCTGGATCCGAGGGAGACCACTGTTATAAAGGAGGGTCTGGATCCGAGGGAGACCACTGGATCCGAGGGAGACCACAGACAGCTGGCTGTGAGTCTCTATGTGTGAAGTGGGGCCATGGGAGGCAGTTGGGCTTGCTGATTGTGCACCTGGCTCCCCGCTACGTGTCAGCAGCGCTACCTGACCTTCTCAGTGTGATAGCCAAGGTGGCGGTTGATACCCCCAGACTATTAGTCATGGGGGATTTCAATCTGAAAATCCCCCATGTGAAGCACCTGAGACGGCAAGGGAGTTCATGGCCTCCATGACGGCCATGGACCTGACCCAGCTAGTTCATGGCCCCACTCACACTGGGGAACACATGCTAGACCTAGTTTTTGTCTCGGGCCAGTGGTTGAGTGATCTTGGTTTAGGGGATATAGTCATCAAGCCCCTGTCATGGTCAGATCACTCTCTCCTTCGGCTGGACTTTCCAACCACTACACCCCACCGCGGGGAGGCAGAACCGGAAGCGATGAGATGGTTCCGCCCAAGGCATCTGATGGACCCTGAGGGGTTCCAGACGGAGCTTGGGCCAATACCAGAGACCTTGACCCGCGACTCGACTGAGGACCTGGTGGCCACCTGGAATATGGCAACAACAGGGGCCCGGGATTGGGGCATGCCTTTGCGGCCTCTCAATCGACGCCGATCCACCCTGGCTCCTTGGTTCTCTGAGGAGCTGAGGGTGATGAAGTATCAAAGGAGATGCCTAGAGAGCATTTGGAGGACCACCCATGCCGAATCTGACAGGACACTGGTAAGGTCGCATTTGAGGACCTACCTAGTGGAGATAAAAGCGGCGAAACTGAATTATTTCTCCGCTCTTATTGCGTTTGCAGGTAACCGGCCCACCGCCCTATTTTGGGTGACCCACTCCCTCCTTCATCAGAGGGCGCGGGATGCCCTTTTGCAGGGTTGTACGGAGGAATTTGGAGGCTATCTGCATGATAAAATTGATCAGATTCGGGATGGGTTAGCCTCCAATTGGGCTAGTTCAGATGGGCTGATGAAGGCAGGTCTTGAGGCTGTTATTTGGGAAGAGTTCAATCCTGTGACTCTCGAGGACATGGACAGGATGCTGGGGTGACTGAATGCCACCACATGTTTACTGGACCCGTGCCCCTCCTGGTTGGTACTGGCCTCCCGGGAGGTGATACGAGGCTGGTTCCAGGGAATTGTCAATGCTTCTTTGAGTGAGGGATTTATGCTGACCGCCTTGAAAGAGGCGGTGGTAAGACCCTTCCTCAAGAAGTCCTCCCTGGATCCAGCTGTTTTGGCCAACTACCGTCCTGTCTCCAACCTTTGCTTTTTGGCGAAGGTTGTTGAGAGTGTGGTGGCACGACAGTTCCCTCAGCACCTGGAGGAAACTGTCTATCTGGACTCGTGCCAGCCTGGCTTCCGGCCTGGGCACAGCACGGAGACGGCATTGGTTGCATTGGTGGATGATCTTTGGAGGGCTCGGGATAGAGGTTGTTCCTCTATACTGGTCCTGTTAAATCTCTCAGCGGCTTTCAATACCATCAACCATAGTATCTTATTGCACCAGCTGGAGGGGTTGGGGTTGGGGGGCACCGTTTTGCGGTGGTTCTCCTCTTACCTCTCCAACCGGTCACAATGTGTTGGCAGGAGGGCAGAGGTCAACGTCGAGGTACCTCACGTGTGGGGTGCCACAGAGGTCGGTCCTCTCACCCCTCCTGTTTAACATTTATATGAAGCTGCTGGGTGAGATCATCTGGGTTTTGGGGTAGAATTCCATCAGTACGCAGATGACACCCAGCCGTACATTTCTACCCCAGACCACCCCAACGATGCCATCGAAGTGATGTCCCGGTGTCTGGAGTCCGTGTGAGTCTGGATGGGGAGAAACAGTCTTCGACTCAACCCGTCCAAGACCGAGTGGCTGTGGCTTCCAGCGTCCATGGCTCGGGACCTAGCTACCTGCGGGATCGGATCCTGCCTCATACATCCTCACGGCCGATTCGCTCCCACAGAGAGGGACTGCTCCGGGTGCCGTCCACTAGACTCTGTCAGCGGGCGACGCCCAGGGGAAGGGCTCTCTCTGTGGCGGGCCCGGCCCTCTGGAACGACCTTCCCCCCGATATTAGAACGACCACGGACCTCCGCTCCTTCCGCCTGAAATTGAAGACTCATCTTTTCCGCCTGGCCGGCCTAGGGTAGTCTCTCTGTCTATGGGTTTTTAAATGTATACTATATTTATTGGGTATTTTTAGTTAATGGGATTTTAGCACAGGATTGATTGAGTTTAATTCGTTTTAATTTGTATGTATTTTGTATATTTTTCGGTTTTTAATTTCCCTGTGCACCGCCCCGAGTCCCTGTGGGGAGAGGGTGCGGTCAATAAATTCAACTTATTATTATTATTATTATTATTATGTCACGATACAGCCAGCTGGTACCATCTCTGGCTATCGGGGGCAAATCATTTGCCCCCACAGAGAGAGGGCTCGCAACTTGGGTGTCCTCCTGGACTCTTGGCTGATCATATGACAGCCGTGGCCAGGGGGGCTTTTCATCAGGCTCGCTTGATTCGCCAGTTGCAGCCCTTTCTGGATCGTGACGCTCTATGCACGGTCACTCAAGCCCTCGTCATCTCCCGCCTGGACTATTGCAACGATCTCTACATGGGGCTGCCCTTGAGGTGCACCCGGAGGTTCCAGTTGGTGCAGAATGCGGCTGCAAGGGGGATTCTGGGAGCCTCAAGATGCTCCCACATGACACCTCTCCTGCGCAAGCTGCACTGGCTGCCTGTGGCTTTAAAGGTGCGCTTCAAGGTGCTGGTAACCACCTTTAAAGCACTCCATGGCACAGGACCTGGCTACTTACAAGACAGCAGCCTGCTACCAAATACCTCCCACCGACCAGTTCGCTCCCACAGAATGGGCCTCCTCAGGGTATCGTCGGCCAAACAATGTCGGCTGGTGACCCCCAGGGGGAGAGCCTTCTCTGTGGCAGCTCCTGCCCTCTGCAATGACCTAACCCCTGACCTACATACGATCACTGATCTGCGCCTCTTCCGCCGGGCCTTGAAAACGCATTTATTCCGTGTGGCCGGCCTAGTGTAGTTTTTAATTGATTTTAATCGATTTTATTTAGTAATTTTATTTGGTTTTAGAACAGGCTCCTAATTTAATTGACATTTTAATTGACATTTTAAAGTATTTTACATATTCATGTCTTTGTTATTTTTATTATGCCTGTTCATCACCTTGAGTCCTACAAGGGAGAAGGGCGGTATACGAATTCAATAAACATTAACATTAACATGCACGGAAGGCTGTGCTCGTGTGTGCTCACATGTGTGAACTGGTAGGAAACTGGTAGTGTATATCACCCCTGGTGAGATGCCAACCTTCATGTTCTTATGCATGACATTGAAACAAAAGTATGAAAAGAAAGAGCTTCCATCAATACATCACAAAATATATTTTATTATTTTTGTGTCATGGTGGTTAGCTTTGTATGCTTGCCTTAATTAAATACCTGCTAAGTTCAGTCTCTATTATTCTAGTATACAGTGTATTCTCTAACTCATTGAGCAAAGATGGTCCATATCAACTGTATCTAAATTTAATAACTTGACAATGAAAGGGAAGAGAAAAACAAATACAAACATAACAAGAAAGCAAATTTTAAAAAATAAAGGAATGAGTTCTTAATTGCGTGAAGAACAGCAAATTGACTAGTTTACAACCTGAGCACTCTGGAAGTCAACCCTAAGCTAACAATTGAACATTGAGCAACTTTACTTACTCCAGCAATGTTAGCAGCAATCAATAGGTAGGATACATTATATACACTACAGATTTTTTTTCCCCCAAGATGGCGGCGCGCTTAGACGCTGCGGCTTTGAGCTCCTGGTGTCACAGTAGTAGAGTTAGGCAAAAACTAGTCTATACCCGCAGGGAGTTATTAAAGATTGGATCTTCTAGTCGACTAGATATTACCAGCAACTTCCAGCAGTCTCATAATATACCGAATGATATAGTAAGACTGCCAGGCTCTCCATGGATCGTTGTTTGGCCTAGGAGGCAGCGAAGAGAGAGGAAGCAGAAGCGGGGATGCAGAGCTGGTTTGCTAGTTCGGTTACGAAAGCAGCCTCACAGACCAGCATTACCAAGCATTTTCCTAACCAACTCTAGATCCTTTGTCCACAAAACCGATGAACTAGAGCTATGGATGGCAGCGAATAAGCTCATTCGTGACTGCTGTGTGATGATCATCACAGAGATCTGGCTTCATCCACTTGTACCAGATGCGTCTGTGGAGCTAACTAACCACACCACACACCGCTTTGACAGAAACAACAACTCTGGTAAAAGCAAAGGTGGAGGACTGTGTATTTACATACATAATAACTGGTGTACCAACAGTAGAGTTGCTTATACACACTGCTCTGCAGACTTGGAATTCTTGACTGTCATTTGTCGACCATTTTATTTACCTAGAGAGATTTCAGTTACAGTTATAACTGCTGTCTATATTCCACCTGATGCAAATGTTAGCACAGCACTCTCTAAGTTACATGATGCCATCGAGAGGCAGCAGCAAACTTACCCTGAGGGCGCTTTTATTGTGGCTGGGGGTTTTAATCAAGCCAGTCTAAAGTCTGTTCTCCCTAAGTTTGTGCAGTGTACCACCAGAGATAAGAATACTCTAGACCATATGTACTCAAACTTAAGACAGGCATATAGAGCAATCCCCCTCTCCCATCTGGGTACGTCTGACCACATCTCTCTGCTGCTGTGCCCAAAGTATATTCCCCTCAGGAAAAGGATACGGCCAGTCTTGAAAACTGTCAAAATCTGGCCAGAGGGAGCACTCTATCAATTACAGGACTGCTTTGAGACTACCGAGTGGAGTATATTTGAACACTTGGAGCTGCAAGAATTCACTGACACTGTACTGTCATACATTAAAACATGTACAGATAACGTAACAGTGAATAAATGTATCAGAGTTTACAGCAATCGTAAACCCTGGATGTCAGCAGAGGTACAATCACTGCTGAGAGCCCGAAACTCCGCTTTCAAAGCAGGGAACAAAGACAAATATAATGAAGCCAGGGCAAACTTGAGAAGAGGCATTAAGGCAGCTAAACAGGAATACAAGCAAAAGGTAGAGAAGTATCTGGAAGATAACAACTCAAGACAGGTGTGGCAGGGACTACAACACCTAACCAACTATAAGGGCAATACAAAAAAAATAGCCAATGCTGATGCCCTGCTAGTAGAGGAGCTAAATAGCTCCTTCGCCCGCTTTGAGGTAAAAAGACCAGTCTCTGTGGCTTTATCCCAAAGGCCCTGTAACATCCAGCCACTCACCCTGGATGAACATCAAGTGAGAGCTGAGCTGAAGGCTGTAAATCCCAACAAAACTGCAGGTCCAGACGGGGTGTTGGGGAAAGTGGTAAAAACCTGTGCTGACCAATTAGCAGGGGTTCTGACAAGGATTTTTAACCTCTCCCTGAAACAGGCTAGAGTCCCATCGTGCTTGAAAGCAGCCACCATTATCCCAGTTCCAAAGACAGCAACCATAAAAAGCTTGAATGACTATAGACCCATTGCACTGATGTATATAGTGATGAAGTGCTTTGAGAGACTGGTCCTACAACACCTCAGATCCTGTCTTCCACCATGTTTTGATCAACACCAGTTTGCGTATAGAAACAACAGGTCAACAGGGGATGCCATCACCACTGCTCTCCATATCGCACTGAGCCACCTTGAGAAATCTGGGAATTATGTCAGAATGCTTTTTATAGATTATAGCTCGGCCTTTAACACTATCCTACCAGGCATTCTCATTGAAAAGTTGACTGACCTGAATTTCCCTCCCCTTACTTGTGAATGGATCAAAGACTTCCTGACCGATCGTCCACAAACAGTAAGGGTTGGGTCCTTTACATCTTCCACACTGAAGCTCAGCACAGCACAGGCTCCCCTCAGGGCTGTGTGCTCAGCCCCTACCTCTACTCACTATACATATGACTGCATATCCTCTGATCCATCCAACATCATAATAAAGTTTGCAGATGACACAACGGTGGTGGGTCTCATAACTGGAGGGGACGAATCAGCATACAGGGAAGAAGTCCAGAAGGTATCCGCATGGTGCTCAAGAAACAACTTAGGTCTAAATACTAGCAAGACAAAGGAGATGGTGCTAGATTTCCAGAGGCACAGAGAGGAACCTGCTCCACTGTATATTGAGGGGGGTTGTGTGGAGAGGGTTTCCTCTTTTAAATTCTTAGGAGTGCTTATTAGCCAAGATCTCACCTGGAAAAAGAACACGTCTCTGGTGATCGGAAAAGCTCAACAGAGACTTCATTTCCTTAGAGTCCTGCGGAAAAATCAGGTGGAACAATGGCTGATGACCTCTTTCTATCGGTCCATCATAGAAAGTGTCCTCACATATTGTATCACAGTGTGGTATGCTGGTTTAACAGTTGCGGAGAGGAAGGCACTACAGAGAGTGATCAATTCGGCACAAGAAACCATCGGTTGCCCTCTGACATCACTGGATAACATCGCCAGATCTCGCTGCTTTAGCAGAGCAAGAAAGATTCTCAAAGATGATTCACACCCTGGTTGGTATCTCTTTGCCCTTCTACCATCAGGCAGAAGATATCAAAGTATAGCCAGCCGAACAAACAGGTTTAAAGATAGCTTCTATCCTTGGGCTGTGAGACTTTTAAATTCAACCGCAATCACTCCATGCACATGCTAGTTTTTCTTTTTTCTTTTCTCTTTTTTGTTTCTGTTATAATTTTGCACCAGTGAAGTTAAAACCAATTTCATTGTAATTTTTACAACGACAATAAAGATTATTATTATTGTTGTTGTTGTTGTTGTTGTTATTGTTGTTATTATTGTTATTATTATTATTATACAAATTAACTGTAGAGAGAAATGTTAAAATACAATTGTACTTACCATGCTCTGTAGAATATTGAAAATAACTATTCTTTTTCATTTTTCTTAAAACCTTTTTCTTACATTTCATTTCATTTTTTCTTTTCTTTTCCATTTTCTCTGCTTACTACTTATTAGTCTGTGTTATATTGTTATCTATTTGCTTAAATGTTTTAATAAAAATTATTTAACAAAAAAAATTACTGCAAAAAATATTGAGACCCAACAGTGACAGAAAAAATGACAAAGGACTGCTCTATCATGATACAACTTATTTCCTTCGCCCTCATGCCTAATAGAGATTTGATAGGTTTTTAGAATGGAAAATGTGGACATGAAAATCCTTAAAAGAAAACTGTCAAGAAGCAATTGCTTTCTCAAAGACTTTATTAGGTACATCATATCGACACATTCAAATGTAAAGTCAACTCTGAATAATTCCCACATTTTGGCATGATTAACTGATAGATACTGGCCACTCTCCTTGTGTCACTGGTCACATTGGACAACCAAGCAAATGATAAACTTCTTATTATTATTATTATTATTTATTTTATTATTTTATTAGATTTCTAGACCGCCCCCTCTCCCGGAGGGTACTCGGGGCGGTGTACAGGTAAAAATTAAAACTACTAAAACCATAACAATACATAAAAAGTTAAATTCAAATTAAATTAAATTATCTTCTGTACAAATTTATAAAAGACCCATAAAACCGAATAAAATAATTTAAATTACAGACTGGGGTGAGAAGCATGAAGTTAGGCTAAGCCGGCTAGATGGAACAGGTGAGTTTTAAGTTTCTGGCGGAAGGAGCGGAGGTCCGTGGTAATTCTGATATCAGGGGGAAGGTCGTTCCAAAGGGTTGGGCCCATCACAGAGAAGGTCCTTCCCCTGGGCGTCGCCCCCTGGCATTGTCTAGTGGATGGCACCCGGAGAAGTCCCTCTCTGTGGGAGCGAATGGGGAAGGATACGATCCCGCAAATAACTAGGTCCTGTGCCATGGAGCGATTAAAAGATGATGACCAACACCTTGAAATGCACCCGAAAGGCCACAGGCAGCCAGTGCAGCCTGCGCAGGAGCGGTGTTACGTGGGAGTATCTGGTAACTCCCAGAACTGCCCGCGCGGCCGCATTTTGGACCAGCTGCAGCCTTCGGGTGCATCTCAAGGGGAGCCCCATGTAGAGAGTGTTACAGTAGTCTAGTCAGGACATCACAAACGCAGGAGTGACTGTGCGAAGGGCGTCCCGGTCCAATAAGGGATGCAACTGGTGCACCAGGCGAACCTGGTGGAACGCCCCCCTGGCCACGGCTGTCACATGGTCCTCCATTGACAGCCGGGCATCTAGGAGGACACCCAAGTTGTGTGCATGATCCACGGGGGCCAGATGTTCACCCCCAATGGCCAGTGATGGAGTTAATTGGTTGAACCGGGGCGCCGGTAGCCACAGCCACTCAGTCTTGGATGTGTTGAGCTTGGGTCTGTTCCTTCCCATCCAGATCCGTACAGCTTCCAGACACCAGGACATCACTTCGATGGCATCGTTGGGGTTGTTTGGGGTAGAGTTATATAGCTGAGTATCATCAGCATACAGATGGTAATCTACCCCAAAACCACGGATGATCTCGCCCAGCAGCTTCATTTATGCATTGAACAGGAGAGGCGAGAGGACCGACCCCTGAGGCACCCCACAAGTGAGCGGCCTCGAGGTCGACCATTGCCCCCCTGCCAATACAAATTGCGATCTACCGGAGAGGTAGGAGGAGAACCACCGTAACACAGTGCCCCTCACCCCCAACCCCTCCAGTCAATGCAATAGGATATCATGGTCGATGGTATCAAAAGCCGCCGAGAGGTCTAATAGGACCAGGATGGAGGAACAACCCCCATCTCTGGCCCTCCAGAGATCATCCACCAACGCGACCAATGCCGTCTCCGTGCTGTGACCGGGCCTTAGCACTTCCTCCTGCCATATCTAGGGCACTTTGGATTAGCCTTGGTTCTCAGGAGTCTTATTGTTGTTATGTCTGGCAGTCTGTAGGAAAGACTTCCTATATTCTATATTCCACGAGTCCCCCTCCCCAGTTGTGAAATTCAAATTGTTTTACCACTGGTTCTGTGGGCATGGCTTGGTGGGCATGGCAGGAGAAGGATACTGCAAAATCCTCATTCCCTCCCCACTCTGGGGCCAGTCAGAGGTGGTATTTGCCGGTTCTCTGAACTACTCAAATTTTCCGCTACTGGTTCTCCAGAACCTGGCAGAACCTGCTGAATTTCACCTCTGCCCTTCCCCACTTACAAGTGTGGCAACTAAGAAACTAAACAGAGAAAATTATGGCTTCAACTGGAGTCGCTTCGAAAATTGACAAAAATATAGTTATGATGTGCTATTTGTTAGAGGACTACCAAAGTTATATTTGTGTATTCTCTTGTGTAATTTTAGGAAGAAAAAGAAAAAGAATTAAATCGATCAATTATTTCTATTAGATTTTTTTTTTAATGGCTCAAAGCTAACTATGGTTAGAATACTTGCTACCAAACTCCTTCTGATTATGGATTAACTATAAGTGAGACAAAGCATGTTGTTTCCTGATTTATTTTAACACTATGAGTTATAATGTTATAGTGATCTCTAAATTATATCTCTAAATTTCAGTTTTAGTTCTGAGACTTAATGGAGAACTTCCACAGACAATTATTTCTACCATCATTCCACAATTGTCATAATAACATGAATCCCATCTTTGTTATTGATAACTCATCGTAATGATGGCTAGATAATGCTTGAAACAGCTAGTGAGAAGATCTACTTTGGATCAGATTGCCAATTGATGTGTTTAGACTGATAACGATTGCAATAATACTTAGACTTTAAACAACCTCATAGTGCTTTACAGCTCTCTCTAAGTGGTTTACAGAATCAGCATATTTTCCCCCAAACAATCTGGGTCCTTATTTTACCAAATCAGAGGGATGGAAGGTTAAGTCTTCTGTCTAATAGGGCTTTAGGGGTTTTTAGTCAATTTATATTTGGGGATTTTAGCGCAGGGATAATTTTAGTTTAATTTGTTTTTACTTACTCTATTTATGTATTTTCTATTGCCATTTTAAATTTCCCTGTGCACCGCTCCGAGTCCCTTTGGGGAGAGGACGCGGTATACAAATAAAATTATTATTATTATTATTATTATTATTATTATTATTATTATTATTATTATTATTATTATTATTATTATTATTATTATTATTATTATTATTATTATTATTATTATTATTATTATTATTAAGTCAACCTTGAGACAGTGAGACCCAAACTGCCAAATTGCTGGCAGTTGGCAGTCAGAAGAATTAGTGCTGCATCCTAACCATTGTACCACTATGGTTCTTCATTGATTGAACAAAGGAGATTGTCCTGTGGAGACACGATATGATCACTACCCATAACTCCTATGTATAAAAGCTAAATGAAAGTCATTTGTGGAAATAATTGTTGTGAGGAAAAATGAGAAAACCATTAAATCAAATCACCATTCAGAAATTTGCTCTCTAAAATAGAGGTGCTAAATAGAAATCCAAAAGTTCAGAAAATGGAAACTTAAAATAATCAGAATCTTACCAACATTCTGATTATCCTTAGATATGTGTCCAGTAGAAGCAGAGCATTATTCAACCACATCACATTTAGTCTTAGACTTGGTTTATTTGTTTGAGGCTATGAAGTGATACCTAAGCTTGACTTCTCTGTACATTTTGTGATGGTTCAGTATACATGGAAACAAAACATTACCCATTGTGATGTCATGCTCATGCTGAGAGACATTTACTGATAGAAAAGTCTGTTTCTGTGCAGAGTGATTCTACAAAGGGATATGTTACTTCAGCATCAACAAGTAATGCCTTCTAATGTTAAGATTAAGCTTGAGAAATAGGCACAATAAATGCTAGGCGGAGAACAACAATAAATGATAATTCGTTTGTTGTGCTACCTGAAATGCATTGACAATGTTTATTCTTACATCTCATCTTGCCATGTGCCTTGCTTGCAGTTGGAGACCTTGTTGGATGAAGCAGTTATTAACCAGGTTAACCAAAGTACATCAGTGTGATAAATGTAGAATTTTAAAAAATCCCATTGCCTCACCCACAACTTCACAGGAGCAGAAATTTGTTATCATATGTTACCCTGGCCTCAATAAATTTTACATGGGATATAACAGTGCACTTCTACACAAAAATGATACAGATAAAAACATTTCGCGGAGCATTTTGAGCCTGATTTCAAGATGACTGTATTTAACAAAGAAAATAAGAGCAAAATATAGATTTCATGACCAAATATTTGGACAAGAGAAGACTTGCGAATATTTTCCAATGATTAAAAATACAGTCAAGTATCCTATCTCAATATATAGGTTAATAAATATATTAATGCTAAAAGGTGAGCATTACATCTAATTTCTATTTTGCTAAATACTAACTGTACATGTGCACATGTATTTTCTGAACTGTCCTTATGTGTCCAAATAAGTAAACTGTAGTTCACAAGGCATATATGATAATAGATAAGTTAGTCTTTAGGTTAACAAAATTTGGGGTTTGTGAATTCTTAAGCAAAAGTTTAATAATTCAACTTAAGCAGATTTTGTATTTTGATTTGTAATCCTTTGATTAAACAACTTCCATAAAGATGCTTTAATATCTTTATTCCTCATGCTATAGATTACAGGGTTCATCATTGCAGGGATCACAGAGTAGATCACTGTAAGGACTGCATCCCAATTGTAAGAAGATCCAGAAATTGATATGAAATGGGACATTATGCCTGTGCCAAGGAATAAACTGAAAACAAGGAGATGAGGAATGCAAGTGGAGAAGGCCTTTTGTCTACTGGCCACTGAGGACATATTCAATACAGTCTTAAAGATGTTTACATAGGACATGATAATTAACATAAAACAAACAACACCAAGCAAAGTACTAAAAAAAAGGACCCAGATTTCGCGGAATTTGGGATCAAAGCAGGAAATCTTCATCAGGTGTGGGATTTCACAGAAGAACTGATGGATGATTTTGGAACAGAAAGGCAATGAAAAAAGGGTTCCTGCATGCATGGCAGAATTAAGAAAGCCCAGCATCCATGCGCCCCCTGCCATTTGGAAGCAGCTTCCCCATTTCATCACAGACATATAATGCAAAGGATGACAGATAGCCACATACCTGTCATAGGCCATCACAGTTAACAGGTAAACATTTGATGACAGAAAGCAAACAAAGAAAAACATTTGCACAGCACATTCAGAATATGATATATTTCTTGTATTCAGAATGGCACTAGCCATTGATCTAGGAATGGTGACAGTGGTGGATCCCAGATCAACAATCGCTAAATTGATTAGAAAGAAATACATTGGTGTCTGAAGCTGGTTGTTCATTACTACCAGAATGATAAGGAGAAGATTTCCTATAAGTATAATCAGATACATCATGAGAAAGATCACAAAGTGCAAAATCTGGAACTTCTGTTGCTCAGAAAATCCCATCAGCAAGAAATCCATGATGATGGTTATGTTTGGCGTCATTTTGTTGATATTTTAACTGTCAGAGAAAGGAGCATCAATATAAGAAATCTTGCCATTGAATACGATTCCATTTTACAAAACTATACACTCCAACTGTCTTATTTTTAATTTTGATATGATTACACTCATACATAAAAAGCTCTATTTGTAACTTCCAAAATAGTTCTACAGCACCTTTATGAAGCAACCATTTTTATAGGAGAATAATATACTATAGTGCAAGATTTTATCATTTTATCTAAACAGAGAATCTCAATCTTGCTAACACATAGAATTCAGATACAATTATGCTTTACTGTGATTTGCAAAAGCATTGCAGTTGCCTGGTATCCAAGCATGTGAGTAAATCATGCTTGGTTCTATTGGGTTAGCTTTTAACTTTATGCTGAAAGACCAAAGCTAAAACTATTCTATGACTTAGTATCTCAATAGGTAATTTGAGATACTAAGTCATAGAATAGTTTTAGCTTTGGTCTTTCTCACAGTGTTAGTCTGCTTGATTTAAACCAACAGTTTATAAATTTATTTATAGTAATATCTAGTCAAAGATAACAGACTAATTAGCAATATTGGGAAGTCATAACTAGCCAGTTTTCATTACTTCAGTATATATCTTTTTAACCAACATCATCACCAACATCCAAATAAAGATGAGCAGGGTTTATTATGACTATAGCAGAGCAAAGCAGCCTTTGAAACTCCAGATAATGTCAGAAAAATTGCATTATGCTAGCCCAGATGTCTGCCCATATTTTGAGGGAAACAGTGGAGGAAAGAGTTCTATATATGTTCACAGGAGTTCTTGAAGGAAAAGCAAGTTGCATAGATAGATAGATAGATAGATAGATAGATAGATAGATAGATAGATAGATAGATAGATAGATAGATAGATAGATAGATAGATAATATTGTAATTGAAAAATGAGCTCAATTCCTAAAAACCAGGACTATAATTCAAAAATGAACATGAAGAAAAATACAGGAAACCATCACAAAGTGATACCTACTTGATTTTTAAAAATTGGAGCTGATTTTTTCCTCAGATCCTTCTAAGGTGAAAATTGTTGTTCACATTCTAGTTTACCATATTTATTTTGTGCCTCCATCTCACATAGACTTTCAACATTTTGTGGCTGATTCACTAAACAGCTCTGATTAAACCATAATTGTATGATAAAGAGTGATGTGGGGAAAGCTAGCTTTGAACACACTAGTAAATATTTTATGATAAAAATCGATTTCTGGTTAGGCTTCCAAAATGTTTATTCTTCTGCCAAAACAATCCTGAGTTAAAAAGAAAAAGAAAAAAAGTTGATTTTCCTTACTAACCAACCACCTCCAAAAACTCGCATTCTATGGCTACTATTCATATAATCCAGATGTATTTATTATGTTGCAAATTTTGCTGAAAGCAACAACCCAAGAAGTACTAATCAGTCCCATATGGAATACAGAGCCAACATTAAAGGCCTTTATAAACAAGGGAATTATACTGTAGAAACTAATATAATTCTCCAGTTGTATTGCCAAGAACTTTATGTTTCCCTTGAAAATGAAGAAGGTAAAACACAGTCACTGCAGTCTGGCAAACAATTTTGAGAATTGTGTGGATCTCTATATTTATATGTTTCACACATTCACTTTTAGAAAGACACTTTCAAAGGCTTCAATATGCAAACTACTATATACAAAAAAGTAGATGTTTCTTGAAAGTTAAGGTTTTTTTTGTTACTGCCCAAACAGATAGTCTTCAACTTATAACTATTTCTTTAGCATCCATGAAAAGTTACAACAGCACTGACTTATGACCAATCCTTGTATTTATAACCATCACAGCATCCCCAGAATTTTATCAATATATATATTGGAAGCACCAAGCCCGAAGCACCAGCCTGGAGATGATGAATGAGATTTCATCAAAACGTCGTGAAGATACTTCCAATTCTACGCGGGAGAAAACCCGAACAACCAAAGACCTACATACAAACACCCGCGAAAACCTCAGAAAACATATATATATATATATATATATATATATATATATATATATATATATATATATATATATATATATATATATATATAGGCACTTGGCAACCAGCATATATTGATTATGGTTGAACCATCCTGGGATCATGTGAGCATTTATTTGCATCCTTCCCAGGCAGCTTTGAAGTCTGTGAGGGAAGTTGGATTCACTTAACAACTACAGTGATTCACTTCATAGCCATGGCATAACTCACTTAACTCACTGCCTCTCTTAGCAATGGTAAGAGTTCTGGTCCTAATTGTGGTTGTGAGCTGATAATTGCCTGTAGTTCCCTCTAATGTTCACAAATTATTATGTCTTCGGCTAAAATAATTATGTATGGACCATATTTTCCCAGATGTCCTTTAGAATTAAGACTACATCACAATATCCTGCCTCACACATCCTCACAGCTGATTCGCTCCCACAGAGAGGGACTTCTCCGGGTGCCGTCCACTAGACTTTGTCAGCGGGCGACGCCCAGGGGAAGGGCTCTCTCTGTGGTGGGCCCAGCCCTCTGGAACGACCTTCCCCCCGATATTAGAATGACCACGGACTTCCGCTCCTTCCGTCTAAAATTAAAAACACATCTTTTCTGCTTGGCCGGCCTAGGGTAGTCTCTCTCTATGGGGTTTTAGTTACTTATAATTGGGAATTTTAGTATTTTAATGGGGCATTTTTTAGCACAGGTATATGTTTAATTTGTTTTTAATGTGTTTGTATATTTATTGTTTTAGTTTTCCCTGTGCACCGCTCCGAGTCCCTATGGGGAGAGGGAGCGGTCAACAAATTATTATTATTATTATTATTATTATTATTATTATTATTATTATTATTATTATTATTAGTATTAGTATTAGTATTAGTATTAGTATTAGTATTAGTATTAGTATTAGTATTAGTATTAGTATTAGTATTAGTATTAGTATTAGTATTAGTATTAGTATTAGTATTAGTATTAGTATTAGTATTAGTATTAGTATTAGTATTAGTATCTATTTGCCATAAAGAGATTTAATGATGAAGCCAGCAGCAGCTTCTTAATGAATGACATATTTCTAAAATGGAAACCAAGCAAAGTCTTATTTTATTAAATGCTTTGTGATTTATCATTTGCATCAACAGCAAAAGTAATAGCAATAGATATTAATAGATAAACTAAAATTGTATTTGCAGTAGGATTGTCATGCTGCATTGATTTATATTTTAAGAGGCATTCTGCTGTTAACAGCAAACAGATATTTATTCAGGTAGGCCTTCAGGAATGTCATTGCTAAAATGAAGCTATCTTTTGATGAAAAATATTTTGATTTCAAAAATGTTGCTGTGTATTTATTTTATAAACTATAGTATTTTTTGTGGAATGGAATTTAATTGAATATTAACTTTTATGGACATTATAGGAAGGTTATTACTTAATTTCCCCATAAGATCTCAGCAATTATTCAATATATCATGAAGAAAAAACTTGAATTGAGAGCAACTAGACATATGAAGACCCTTCTGAAGTGTTGATTGGATTTTGATGCTAAGCATCATAAATATATATATCTTTATAGAATAACTAGCTGTACCTGGCCACGCATTGCTGTGGCCCAGTCTGGTTAAATGGCCAACCAATCTGTGTGTAGACCTACACCTGCACACATACACACAACCACCATATAACCCAGAAGAAAATCTCCTGATGAACCAGGCCATGGAGCTATTCCAGGAAGCATGGGAAAAACGGCACTCCAGAGAGAGCAGAGATGGAAGAGGACTTGAATTCTGTGAAACAGGTGAGAATGGCTGAGGAAGAAGCCCTCCCAGGGATAGCCCAGAGCTGACCAAGATAATGGGGCCCAGCCAGCCGCAGTGGCAGCAGGAGCAGCAGCAGTGAGAGCCATTCCAAGGGGGGATGAGGCACCCCTCAGATGGCAGATGGCAAAACTCCCTCCCTTGGGGGTGAAATACGGGGAGGGGACCTGAAAAGCCTGGGATTCTTTTTGGTCCAAGTCTGCAATTTTATGACACAGTTTGAACCCGACCTCCAAAATGAAGAGGCTAAGGTAAGGATTGTTACCCTGGCATTAGAAGGAAAGGCAGCAGATTGGATGGTATCTTTGCATAACGATGATTCCCCCTACTGAGAAACTTTGATAGGTTTATGGCTGCCCTGAGGAGACGCTTTGAAGACCCTCTCCTTGAGCGAAAGGCCAGACTTGAAATGAAAACCCTTAAATCCAGTCGAAGAATACATCCAAAAGTTCCGTGAACTATCGATTCACATGAGAGGGTAGTCTGAAGAAGCCCTAATAGACAGCTATAGGGAGGAGTTGAGTTAGGAAATATTTCAGAATTGTGTGAACAGGTGGGACCCATGCACACTTCAAGTCTGGTATGAGCTAGCAGCGGATGTTGAAATTGATCTAGCCAGAAACAAATGCCTTGAAGAGAGTGAAAAGGAGAACCCCCCCCCAACCCTTCTGCAGAGGGACCCCAAGAGGAGAGAAAAGTTGGTCTGCAAGCAAGCCCCGGTCCACTGCATGTTTCCATTGTGGGAAGGAGGGGCACTGGGCTTCAAATTGCCGAATGAAGCTGAGCCCCCAACCTCAGATGCCAGGGGAGAGAAAGAAGATTGATAAACATCCTGGGAAATGGAAAGACGCCACCATGAGGGGAGGGGAGCCAATAGAAGTCCATCCCTCAGGTATGGAGGAGGGAGCCAATTACCCATCAGATGAAAGTAAAACTGACTCCAATGACGACGATCATCTGGTGAATTCCCATTCTGGATCCATGACTATTCAGTAGAACTTGAAGTGCCCTCTACTGGTGCTCAACCAAAACTATTAGCTCTTTTAGAGTCAGGATGCACACGTTGCATTATTAGTCCTAACATAGTGGAACAGATGGTTTTAAGTCTAAATACTTTAAAAGTACCCATCACCTCTTGCCAACTAGATGGGTCCAGAGCACAGGGGTGGGGGGCTCCACTCAGTTTGTGACTGAACGTATTGATATGTGGATGGGCAGTCACCAGGAAACCTTAAGTTTCATTGTTGCACCTGGAATGGATCACCTCCTCATATTGGGTTTGCCCTGGTTGCGGAAGTGGAACCCAAAAATTAATTGGACAGAGGGTTGGTTGCGCATATGCTCCACGATGCCCCCAGAGGGAGACGAGATTGCACCCCCCCCAGATCCCATACTGGCAGTGGGGGCAGCAGCTTATGAAAAGATTGAGGGGGAGAAGATCCCAAGGGAATACTGTGACTTAAAGGATGTTTTCAGTGAAAAATCCTCCAATAACCTATCCCCCACACCGTAAAACAGACTGTACCATTGATTTCCTCCTGGGGGTGCAGCTTCCAAAGCCCCACATTTATTCTATGACACCCCAGAAGATGGTTGAACTTTGCAAATTCATCGATAAAAGCCTAGGTAGAGGTTTCATTGAACCAGCTAGACCACATGTGGCCGCCCCTGTAATGTTTAGAGAAAAGAAAGATGGCAGTCTCCGTATAGTTGTGGACTACAGAAACTTGAATGGAATTTGCGCAGAAAATGTTTACCCCTCTCCCCCTCATGAAGGACATGTTGGCGCATTTAGGTAAAGGAAAAAATTTTACGAAATTGGATCTCAGAGAGGCCTATTACAGAATCAGAATCAAAGAGAAGGATGAATGGAAAATTCTTTCAATTGCTCTTTAGGGTGTTTTCAATTCAAAGTGCTACCATTTGGCCTGCAGGCACCAGCAGTTTTTATGCAACTAATAAATGAAGTGTTGCATTGACACATGTACAAGGACATGATCGTCTATCTCAACACATCCTTATTTACATGGAAACACGTGAGGTCCGTTCTCAAGAAACTGAGGTCCGCTGAACTTTACACTAAGCTCTCACAGTGTGAATTTCATCAGAGGAGAATAGATTACCTTGGCTACTGCATATCCAGTGAGGGCATTGAGATGGACCCGGCTAAAGTCCGGACTGTTACTGAATGGGCACCTCCTCGCACCTACAAACAATTACAAAGCTTCTTGGGGTTTGCTAACTTTTATTGCCAATTTATCCCCTCTTTTGCCAGTATTGCTCTACCTACTATGAATCTTTTAAAGACTAAAGGGGATGCCAAACCAAAGCCAGGGAAACCTCTCAACTGGACTATGGAATGTCAAGCCACTTTCGAAAAACTGAAATGACTTTTTGCAGCTGAACCTGTGTTGAAACATCCCGATATAGAGGCACCTTTTGTCATTCAAGCTGACACTAGTGATGTAGCAGTGGGGGTAGTGGTATTACAAAAGAATGCCGACGGACAGTTGCAACCATGCGCTTACACCTCACATAAGCTCTCTGACACCGAGAGGAGATGGACAATTTGGGAAAAAGAGGCTTACGACTTGGCACCATTTTCTGGAGGGTGCCACTCATCCATTTGAGGTATGGACTGATCATAAAAACTTAGAAGCCTTGAAGACCCCACGTAAGCTCTCGCCTAAACAAGTCCGTTGGTCTCAGCATTTCAACCATTTTAATTTCAGCCTCAAGTATATTCCAGGGGGTGGGGGAGAATTTTATGGCAGATGCCTTATCGAGACTTCCACAATAAACAGTTCTAAACTGACTGTCATACATCCTGTCATTCCCGAACAGAATCTTGCTGCTCCTGTGGTTACTAGAAGTCAAAGTTCAGTGGACTTAGATGCTGATCTGATAATGAAAATTAAAGAGGGGCTTCAGTCAGATGAATGGTTTAAATCACATTCAGGTGACTGCACCCTGAAAGATGGATTGCCTTGGATTGGGGCTAAATTGTATATTCCTGCTACCGGGAAGCCACTAGTTCTTCAACGGGACCACAATTCCAGGATGGTGGGCCATTTTGGATTTGTCAAGACTCTACATCTGATTAAAAGACAGTTTTGGTGGCCTTCATTAAAGAAAGACATTGAGTCCTACATCGCGAGTTGCCCCGTCTGTGCTGCAGCAAAATGTCCTTCGGGTAAGCCTCAGGGCCTCCTCCACACTGTTGCATGTCCTGAGGCTCCGTGGAAAGAAATATCTATAGATTTCATTGTGGACCTACCTAACAGCCTTGGTTACACTATCATCTGGGTTGTTACTGACCTCTTCTCGAAGCAAGTTCATTTTATTCCTTGTTCCAAAATCCCGTCAGCCAGGACATTAGCTAAGTTGTTTCTTTCACATATCTATTGATTGCATGGAGTACCGAGGCGCATAATTTCTGATAGAGGGGTTAAATTCACTTCCCACTTCTGGAAGAAGTTATGAAGTTGATTGGATCCACCCAAGGGTTAAGCTCCGCCCAACCCCCTCAAACTAATGGGACTTGTGAAAGGACTAATTCTGTTTTGGAGCAGTATCTTTATTATTTCATAAACTATCAACAGGATAGTTGGGCTGAGCTGTTACCTCATGCCGAGGTGGCTTACAATAACTCGATGCACAGTAGCACTGGAATGACCCCATTCAAAGTGGTTTATGGCCAAGATTTTGTTCCAATCCCTCTAGATAGCCAGTCACAGTAAAAAAATCACTCTGAGTGATTACAAACTCTACTCCAGAATTGTATTGATATTAGTTGAATCCCCTCCAGCTTCCTCAGACACCCAGTCAAGCATATCATAAGATATTTTCATAGCTGATCTCCGATTCCAAACTCCCCCCACCCAGAAACTTCCTGTGGATATAAAAGAAGAGTGGGGGGAGACACGCCTGGAGGAATTCCACATAAATATTTCCTCTCTCCCCTTCCCCCAGCACTGATTCAGGAAGGAAGAAAACAAATACAGTATTCCCATAATAACAAAATACTTCTCATCACAGAATTGTGTGCTGACATTTTGGAATTTGGATTAAGGAATGAAGTGGAAATATTAGTACTTTCCAATTGTAATTTAGTGAATGAAGGCATATACAACTGTGACATCTGCTGGACAGTTGTGACATCTGCTGGACAGCCAGAATCATTGCTTGCTTTTTCCTGCTTTCACAAATAAATGAGATATAGTAGTAGAGTAGAGTATATATTTATTTAAAACCATAGGTTTTAGAAAAATTCATGTAAAATTGCAACAATCCGTACCCCATTCCTTTTAATATTAAATGTTTGTCAACATGTGCTTTCATATGTTTCTTATGGCCCTTGCAAACAATGTTTTGTTTTGTTTTATTACATGTTGTTCTATATCAGTCAACCAAAATTAGTAGTAGTTTTTTCTTCTAAACTAGGCTGATTCAATTGGATTAACAGAGACATGATGAATCTAGCAACAGGTTCCTGATATATAGTACATATAGAGCATCAACAAGAACAACAGCCATGATATCAATGAGAGTCATTTGTTTCTTCTTTTACTGAAAAGGACAATGCGTAGTACAGCATATGCTTAAAATCTTCAAGAGGAAAACAATCTCGTAATCGATATATGCCAGCCCCAATTCAGTCTTTTGATCAGCTA
The DNA here is from genome assembly GCA_039707465.1 of Rhabdophis nuchalis. Classification (NCBI taxonomy): domain Eukaryota; kingdom Metazoa; phylum Chordata; class Lepidosauria; order Squamata; family Natricidae; genus Rhabdophis; species Rhabdophis nuchalis. Next base: position 143,159,545 of record CM077647.1, read on the forward strand.
GAAGAATTAGAAATTTTGGGCAATAATGGGCTGTTTTCACCCATTTGGGGGCCTCCTGGGGCATCTGTGTGCCCCATTTGTCACCTACCCCACCTCCAGAATGTCTCTGCAGGCCAAAATTGTTGGCCTTACCTTTCAGTTTCAGCTTGCAGGGCTAGTGAAGGTAAATCCTGCACTCGGCCAAAAGGTGGGTAGGACGATATGGATGGGGCAGCCTCATGGTCCTGTGCAGGCCAGATTAATGGCTTCAGCAGTCAGCAAGTGGCCCATAGGCTGCTGTTTGAGGACCCATTCTTTAGATGCATTAGCTAGAAGCTGAAAGATAGAGCTGAGACAACATTTACTGGTGGAAAATGATATTACACAAAAGAAAATATTTTTGAGGTGGAAAGGGGACTCGAACTAAGAACAGCTGAAATAACATTTCACTTGTAGGTCGGAGATAGATGGCAGGCCTTTTGTATTTTAAAATTTTGTGGATTATAAATATTGTTGACTTTGTGTAACTGTTTTGAATTTCTTTGGAACTTTAACTAAGAGGCTTTTTGGTTCTTTAGTTTATCCAGATTATTGAGACATTGGGGAATTTGATGGGTCATTTTGGATCACAAGCATCATTTGATAGACATTTTGAAAGGTGAAAGAAGACAGTGAAATAATATATACAGATTTGGACAAGATGCTGACAGGGAATATTGTGATGTTGTACTGTCAATAGCCTAAATCTATAATTTTACAATTCTGTGGATCAGAGGTGGGTTTCTGTCAGCCACTACTGCCAGTTTGCTCATGTGCACGGTTCGCACACATGCACAGTACAATTCAAATTGTTCTGCATATGCGCAGAACTGAAAAAGAAGATGGCAGACTGGGAAACTGGTTTGGGGACGAGGTAGGTCTGGGTCAGTGTTGGTTCCAGTGACCCAGGCCATCAAACCATCACTGGTTCAGCCGAACTGGTCAAAACTGGTAGGAACCCACCACTTGTGTGGATATATAATAGGGAAAAGCATATTTAAAACTAAGAAAATCTTTTGAATTTAACAAGGGATACTCCAAGAGATAGCCAGTTTATTTATATGTCAAACAAACAAACAAAATATCCAAACTTTCATTCACAGAATTTGGCAATAATAAAATATTAAATATTCTAACATAAGATAACATACAAGAAAAATAAGAAATAATAAAATCAGATAAATGCAATGAGTATTGCCAAGGACACAAAGTTGATGTCAATCAGACTTCCATGTGGAAGTTATTCTGCAAGAGGCTAGTTACCACCAAGAAACATTAGCTATAACCTTCCATCTTTTACAGAGAGGAAATCTTAATAGTACCAATCAGAACAAGTTTACTAAACAAATGATTGAATGCCTATGTGGAGAAAAGCTATAATTCACAAGGCTTAAATGATAATAAAGATATTATTCTTTAGGATCAAATTCCACCAAACAACTGGTGGAATTTTTAAATTAATAAGCAAAAGTTGCTTCAGAATTCAACTTGAGCATGTTTCGTATTTTGATTCGTAATCCTTTGATTAAACAACTTCCATAAAGCAGCTTTGGTATTCTTATTTCTCATGCTATAGATTATAGGGTTCATCATTGGAGGGATCACAGAGTAGATCACTGCAAGGACCTCATCCCAACTGTAAGAAGACCAAAGATTTGATATCAAATGGGAAAATACAGCTGTACCACATAATAAACAGACAACAAGGAGATGAGGAATGCAAGTAGATAAGGCCTTTTGCTTACTAGCCACTGAGGACATGTTCAATACTGCCTTAAAGATTTTTACATAGGACATGATAATTAACATAAAAGAAACAACACCAAGCAAAATACTAAAAAGAAGAACCCAGATTGTACTGAATTTGGGATCAAAGCAGGAAATCTTCATGAGGTGTGGGATTTCACAGAAGAACTGATGGATGACTTTGGAACAGAAAGGCAGTGAAAAAAGGGTTCCTGCATGCAGGGCAGCATTAAGAAAGCCCAGCATCCATGCGCCGCCTGCCATTTGGAAGCAGCGTCCCCATTTCATCATAGACATATAATGTAAAGGGTGGCAGATAGCAACATATCTGTCATAGGCCATAGCTGTGAGAAGGAAAAGGTCTGATGACAGAAAAAAAACAAAGAAAAACATTTGTGCAGCACATTCAGAATATGATATCTTTCTTGTATTCATAAGGGCACTGGCTATTGATCTGGGAATGGTGACAGTGGTGGATCCCAGATCAACAATTGCTAAATTGACCAGAAAGAAGTACATTGGTGTTTGGAGAGGGTTGTTCATTACTACCAGAATGATGAGGAGAAGATTTCCTATCAATATAACCAGATACATTATGAGGAAAACCACGAAGTGCAAAAGCTGAAACTCCCATTGCTCAGAAAATCCCATAAGCAAGAAATCCATGATGATGGTTCTGTTTGGCATTGTTGAAATTTTAACTGTCAGAGAAAAACATCAATTTAATAAATCTTCCCATTGAATATGATTCTACTTTGCAAAACGTTATACTTCAACTACCGTATTTTTTGGAGTACAAGCCACACAATCCACACTTTCCTCCTCTAAGAGGGTGAAAAATTGGGTGCATCTTTTCCCTTGTTTTCCTCCCCAAAATGTAGGTGTGTGTTATACTTCAGAGTGTCCTATATCTGAAAAATACGGTAACTTATTTTCATATTGATGTGGTATAACATAGAAAGCTACATAACTTCAAGTTAGTTCTTCAGTAGTGCCATCCTTTATTGATGAACCAGTTCTGCAAGAGAAAAATATAATATAGTGCAATAGGTTATTATCTTATTTAATCATGTAATTTCAATCCTGTTTAAACCTGGAGTTCAGATACAACTGTGTATTTTAACTGTGAGAGAAAAAAACATCAATTTAACAAATCTTCTGATTGAATATGATTCTATTTTACAAAACGGTTATACTAACTTATTTTCATGTTGATGTGGTAACTCCTAAAGCATAAAAAGCTATAGAACTTTAAGTTAGTTCTTCAGTAGTGATGTTCTTTATTAAGGAACAAATTCTGGAGGACAAAAATATAATATAGTACAATATGATCTTATTTAATGATCTAATTCTAATCCTGTTTAAACCTGGATGTCAGATATAAAATTGCTTTCTTGTAATATGCAGTCATTACAAACAATACACCATAAAATCTGCAACTGCACAACATCCTAAAGGTATGAAATACCTCAGGAGGGATTTTAAACCTCCTTTAGATTCTTTATATATAATAGAAGGGCAATGGGGCCTGTTATTTTGGCATTTTAGTGGAGTTTTAATTTTCAAAAAACAAAGATGATATAAGGTTTCTTGTGATGATATGATCCCAGATATACCTCAACCATTTTTTTAAATAATAGTAATATAGCATCTCTTTTGTCATAAAAGGCCATATCTTGAACTCAAAAGACAGTTCTTCATACCAGTTTACTTTTATTAAAGAAGGTTTCATAGAAGAAAAAGAAGAATGTAGCGTGATTATGGGACTCAAATTTTAGAGGAGCATTTGATATTTTTTCATATCAGTAGGAAATACTGATTGAGCCAGCCATTGAAATTTTAGAAGTAAACCTTTCTTTTACTACTACAGATATTATCTATAGACATAGGATATATTCAACGATGTAAAGAGAAAGTTCCATCTCTTTTGATTAACCCAAAACTAGCACTTCAGTTGTTTCATTGAAAATGCTACATTTCTCCTTTCAAGACTGTCTTTAGCCTACCTTTATCAAAACTATGAATACAACAACAAAACTCCTTTGTTATAACTCATCAGAAGACAGGTTTACTTGTTCAATGTTTCTTGAATAATCCTTGCAAATTTTAAAATTTAAAAACTTACTTTTTCCCCATTGATCCTTCTAAGTTGATAATGAAAACAGTCATATAAGCCAGTCTATGCCCCTTTTTTCTATTGTTTGCTTATATTTTTTTCACAACCTCTTGACGTTTTTCTGTGGAAGATTTATAGCACACCTTTAACTCAAGCATAAGTGCACGATGCAGAGAAAGCTAGCATTGAACACTAGTGAATATGAGAATTATATAATGGAAATGAATCCCTAATGACCCAGAGATTATTACTTATTCAAAAATACTTAATTTTTAAAAAAAAGAATAAAATAAAATTTCATCACTGACATATCTTTAAACTCTTATTCTACAGCTACTATTCTTGTAATGCAGCAGCTACATGCTGCACATTTGGTGAGATTCAGACATGGCTTCCTCTTCAACACTCGCTAACTAGTCCCATAGGAAACATGGCCACAGCATTGAGGACTTCTATAAACAAAGGAATAATTGCACAATTACAACTGTAGTGGTGGTAGATGCCATTCTCAGGGCACTGCAAAGACATAACGTTTACTTTCAACAAGAGGAATATATTGTAAAGGTACTAAATATTACTGAGAGCAATATTACTTTAGCAAATATTGAATAGTGGAAGTTTCTCTTTATGTTATAAAGAATTGATATACCTGATGTTTTTGATCACTGGCTTTGGTTTTACAAAATATTATGTCATGAACTAAAACAACTGTTCCTTAAAGACCACTCTATGTATCCAAACTATTCATTACAATGAAGACTATATCACAACATTGATTTGCACTATTAAAGACAATTCAAATAAAGATCTATGGTTGTACAAATAAATGTAGTTGCATGAAGAGTCCATCACTGAAATAAAGAACACCAATATAATATCCTGTAGGCACCCACAGGAGTATAAATGGCACATGTGACAAAATATGTCAGATGCCATCCTTCATATACTTATGTGTGATGTTGAAACAAAAGTATAAAAAGAAAGAGCTTCCCTCAACACATCACAAAAATATGTTTTGTTATTTTTGCATTATGGCATTTAACTACTGTATATATGCTTGCCTTAATTAAGTACTTGCTAACTTCAGTCACTATTATTCTAGTATACAGCATATTCTCTAACTCAGTGAGCATATAGGTTTTGTTGGTTCATATCAACTGTATCTAAATTTAGTTACCTGACAATAAAAGGAAAGAGAAAAACAAATTCAAAAATAACAAGAAAGCAAGTTTTAAAAATTAAAGTAAGGAATGTGTTCTTAGTTGCTTGAAGAACAGCAAATCGACTAGCTTAAAATGAGAGTACTCTGGAAGTCAACCATAAACTGAAAGTTGAACATTGAGCAATATTTACTTATTCCAGCAATGGTAGCAGCAATCATTAGTCATGATACATTGTACACACTACAAATTATAGAAACTAATTGTAGAGAGAAAGGTTAAAATACATTTGCACTTATCATGCTCTGCAGAATATTGAAAATCACTTTATTCTTTTTCATTTTTCTTAAATGTTTTTCTTACACTTTGCTTTTTTCTTTGCCTTTTTCTTTTCCATTTTCCCTGCTTATTACTTATTAGTTTGTGTTATATTTTTAGCTGCTTGCTTAAATGTTTTAATAAAAATTATTTAACAGAAAAACAATTACTGCAAAAATTATTGAGGCACAATAATAAATTAATTTATTAAATTTGTTGACCGCTCCCTCTCCCCGAAGGGACTCGGAGCGGTGCACAGGGCTAATAAAACAATAAATACATACATATAGTTAAAAACAAATTAAATATTCCCTGCGCTAAAAATTCCAATTAAAAAACTAAAATCCCCATCTAAAATTTCTGGCAACCCCATCGAAGAGAGACTATCCTAGGCCAGCCAAGCAGAACAGATATGTTTTAAGTTTTAGATGGAAGGAGCGGAGGTCCGTGGTAGTTCTAATGTCGGGGGGAAGGTCGTTCCAGAGGGCTGGGCCCGCCACAGAGAGAGCCCTTCCCCTGGGCGTCGCCCGCTGACAAAGTCTAGTGGACGGCACCCGGAGAAGTCCCTCTCTGTGGGAGCGAATCGGCCGTGTGGATGTGTGCGGCAGGATCCGATCCTGCAAATAGCTAGGTCCCGAGCCATGGAGCGCTTTAAAGATGATAACTAAAACCTTGAAGTGCACCCGGAAGACGACAGGCAGCCAGTGCAGCTTGCGCAAGAGCGGTGTTACGTGGGTACACCTTGCGGTTCTCATAATTGCTCCCATAATAGTGGTGGAAAGAAAGGACGAAGGACTGCTTTATCATAATACAACTTATTTCCTTTCCCCTCATGCTTAATAGGAATTTTCCTGATGGTATTTGATAAGCGTGCGCAAGTGAGTAAGACTCCCAACTAGTTCAAGACTCTGGGGAGTTGCTTTCTCAAAAATCATGTTTATTGGGTACATCATATTGGCACATTCAAATGTAAAGTCAACTCTGAATAATTCCCACAATTCCCCCAATAATTCCTGCAGTTTGGCATAATTAACTGATACATACTGACACCCCCCCTTGTGTCACAGATCACATTAGCCAACCAGACAAATAATGAGCTTTTTAGCACTCCATCCTCCCATTTCTAGGGCATGTTGGCTTAACCTTTGTTCTCAGGACTCTTATCGTATGTCTGGCAGTCTCTAGGGAAACATTCTACATTCCATGAGTCTCCTTCCCCCCTTACAAGTGCGGCAACGTAGAAACTACAGAGAAAACTATGGCTTCAGTTAGAGTCATTTCGAGAGTTGACAAAAATTTAGTTATGTTGTGCTATTTGTTAGACGACTCTTTCTTGTGCCATCATCCGATATCAGCGATCATATTGGCGATCCTATTTTTATCAACAACTGCACGGAAAAGTGCTGCTGAGTTTTGTCCAAACCAGCCCCTTAGATATTGTTAATGCTAAAGTTATATTTGTGTATTCTCTTGTAATTTAGTGTAGATAACTCACACTGCTTTCCTCTTTCACAGAAGAACTGATGGATGCCAGAAAGGCAATGAGAAAAGGGTTTCTGCATACATGGCTGTATTAAGAAAGCCTAGCATCCATGCACCCGCTGCCATTTGGAAGCACCTTCCCTAAAGGGATTCGCATATCAATGGAGGGTGATTAAGCCTCCTCCGACAGCATCCACCCTCATCCAGCGGGCTGGCTCTGGGAATAAGCGAGGTACACGGGTGTTCCTTTCAGCTAAAGCCAACCTCGTCTTCAGGTGGGATGGCTGTATTTATTAAGCACTTTAGATAAAGGACGGGTTACAGTCTCCTCTTCCTATCTACATAAATTCCTAAGGGAGGTGTTACAATTCCTCCCTGCTGCCTACATTTAGATTCGCTTCTCCACTTCAGTTTCGTTTCCTGTGAAGCCATGACTTTCGGGGGGGATGCGAAAGTAATAGGCTGGTACCTCCTGGTCCTAGGCTTACAAATCCACTTGCTTTCTATGGGCAAGCTATTGTGCCTGAACCATGGTTTGTTCATTCCAACATCTCCTCCTTTTTATTCATTTTTATGGTAGGAGACTGGGAATCTGACGGGGAGTCAGAATCCTCTGAGTCTGACACTGCCCATTGATAGCTCTTTTCTTTTTGTTCCGTTGTTATTCGTTCATAGCCTTCACGTGACAGTATCATGGCTTCAACAGTGGAGAAATGTTTTTGAAAAAAGGTGACCAATCTATTCACAATACAAGGACCAAAAATATAAGCAGCAATATGATCAAAGGTCCAATAATGGCAGTAACAAGGGTTGTAAGCCGTGGGGAAAAATCAAACATAGGGATGTCAGAAATTGTTGTAGGTGAGAAATAGAGCTCTCCTTCTGGGTTGGGTCATCTGACTCCACCTCATGGCACCTTTGGAGTAAAACCTTTGAACATCATTATTAATGAAGGCAAACATTGAATACAGCAACATAGCATAATAAGCATAGCAACAATACCAATTATTGTAATTACAAAGTTCTTTTAACCATGTTATATTAGGGAGCCATGTATATAATTGCGTCTTGTTAAATGCTGAATTTAGTACAGTTCTTTTATCTGCCATGTCTGAAGAAATGGTTGGTGTGTCCATCTTTGTTCGGGCTGGACCTGGTTAAGCACCGAACGGCGGTTTCGGGATCAGTGGCTGTTGGGAAAGATGTCCTTTTTCCCTCGTGTCAAATGGTCAGGTGCTGGTGGATGTGCAGCCAAGTTTAGCAAAACCACCTCTTTTGCTTTGGTCACAAGGTGTTTTCCATCAAAGCTTTGGCAAGTGTACAGTCCGATGGTGGCTTCAGAGACTGTAAATGTCAATGTCATTGTGCAGGGGTGATGTGAGTATATCATGTAATGTCCTGTGTGTGGGCTGACATGGTTACCTCTATGTAGAAAGGCAAAAGGACAATAAATTTGTTCCGGATCCTTGCATCTGATGACAGCTATGGCTCCTTTCTGGAGAGACTGGAACAAGGGTCTGGATTCAAGGAGTTGATGCGAGGGTTGGAGCAGGAACAGGAGCAGGAACAGCTTGGGATGGTTTCAGGTGACAGGGACGCACGTGATGACCAGGAACCCAGACAGTGGTGTTGTCTGCATATATGGCGGCGTAACCACTTTATCACGTGATGAACTCTGCTGGTCCTCGCCAGGTCAGGTCAGGTAGGCGCTGGTAATAGACAAGCGGTCGCTGGTGTTCAGCAGAGGGGGAAGAAGAAAAGTGACAAGCGGTGGACGTGGGGGGGTTTCCGGTGAGGTTAAGAAAGTTTAAGACATAAAGACAAAGGTTTAATGTGTTTTGCACCGCTGGGAGGCTGGGGGGTCCTTTTCCTCTGGTATCCGAATATCTGTTTAGAGCATTCTTTATTATTCCCCAATTCTGACAAAAGGTCGAAAATGCTTGGCTAAGCGGGCCCGTTGTCTGTTTTTAATTCATTTGGGCGTCCCAACGAAGCAAAAGAGCGAATACAATGATTGATGACATGTTTTATAGCCTCACCCCTTTGAGGGGTGGCGATGATGAACCCAGAGTACGTATCAATGGATACATGAATGTACTTCCATGGGGAAAAGGAAGCATATTGGGTAACATCCATTTGCCAAATTTGATTACATTCTGTTCCTCTGGGATTGACTCCCATGGGAATAGAATGTGCTTGTTTACTACAAGCAGGACAACACCCTTTGGACACAAAGGAATGGAGAAAAAACAATCTTTTATATCATGTCATATTTTTGAGAAATCAATTAATTCACCTTGTAGCAAAGACCCTTTGGTTGTAAAAATCCACCGTGGGGTGTGAGGTGAATAGGCTTCTGGGAGCAAAATCATAATGGCAACCAGTTCCCCCTTTGTTTTGTATAAGCGGAGAATTAAGTAAAGCCAATACTCCTCTAGAAGTGAAATCTAAATGTGGAAAAATTATGACAGGCAAAGCAAAAAATAACGGTTCACACAAAATTCAAAAAACTTGGAATCAACACCCAAAAATTCAAAAAACAATTTAGATGGAAGGAAATTTTCCAAAGGCAGATGTCAGAAACAAACAAATCTGACATCAAAAAACAAAATGTGGGAAAAACCAGCTTCATTGTTATGGAAGCTAGGTAACTCATTAAGTATGTGAGAAAATTTTAAAATGCAGGCAAAATAGCAGAAAATCATTCCTGCGTATGGATAAAAATAAAACTCAAAAAATGTTCAAAAGAAAATCCAAGATTGTTGGCAAAACTGAAAAATAAGTATTATACAGTTCCTTAAAATGGTTATACTAATTAAATTTCATGAAGGAAGAGTGAAAAGTGAAATGTGAAATGTGATTATTTGTAGATAAATGTGGGTATGTTGTGAAACTCACTTAAAAATCCCTTTCTTTCTGCTTCTTAAAAATCCCTTTCTTTCTGCTTTCTGCTTCTATCTCTTATTCTCTTTCCCTCTCTTTCTCTCTGTCTAACTTTACTTTTACTTTTCTTTCCCTTACTTTCTTTGTCTTTCTCTCTTTCCTACTTTCTCTCTCTCTCTCTCGCACTTATTTTTCATTATTTCAGTCCCCTTTAATATGTGTGTGTGTGTGTGTGTGAATGTAAGATGTGTGTGTGTTTGTGTGTTTGCTTTGTGTGATTTCCCCCCCTCCCTCTTTCCCCCTCTTCCCTCTGTGTTCTGAGAGATACAGGCAAGAGGGGGGGGGGAGTGGGCAAAAGAAGAGAGAAAAGCTCCAGTGAAAGCCCATTAAGGGCAGGCAGCAGTTTTTCTGCTCATTTTAAAAGTTTTTTGCAACATGAGCAAACAATATTGGGGCGGAAGGAGTGCCAGTCCTCCCACAAGTAGAGCAAAAAAAAAAAAAGCAGGAGGTAATTTCTTTGCAACGACAACCAGAAATCTTTTCTGGTGTCCATATTGCAGACCAAGGGTTTGGTCTGACCACACTCTTACAATTAAAAGTTTCACATTTATTCCAACAGACACACACCATTCAATGCAATTAGATACACTCATTATCGAAGGCCTTCTCTCGTACACACAAACATAAAACAATACACTCCACTGTTCCCAAAAGAAAAAAAATATCTATATACCTTTTACACCAAAATAACTTAGTTCTTCAAAAAGCCTTTATTCTTACATTCTAATTTCTCTAACTATTCTAAAATATTCTAATCAACATTGTAAACTTCAAGTCATATAACCTAACATATGGTAAAGCTTAGATCATATATCCTAACTCAATCTGCATCCTTCCTCATATAACCTAACTTAATTTGCATCCTTACTGGCTCAAAAGGTCTTTGTTTGCTTAATTGCCCACTTAGCAATATAAAAGAATGTGAAAAGTTTAAGATTGCTCTGGTGTTAAAGGAGCAGAGAGTTACGTTCTTTTTTCCTTAAAGAAAAGGTGGTGGTAAAGATAAATTTCAAATCTTATCACAGGAGGGACACAATAAATTGCTGGCATATATTAAAACAATCTTATAGTATAGTGTTCCTAAACAATAAATCTTGTTACATATCTGAAAGCCAATTAGGTTTTGTCTTTTAAAGTCCCAATTAAAACATAGTCCATGCAATGATTGATTAAGGCCAATAGATTAAGCCTGCGAAAAGGATTTACGGAGGAGTAACTTCCGTGACGGGCTCGGCCGTTTTTTTGACCGGAGTATTTGACTACCCACCACGCATTTAAAATTTTGATGGGGGCCCTGGGGGCTGCAATCCATGTTGATAATTTTAAAGAGCCCTTTTCCGGGTAAGCAAATTAGTGAGCTCTTTGCTTTTTGGGCGTGGAAGAGACCTCCCTCCGTTGGCAGCAAGCTTTATGCAAAAATTAGTTAATTCTCTTAGCTCCTTAAGGCAGGGGTCCCCAACCCCCGGTCCGCGGACCGGTGCCGGTCCACAGCTTCATAGGAACCGGGCCGCAGGGCCGGCAAGGAGGAGGGAGCAGCCCCCTGGCAGAGGATGGCCGAGTGTGCCTCCACCAGCTCGTTCCGATGGCCACCGCGGCACACTGCACTTTCCGGGGCTTTCTGAAGAGGCTGGCATGTCGGCTGGGAAGGTTATCCCGCAGCGGGCGGCCGAAGGACCCAAGCTGCGGCTATCTTAAGCACCCGGACGGCTTCAGCGGCGCACACAGAGCTGGAAGGGAGCTGGGCGTGCAGCGCCCGGATGGCTTTGGCGGCACTTAAGAATAGCCGCAGCTCGGGTCCTTCGCCCGCCCGCTGCGGGATAACCTCTGCAACCAACATGCCGACCCCTCTGCTGCTTCCCCGGGGGGAGGGAGGGAGAGAATGGCAGACACACAGAGAGGCAGACTTAGAGAGACAGAAATAGAGAGAGAGGGAAACAGACACACATACACACACACAGTGACAGAGATGGGTGGAGGGAGGAGAGACAGAGAGAGAGAGAGACAAAAAAACAGAGAAAGAGAAAGAAAGAAAAATAGAAAAAGAAAGATAAAGGGAGGGTGGGAGGGAGTGAAGGAAAGAAGGGGGAGGGAGGAGGAAGGGAGAGGTGAAAGAAGGAAAGAAGGAAAGGAAGGAAAGAAAAAGAAAAAGAAAGAGGGATGGAGGGTAGGAGGGAGGGAAGGAAAGAAGGGAGGCAATGGAAGGAAGGAAAGGAAAGGAAAGGAAGAAATCTATTTTCCTATTTCCTTCCACCTCAAGCTACTGTTTGGTTAACCAGGTTAAAGATCTATTTTTCTCCCAGTGATCATTTCAAAGGAATCACATCCTCTGAGTCATTTCCTGGATTCAAACCAGCATCCCAAAGAGTCATGGGCTGCCTTTATATATAACGAGTGCCCATAAATCCATTTTTACCATCTTCAGAAGACCAAAGACCAGCCAGAAATGGAAGGAAGGAAGAAAGAAAGAAAGAAAGAAAGAAAGAAAGAAAGAAAGAAAGAAAGAAAGAAAGAAAGAGAAAGAAAGAACTAACTTATGACCACAATTGAGCCCAAAATTTTGGTTACTAAGCAACACTGTTAAGTGATTTTCACCACATTTTCCAAGTTGGCCACGCCCACTGGTGTCACATGACAACTGAGCCACTCCCACAAACCAGGCCACACCTTTTGGCTCTCAAAAGAAATTTCAGTTGTGGTACTGTTGATATTTGGCTCTATTGACTAATACGTTTGCTTACCACTGCCCTAGATGGCCAAGTGAACCGACCCCGCCCCCCCGCATGCGCATGCGCTGCCTGTTCCCCCTGCCCCCCTCCTCCTCTAGGCCAGCCGGTCCACAGAATTTTCTTTAAAATGAAACCGGTCCCTGGTGCAAAAAAGGTTGGGGACCCCTGCCTTAAGGGTCTCGGCCTTCTGCTTTGAGAATTATACCTCCATACCTACGTTATCCAAATCGTGTTTCAGATAGGACGAGGCGCCAGCTTCTCTCAAGCGAGTGATATGGAGGTTCCGAAGACGTACATCAGAAGGTTTTTTTTTTCATCTTGCTTCGAAGGTATTAGCCTTGCTAATATCACGTCGAGGGTCGCCAGATAAAGGGATTTGCATATCAATGGAGGGTGATTAAGCCTCCTCCGACAGCATCCACCCTCATCCAGCGGGCTGGCTCTGGGAATAAGTGAAGTACACGGGTGTTCCTTTCAGCTAAAGCCAACCTCGTCTTCAGGTGGGATGGCTGTATTTATTAAGCACTTTAGATAAAGGAGGGGTTACAGTCTCCTCTTCCTATCTACATAAATTCCTAAGGGAGGTGTTACAATTCCTCCCTGCTGCCTACATTTAGATTCGTTTCTCCACTTCAGTTTCGTTTCCTGTGAAGCCATGACTTTCGGGGGGGATGCGAAAGTAATACGCTGGTACCTCCTGTCCTAGGCTTACAAATCCACTTGCTTTCTATGGGCAAGCTATTGTGCCTGAACCATGGTTTGTTCATTCCAACACTTCCCCATTTCATCACAGACATATAATGTAAAGGACGGCACATCGCTACATACCTGTAATAGGTCATAGCAGTCAAAAGGTAAATGTTTGATGACAGAAAGCAAACAAAGAAAAACATTTGTGCAGCACATTCAGAATATGATATCTTTCTTGTATTCAGAAAGGCACTATCCATTGATCTTGGAATGGGGGCAGTGGTGGATCCCAGATCAACAATTCTAAATTGACCAGAAAGAAGTACATAGGTGTCTGAAGCTGGTTGTTCATTACTACCAGAATGATAAGGAGAAGATTTCCTATAAGTATAATCAGATACATCATGAGAAAGATCACAAAGTGCAAAATCTGGAACTCCTGTTGCTCAGAAAATCCCATCAGCAAGAAATCCAGGATGATTTCTAGAGTCTTAGACTTCAAGAGAGCTAATTTCAACAAACTCAGAGAGAGCTTGGGAAGGATTCCATGGATGAGAATCCTCAAGGGGAAAACAACTCAAGAAGCTTGGGAAATTTTGAAAAATGAGATTATAAAAGCCCAGTCCAGCGCAATACCAATGAAGAAGAAAAATAACAGTTCCCAAAAGAAACCAGCATGGCTGCATAAAGAACTCTCTGACAAATTGAAAGACAAAAAGGATAAATATAAAAAGTGGAAAAAGGGGGACATAACCAAGGCAAAATATCAGCAAATAGCCCGAGCCTGTAAAGATGAAGTGAGGAAAGCTAAGGCTCACAATGAAGAAAGGCTTGCCAAAAAAGTAAAAAATAACAAAAAAAGCTTCTTCCAACATGTTAAAAATAAGAAAAAAGTTAAGGAAACAATTGGTCCACTGCTGGGAGAAAATGGCAAGAAGATGATAAGCAACAGGGAGAAAGCAGAACTATTTAACTCTTTCTTTGCATCTGTCTTTACACAAAGGGATAAAACAGTCCAATCAATCAAAAACAGCACCACAAATATCAGATTAGGAACACAAGTTGAAATAGAGAAGAAAATGGTAAGTGAGCACCTGTCTGCCCTGGACGAGTTCAAATCACCAGGACCGGATGGATTACACCCCAGGGTTCTGAAGGAACTGGCAGACGAGATCTCAGAACCACTGAACTATATCTTTCAGAGATCCTGGAGCACCGGGGAACTGCCAGAAGACTGGAAAAGAGCAGATGTGGTTCCCATCTTCAAAAAAGGAAAAAAAACAGATCCAGGAAACTATAGACCCATCAGCCTGACCTCAATACCAGGAAAGATTCTGGAAAAGATAATTAAACAACAAATAAGTGAACACCTAGAAGCAAACAAAGTAATAGCCAAAAGCCAACATGGGTTTGTCAAAAACAGATCATGCCAGACGAATCTAATTGCATTCTTTGACAAAGTAACAAAATCAGTGGACCAGAGGAATGCTGTTGATATAATTTACCTGGACTTCAGTAAGGCATTTGATAAAGTAGACCATAACCTACTATTAGATAAAGTAGAAAATTGTGGGTTAGACAGCACCACCACCAAATGGATTCGTAACTGGCTGACCAACCGCACTCAACGTGTAGTCCTCAATGGAACTGCATCTACATGGAAGGAAGTATGCAGTGGAGTCCCCCAAGGCTCTGTTTTAGGCCCAGTACTCTTTAACATCTTCATCAACGATTTGGATGAGGGGATAAATGGGGAACTCATCAAATTCGCAGACGACACCAAGCTGGCAGGAATAGCCAACACTCCAGAAGATAGGCTTAAGATACAGAAGGATCTAGACAAACTTGAACATTGGGCACTGTCTAATAAAATGAAATTCAATTGTGAAAAAAGTAAGGTCCTACATATAGGCAAGAAAAACCAAATGCACAAGTACAGTATAGGTGGTACCTTGCTCAATAGTAGCAACTGTGAGAGGGATCTCGGAATCCTAGTGGACAACCATTTAAATATGAGCCAGCAGTGTGCAGCAGCTGCCAAAAAAGCCAACACAGTTCTAGGCTGCATCAACAGAGGGATAGAATCTAGATCGCGTGAAGTGTTAATGCCACTGTATAGTGCCTTGGTAAGGCCACACTTGGAATACTGCATACAGTTTTGGTCGCCACGATGTAGAAAAGACGTGGAGACTCTGGAAAGAGTGCAAAGAAGAGCAACCAAGATGATTAGAGGACTGGAGACTAAGACATATGAAGAACGGCTGCAGGAACTGGGTATGTCTAGTTTGATGAAGAGAAGGACCAGGGGAGACATGATAGCAGTGTTCCGATATCTCAGAGGGTGCCACAAAGAAGAGGGAGTCAAACTTTTCTCCAAGACACCTGGGGGCAGGACAAGGAGCAATGGGTGGAAACTAACCAAGGAGAGAAGCAACTTAGAACTAAGGAGAAATTTCCTAACAGTAAGAACAATTAACCTCTGGAACAGCTTGCCTCCAGCAGTTGTGAATGCCCCAACCCTGGAAGTCTTTAAAAAGATGTTAGACAGCCATTTGTCTGAAATGGTATAAGATTCCTGCCCATGCAGGGGGTTGGACTAGAAGACCTACAAGGTCCCTTCCAACTCTGCTATTGTATTGTATTGTATGATGGTTATGTTTGGCGTTATTTTGTTGATATTTTAACTGTCAGAGAAAGAAGCATCAATATAAGAAATCTTGCCATTGAATACGATTCCATTTTACAAAACTATACACTCCAACTGCCTTATTTTTAATTTTGATATGATTACACTCATACATAAAAAGTTCTATTTGTAACTTCCAAGATAGTTCTACAGCCTCTTTACAAAGCAACCATTTTTATAGGAGAATAATATACTATAGTGCAAGATTTTATCATTTTATCTAATCAGAGAATTCCAATCTTGCTAACATATAGAATCCAGATACAATTATGTTTTACCGTGATTTGCAAAAGCATTAAAAACATCAAATCAACATTGCCCAATATCCAAGGAGGTGAATAAATCATGCTTGATTCTATTGGGTTAGCTTTTAACTCTATGCTGAATTAAATTACTGATTGATGTACTACTTCATAGAGTAGTTGTAGTTTTGGTCTTTCTCACAGTGCTAGTCTGCTTGATTTAAACCAATAGTTTGTTAATTTATTTATAGTTATATCTAATCAAACAAAATCAACAATTTGATGAATATTGGAAAGTCTTAACTAGCCAGTTTTTATTACATAAATATATATCCTTTTTACCAACATCATCACCAACATCCAAATAAAGCTAAGCAGGGTTTACTATGACTGTAGCAGAGGAAAGCAGCCAAGGAAACTCCAGATGATTTCAGAAAAATTGCATTATGCTAGCCCACATGCCTGCCCATATTTTGAGGAAAAGAGTGGAGGAAAGAGTGCTATATATGTTCATAGGAGCTCTTGAAGGAAAATAACGTTGCATATTTAAATGTGTGTGTGTATGTGTTAGGTTTTTGAGCTGATCAATAAATAAATCAGGGAGACTAGGATAGATCTATTTCAAGCTATTTATCTCTCATCAACTAGCCATACCTTTACTGGGATTCAAACCAGGGAAGTATTACATGTGAGGCAGTTGTAATTGCCATTAGACTACTGGTTCTTATCCTGATCAGCTGAGACAGGAGGATAAGTATATGCTTGTGTCACAACACCCTATTAAGCCCCAATTAAGAGACCATCTATGATTTATTTATTGATCAGCTCAAAAACCCCAATCACCAGAGACCATCTATAATTTATTTATTGATTAGCTCAAAAACCTAACACACATATTTAAAAAAGTGCACAATGGAACTATTAGCTTTCTGTCTAGATCAGTGGTGGACAAACTCATTAGTCAAAAGAGCCAAATATCAACAATACCACAATTGAAATTTTTTTTGAGAGCCAGAAGGTGTGGCCTGTTTTGTGAGAGTGGCTCAGTGGTCATGTGACCGGGTGGGTGTGGCCAACTTGGAAAATGTGAAACTCACTTAACAATGGTCTTGCTTAGCAGCCAAACTTTCGGTCTCAATTGTGGTCATAAGTTCTTTCTTTCTTTCTTTCTTTCTTTCTTTCTTTCTTTCTTTCTTTCTTTCTTTCTTTCTTTCTTTCTCTGTCTCTCTTTTTCCTCGTCTTTCTTTTTCTTTCTTTCTCTTTCTCTCTTTTTCTATCTGTCTCTCTCTATCTCTGTCTCTCTCTCCTTTGTCCGCCCATCTCTGTCACTCTGTGTGGGTGTGTATCTTTCTGTCTCGCATTCACTCACTTAATCACTCATTCTGTGTCTCTGTCTATCTTTATCTCCGTCTCTGTCTCTCCCTGTCTCTCCCTGTCTCTGTGTGTGTGTCTGTCACTCTCTGATTTCCTCCCTCTCTCGGTGTCTGTGCTTCTCTCTGTCTGTCTGTCTGTCTGTCTCCCCCCCCCCCCAAAGCCTCCTCAGCTCCTGGAAGTAGCCTGGCCGGCCTGCCGGCCCGCTGGCCATACTTACTTGCCCGCTCACTCACCCACCGGACGAAGGAACCTGGCGTCTGGTGGGTGAGCGAGCGAGCGAGCAACTGTGGCCGGCGGGCCGGCAGGCGGGTGGGCGGCCAACGAAACTTGCTGCGGCGGCACCCAACAAACCACCCGCCCGCCCCTCTGGCTCACCCACCAGAGGCCGGTTCACTCCCCACGCCCACGGAGCCTCTGCAGCCCCTGGAAGTAGATGAGTGGCCGGCTTGGGAGGCTACTGCTGCCTCTTTGGTGTTTGGGTAGCTGCTGCTGGGCTGAAAAGGCTCCGCGGAGGGAGGGTTGGAACTGGCAGCCGGTACGGAGGGTTGCTGCGACCCAGGAGTCCCGCCATTGGCGAGTGTGGTGGAA
Organism: Rhabdophis nuchalis; assembly: GCA_039707465.1. Lineage (NCBI taxonomy): Eukaryota > Metazoa > Chordata > Lepidosauria > Squamata > Natricidae > Rhabdophis > Rhabdophis nuchalis. Next base: position 143,177,634 of record CM077647.1, read on the forward strand.
GAGCTGCACTCGCGGGGCAAAAGAGCCGCTTGTGCATCGCGAGCTGCGGTTTGCAGACCACTGGTCTAGATGGTCTGTGGTGATGAGCCAAAAGAAATAGAAAACAGTATGCTTCCTCCCTTAATTGGGGCTTAACAACCTAACAATATGAACAAACGTGATGACACCTCCTGCCTACCAGACATATGGAAACCAGCACTGACCAACAGACATGCCCCACCCTCCACCCAAGCCATTGGAATTCAAAATAAGAAGAAACATACAAATAAGACCAATCAGGATTCGACTTCCAGCTTCCGAAGGTGACAGAAGCATTTTCGGGTGCTTCTGCCGCTTGCTTCTTCGAGCCCTTGGGGGCTCAGAGAGTTTGTGCTAACTCTCTGCCATACGACCAGCTGTGGGGGGCCCCGTATCGATGGCGATCGGCGGGGCGCCTTTGCCCACTTTGCTCTAGGAGCTGAGGAGCTGGAAGTGGGGGGGATCCTCCTCGCCAACGCCAGCTGGGAAAATACAGAAATGAGGAGTTGGGCTGAAGTGCCGGTCTTGGAGGATTATGCCGGGGACTCCTTTTCAAAAAATGTGGATTGTGAGTTTTGAATTTACTTTCATTCAATCTTCTATAGAAAGAAAAATAGAGGGGGGAGTTTAATTGTAAAAAAAAACCCTCGTAAAAAGCGGCTGCTTAAAACGTTCTCCAGATGAAGGAGATGGAGGATAAATATCATCCGTTCACAACCATCTAAAAGAAACTATGTTTCAACTATGAATTTACAGCCTTGGTTACACTATCATCTGGGTTGTTACTGACCTCTTCTCGAAGGAAGTTCATTTTATTCCTTGTTCCAAAATCCCATTAGCCAGGACATTAGCTAAGTTGTTTGTTTCACATATCTATTGATTGCATGGAGTACCGAGGCTCATAATTTCTGATAGAGGGGTTAAATTCACTTCCCACTTCTGGAAGAAGTTATGAAGTTGATTGGCTCCACCCAAGGGTTAAGCTCCGCCCAACCCCCTCAAACTAATGGGACTTGTGAAAGGACAAATTCTGTTTTGGAGCAGTATCTTTATTATTTCATAAACTACCAACAGGATAATTGGGCTGAGCTGTTACCTCATGCCGAGGTGGCTTACAATAACTCGATGCACAGTAGCACTGGAATGACCCCATTCAAAGTGGTTTATGGCCAAGATTTTGTTCCAATCCCTCTAGATAGCCAGTCACAGTATGAAATCACTCTGAGTGATTACAAACTCTACTCCGGAATTGTATTGATATTAGTTGTATCCCCTCCAGCTTTCTCAGACACCCAGTCAAGCATATCATAAGATATTTTCATAGCTGATCTCCGATTCCAAACTCCCCCCACCCAGAAACTTCCTGTGGATATAAAAGAAGAGTGGGGAGAGAGACACGCCTGGAGGAATTCCACATAAATATTTCCTCTCTCCCCTTCCCTGAGCACTGATTCAGGAAGGAAGAAAACAAATACAGTATTCCCATAATAACAAAATACTTCTCATCACAGAATTGTGTGCTGACATTTTGGAATTCGGATTAAGGAATGAAGTGGAGATATTAGTACTTTCCAATTGTAATTTAGTGAATGAAGGCATATACAACTGTGACATCTGCTGGACAGTTGTGACATCTGCTGGACAGCCAGAATCATTGCTTGCTTTTTCCTGCTTTCACAAATAAATGAGATATAGTAGTAGAGTAGAGTATATATTTATGTAAAACCATAGGTTTTAGAAAAATTCATATAAAATTGCAACAATCCGTACCCCATTCCTTTTAATATTAAATGTTTGTCAACATGTGCTTTCATATGTTTCTTATGGTCCTTGCAAACAATGTTTTGTTTTGTTTTATTACATGTTGTTCTATATCAGTCAACCAAAAATAGTAGTAGTTTTTTCTTCTAAACTAGGCTGATTCAATTGGATTAACAGAGACATGATGAATCTAGCAACAGGTTCCTGATATATAGTACATATAGAGCATCAACAAGAACAGCCATGAGATCAATGAGAGTCATTTGTTTCTTCTTTTACTGAAAAGGACAATGCTTAGTACAGCATATGCTTAAAATCTTCAAGAGGAAAACAATCTCGTAATTGATATATACCAGCCCCAATTCAGTCTTTTGATCAGCTAGAAGAATTAGAAATTTTGGGCAATAATGGGCTGTTTTCACCCATTTGGGGGCCTCCTGGGGCATCTGTGTGCCCCATTTGTCACCTACCCCACCTCCAGAATGTCTCTGCAAGCCAAAATTGTTGGCCTTACCTTTCAGTTCCAGCTTGCAGGGCTCGTGAAGGTAAATCCTGCACTCAGCCAAAAGGTGGGTGGGGCGATATGGATGGGGCAGCCTCATGGTCCTGTGCAGGCCAGATTAATGGCTTCAGCAGTCAGCATGTGGCTCATAGGCTGCAGTTTGAGGACCCATTCTTTAGATGCATTAGCTAGAAGCTGAAAGATAGAGCTGAGACAACATTTACTGGTGGATAATGATATTACACAAAAGAAAATATTTTTGAGGTGGAAAGGGGACTGGAAATAAGAACAGCTGAAATGACATTTCACTTGTAGGTTGGAGATAGATGGCAAGCCTTTTGTATTTTAAACTTTTGTGGATTATAAATATTGTTGACTTTGTGTAACTATTTTGAATTTCTTTGGAATTTCTTTTAACTAAGAGGCTTTTTGGTTCTTTGGTTTATCCAGATTATTGAGACATTGGGGAATTTGATGGGTCATTTTGGATCACAAGCATCATTTGATAGACATTTTGAAAGGTGAAAGAAGACAGTGAAATAATATATACAGATTTGGACAAGATGCTGACAGGGAATATTGTGATGTTGTACTGTCAATAGCCTAAATCTATAATTTTACAATTCTGTGGATCAGAGGTGGGTTTCTGTCAGCCACTACTGCCAGTTTGCTCATGTGCACGGTTCGCACACATGCACAGTACAATTCAAATTGTTCTGCATATGCTCAGAACTGAAAAAGAAGATGGCAGACTGGGAAACTGGTTTGGGGACGAGGTAGGTCTGGGTCATGTTGGTTCCAGTGACCCAGGCCATCAAACCATCACTGGTTCAGCCGAACTGGTCAAAACTGGTAGGAACCCACCACTTGTGTGGATATATAATAGGGAAAAGCATATTTAAAACTAAGAAAATCTTTTGAATTTAACAAGGGATACTCCAAGAGATAGCCAGTTTATTTATATGTCAAACAAAAAAAGATATATCCAAACTTTCATTCACAGAATTTGGCAATAATAAAATATTAAATATTCTAACATAAGATAACACACAAGAAAAATAAGAAATAATAAAATCAGATAAATGCAATGAGTATTCCCAAGGACACAAAGTTGATGTCAATCAGACTTCCATGTGGAAGTTATTCTGCAAGAGGCTAGCTACCACCAAGAACCATTAGCTATAACCTTCCATCTTTTACAGAGAGAATATCTTAATAGTACCAATCAGAACAAGTTTACTAAACAAATGATTGAATGCCTATGTGGAGAAAAGCTATAATTCACAAGGCTTAAATGATAATAAAGATATTATTCTTTAGGATCAAATTCCACCAAACAACTGGTGGAATTTTTAAATTAATAAGCAAAAGCTGCTTCAGAATTCAACTTGAGCATGTTTCGTATTTTAATTCGTAATCCTTTGATTAAACAACTTCCATAAAGCAGCTTTGGTATTCTTATTTCTCATGCTATAGATTATAGGGTTCATCATTGGAGGGATCACAGAGTAGATCACTGCAAGGACCTCATCCCAACTGTAAGAAGACCAAAGATTTGATATCAAATGGGAAAATACAGCTGTACCACATAATAAACAGACAACAAGGAGATGAGGAATGCAAGTAGATAAGGCCTTTTGCTTACTAGCCACTGAGGACATGTTCAATACTGCCTTAAAGATTTTTACATAGGACATGATAATTAACATAAAAGAAACAACACCAAGCAAAATACTAAAAAGAAGAACCCAGATTGTACTGAATTTGGGATCAAAGCAGGAAATCTTCATGAGGTGTGGGATTTCACAGAAGAACTGATGGATGACTTTGGAACAGAAAGGCAGTGAAAAAAGGGTTCCTGCATGCAGGGCAGCATTAAGAAAGCCCAGCATCCATGCGCCGCCTGCCATTTGGAAGCAGCTTCCCCATTTCATCATAGACATATAATGTAAAGGGTGGCAGATAGCAACATATCTGTCATAGGCCATAGCTGTGAGAAGGAAAACATCTGATGACAGAAAAAAAACAAAGAAAAACATTTGTGCAGCACATTCAGAATATGATATCTTTCTTGTATTCATAAGGGCACTGGCTATTGATCTGGGAATGGTGACAGTGGTGGATCCCAGATCAACAATCGCTAAATTGACCAGAAAGAAGTACATTGGTGTTTGGAGAGGGTTGTTCATTACTACCAGAATGATGAGGAGAAGATTTCCTATCAATATAACCAGATACATTATGAGGAAAACCACGAAGTGCAAAAGCTGAAACTCCCATTGCTCAGAAAATCCCATAAGCAAGAAATCCATGATGATGGTTCTGTTTGGCATTGTTGAAATTTTATCTGTCAAAGAAAAACATCAATTTAATAAATCTTCCCATTGAATATGATTCTACTTTGCAAAACATTATACTTCAACTACCATATTTTTTGCCACACAAGCCACACTTCCCTCCTCTAAGAGGGTGAAAATTTGGGTGCATCTTTTCCCTTGTTTTCCTCCCCAAAATGTAGGTGTGTGTTATACTTCAGAGTGTCCTATATCTGAAAAATATGGTAACTTATTTTCATATTGATGTGGTATAACATAGAAAGCCACATAACTTCAAGTTAGTTGTTTAGTAGTGCCATCCTTTATTAATGAACCAGTTCTGCAAGAGAAAAATATAATATAGTGCAATAGGTTATTATCTTATTTAATCATGTAATTTCAATCCTGTTTAACCCTGGAGTTCAGATACAACTGTGTATTTTAACTGTGAGAGAGAAAAAACATCAATTTAACAAATCTTCTGATTGAATATGATTCTATTTTACAAAACGGTTATACTAACTTATTTTCATGTTGATGTGGTAACTCCTAAAGCATAGAAAGCTATAGAACTTTAAGTTAGTTCTTCAGTAGTGATGTTCTTTATTAAGGAACAAATTCTGGAGGACAAAAATATAATATAGTACAATATGATCTTATTTAATGATCTAATTCTAATCCTGTTTAAACCTGGATGTCAGATATAAAATTGCTTTCTTGTAATATGCAGTCATTACAAACAATACACCATAAAATCTGCAACTGCACAACATCCTAAAGAAATGAAATACCTCAGGAGGGATTTTAAGCCTGTTTAGATTCTTTATATATAATAGAAGGGCAATGGGGCCTGTTATTTTGGCATTTTAGTGGAGTTTTAATTTTCAAAAAACAAAGATGATATAAGGTTTCTTGTGATGATATGATCCCAGATATACCTCAACCATTTTTTAAATAATAGTAATATAGCATCTCCTTTGTCATAAAAGGCCATATCTTGAACTCAAAAGACAGTTCTTCATACCAGTTTACTTTTATTAAAGAAGGTTTCATAGAAAAAAAAGAAGAATGTAGCGCGGTTATGGGACTCAAATTCATATCAGTAGGAAATACTGATTGAGCCAGCCATTGAAATTTTAGAAGTAAACCTTTCTTTTACTACTACAGATATTATCTACAGACATAGGATATATTCAACAATGTAAAGAGAAAGTTCCATCTCTTGATTAGCCCAAACTAGCACTTCAGTTGTTTCATTGAAAATGCTACATTTCTCCTTTCAAGACTGTCTTTAGCCTACCTTTATCAAAACTATGAATACAACAACAACAAAACTCCTTTGTTATAACTCATCAGAAGACAGGTTTACTTGTTCAACCTTTCTTGAATAATCCTTACAAATTTTAAAATTTAAAAACTTACTTTTTCCCCATTGATCCTTCTAAGTTGATAAGGAAAACAGTCATATAAGCCAGTCTATGCCCCTTTTTTCTATTGTTTGCTTATATTTCTTTCACAACCTCTTGAAGTTTTTCTGTGGAAGATTTATAGCTCACCTTTAACTCAAGCATAAGTGCACGATGCAGAGAAAGCTAGCATTGAACACTAGTGAATATGAGAATTATATAATGGAAATGAATCCCTAATGACCCAGAGATTATTACTTATTCAAAAATACTTAATTTTTTTAAAAAAAGAATAAAGTAAAATTTCATCACTGACATATCTTTAAACTCTTATTCTACTGCTACTATTTTTGTAATGCAGCAGTTACATGCTGCACATTTGATGAGATTCAGATATGGCTTCCTCTTCAACACTCGCTAACTAGTCCCATAGGAAACATGGCCACAGCATTGAGGACTTCTATACACAAAGGAATAATTGCACAATTACAACTGTAGTGGTGGTAGATGCCATTCTCAGGGCACTGCAAAGACATAACGTTTACTTTCAACAAGAGGAATATATTGTAAAGGTACTAAATATTACTGAGAGCAATATTACTTTAGCAAATATTGAATAGTGGAAGTTTCTCTTTATGTTATAAAGAATTGATATACCTGATGTTTTTGATCACTGGCTTTGGTTTTACAAAATATTATGTCATGAACTAAAACAACTGTTCCTTAAAGACCACTCTATGTATCCAAACTATTCATTACAATGAAGACTATATCACAACATTGATTTGCACTATTAAAGACAATTCAAATAAAGATCTATGGTTGTACAAATAAATGTAGTTGCATGAGGAGTCCATCACTGAAATAAAGAACACCAATATAATATCCTGTAGGCACCCACAGGAGTATAAATGGCACATGTGACAAAATATGTCAGATGCCATCCTTCATATACTTATGTGTGATGTTGAAACAAAAGTATAAAAAGAAAGCTTCCCTCAACACATCACAAAAATATGTTTTGTTATTTTTGCATTATGGCATTTAGCTACTGTATATATGCTTGCCTTAATTAAGTACTTGCTAACTTCAGTCACTATTATTTAGTATACAGCATATTCTCTAACTCAGTGAGCATACAGGTTTTGGTAGTTCATATCAACTGTATCTAAATTTAGTTACCTGACAATAAAAGGAAAGAGAAAAACAAATTCAAAAATAACAAGAAAGCAAGTTTTAAAAATTAAAGTAAGGAATGTGTTCTTAGTTGCTTGAAGAACAGCAAATCGACTAGCTTAAAATGAAAGTGCTCTGGAAGTCAACCATAAACTGAAAGTTGAACATTGAGCAATATTTACTTATTCCAGCAATGGTAGCAGCAATCATTAGTCATGATACATTGTACACACTACAAATTATAGAAACTAATTGTAGACAGAAAGGTTAAAATACATTTGCACTTATCATGCTCTGCAGAATATTGAAAATCACTTTATTCTTTTTCATTTTTCTTAAATGTTTTTCTTACACTTTGCTTTTTTCTTTGCCTTTTTCTTTTCCATTTTCCCTGCTTACTACTTATTAGTTTGTGTTATGTTTTTAGCTGCTTGCTTAAATGTTTTAATAAAAATTATTTAACAGAAAAACAATTACTGCAAAAAATTATTGAGGCACAATAGTGGTGGAAAGAAAGGACGAAGGACTGCTTTATCATAATACAACTTATTTCCTTTGCCCTCATGCATAATAGGAATTTTCCTGACGGTATTTGATAAGCGTGTGCAAGTGAGTAAGACTCCCAACTAGTTCAAGACTCTGTGGAGTTGCTTTCTCAAAAATCATGTTTATTGGGTACATCATATTGGCACATTCAAATGTAAAGTCAACTCTGAATAATTCCCACAATTCCCCCAATAATTCCTGCAGTTTGGCATAATTAACTGATACATACTGACACCCCCCCCCCCGTTGTGTCACAGATCACATTAGCCAACCAGACAAATAATGAGCTTTTTAGCACTCCATCCTCCCATTTCTAGGGCATGTTGGCTTAACTTTTGTTCTCAGGACTCTTATCGTATGTCTGGCAGTCTCTAGGGAAACATTCTACATTCCATGAGTCTCCTTCCCCCCTTACAAGTACGGCAACGTAGAAACTAACAGAGAAAACTATGGCTTCAGTTAGAGTCATTTCGAGAGTTGACAAAAATTTAGTTATGTTGTGCTATTTGTTAGACGACTTCTTCTTGTGCCATCATCCGATATCAGCGATCATATTGGTGATCCTATTTTTATCAACAACTGCACGGAAAAGTGCTGCTGAGTTTTGTCCAAACCAGTCCCTTAGATATTGTTAATGCTAAAGTTATATTTGTGTATTCTCTTGTAATTTAGTGTAGATAACTCACACTGCTTTCCTCTTTCACAGAAGAACTGATGGATGCCAGAAAGGCAATGAGAAAAGGGTTTCTGCATACATGGCTGTATTAAGAAAGCCTAGCATCCATGCACCCCCTGCCATCTGGAAGCACCTTCCCCATTTCATCACAGACATATAATGTAAAGGACGGCACATCGCTACATACCTGTCATAGGTCATAGCAGTCAAAAGGTAAATGTTTGATGACAGAAAGCAAACAAAGAAAAACATTTGTGCAGCACATTCAGAATATGATATCTTTCTTGTATTCAGAAAGGCACTAGCCATTGATCTTGGAATGGGGGCAGTGGTGGATCCCAGATCAACAATTCTAAATTGACCAGAAAGAAGTACATAGGTGTCTGAAGCTTGTTGTTCATTACTACCAGAATGATAAGGAGAAGATTTCCTATAAGTATAATCAGATACATCATGAGAAAGATCACAAAGTGCAAAATCTGGAACTCTTGTTGCTCAGAAAATGCCATCAGCAAGAAATCCATGATGATGGTTATGTTTGGCGTTATTTTGTTGATATTTTAACTGTCAGAGAAAGGAGCATCAATATAAGAAATCTTGCCATTGAATACAATTCCATTTTACAAAACTATACACTCCAACTGCCTTATTTTTAATTTTGATATGATTACACTCATACATAAAAATCTCTATTTGTAACTTCCAAGATGGTTCTACAGCCTCTTTACAAAGCAACCATTTTTATAGGAGAATAATATACTATAGTGCAAGATTTTATCATTTTATCTAATCAGAGAATTCCAATCTTGCTAACATATAGAATCCAGATACAATTATGTTTTACCGTGATTTGCAAAAGCATTAAAAACATCAAATCAACATTGCCCAATATCCAAGGAGATGAATAAATCATGCTTGATTCTATTGGGTTAGCTTTTAACTCTATGCTGAATTAAATTACGGATTGATACCCTTACTGCAGTGGTGGGTTTCAAATTTTTTAGAACCTACTCTGTAGGTGTGGCCTATTTTGTGGGCGTGGCTTGGCAGTCATGTGACAGGGTGGGAGTGGCCACCTTTTAAAATGTGGTGAAACTCATTTAACAACGCTCTTGCTTAGCAACCAAAATTTTGGACTCAATTGTGATGATAAATTCTTTCTTTCTTTCTTTCTTTCTTTCTTTCTTTCTTTCTTTCTTTCCTTTCTTCCTTCCTTTCCTTTCCTTTCCTTCCCATTGGGTCACTGGCAGCGGCGGGCCAGATTTACTTCCAGGTACGCCGGTGGAACCCCCTCTCACCGGTTCTCTAAATTTCACCAACCGGTTCTCGCGAGTAGGTGCGAGCCTGCAGAAACCCACCACTGCCTTACTGGGATTCAAACCAGGGAAGTATTACATGTGAGGCAGTTGTAATTGCCATTAGACTACTGGTTCTTATCCTGATCAGCTGAGACAGGAGGATAAGTATATGCTTGTGTCACAACACCCTATTAAGCCCCAATTAAGAGACCATCTATGATTTATTTATTGATCAGCTCAAAAACCCCAATCACCAGAGACGATCTATGATTTATTTATTGATTAGCTCAAAAACCTAACACACATATTAAAAAAAGTACACAATGGAACTAATAGCTTTCTGTCTAGATCAGTGGTGGACAAACTCATTAGTCAAAAGAGCCAAATATCAACAATACCACAATTGAAATTTTTTTGAGAGCCAGAAGGTGTGGCCTGTTTTGTGGGAGTGGCTCAGTGGTCATGTGACCGGGTGGGTGTGGCCAACTTGGAAAATGTGAAACTCACTTAACAATGGTCTTGCTTAGCAGCCAAACTTTCGGTCTCAATTGTGGTCATAAGTTCTTTCTTTCTTTCTTTCTTTCTTTCTTTCTTTCTTTCTTTCTTTCTTTCTTTCTTTCTTTCTCTGTCTCTCTTTTTCCTCGTCTTTCTTTTTCTTTCTTTCTCTTTCTTTCTTTTTCTATCTGTCTCTCTCTCTCTGTGTCTCTCTCTCCTTTGTCCGCCCCTCTCTGTCACTCTGCGTGTGTGTATCTGTCTGTCTCGCATTCACTCACTTAATCACTCATTCTGTGTCTCTGTCTATCTTTATCTCCGTCTCTGTCTCTCCCTGTCTCTGTGTGTGTGTGTGTCACTCTCTGATTCCCTCCCTCTCTCGGTGTCTGTGCTTCTCTCAGTCTGTCTGTCTGTCTCTCTCTCCCCCCCCAAAGCCTCCTCAGCTCCTGAAAGTAGCCTGGCCAGCCTGCCAGCCCGCTGGCCGCACTTACTTGCCCGCTCGCTCACCCACCGGATGAAGAAACCTGGCATCTGGTGGGTGAGCGAGCGAGCGAGCAACTGTGGCCGGTGGGCCGGCAGACAGGCAGGCGGCCAAGGAAACTTGCTGCGGCGGTGCCCAACAAACCGCCCGCCCCGCTGGCTCACCCACCAGAGGCCGGTTCACTCCCCATGCCCACGGAGCCTCTGCAGCCCCTGGAAGTAGATGAGTGGCCAGCTTGGGAGGCTACGGCTGCCTCTTTGGTGTTTCGGTAGCTGCTGCTGGGCTGAAAAGGCTCCGCGGGGGGAGGGATGGAACTGGCGGCTGGTAGGGAGGGTTGCTGCGGCCCAGGAGCCCCGCCGTTTGCAAGGGTGGTGGAAGAGCCGCACTCGTGGGGCCAAAGAGCTGCTTGTGGATCGTGAGCCGCAGTTTGCCGACCACTGGTCTAGATGGTCTGTGGTGATGAGCCGAAAGGCAGAAATAGAAAACAGTATGCTTCCTCCCTTAATGAGGGCTTAACAACCTAACAATATGAACAAATGTGATGACACCTCCTGCCTACCAGACATATGGAAACCAGCACTGACCAACAGACATGCCCCACCCTCCACCCAAGCCATTGGAATTCAAAATAAGGAGAAACATACAAATAAGACCAATCAGGATTCAACTTCCGGCTTCCGAAGGTGACAGAAGCATTTTCGGGTGCTTCTGCCGCTTGCTTCTTCGAGCCCTTGGGGACTCAGAGAGTTTGTGCTAACTCTCTGCCATACGAACGGCTGTGGGGGCCCCCGTATCGATGGCGATCGGCGGGGTGCCTTTGCCCACTTGGCTCTAGGAGCCGAGGAGCTGAAAGCGGGGGGGATCCTCCTCGCCAACGCCAGCTGGGAAAATGCAGAAATGAGGAGTTGGGCTGAAGTGCCGGTCTTGGAGGATTATGCCGGGGACTCCTTTTTAAAAAATGTGGATTGTGAGTTTTGAATTTACTTTCATTCAATCTTCTATAGAAAGAAAAATAGAGGGGGGGAGTTTAACTGTAAAAAAAAAAAACCTCGTAAAAAGCAGCTGCTTAAAACGTTCTCCAGATGAAGGAGATTGAGGATAAATATCATCCATTCATAACCATCTAAAAGAAACTATGTTTCAACTATGAATTTACAGCTAGCAACATTGTATCTGTCTCTCACTTAAAAACAGAAACTTTTACTTTCTTCTCCTTTCCTGCGCGGAGGCGGCAAAATGGCGTTCTCTTTGTTCCTAGTGGAAAACTTTCACTGACTGATGATTACATTCCTCCAACTTGTTAAAAATTAAGGATAAATTATTTCCAAGCCTTCCCAGGAAACCCTTGGTGTCCTTCCCAACAAGTGGACCTTTCTTTTTTTTTTTACTGCGGATTTACTGGACAATTAACTCTCTGGATATTATAAAAGAAGAAGATTAAATATTGATTAAGTATATGTCCGATATCTTGGAATTCAACGACTGCCAGAGAAAGATATGGAAGGATATCAAAAGAAATTGGATAAATTTTGTAATGGTGGGAAAAGACCTAGATTATTGAAGAAAATGTGGTATCAAAATCAAAAGGAAGGGGGATTGGGAATTCCCAATCTACTTAATTATCATCGGGCCTATGGTATTCGAACTGTGGTAAAAATACTCAAAGGCGGAGATGGTCATTGGGGAGATTTAGAGTTAAAAGATATTAAGAGATTTGGCCCTACATGGTTTTTAGATAAAGCAAAATCAAAAAAGGTAATTAACAGCTATTGGTTAAAGGAATTGAGTAAAATTTGGAATAAATTTGTTAAAATTTTAATTCCGGATATAACCTTTTTGGGGAAGACAACTGGAAATTGGCCGATCAAAACCAATATAAGTCGTGATAAAGTAATTGAAGATGAAAACATAGAAATTATAATAGATTGGTTAAAAGCTTTAGGAAATGAAAGTAGAAAAAAAGAAATAATTGAAAAATTGGGGTTAAATTGGTTTGAAAAAATACAGATAGAAAAATGGACTATGAAAGTAAGGGGGAAATGTAAGATAAGTAGAAATAAAACTGAATTTGAAAACCTAGTATCTCAAATTATCAAAGACGAAATTGGGTTAAAGGGACTCGTTAGTCAGATATATAAGATTATAAATTTTGATGGAAAACCACAAATGGCAATGAAGATGAATTGGGAGGAAGAACTCAAGATTAAAATATTAGATTTGGATTGGAATGTGAATTGGAAGAGTCGAATTATGAGGATTTTATCTATAAGGATTAAAGAGCATAATTTTAAGGTTGTTTGGAAATGGTATTTGACTCCATTAAGATTATCATTGATGGATAAAAAAATCAGTAATAAATGTTGGAGATGTAATACGGAATTGGGAACTTATGAACATATGTGGTATAAATGTGATAAAGTTAAAAAGTTTTGGCAACAATTGGAGAAAACGATATTTGAAATGATGAAGAAAAGAATAATATTGAGATCAGAAACTATATTATTGTTGATAATTAAGGAATCAGAATTAACAAAATATGAGAAAGAATTGATTAGAATTATGATTATAATGGGTAGAATTATAATAGCTAGATATTGGAAATTAGAGGTGAATTTTAAAATAGAAGAATGGTACTGTGAAATGTGGAAATTAGCTTTAAATGATAAAATGACATGTGATATTAAATTTAGAGAGGGTGTTTATAAAAGAGACATTTTCTGGAAAACTTGGGAGCCATTTGTGGACTATGCGCTTGGAAATTTGGATGCTTCGATACCTGTACCCAGAGAACGCGGATTTTGGAGATCGTGAAGATATATCCGAAGAACCAAATCTTCCTTTCTTATGTATAGCACAGGGTGAAATATTGTATTGTATTGTATATGTAATTTCTGTTGTAGCGTTTAAAAAAAAAAAATTTAAAAAAAAAAAAGGAATTCACCGACTGCTTACTCCTCGACGCCATTTTTATTGCATTTTAAAACTTCAAACTACAAATGCCTCTCAAAAAGCCACCAGCTGCAAAGTCCTCCTTGGCCCCATCGTCTGCCAGAACTAGCCCCATTTAACAGCAGGGGAAAATCACCACAATGTTACAAAAAGAGGTGGCTAGAGAAGATATTCAAGAACCAACGTTACATGATATAATGAAAGAAATACAAGAAATGCGGAAAGACCTTATGGACATAAGAATGGAATTGCTGGCGGCACAAAGAACTACAACAACCCACGAACAAGAAATTGGAGAGTTGAAGGAGGGGGCAGCCGAGATGAAAGGGGAGATAAAGGAATTGCAAAAACAAACAGCAGAATTTTCTGGACACATGTCTAAGTTTGAATTTGAAAGAATGTCTTTCTTCCTCAGGTTTCAGAACATTCCTGAGAAAGAAGGAGAAGACCTCAGAGATTTGATGAGTGAGATTTTAGCAGATTATATTAAAAAAAATAAAGAATACCTTTGGAGGGAAATAGATTTAATTTATAGAATTAACTCAGCATATGCTAGAATAAATGAAGTACCCAGAGAGATTCATGTTAAATTCTTAAGGAGGTCCACAAGGGATGAGATACTGAGGCTGCAATGGGAGAGGCCTTTGAAGTATGAACAAAAAGACATTTTCATATTGAAGCACATTCCCAAAAAAATTAGAGAAATGAGAAGGAAATATTCCTTCTTGTCAAAAACTTTACATAAAAATAGAATCTGATTCAAATGGTTAATGCCGGAAGGAATGTTGGTATTCTGGGATGGAAGCAGGATTAGAATTAAAACAATAGCAGAGGCAGAGGCCTTTCTTAAAAAGCATTCCTCGATCCTGGGAGTTGAAGAAGAAGGAATGGGAGGAGCCATGGCGGGAGGGAGGGAGGGATGGGATGGGATGGGAAGAGATTGAGATTATATTGGAATTGAAAAATGGCTCAATTCCTAAAAATCAGGACTGAAAATATAAAATGAACATGAAGAAAAATACAGGAAACCATTGTTAAATGGAAAAAGGTTCGAATTTCCCAGCTGGGAGAAAGTCACCAGCTGAATGAATGAAGTTAGGATCAAAGCGAGCTGCGTTTGAAAGCAAGTTGTCTTTATTATATCAGGAAAGCATGACCGACAGTGATGTGGGTCAACGTTCCTAGGTGAGTTGACCCCAACATACAGTAAATGTACATTTTTATACCATTTTCCTCTTTGAAGTCCTTTTGTTTTCTTTGTGCTATTATATTAGAACTTTTTGTGTGTGCCTTTGCTAATGGTTCTAATCCTGTCTTGCGCTTTCTTATTCCTCTGCCCTAAAGTACTTCCCGTGGGGCAGAGATGAGCCCTAGTGTTTCGCCCCGAGCTAATGAATCTTTGTTGTCACTCTGACCTTTTGCTATTTTAAAGGTAACTTCTTCCTGTGCTTCCTGGGTCTTTTGTATTTTTTTGTACTCTGCAACTATTTCTAATGGCTCTGATATCCTGGTAATTATTCTCAGGAAGTTTCATTTAGAATGTATGCTGGCTTTGTTATTCTAGAGACTTCTAGTTTGGTTATGGGCTGTATTGATCTTCTTAATACAACACTGTCCTGGTGAAGTTCCCTTTCCACACCATCACAAAATGATACATACTTTCATGCCAGTGTGAAAATAGCACATGCTTGTAGGTTAACTGGCTTTACTTAGTTGAACTCTATCACACGTTGAGTTCTAACAGCAAAATAGCAGTCTGTAGAAATGCAAAGTCAGCGCTGGGAGATTCTGTCTCCCAGCATGCTTTATTTAGGTGAGCCACGCCCTGTCTCCCCTCCACTCTGGCTGGTCTTGCCCTGTTGTCAGTCATGCATTAGCCTGGCCAGCGGGGCTCTGCCTGACCATTCTTTGACCCAGGGCAGCTAATAGTCAGGCCAGAACAGCTGGTGATCGCTTGGAGCTTCTGATCCCTGCTGGCGGTTTTCCTTGCATCGTGACTGCCTCCATCAATGCTGCAGCCTTTCCTAAACACCCTATTCCTGATACTTCTGTTGCTACGGTTCCAACACTCCTCTTCACCAGTGTTCTGTCTCGCCTGTCATGGCAAACCCCGGACTTCACGGTTTGATATTAAGAGCCGTGGTGGCACAGTGATTAGAATGTAGTACTGCAGGCTATTTCTGCTGACCTTCGGCTGCCTACAATTTGGCAGATCAAATCTCACCAAGCTCAAGGTTGACTCAGCCTTCCATCCTTCTGAGGTGAGTAAAATGAGAACCCATATCGTTGAGAGCAATATGCTGACTCTGTAAACTGCTTAGAGAGGGCTGTAAAAGCATTTTGAGGTAGTATATAAGTGCTATTACTATATTCCAAAAAGCAGGAACCATACAGGAAAATATGTGCTTCCTAGGTCTCACCCATTACCATTGTTTAATAGATACAAAGGACACTTATTCTGTCAGATGTTATGGAACATCTCATTTGGGAGACACTGGTCTCAAATAACAACTGGCATTCCTATTAAATCTTCCCTTTGCAGAAGCCTATGCTTCATACTTGCAGTTTCAAATTATTTCACTAGGTAGCAAGATTAGTAGAGTTACAGCTAGCATTACCATTGCACAGGACTCCAACAAAGCTACTGTTTAAAAGGTTCCTATTGTGTATTTGAGCTGGCTACTGTTCTTTCGTAAATGTTCATATGATTTATAGAATATAGCAAAGAAATAAAACCTTTGCCCAATACATTAAGCATAGGATTGTAGTCTGATCTCATTTGGAATGCTATTATGTATTATAATTCTTTTAGGCAGATGTGTATGCAGTTGTTTATGTTTCAAAAATGATTCTGAAAAAGTGCTTTGAGGATTCCACTAGCACAATACAGAATCTCACTGCTATTCATTAAAGCAGAATCAAGCTCAGTTTAACAAGGATTTAATTATCAAGTAACAAATGTACTGAGTAAAAACTGAATGTTTCCTCCCAAAAAACCAATACAAATAAAATCAATCAGAAACCATTGGCTTTTACTATAAGTTGGTGATCTATCATGTTGATAATACAGTTGTCATAGCTAATGAATTATAACTGTTGTGTCACTAAAAAATAAATGCACTCATTACCATTCCTTGAAATTCTTTTCTCCAAAGGTTTCCTCCCTAATGATAGACAAAGCTTCTGAATTTATAGTAGGGTCTACCTGTCTAATTAATTCTGTAGGGAACCAAATGAAGAATTTCCATAATTTACAACTAAAAGAAATGCAATAGTTGAGAACATTGATAACAACTCTCTGACTTCATAAGAAACAATTGTTAAATTTAAACTAAATTTCCCTCTCTGGTACGAACCACAGATTAATACAATACAATACAATACAATAGCAGAGTTGGAAGGGACCTTGTAGGTCTTCTAGTCCAACCCCCTGCATGGGCAGGAACCTTATACCATTTCAGACAAATGGCTATCTAACATCTTCTTAAAGACTTCCAGGGTTGTGGCATTCACAACTTCTGGAGGCAAGCTGTTCCAGAGGTTAATTGTTCTAACTGTCAGGAAATTTCTCCTTAGTTCTAAGTTGCTTCTCTCCTTGATTAGTTTCCACCCATTGCTTCTTGTCCTGCCCCCAGGTGCCTCGGGGAATAGTTTGACTCCCTCTTCTTTGTGGCACCCTCTGAGATATCGGAACACTGCTATCATGTCTCCCCTGGTCCTTCTCTTCATCAAACTAGACATACCCAGTTCCTGCAACCGTTCTTCATATGTTTTAGCCTCCAGTCCCCTAATCATCTTGGTTGCTCTTCTCTGCACTCTTTCCAGTCTCCACGTCTTTTCTACATCGTGGCGACCAAAACTGTATGCAGTATTCCAAGTGTGGCCTTACCAAGGCACTATACAATGGCATTAACACTTCACGTGATCTAGATTCTATCCCTCTGTTTATGCAGCCTAGAACTGTGTTGGCTTTTTTGGCAGCTGCTGCACACTGCTGGCTCATATTTAAATGGTTGTCCACTAGGATTCCAAGATCCCTCTCACAGTTGCTACTATTGAGCAAGGAACCACCTATACTGTACCTGTGCATTTTGTTTTTCTTGCCTAAATGTAGAACCTTACTTTTTTCACAATTGAGTTTCATTTTGTTAGATAGTGCCCAATGTTCAAGTTTGTCAAGATCCTTCTGTATCTTAAACCTATCTTCTGGAGTGTTGGCTATTCCTGCCAGCTTGGTGTCATCTGCAAATTTGATGAGTTTCCCATTTATCCCCTCATCCAAATCATTGATGAAGATGTTGAAGAGTACTGGGCCTAAAACAGAGCCTTGGGGTACTCCACTGCATACTTCCTTCCATGTAGATGCAGTTCCATTGAAGACTACACGTTGAGTGCGGTTGGTCAGCCAATTGCGAATCCATCTGATGGTGATGCTGTCTAACCCACATTTTTCTACTTTATCTAATAGTAGGTTATGGTCTACTTTATCAAATGCCTTACTGAAGTCCAAGTAAATTATATCGACAGCATTCCTCTGGTCCACTAATTTTGTCACTTTGTCAAAGAATGCAATTAGATTAGTCTGGCATGATCTGTTTTTGACAAACCCATGTTGGCTTTTGGCTATTACTTTGTTTGCTTCTAGGTATTCGCTTATTTGTTGCTTAATTATCTTTTCCAGAATCTTCCCTGGTATTGAGGTCAGGTTGATGGGTCTATAGTTTCCTGGATCTATTTTTTTTCCTTTTTTGAAGATGGGAACCACATCAGCTCTTTTCCAGTCTTCTGGCAGTTCCCCGGTGCTCCAGGATCTCTGAAAGATATAGTTCAGTGGTTCTGAGATCTCGTCTGCCAGTTCCTTCAGAACCCTGGGGTGTAATCCATCCGGTCCTGGTGATTTGAACTCGTCCAGGGCAGACAGATGCTCACTTACCCTTTTCTTCCCTATTTCAACTTGTGTTCCTAATCTGATTTTTGTGGTGCTGTTTTTGATTGGTTGGACTGTTTTATCCCTTTGTGTAAAGACAGATGCAAAAAATGAGTTAAATAGTGCTGCTTTCTCTCTGTTGCTTATCATCTTCTTGCCATTTTCTCCCAGCAGTGGACCAATTGTTTCCTTAACTTTTTTCTTGTTTTTAACATGTTGGAAGAAGCTTTTTTTTGTTATTTTTTACTTTTTTGGCAAGCCTTTCTTCATTGCGAGCCTTAGCTTTTCTCACTTCATCTTTACAGGCTCGGGCTATTTGCTGATATTTTGCTTTAGTTATGTCCCCCCCTTTCCACTTTTTATATTTATCCTTTTTGTCTTTCAATTTGTCAGAGAGTTCTTTATGCAGCCATGCTGGTTTCTTTTGGGAACTATTATTTTTCTTCTTCATTGGTATTGCGCTGGACTGGGCTTTTATAATCTCATTTTTCAAAATTTCCCAAGCTTCTTGAGTTGTTTTCCCCCTTGAGGATTCTCATCCATGGAATCCTTCCCAAGCTCTCTCTAAGTTTATTGAAATTAGCTCTCTTAAAGTCTAAGACTCTAGTTTGACTTTGTTCTACTACTTTTCCAGTAGTAGAATTCCAGTATTTCATGATCGTTTAAAAGTTGATCGTTTAAAAGTTAATATCTTACTGCTTCTGATACCTGTACTATTCCTAATGCTGATACAAAAACATGGAATGGCTTTAGATCTATGCTTCAAATGTAGGCCAAATAGGAGACTAGAACCCAAGATAATTGGAAGCATAGTTTTGCTATAGGGAGAAAGGAAAATATAATAGGAGAAGCTGGAAAGAAAGTGGAGAAACAGAATAAGAAAAGAATGATGTGATAAATATTGGCCAAGGAGGGACACCAATAAGTCTTAATCCATTTTGTGAAAATTTTAGAACCATCTCCCCTCGCTCATCTACGGGGCCACCTTGAAAACAATGAAGTACTGGCCTGTGGTGCCTCTGCCAGTGAAAATGGAGCTTGGGAGATGCCATAGGAGGCCCTCCCAAACTCTGTTTTCACTGGCGAAGGGTTGCAGGAGGCTATCACAGCTGAAAATGGAGCTTAGGAGCCCGTTTTTGCTGGCAGAGTGCTTGGGCCACCACAGGCGCCAACACAAGTGATGTTGAGCTGGCCCCACCCATCCTGATCATGTCCACACCAGTCCCCAAGGTCAAACACAACCCTGATGCAGCCCTCAATTAAATTGAGTTTGATACCCCTGGTCTAGAGATCTGAGATTAAAAGGATGATCTGAGATTAAAGGAGAACACCAGAGTAAGGAAACAATACATTACTCAATGGAACCTTGGGGTACCCCACTTCTTCCTTCCTTCTATGTAGGTTGTAGTTCCATATGATTTTACTGGCTGATCAATTATATTCCATATGTAGCCCTCCAAGAAACTACATCTACATTGAGGGGGAAAGTAAACAATGGGGTACCCTATTGCTTCATTTGGGGTCCAATACTCTTCAATATATTCAACATCTTCATAAATGATCTAGATGGGGGAATAGAATGGGAACTCATCAAATTTTGAGACAACACTAAGCTGGCAGGAATAGACAACCCCTCAGAAAACAAGGTTATGACCAACTGGAACATTGGGCCCTATGCAGGGGTGGGTTTCAACACTTTTTACTACCAATTTTGTGGGTGTGGCCTATTTTGTGGGTGTGGCTTGACAGTCATGTGACTGGGTGAGCATGGCCAACTTGATGTCACTCACCAGGAGATGTCATGTATTGGGTAAAATATGGTGAAGCTCACTTAACAATGCTTTTGCTTAGCAACCAAAATTTTGGGCCCAATTGTACTCATAAGTCAAGAACTATCTCTGCCTTCCTCTGCATGGCAGTTTTGTCCTAGTAAACTCCTTCTCATTTATGGCAATTTTCTTCTCTGTTAGAGACACCAAAATAATCAAGACAATGTAAGGTTTCCTGTTGGAGTAGATGACCTATGATTAGTCTTCTAGCCCTAAATTGCTGTGCTGGTTCTTTCTTTCTTTCTTTCTTTTTCTTTTTTTCTTCCTTTCTTTCTTTCTGTGGGAACTCCCCCCCCCCCCCCAATAACTGCTGAATGTCACTTTGCAAATTGCCTTCCATGCAGCTTTTTAATTTAAAGCAGGACTCAAAAATCTGCAGCTTTAAGACTTGTGGACCAACACCCAGAATTCCATGGCCAGGCATGTTTTTCTTCTTGGCTGAATCTCCCAGTTGAAAAGTGAGCTTCCTTCCTTCCTTCCCCCTCCCCCTTCTCCCCTCTCTCTTACTTTTTAAAGCAGAGGTGGAAACTTTTTTTTTAAAAGCTTCTGACCGGAGAACGGGTTCCGGGGAGTGGCCAAGACACCATTATTATCGTTCCTATCAGGTACGCCAGATTTTCACTACCTCTTCTGGCGTGCCATACCGTGAGGAACCTACCTCTGGTTCTAGGTAACAAAATGAAATTCAATGTAGATAAAAGTTTTACACTTAGGCAAGAAAAACCAACTATATAGGTGAAACATGGCTTAATACCAGTAATTGTGACACCCAGGGGGAGAGCCTTCTCCGTGGGAGCACCTGCCCTCTGGAACGAATTGCCCCCAGAATTAAGAACTATCCCTGACTTACGCACCTTCTGCCGTGCTCTTAAAACTGTTTTCTTACAAGCCGGGCTGGCATAAAACATGATTTTTAAATTCAAATTTTTATTAATTTTAATCAGGGTTGGTTGGTTTTTTCCCCCACTTTTAGGCCAAAGTTTAATATGTCTTTTAAAAACGTTTTAAACTTTTATATATTTGTTTTTATTCTGGCTGTACACCGCCCTGAGTCCTTCGGGAGTAGGGCGGTATAAAAAACCAATAAACTAAACTCAAACTCAACATATCTTCGAATAATCTCTATTACTTCAGCTGAATAACCCAATAGTCTCCCTGGAAAGCTAGTGTCATTGATTTTCTGACATTTCCTGTTAGAGATGAGAAATGTTAACACTGAAATTCTGGAGACTGAAAGACATATATTGATCTCCAGTAGATGTTGTCTATCTTAAATTAAAACAGGTCATTATGATCCCAGACCTATAGCATCTCCCTTCAGAGTATCTCCCATCTTGGCTTGCCTCTCTCATGAAGAACATGATAGCAAAACTCAAGTTTTCACGGAACCTATTTACTATTATGAGACACTAGAGGTAGGAAATGTGATTTGTGAATGTAAGAAAGGTTGGTTGGGGACATGAGACAAACAATTTTTAGCAGGTTGCAGATAACGCAGTTCAAGAAAATATATTTATTCAGCTCCCCCACACTGGAAAAGCTATAGTGCATAATGACAAGCAAGTTAGGTGCAAGTCTCCTTTCCTGCACATCACTATCACAGAACAAGTCATGAGAAATCATTTTCCTCTCCCAGAGATCACTTGCAAAAGCCGGTGAGTTTTCAAACTTTATGGGCATGGAGTGAACAGTGTAATGGGAATCTATGTACAGGCCAATTTATTTACATTTCATACATGTACACCATCCTATAACACAGATGCAAATGGAGTCTCCCTTCCCCCTACCTTATTCCCAATGGTGTTGTATTAAATCTAACAAATGGCTCAACCTTAGTAACCTTCAGGATACATGGAATAGGCTTTCACTTGATAATAATAAAAAAAAATCAACCATAGGGATGTGGAAAAACAATGTTAAAACTCAGGGGGGGTGTTTGTTTTTGTCTTTTGAATCAACGCAGACTCCTGGTAACTACCCTGACTAGTTATCACATTTTTCTTGGGAAGATTGCTTGCCACTGCATACTTCCTAGGGTTGAGAGTGAGTGACTGGCTTACAGTTACCAAGCTGGCTTTGTGTCTAAGGCAGAATAAAAGTTTGGTTTTCCAGTTTCTAGTTTGATGCCTTTAATCATTAAACGAAACTTTCAGAAACTAAACTCTCAGAGCAACTCTTCATTCTAGAAATCAAGTAGATGATCAGCCAGTCAAAAATCAGCAATAAGTCAGGTAGTTTCATCATTCTGAAAGGCATATCAACCAAATTAGTTCCCAATCATTTCAGGGTTCAGATGTATAATCCAGTATTAAATGCTCTCATTTTTTACAACAAATTACTGTACAATATTTATTATTACATTTACAAATATATGCCATTTCTATCCCATAACTCAAGGTAGTAAATGCTCTGAATACTTCTATTTTCCCCTTAATAGCCCTGTGAGATGAATTGGACTGAAAAATGACTGGCTAAGTCACATGACTTTCATGCCTAAGGGAGGCCTAGAACCCAGTCTCTTAGTTTCTAGGCCAGCACTTCAACCACTACACTGGCTCTCTCTATAATATAGATGATATGCAGATATTTTTGGGAGGGGAGGATGATACTAATAAAATTCTTAACTCTTTGAGAAATTCCTATAGACTTTTGTCCACACCTGTTTACATAAAACAAACATGTGAAATTAAAACATGTCAAACATATTATCTGCTAAATATTTTATTTGTCACAAAAATATAAGCCAAAAGATCCACACAATGAACAAAAAAATACATTATTAATTTCCTAAACAGTAAGTAAACTGGAGATGGAATAGTTGTCTGCAAAAAATTTGCATGTGCCTTGAATTAATGTTGATTGTATAGATTCTCTTGAATTCGTATCCTTCAGTAATAACTACCATTAATAGGTTAACTTATTTTCCATATGTGGAAAAAAGGCAGTTGCAAACTAGAGAAGGTTGGTAGTAAGCCAGAAGGAGGTTCAGAGAAAGGATATAAAGTAAATCTTCTCTCATTGAAAAGGAGAGAAAGAGAAGGCTATGCGAAAAAGGGTAGGTGGTTAAGAGGAGTTTATTGGGAAGATTAAAAGGACAGGTCAGCCAGTGGCATATGCAGCACTGGGACATCAATGACAGCTGAAGAGGTAAAAAGGAAGAGTGCTGGGAAAACAGGAAATGAGCAAGTAAACACACAGTCTATGTAGGAAAGGAGAGCAGAAAGCAATACATTCCAATCTAACCGCATTCGTTCTTAAATAAACTCTAGCATATCTTCAGATTTTGCTTTGGTCATAATTCAGAATCAGAATAGTCTGAGTTTGTATTTCTACGAAAACACAACACATGAGGCCATTCAGAAGAACTTCCAAAGGAAAATACAGAAAGCATAAGCTTCAACCATTCTGCTCCCAGATATGGAAGGCAACACGTTCAATAACCCGAAAATCTGACTTTTTAAATTGGTTCAGAATTAATGTTTCAATTGTGTTGCATACCAACATTCTAGAAGACTGAGAGAGAAGGCTGAAAGTTCAAAAATCAGTTTTGCCCATGACTTCGGAACAGAACAACAGTATCATTATATGCTTGTACAATAGCAAACCAAGCTGCTCCCAGCACAGAATCTGATCACCCTGGACAATTACAATTCTACCCTGCCATTTTTTTAAAATAGCTCGTTAGTAGAACTAAAAGGAAGATCTCACAGTGATATTTTGGGCAAGACAACCCAGGGCATACGCCCACCTGAGGGGGGGGGGGAAATCACAGCTTCTGCTCCTCATTCAGAAAATGAGTTAATCAGCTGACCTTGACTCAATGCTGTTGATGGTGCCTTCCATCACATAAAAAGCCAGCAAATCAGCTAGAGGGCACTGGAGTGTCTATAAGAGCACCTATCATTATTTCCTGTTACTGTACTGCAGCTCCACATTATGTGCCATTTGAGGTAGCTATCTCATTGTGTGTAATCTAATGACAGTTCTTTTTATGGCTGAAACAATTTAATTACAATATTCTTAACATTGGAAAATTCCTTGAATTTGATAAGTTGATAGGTAAATGGTCATGGGTTGGCGTAGACAAGGATGGTCTCTGAATGCCCTTAGGCAGCATATTGAAGAGGCAATTCTTCATCTCCCTAGGGAGAAAAAAAGTGTCCATATGCAAATGTTTTCGCATGGACCATTTGAAGGCGCTATAGCCTATTATAGGATGAGACATTTACCATAGGTTTTTGGGTTAGGATTAACAGGCACCTGCTTTTTTTGCTGAGAGGAAGACTGGTCCTCCTGTTTAGACGATGAGGATGTGAGATTATTCTGACTAGGAGGATCATGAGTTAAACTAGTTATGAAATCAGCATCTGCAGTCTGACAGGCAGTGGACTTTGACAAAACACTAGAAGTACTGGTGGCCTCGTCAGAAGCACAGGCATCCTGGCAAGGTAAACTGGTGGTAGAATCTAGAGAAGAAATAGAGCTCGGCGTTTTTGTACTCGAGGCAATTATCATCTCGCTTGTCTGTGTGAAAGCATAAGTCTCAGAAGATACGGCACTGGAATTAGTGGTGATCCTGCTGGAAGCATACGCAAACTGCTGGTGTGAACTGGTGGTGGCTTCTGGTGACAAAGAAGTGGGGCTTGTTGTTTCTGTGTTTGAGATTACAGTAGCAGCTTCCCTGACATACTGTCTTTGCTGAGCGGAAACCTGAGTCTCAGAAAGCAAAGGACTGGAATTATGGGTCATTTTAGCAGAACTGTAGGCAGTTTGATCATGTGCGTTGGCAGTAAAGTCTAATTGAGAAGAAGCTGGACTTACTGCCCTTGTGCTCGAGGATACAGATGATGAAATGCTGGAGTTATTGGCAACCGCAGATGAAGTGTGCAAGGATCCACTGACTGAACAGGCAATGGATGATTCTGTGTTTGAGCTGGTTTCAAGAGAATTCGCATAAGTGGGTTTTCTCTGATACACGCCTGCAGGAGATAGTCGGTCCAAAGAGGCTCTTCTGAGGCTCTTATCTGCTGAAGAAACAGAAACAGATTGCAGATCATCTAGTTTTGCATAGGTAGGGTGTTGTAATTGGTGGTCTAGTTGGGATCTGGGTGGAAAGAAGCTGGCAGAATTTATAGGCAGTGAAGGAACAGAACTCTTTGCAGAGGAATCAGGAGTCGAGAAATGCTGAGGAGCTTTGGATTGTATCTGCGCTTCAGCTAAGGAATCAAATTCTGCAATAGCATGATTATAATTCCTTTGTTCTATACTTAGGGCGGGAGGTGATGGCTGTACTGGAAGTACAGGCTGAATAATATTGGAGCTCTGTGATGTACTCCTTGGAGAGTAAATTTCAGAAGGTTTTACTAAAACTGGGGGAGCTGGTGTCAAGTCAACTGATGGAACAGTTGTAAATCTGGATTTACCTGGCTGCAAATTTTCGTTGCATCCAATGCCTTGAGGATATGTAGGTAAAGCTGCAGGGTAATGTGGAATGAAGGGGGTCTCTCTTAGCTCGGGACCAGGACCGTTCAAATGAGATGTGTTCATTTGCATAATTTTAATGGAACCTGGGATACTTTGGGTGTGAAGTTGAGTGAATGGCTTATTCCTCCTATTTTCTAGTGCTCTGGTGGACTGATAATATTGCAAGAAGGAAGGATGGGGCCTAGGTATAGGCATCATGATAACCCTGGGAACAGCAGGTACCAGGAAAGCCTGTGGAACTATCAGCGGTTCATCCTGCAAAAAATAGCCAGGAAACACCGGAATGTCTTCTACTGTCGACAGCTGATCCGAAAAGCCTGGCAAACTTGTTCTGGCCTTCTGTTGTTCTTGGCAGGGGGCCAGAAGCCTGCCTTGGTGTTGATCCTTAGAGGTGCAGAAATCCTTGCTTCTTGGTTTTTCAGGAGAGTCTAAATGTGGTGTCCGAACGGAATGGGAATCAGAGGTTTTTACAGCAGGTTTAGTCACAGGTACAGGATGGACCGATGCAAGGCTAGGTTCCGCTGCAACATTCTCAACTTTGGAAGAGGCAGGCTGACCTGGGGAGAAACAAAACATAAAATTTATCTAAAAGGTGGGTAGATAAAAGTAGTGGGTACCACTGAAGGCCAGAGAGCAGAGCACCTTATAGGATCTTGGCCAATAATTTCAGGCTTCATACTCACCTGGGGAAGAGGCTGTAAAAAAAGTGTAACTTGTGATAAAACTGTACTGAGAAAATTTTGTCAGATTTATTATTTATTTTTTTATTTTATTTAAATTTATATCCTGCCCTTCTCCACAGAGGACCCAGAGCGGCGTACAGAAAATTTAAAAACACACAAATACAAAGATAAATATATAATTTAAAATAAATATTAAACAGTCCCATCCTGTACTAAAACAAAATTTAAAATACCCAATTTAAAAACTTCCTAAAAGTCCCCACGGGAGGTTAGGCTAGGCCGGCTTGTTGGAACAAATATGTCTTTAGACATTGGCGGAAGAGGCGGAGGTCGGTGATGGTACGTAATTCAGGGGGTAGGTCATTCCAAAGGGCTGGGCCCGCCACAGAGAAGGCTCTTCCCCTGGGTGTCGCCAGTCGGCATTGTCTGGCCGACGGCACCCTGAGAAGGCCCTCTCTGTGGGAGCGTATCGGTCTAAGGGATGTATGGGGCAGGAGGCGGTATCGCATGTAACTAGGCCCCGAGCCATGGAGCGCTTTAAAGATGGTCGTCAAAACCTTGAAGCGCACCCGAAAGGCCACAGGAAGCCAATGCAGCTCGCGCAGGATCGGTGTTATGTGGGAGCATCTAGTGGCCCCCATAATCACCCGCGCGGCTGCATTTTGGACTAGCTGTAGCTTTCGGGTGCACCTCAAGGGAAGCCCCATGTAGAGAGCATTACAGTAGTCGAGTCGGGACGTCACGAGAGCTTGAGTGACTGTGCGAAGAGCAGCCCGGTCCAGTAAGGGGCGCAATTGGCACATCAGGCGTACCTGATGAAAGGCCCCCCTGGCCACGGCCGCCACAGGGTCCTCCAAGGACAGCCGGGAATCCAGGAGGACACCCAAATTGCACGCCCTCTCCACGGGGCCAGTGTTTCGCCCCCAATGGCCAGAGTTGGAGTAATCTGGCTGAACCGGGGTGCCGGAAACCACAGCCACTCAGTCTTGGCAGGGTTGAGCTTGAGTTTAAGTATTAAATGCTCAGATCTCTGAGCATTTAATACTTATGCTCATATATCAACTTTGCATTGCTTTTGTTGGCTCTTTATCGGCCTTTGCCTTGTCTATACCAAAACCCAACATATTAAGGTAAGATAGACTGCATCACATATATAGGTGCATGGACTGGGTGGGCTTTTTTTTTTCCGAGTTTGCAAAATAGTCTTTCATGTTTCCATATCAAGATGTCAGAAACCGCTAGCGTTTTCAGCAATGATGGTCCATAGGAGCTCTGAGGGCTCAATTACCATGTACTGATTTTGCCTTAAAATCAGTTAAATAAGCATTTGAATGAGGGGAAAAGTTCTACCATCTTGCATATTTGTTTTTGCCTCACCTTCCTAGATCCAAACACCAAAACATAGAACATGTCTATGTTCTTGTATTCCATCTCCACAACCAAGCAATTCCTATTCTCCCAAACTCTTTGTCCTTAGCTTTTGTCTTTCCTTTATGGGAGAGTGGGTATATGTCTTCCCCTGAAATGGTGATGGTGGTGCCAGCTTCAGTCTAAAAATAGACAAGACATGCAGAAGCAACCACCTTATTTCTTCTTATCCTACACATTTAAGATGGGTACTTCTTCTGCCTGATAAATATGAAGTGTTCTTGCTTGTGAAGCATTTCATACATCTGCAGTTGCAATAAAAGTTCTATTTTGTTTTAATTTGATTGTGTGGTTTGTGGAAAAGTGTGGAAGGAGAATCTTGGGCAGTCAAGCTATTTTTCTGTTTCAAAAACACAATGCAGAAGAAATGTCAAATTAGGAAACTAAGGAAATTCCATAATAACCATACCTGGTTTTGCAGTGGACACATCAGGGGACACGGGAAACAGCAACGTCTGAACCCCTTGACCTTTAATACAAACAACATCCGGCATCTCGAGGAGGCGTTCCTTGGTAGAAGCAGCATTACCCACTGGAAAATGTTGTTTAAAGGTAGCACTATAGGCAATTCGGAACTGGAATAGAGACAACCCCTTTGGGTGCCTGCCCAGAACCCGGGCCACCTGTTGCTTTAGTTCATCCTGAACAGTTGAGGGTTGGAATTTAGTCACGTGTGAATTGCCAGGTATCTGTTCGGTGACTGATTTTGCACTGGGCTCGTATGGGTTTGGCTGCTGTGACTGAACAGCAGAGGAAAAAAGAGGAGAACTCTTGGCTTTGACTGATACAGTATTGTGGGACTCATGAAATGAAGGTAGGTTTGAGGACATGGTAGATGGACCAGACTGGGTGGTGCGAAGCACATTATTTACTTCAGCAGGGGCAACAGCAATTGAAGCAGGTATGTTTTGACACTGAGGGTCACTTGTAGAGAGACCACTGGCGGTGGAAGCAGGTTTAGAGATGCCTAAGTTTAGACAAGAAATAGTGCACCGTTACTGCAGAGACAACCGAAGGAGGACATGTAACATATTAGTACATCTGTTATTTTAATTCTCTAAGAGGGAGAACAAGAGACAAAGAGCCACTTTTCCAAAAAAGCCACAGCAAGATAGTTAGCAGCAACAACTTGAGATCCAGACAACAAAACAAGTTCTACAGAATCATTTGTGTATGTCCTTCTTTAGGGATTAAAACTGTAAGCTTCAGCATTCCAATGCAGATGGTGCTCAAATTATACCAGTAAGGGAGTCATTACCATGGCTGCAATGCAAGTCATGATGGTCGCTAAGCAAGATGCCCACATAATTCCTTTGCTTAATGATTCACAATCTGCTCTCCCAAATGTGATTAGTATATAAGGTGCCTCAGGGGTAGGGGAGGCCTAGTGCATACTTTGGCTTGCCTGTGCTGGGTCTTCCAAGGCCTCCCACATTTTGAGACACCCCATGCTCCGTTTCCTGACTCTCTCATAGACCTTGGGCCTGATTCCCACCCAGCCACCCAGGAGAGAATCAGGTGACTGCAGAAGCTACTGGTACATGGGAACTTGCTGCAGCTTGCAGACCTTGGGCCTGCCCCCATTCCCACGGGGGTTGCAGGACTCAAACAATGCAAGGGTCAACTTTCGTACAGAGGCTTCCTTGTGCAAGTAGGTGCTATTTTCATAACCCTTTGAAAGTCTCTGTTTTTTAAAGAGGCTCCATTTTTAAGAAGGCCTGTTTTAAGGATGGGGCCTTCTTTGAAACACAACCTCCTTTAAAAAAATGGAGGCTTCCAGAGGATCGTGAGAATAGCATCTGCCTGCATCTATAGGAAAGTTGATCTGCTGGACACAACCCTCAAGCTGTAAAAAAGAGAAAAGTAAGTTGGGTACTGCTGGGTTTTGGAGCTGACTGAGGAGCAGACAAGTCCCTAGAGGGCTGAGTGCCTTGGTCAGAAAGCAAGACAGGGGACCCATGTGGGGAGGGAAACCAGACCCAAGATCCCAAGGACTCTGAGGGGCAAGTAATCCACAAAGTAGAACCACAACTGGAACGAGAATCTCCATCATAAGTTACTGAAGAGTCAGGCCTGATTTCATGACAATTGTCATAGCAGTTGTTAAACACATCACTGTAGCTGTAAAACAAACCACATGGTCACTGAGCAAATCTAGCTTCCCAATGGTGGTTTTTTGTTTAGAAACTGGAAAGAAAATGGTGACCACGTTCCTGTAGGATACTGCAACCAGCAGCAAATATGAGCCATTTGCCAAGCGCTTGAACTGTAATCATGTGACTGAGGGGGTGATACTATGGTCACAAGTATGAGTACAGTTCATAAACCACAATTTCCTAAGTCGCTGTAACTTCCAACAGTCATTAAAGAAATACCGTATTTTTCGGAGTATAAGACGCACTGGAGTATAAAAAGTATAAGGTTTTGAAGAGGCAAATTACAAAAAAAGGTAGGTAGGTAGATAGAGGGATAGAGAGGGAGAGAAAGAAAGAGAAATACAGTAGGTAAGTAGAGAGTAGGTGTGTAGGTAGGTAAAGGGATAGAGAGAGTAGGTAGGTAGGTAAAGAGAGAGAAATAGAGTACAATAGGTAGGTAGGGAGAGAGAGTCTGTGTGTATAGGTAGGTAGAAGGAGAGAGAGAGAGAGAGAGAGAGAGAGAGAGAGAGAGAGAGAGAAGGTTGGTTGGTAGGTAGGTAGGTAGGTATGTAGGTAAGTTGATGTTTCTAAGTGTATTTATCCATGTCCTGGAGAAGGAAATAGCTGATAAACCTTAAGACTTTGTTTCTGCTGGCACAGAAACAGTTGAGTTACCAAAACTAAAAAGCATGAATAGCCTTGAGGGGGGGGCAAAAATGAACAAAAACCCGGCCCATTTATCATGAAAACGGGCCATTTTTGTGTCAAATAAACTGCATGCAGTCCTATGGAGGCTTATAGAGTGCTGCTTGGGGGCTGGGGCAAAAACCGGCGCATTTTAGGCTAATTTCTGCCCTCCCCAGCCCCCAGGAGCTCTCTGGAAGCCTCCATAAGGCTAGGCACAGCCAGTTTGGTGAAGGGGGCGGGGTTCCAGGAGACAAAAAAAATGCTGTATTTGATGTATATAATGCACCAGATTTTTCAGCCTCTTTTTAGAGGAAAAAAGGTGCGTCTTATACTCCAAAAAATATGGTAACTGTGAAACGAGGATTGCCTGTAGCCACCCCTCCAGCTCTAACGCATGAAATCAGTCTGCAGAAGATCTCAAAATCAAGACCCACCTTCACAATGTAGGATATCAGTCTAAACTTTAAAAAAAAACCACTTCTGCTCTGGGTAATATAGACCACAGGGAGATGAAGCAACTTAAAATGTTTGCATTTGGAGCCTCTTGAATAATGTATGTTCTATTTCTTCATTCTTGGGCCCTCTTTCTATTTTTTTGCCCTCCTCCTATAAAGGTCAACTAAAATTGCGCAAACGTTTAACTAATCCCTCTCCATTCCAATATTTACAAGAAAAAGCTGTTTTTCTAGCTCAGCAAATATGACTATCAACAGTGTGCTCTTATTGTTGAGTAAACAATTCTTGTACTTTGACCAGATGTATTAATAAGTTAAATTGAAAAACTTTCTCATTACAAAAAACCCATTCTATAAATAGAATATATATACAATAAATTTAGAGTGTATATCTATTCCAAATACCAAACTATTGTTTACATTTGATATAACATAGACTAGTGAGTAACTTAAGGCCCATTATTGGATTTCAAGTCCAGCAAGAGATGCTGAAGACTATATTCCAATAATATCTCAAGGAATGTTTCACCATTCCAGGAGCAGAATAAATGTGTATCACCAATGGCAGAATTTCATTTTAACTTTTCAGGGAATCCTAAAGCTCAGAAAATCCATGCCATTGTGTCACCTGAATTTTGTACAATTTTTTTCCCAACACCTGTATTTTTCTATACAACTTTCATGAAAGTCTTCCATTTTTTAGGCAAGTACTGTACTCACTATATTATCCCCCCTCCAATAAAATTCTTCCTAACAAAAAATTGCCCTAATTTAACAGGTCTTTTCCAAATCTGTGCCACTTTCCTCAAATGGACACTTACAAGATTGGTAAATGGCAGGCGATTCCCTTCAGGGATGACTTGTCGGTCACTATAACTATAACATTTTGATGTGATAAAAAAAACTGTAATAGCTCTTTCTCTTACCACTGGATGGAAGGGGAGGGGGGGGAGTGAGAAGCAGGGAAGAGATTATTGGATTTTACAGATGGTCCTCAATTTATAATCACAATTCAGCCACTAAACAATTTAGTAGTTTAATCAGTCATTAGGAGACCAATTGTTGACATGTCCCCAAATTTTGATCACATAACTGAGAAGGTAGTATGATGATTGAAACTTCAGGGATGAGTTGTAAGCCACTTTTTTTCAACACAAGTTGAACTTTAAATTATTATTAAAATGATGGTCATAAACTAAGGACCACTTGCAATTTATTCCTTGTTTTTATGTTTTTAAAACTCACTTTGGCACACATAAGGTTACTTACTTATTGCATAAAAACACTGAGCTAGCTTGGATGCAAGAGAAAGTGACTGGCCAATTTCCATACTTGAAAGAGGATTACAGTTTAGGCTTAACCCAGCACATTTATTGAACAAAACATTTTTTTCTTATTTTAGTTAAAATACTCTATATGTACTTGCAAAACTCAACCCCCACATTATGGATGACAATAACCATTACCAGAAGTGATGGGTCTATCCAAGGGAGGCATTACCTGAGCGAGATCCCATGACAAGAGTATTACACCTGTTAACTTGGTAGTTCAACATCAGTTGAGGCATTTTTTGCTCCAAAAATTCCACTGTGTCTTTGTAGCCCTGGGCAACGCTGAACTTCTCAAGATCAATCCCTTCATCTGTCAGTAAGAAATCCTGCAATTTCTTAACTCTCAGGCCATTTTTATAATTGCTTAAGAGGGCAGTGACCAAAGCCATGACATTGCTCAGTACTGTTGAAAAGAAGGGAAAATATACAGGCAGGTATAAAGTTCAGAAAAGCCATGGAGAACAAACTAATACATCAAACCAATCCATGAATACAATATCATATATTCACACATAAAAAATTACTTACGAATCCTGTCTTAATAATCATATGCATGTGTTTGCTTGTGCTGTTTGGTAACATTAATTCAACTAAACAGGCCACGAAATATTTTTCTGAAAAGTGCTAAACAAGGTATTATGACCAAGAATACCAAAGCAAACTAGATTCAAAGCAACAACCCAAAACCAACTTACTAGGCCTGTCATTAGATATACATACTAAATTAAGTAATAGTGTGTTTAGCTCAGCATAATAAGACACACTATGATGTGTGAACTAGTTCATCAGGAATGTTTGAAGACAATGGGCATAACATCCTATATAAACACATAAACCATAACCAAACCATTGCTTGAAAGTGAATACATTCAATTTCTATATCTAAAAAAGAATAGCATCACTTATTTGTTCAGAACAGCTTATTTATTCTGTGGTTTATCATGCCTTGTTTCTTGTTCTAGCACTGTTTGTACCTGATTGTTCTACATTTAGGGGGAATAGGTAGTAAGGAAAAAGGCAATTTCTTTTACAAAGAATTGATAATATATACATTTTCTAATTTGTCTTCTTCTATAGACATTCAAAAGTTATTTTAAAAAAAACATAAATCCTTTAATTTTACAAGTTTGCCAGCTTCCAGAAAAGGATACCAAGGGATTATAATCGAATTTCTAATTTTTATTAAGATCACTTTTAATTTACTTATTTCCATTCTGGTAAACTCCAATAGGGTTCGATCCCTATCATGGATCCTATCATGCATTATCAATAGTAACTAAATAGGTTGTTTGAATCAAAGTTGATAATCCCATGTTCAAGCAGGGCTGCACAGGTATCCAGCTTCATGATTTTCTCATAACAGAAAAAATATGCTCAGCAAAACTGCATTACACAAATGTAAGTACAGCAAAAAAACAAATAAACACACCAACAAATCACTGGGCTAAGCAGCAGCTTTACATTACTTTAAATTGTTCTGAATGAAGTAGTAGTTAAGATCAATTTTAAAAGAAGATTAAACAGATTCATGAAGGGCTACCTATCAAGAGCTGCACACCAAAATGGCAATATGTAGGTTCTACAATGGGACAGAACTAGTAATTGCTGTGGAACAGCAGCCTAGAGAAATCTATTAGACCTTGTATTCTATATATGCAATAATTAAGTCCACTGATTTTAATGCAATAAAGAAAATGGTGAACTCTGGCTGATGGTAGCAATGGCTGTTGATTTGGCTTAAATGGTGATATAGTGGGACCTAGGGTGTCGACCGTAATCTGTTCCAGGACTTTGGTCGGCACCAGATTTGGTCGTGACCAGAGTAAGACTGACTGCGCATGCGCGTGCGCGCGCACACACACACACAAATGGCACAGCAGGGAAAATCGTTGCAGCTGTGTTTGATTGGCACCCGAAGATGTGTTCGTGACCTGAGTGAAACGTTTAGCAGAGTTTTTGGTCAGCACCCAAATTGTTCATGGTCTGAGCTGTTCGTGAGGTCCCACTGTACAGCTGAAGATGGTGATGGCTGCTTGTCTGATTCAACAAAATTCAAATTGGTGGCTTCTAGATTATGTTTTGGGACTAAAACTCCCAGAGATCTCTCTGAAATATGCTAGCAGAGAATTCTGAAATTTTTACTTCCAACGCATCTTAAGATACCAGAATAAAATAGGATGTTCTACTCTACTTGGAGATGAAGATTTATATGAGCCTATTCTATCGTATTAACATGAAGTTCTATACAAACTTTCTTTTAAGGAAAATCATATTATAAGAAGGAATATGCACGTGACTGAACTGAGTTACCATATGCAGTAAAAATTATAGCAGCTGCAGAAAAAGATGAAAGACATAACTGATTGTCAAGAGGGCTTCTCATAATGGTATTAAGGGTATGTTTTCACAGAAATCCTGATCTTTCTAAGCCTAGTTCCCATTGGTCCTAAAATTTCAGAATCAGATAGAAACTTACCAGGCCTCTTTCCAGATTCATCTTGGTTTGAATTGTTTGATGCGCAGGCAGACTCATCCGAATCAGAAGAGGAAGAGCTCGATAAGCATGAAGACCAGCTGAAGGGAACTGGAATGTTAGAAAGGTAAAAGGGAAATGTGAGAATGCTCAGAAGTCAGAGTAACAAATCTGGCAAAACAAAAAAACTTTCCAACCTCAGATTTTCAGCTACACTGGAAAACCAATCGATCATGCATCATAAGAGAGACACATCATAATAGGGACACTCCGGTCCCCAGAGCATTTCTCGCATCCCAGGAGGTTTGGGTGCGCAGGGCCCGAGCCCTAGGCTGATGTTATGCAATGCCAGGTCCATTACCAACAAGGCTCCCCTCATCCATGACTTGGTCCTGGAGGAGGGCCCGGACCTGGCAGGTATTACGGAGACCTGGTCGGGTCACGAGGGGGGAGTCCCCCTCGTTGAAATGTGTCCACCGGGTTACTGAGCGTTTCATCAGCCTAGGGCCGGGGGTCGGGGTGGGGGGGTGGCGGTTATTTTGAAGGAGAGCCTAGAATCGAGGGAGACTGCTGTGCCGCAGACAGCCGGCTGTGAATCCGTTTGTGAAGTGGGGTCCGGGGAGGCAGTTGAGTTTGCTGATCGTCTACTTGGCTCCCCGCTACACTTCAGCAGCCCTGCCCCAGCTCCTAGATGTAATAGCCGAGGTGGCAGTTAATAATAATAATTATTATTTTAATTTATGGACCGCTCTCTCTCCCCGAAGAGACTCGAGGCGGTGCACAGGGGATTTAAAAATACATATATAAAAACACAAGCATAAATACAATTTAAAATGAATTAAACTTAACCCTGCGCTAAAATCCCAGACCAACTAAAATTAGACCCCTAAAAAACCTTAATAGAGCAATTCAGTTACCCCAAGCCGGCCAGGCAGAAAAAATGAGTTTTTAGTTTGACGGAAGGAGCGTAGTTGTTCTAATTTTTGGGGGAAGGTCGTTCCAGAGGGTCGGGCCCGCTACAGAGAAGGCCCTTCCCCTTGGCGTCGCCCGCTGGCATAGCCTAGTCGACGGCACCCGGAGAAGTCCCTCTCTGTGGGAGCGAATCGGCCGCAGGGATGTATGGGGCAGGATGCGATCCCGCAGATAGTCGATACCCCCAGACTTTTAGTCATGGGGGATTTCAATCTGCCATCGGCAGGCAAAACATCGGAGGTGGCTTGGGAGTTCATGGCCTCCATGACGGCCATGGACCTGACCCAAGTAGGTCACGGTCCCACTCACACCGGGGGTCACACGCTGGATCTAATTTTTGTCTCTGGCCAGTGGACTAGTGATCTGGGAATAGGAGATTTAGCCGTTACACCCCTGTCATGGACAGATCACTTTCTCCTTTGGCTGGACTTTCCAACCGTTACACTCCACCGCGGCGAGGCGGAACCGGAGACTCCTAGATGGGTCCACCCCAGGCGCCTGATGGACCCAGAGAGGTTCCTGATGGAGCTTGGGCCAATGCCTGTGCCCCTGACCCGCGACTCGACTGAGGACCTAGTAGCCACATGGAATAGTGCAACTGCTGGGGCCCTGGACTGGGTTGCGCCCTCTCACACGGCGCCGATCCACCCTGGCCCCTTAGTTTTATGAGGAGCTGAGGGTGATGAAACGCCGTAAGAGACGCCTAGACAGCATCTGGAGATCCACTCGCTCCGAATCCGACCGAACACGTTAGGTCCCATTTGAGGACCTACATCGTGGCGATGAGAGTGGCAAGACGTAACTATCTGGCCACCCTCATTGCATCCGCAGATAATCGCCTCCAACAGAGGCAGCGGGAAGCTCCTTTACAGGGTCATGCAGAGGAATTTGGACAGTATCTGCAGGATAAAATCGCTCAGATTTGGGACGAATTGGCCTCCAGTAAAGTTAGCCTGGGGGGGGGGGGGCGGACAGAGGCAGGTCTTGAGACCGTTTTATGGGAAGAGTTCGACCCTGTGACTCCAGATGACATGGACAGGTTGCTGGGGCGCTTGAATGCCACCACATGGCATGTTTATTGGACCCGTGTCCCTCCTGGCTGGTACTGGCCTCCCAGGAGGTTACACGAGGCTGGCTCCAGGAAATAGTGAACGCTTCCTTGAGTGAGGGGTTCTTGCCGGCCGCCTTGAAAGAGGCGATGGTGAGACCCCTCCTCAAGAAGCCTTCCCTGGACCCAGCAGTGTTGATTAATTATCGTCCGGTCTCCAACCTTCCCTTTCTTGCGAAGATTGTTGAGAGTGTGGTGGCATATCAGTTTCCATGGCACCTGGAGGAAACTGTCTATCTAGACTCGCGCCAGTCCGGCTTCCGACCTGGACACAGCACGGAGATGGCATTGGTCGCGTTGGTTGATGATCTCTGGCGGGCTCAGGATAGAGGTCATTCCTCTATCCTAGTCCTATTAGACCACTCAGCAGCTTTCGATACCATTGACCATGGTATCCTGTTGCGCCGGCTGGAGGGGTTAGGAGTGGGAGGCACCGTTTTGTGGTGGTTCTCCTCCTATCTCTCCAGCCGGTCGCAACTTGTGTTGGTAGGGGGGCAGAGATCGGCACCGAGGCCCCTCACTTGTGGGGTGCCTCAGGGGTCGGTTCTCTCGCCTCTCCTGTTCAACACCTATATGAAGCCGCTGGGCGAGATCATCCATGGTTTTGGGATAGAGTACCATGAGTACGCTGATGACACCCAGCTGTACATATCTACCCCTAACCACCCCAACGATGCCGTTGATGTGATGTCCCAGTGTTTGGAGGCTGTGTGGGTCTGGATGGGGAGGAACAGGCTCCGACTCAGACCGAGTGGCTGTGGTTTCCGGCGTCCCGATATAGCCAGCTGGCTCCATCGGTGGCTATCGGGGGCGAGTCATTAGCCCCCGCGGAAAGGGCTAGCAACTTAGGTGTCCTCCTGGACTCGCAGCTGTCCTTGAATGACCATGTGACGGCCGTGGCCAGGGTTTCTTTTTATCAGGTTCGCTTGATACGCCAGTTGCGCCCCTTTCTAGATCGGGACTCCCTTCGCCCAGTCACTCAAGCCCTCGTGACATCCCGCCTAGACTACTGCAATGCTCTGTACATGGGGGTCCCCTTGGGGTGCACCCGGAGGCTCCAGCTAGTATAGAATGCAGCCGCGCGGGGGATCTTGGGAGTCTCTCGATATTCCCATATAACACCTCTCCTGCGCGAGCTGCACTGGCTGCCTGTGGCCTTCCGGGTGCACTTCAAGGTATTGATAACCATCTTTAAAGCGCTCCATGGCACGGGACCTGGGTATTTGCGAGACCGCCTCCTACCACATACCTCCCTCCGTCCTGTCCGCTCGCACAGGGAGGGCCTCCTCAGGGTGCCGTCTGCTGGCCAATGCCGGCTGGCGACCCCCAGGGGAAGGGCCTTCTCTGTGGCAGGTCCGGCGCTCTGGAACGACCTGCCCCCCAACATTCGTACCATCACGGACCTGCGCCTCTTTCACCGGAAGCTTAAAACTCACTTTTTCCATCTGGCTGGCCTGGCTTATACTTTATTAACAAATTGTGGGGATTTTATTAAGGGTTTTTAGATGGTTTTAAAGATGTTTTTAGCACGGGTTTAAATTTAATATATTTTTATTGTAGTTATATTGTATTTTGTATTGTTTTGTATTGTTTTTAATATTTGCCTGTGCGCCGCCCTGAGTCCCTTCGGGGAGATAGGGCGGGATACAAATCCAATAAACATAAACATAAACAGGCACAGAATGAGGATTATTAGTTTATTTTTTTCAGGGAGATTTAGCTTCATGCTTGCTCACCATGATATGAAGGAAGATTTCAAAAGAGGTTTGCCTTTGCCTTCTCCATAGAGCTGAGAGTGAATGACTGATCAGTCACCCAGCTGGCTTTCTACATAAGAGCCAGAATTTGGGTTTACCGACTCCTAGCCTAGCATCTTTATCCACCACAATGAATTCACTCATTTTCCTCAACACATCATTCTAATATTATAGCTTCCCTATAATAAATTACAAGAGGTTCAATTAGATTTGGTTTTGTCTTGATCATTTGAATGCTATGCCTCACAAACATTAATGGATCAAGAGATTTTTCAGTAGAAGAACCATATCTTCAGAAGAACCTCTTGGCTCCCTTGCTTCTGTAATTTCAGAAACTGATAGTAATGAAGTTATAAGCTGTACTGATGCTTCCTTTCCTAACCACTAGCTGTATTTGCTTAATATATCTCTTGCCATTACTGTCTTTTCCATTGTGACATCATAGTAAGTCCAGGTGAACTTAAAAGGCTTGGATTAGCTCACTGAAATTGTACTTCACAGCTGATTTCAGTAAAGACTATGTATAAAGTTATGACTCTTATTGTTTGTAATTTGTCGATTTTACTCAAACACAAAAAGAAGAAAAACCTTCAGTATGCTCCTGATACCCAATTATATATGTGGTTCTATCAACCAATCTGGGGACCTCAGAGTAATATAGAGCTTATCAAGTGAGTATCTGATTGTTGTTGCAAGAATGATGTGGGTTATTGATTTTTGAATTGGGATTTTATCCTTTTGGAATATATATCTATATCTATAATTGTTTCACAACACCCTGTTAGAGCCCCAATTAAGGGAGGAGACATACTGTTTCCTTTTCTGCCTTTCGGCTCATCACCAGAGACCATCTAGACAGAAAGCCATGAGTTCCATTGTGTTAATTTTTTAATATGTGTGTTAGTTTTATGAGCTGATCAATAAATACATCAATAAATACATCAATAAATCCTAGTCTCTCTGATTTATTTATTGATCAGCTCATAAAACTAGTATGTATGTATGTATGTGTGTATGTATGTATGTATGTATGTATGTTACGATTTGAGCTGATAAATAAATAAACAAGGGAGACTAGGATAGATCTATTTAGCTCTCATCAGCTAGCCATATCCTTACTGGGATTCGAACCAGGGAAGTATTACATGTGAGGCAGTTGTTTATCAGCTCAAAACCTAACACACATGTAAAAAATACACACAACAAAACTAATAGCTTTGTAGATGGTCTCTGGTGATGAGCCAAAAGGCAGAAAAGGAAAGCAGTATGCTTCCTCCCTTAATTGGGGCTTATCAGGTTGTTGTGACACAAGCGCCTACTAAGGTGTTTGCACTTGAGACCCCATGAAAATACATATTTGCTTATTTGTAATTTTTTCCATTAAAAAGTCAGCTAAAATAGTACAAATGTCAGATCGATCCTTCCCCCTTCCAATGTCCACAAGAAAAAGCTTTTCTTGCTGAACAAATACAAAGATTACACAATTACAATATATACTCTTATTGTTAACTAGCTATACCTGGCCAGCGTTGCTGTGGCCCAGTCTGGTTAAATGGCCAACCAATCTGTGTGTAGATCTACACCTGCACACATACACACAACCACCATATAACCCCCAACCTACCTACCTACTGTATTTCTCCCCCTCTATCTATCCCTCTACCTACCTACCTACTGTATTTCTTCCTTTCTCCCTCTGTCTACCTACCTACCTACCTACCGTATTTCCCCCTCTCTATCCCTCTACCTACCTACCTACTGTATTTCCCCCTCTCTATCCCTCTACCTACCTACCTACTGTATTTCTCCCTCTCTATTCCTCTACCTACCTACCTACTGTATTTCTCCCTAGCTATCTATACACCAACCTACCTACCTACGGTACTTCTCCCTCTCTGTCTATCCCTCTACTTACCTACCTACTGTATTTCTTGCTTTCTCCCTCTACCTACCTACCTACCTACCGTATTTCTCCCTCTCTATCTATCCACCTCCTACCTACCTACCTACCTTATTTCTCCCTCTCTATCTATCCCTCTATCTACCTACCTACTGTAATACAATAATACAATAGCAGAGTTGGAAGGGACCTTGGAGGTCATCTAGTCCAACTCCCTGCCTAGGCAGGAAGCCCTATACCCATGATGGCGAACCTATGGCACGGGTGCTACAGGTGGCACACAGAACCATTTCTTAGGCCACACGAGGCATTGCCCTGTCAGCTTCAGTGTGTATGTGTGCCCTGGCCAGCTGTTTTAGGCCTTCTTTTGAGGCCGTTTTTTATAATAATAATAATTTAATAATAATAATTTATTTCTTATAAACCGCACCCTCTCCCCACAGGGACTCGGGGTGGTGCACAGGAGAAATAAGAACAATGACTATATACATATTTCATTAAAAATAAATTAAATTAATTAACCTGTGCTAAAATACCCATTAAAACTATCTAACTAAAATCCCCAAAAGACCCTAAAAACAGAGGAGTAGCTATCCCAGGCCGGCAAGACAGAAAAAGTGTGTTTTCAATTTAAGACGGAAGGAGCGGAGGTCCGTGGTGGTCCTAATATCGGGGGGGAGGTCGTTCCAGAGGGCTGGGCCCGCCACAGAGAGAGTCCTTCCCCTGGGTGTCGCCCGCTGACAAAGTCTAGTGGACGGCACCCGGAGAAGTCCCTCTCTGTGGGAGCAAATCGGTCGTGAGGATGTATGAGGCAGGATCCGATCCCGCAAGTAGCTAGGTCCCGAGCCATGGAGTGCTTTAAAGATGATAATTAATACCTTGAAGCGCACCCGGAAGACGACAGGCAGCCAGTGCAGCTTGCGCAAGAGCGGTGTTACATGGGTATACCTTGTGGTACCCATAATTGCTCGCGCGGCTGCATTCTGGACTAGCTGAAGTCTCCGGGTGCACCTCAAGGGAAGCCCCATGTAGAGAGAGTTGCAATAGTCCAGTCGGGATGTCACGAGGGCATGAGTGACTGTGCGAAGGGCGTCCCGATCCAATAGGGGGCGCAATTGGCGTACCAGGCGAACCTGGTAAAACGCCCTCCTGGCCACGGCTGTCACCTGATCTTCCATTGACAGCCGGGTATCCAGGAGGACACCCAAATTGCGCGCCCCATCCACAGGGGCAAGATGTTCGCCCCCTATGGCCAGCGATGGAGTGAGCTGGTTGAATCGGGCAGCCGGAAACCACAGCCACTCGGTCTTGGTCGGGTTTAGCTTGAGTCCGTTACTTCCCATCCAGATCCGCACGGCTTCCAGGCACTGGCACATCACCGCTACGGCATCGTTGGGGTGGTCTGGGGTAGATATATACAGCTGGGTGTCGTCAGCGTATAGATGGTACTCTACCCCAAAACCACGGATGATCTCACCCAGCGGCTTCATGTATGTGTTAAACAGGAGGGGCGAGAGGACCGACCCCTGAGGCACCCCACATATGAGGGGTCTCGCGGTCGACCTCTGCCCCCCTGCCAACACAAATTGCGATCGGCCAGAGAGGTAGGAGAAC
Organism: Rhabdophis nuchalis; assembly: GCA_039707465.1. Classification (NCBI taxonomy): domain Eukaryota; kingdom Metazoa; phylum Chordata; class Lepidosauria; order Squamata; family Natricidae; genus Rhabdophis; species Rhabdophis nuchalis. Next base: position 143,220,037 of record CM077647.1, read on the forward strand.
CACCGCAAAACGGTGCCTCCCACCCCCAACCCCCCCAGCCGATGCAATAGGATACCATGGTCGATGGTATCGAAAGCCGCCGAGAGGTCTAATAGGACCAGGATGGAGGAACAACCCCCATCTCTGGCCCTCCAGAGATCATCCACCAACGCGACCAATGCCGTCTCGGTGCTATGCCCGGGCCGGAAGCCGGACTGGCGCGGATCTAGATAATCAACTTCATCCAGGTGACGGGGAAACTGTTGTGCCACCACACTCTCGACAACCTTCGCCAAAAAGGGAAGGTTGGAGACAGGGCGATAGTTGTTTAAAAAAGCTGGATCCAAAGAGGGCTTCTTAAGGAGGGGCCTCACCATCGCCTCTTTTAGGGAAGCAGGCAAGGAACCCTCACTCAAGGATGCGTTGACAACCTCTTGGAGCCAGCCTCGTGTCACCTCCCAGGATGCCAGTACAAGCTAGGAGGGACACGGGTCCAGTAAACATGTGGTGGCTCGCAGTCGCCCACGTAACCTGTCCATATCTTCGGAAGTAACGGAGTCAAACTCCTCCCAAACAAGATCTCCCTCGTGGCATCTCACTGGGCCATGAATGGGGGCTAACTCGTTCTGTATCTGAGCGGTTTTCTCCTGCAGAAAAGTCACAAATTCCTCTGCTCTACCCTGTAACGGGGCTTCCCGCACCCTCTGTTGAAGGAGGGAGCGGGTCACCCTAAACAGGGCGGCAGGGCGGTTGTCTGCGGATGCTATGAGAGTGGCACAATGATGGCGTTTGGCCACTCTCAGCGCCACAATGTAAGTCCGTAAATGGGCTCTTACCTGTGTCCGGTCAGATCCAGATCGGGTAGACCTCCATCTTCTCTCTAGGCATCTCTTGCGGCGTTTCATCACCCTCAGCTCCTCGGTAAACCAAGGGGCCTGGGTGTTTCTCCGCCGCACGAGAGGCCGCAAGGGCGCGACCCGATCCAAGGCTCCCACGGCCGCACTATTCCATGCGGCCGTGAGGTCCTCCATCGGGGCACGGGTCAGGGATACAGGAAATGGCCCAAGCGCCGTCTGGAACCCATCCGGGTCCATCAGGCGCCTGGGGCGGTACCAGATTGGAGACTCTGGTTCCGCCTCCCCGCGAAGGGGAGCAGCGGTCGGAAAGTCGAGGCGGAGAAGTGAGTGGTCTGACCATGACAAGGGCGTGATGACTATATCCCCTATACCCAGATCACTCTTCCATTGGCCTGAGACAAAGATGAGATCCGGTGTATGTCCACCCTCGTGAGTGGGGCCTTGAATTACTTGGGTCAGGTCCATGGCCGTCATGGAAGCCATGAACTCCCGAGCTACCTCGGATGATTCGCCCACCGATGGCAGATTAAAGTCCCCCATGACTAAAAGTCTGGGGGTCTCCACTGCCACCGTAGCGATCACCTCGAGGAGCTCGGGCAGGGCTGCTGCTACATAGCGGGGAGCCAGGTATACAACCAGCAAGCCCAACTGCCTCCCTAGGCCCCACTTCACACAGAGGGACTCACAACCGGTAGTCTGTGGCACAATGGTCTCTCTCGCCTCAAGACCTTCTTTTACAATGACCGCTACCCCACCACCCCTGCCTAGGGCCCGCGGCTGATGAAAAGCACGGTAGCCTGGTGGGCACATTTCAACGAGGGGGAGTCCTCCCTCGTGGCCCAACCAGGTCTCCGCTATTCCGGCCAGGTCCGGGCCCCCCTCTGACAGAAGGTCACTAATGAGGGGGGCCTTGTTGACAACGGACCTGGCATTGCAAAACATCAGCCGCAGGCCCTGGCTCTGTACTTCCTGACCACCTAGTTTGCGGGGGTTGTGGCGCCCGACCGTTTTTAACCAACGGCCGCGCGCCAACAACCGGGAGGATGTAACTTGTCTCCCCTCGGCCCTGCCTCTCCCCACGACCCTCGGAATCGGTTTTGCCCTCTGGAGGTGGGGAAAGGCTGTTTTCACCCTCCCCAGGCTCCTATAAAGCCTCGTAAAAAGCATGCCAAATGCAGGGGGTCATGCACATAGCATTATGGATGTGGCACACCTGTGCACATCGCTCCTGCACTCCCCCTGCTTTTGGCACGCAAGCCAAAAAAGGTTAGCCATCGCTGCCCTATACCATTTCAGACAAATGGCTATCCAACATCTTCTTGAAGACTTTCAGTGTTGGGGCATTCACAACTTCTGGAGGCAAGCTGTTCCTCTGGTTAATTGTTCTGTCAGGAAATTTCTCCTCAGTTCTAAGTTGCTTCTCTCCTTGATTAGTTTCCACCCATTGCTTCTTGTTCTGCCCTCAGGTACTTTGGAGAATAGCTTGACTCCCTCTTCTTTGGGGCAACCCTTGAGATATTGGAAGGCTGCTATCATGTCTCCCCAATCCTTCTTTTATTAAACTGTATTTTTCCCTCTCTCTCTCTCTCTCTCTCTATGGGCCACCTGGGAGTTTGCTATCCCATGCTGTTGCTTGGCAATATTTCAAAAGGAGCTTGCCAAAACTCAGTTTCTAGGACTGAGAGAATGTCACTGGCTCAAACTCACATAGCTGGCTTTCATGCTTAAAGATGGTGAAGAACCACAGTTCTACACTTGTGCCTTTAGCTGCTACACTAAATGGCTCCCTTCTACTTGAATTAATATTCCATTATGATCTACCTCCCAAAGACTCAGAAAAAATAACATTATCCTGCAGCCCCCAGAAAACCCACCAGACCTCAGGCAGGAGGAGAAATTGAACCAATCAGGTAGTAATCTTTATTATTGTAAAGATCTCAAAAGTTTATTTAAAAAATATAGAAAATAAAAATGCTAACAATTACAGGCTAGCACAGGTCTTGCTGAAAACCATCTCTACTTTGCTTATAGTACAGAGGAAGCAGTTTAAAGGCTTACCTGAAGCAGAGTTTGGTGGGTCAGCTGTTACTGTGGATTTCAGAAGAGGAACTGCAGCATTTAACAAATGAGTAAAGTTAACATCAGAATGTTATTTAAGAGAATGTTATTCTCAAGCTACCGTAATATGATTTTGTAAACTGCCCTGAAAAATTGGGTGAATTTGGCTATCAACACTATTTCCAAAGAGATTGATTAGGAATAAGTATGCAGGGTCCTATCTCTCTTTATTTGGCTGTATTTGGAGGAAAAATACTAGGAAACCTTATATGCTGCAAAGCACCAAATGCAACAGTCTTTCTTCATGAAAGTAATTGTTACAAAACATTTCATTATTAAAAAATCATACACAACTTTCTCAGGAAATAAAAAATTGGGTACAGCTGCAGAAGCAACAAAACTAATAAATTAGACTGGGAATGATCAAGACCATGCTAAATGGGAAGAGAATAGGGAACCATTTCACCAATTTGCCCTTCTTCATGGATCACTTTTCAATGGACATAACTGCTAGGGCAGATTTTTGCCACTTTCCTGGCAGGTATTCAAAATTCCAAGCTGGTTCAAAAAAAGTTCCTTCTACCTGGCTTAACATAGTTCTTGCTAAAAAACATTTCTACCTTCTTATGATGTCTAGATTTGCATAAGGAAGATAGAGATGGTTTTCAGTAAGAAATCTAGACAGCATACTAAAAAGCAGAGACATCACCCTGCCAACAAAAGTGTGTATAATCAAGGCCATGGTTTTTCCAGTTGCAGCGTATGACTGTGTTGTCCTAGAGGAGATCAACCCTGACTGCTCTTTAGAACAGGGGTCCCCAACCTTTTTTGCACCAGGGACTGGTTTCATTTTAAAGAAAATTCTGCGGACCGGCTGGCGTAGAGGAGGAGCGGGGGGGGGGGGACAGGTGGCGCATGTGCACGTGGGGAGGAGGGGGAACAGGCGGCGCATGCGCACGCGGGGGGGGGGGAGTCGGCTCACTTGGCCCTCTAGGGCCTCCAACGGTGCGAACGGCCGCGCCTGCGCTCTCCCGCATCCGGCGTGCGCTCTGCCCAGGGGGCTGCCCTCTCCTCCCTCTTCCTCCTCTCCGGCCCTGCGGCCCGGTTCCTATCAAGCCATGGACCGGCACCGGTCCAAGACCAGATCCTGAAGATGAAACTCGAATATTTTGGCCACCTAATGAGAAGGAAGAACTCCCTGGAGAAGAGCCTAATGCTGGGAATAATTGAGGACAAAAAAAGAACGGGGCGACAGAGACTGAGGTGGCTCGATGGAGTCACCAAAGCAGTAGGCGTGAGCTTAAATGGACTCCAGAAGTTGGTAGACAACAGGAAGGCCTGGAGGAACATTGTCCATGGGGGTCACGATGGGTCAGACATAACTTCACAACTAACAACCACCTTCCTTATATTATATGGAGAATCAAAGGTTTACCTGGTTCAGAGTTTAGTAGGTCAGCTGTTTCTACGGATTTCAGAAAAGGAATTGGCACATCTAGCAAAGAAGGGACAAAGATAACATAATGCATTGGGAGAGGAGAAATTGAACCAATCAGGTAGTAATCTTTATTATTGTAAAGATCTCAAAAGTTTATTTAAAAAATATAGAAAATAAAAATGCTAACAATTACAGGCTAGCACAGGTCTTGCTGAAAACCATCTCTACTTTGCTTATAGTACAGAGGAAGCAGTTTAAAGGCTTACCTGAAGCAGAGTTTGGTGGGTCAGCTGTTACTGTGGATTTCAGAAGAGGAACTGCAGCATTTAACAAATGAGTAAAGTTAACATCAGAATGTTATTTAAGAAATTTAAGCAATCAGATGCTGAGCTTTATTGTTGTATGGATCTAAAACCTAGTCTTTTTTTAAAGAGCAATATGGAAAATAAACATGCTAACAATTACAGGCTAGCTCTCATTAGCAGAATAGAATTCCAAGAATTCATTTTCATACAGAAAGGTTATAGATAGCTGTTCAAAAAGTATAAACAGACACTAGTGGCAATCTTTTCCAAAACCTATTTTCATCCAGTGCAGAGATGTAACAAAATAAGGGGATGGAAATGCAGGGGAAGATTGGCAGATAAGATACGATGGATACTACATTGGGCCATTTACTCATTTTAACAATAGAAACCTCACTCTATCTTCACAATTTGAGTAAAACTACTTTCTTAGTAGAAAGACTACTTTCTACTTTCTCAATCATTATTACCTCCAGATAATGTGTACCACCAATGGCAGAATTTCCAATCATTAAAGAGGGGGCTTCCCCAGTCCAGTCATGTCCAATTTTAGGGGCAATGTTCATCTGTTTTTTAGCCGAGGGAGCCCACATTTATACAAAGCTACTTTGGTACTCATGTGGCCAGCATGGCAATACACCGAGAAGCACAATACACTGTTACCTTCCCACCTATGTGGTATCTACCTCACTTGCATGGTTTCATGCATGGCTAGGTTGGCAGGAGCTGGAGCAAATAACTGGTCATCCAGTTACATGGCACTTAGGTCTTAAACCCAAGGTGTCAGCTTTCCAGCTAAAACCACAGCATCATTAATGGCTGAGCCATCGTGCCCCATTTTCCAATCGTTATGGGAGTGTAATAATGCATTCTAAATAATTCAGTGAATCCCAATGCCCAGAAAAACCACGCTCTGTTGTCCCATTGCATATTTCCCAGCACTTTATTTTTCTATACAACATTCATGAAAGTCTTCCATTTTCTAAGGAGACACTATACCTTACTTTTCCCCTATAAAATTCTTCCTAACAAAAGTTAGCCCCAAATTATGGGCCTTTTCCAAATTGGTGCAACTTTCCCCAATGCACACTTGCTAACAAGATTGATAAATGGCAGGCAATTCCCTTCGGGGATGAGTTGGCGGTCATGTAGCTAAAACATTTTGAATAGAAAACTGTAATAGCTTTCTTTTACCACTGGATGGAGTTGGGGAGGAACAGGAAAGCAGAGAAGAGATTATTTATTGAATTTTACAATTTTAATTTACAACCACAATTAGAATTCAGTCAGAAACAATGTGCTCGTTAAATGAGACATCATGTGACCAAACCCAATTTTGTAATATATTTTTCCATAATTCTTAAGTGAATAATGGCAGGTGTTAAATTATAGTAATACTGAATGAGATGATAGTTAAGCACATCCACAGCTTCCTTCATTGGCTTAGCTTGTCGGAAGCCAGTCAGGAAGGCTGCAAATCATGATTATATGACTGTAGGATGCTGCAACCATCACAAATGCAAGGCAGTTCTGCCTAAATTATGATCATGCAACTGAGGTGGTAGTATGATGATTGTAACTTCAAGGATGAGTTGTAAGTTACTTTTTTTTAGCATGAGTTGAACTATAAATTGTGATTAAAAGAATGGTTGTAAATTAAGGACCACTTATAGTTGTATACCTTTGTTTTATTTTTTACAACTCATGTTGACACATGTTACTTATTTGCTCTATAAAAATTAAGACATAGCTTGGAGTCAGAGATTCCAGACTTAAAGGAAAATTACCGGTTAGATTGTAGCCAAGCATCTTTACTAGACCTTTTTTTTTTTCTTTTTGTAGCCTGTCCCAAATACAAATACTCTAGATGTGTTATACATGCAAGACTCACCCCCCCCCCGCTCCACACACACACATATTACTGATACCAATAATCATCACCTAGGATGGATGGATGCATTTAGGCTAGACATTACCTGAGGGAGGTTTAATAGCAACACTATAAAGTATTTTCTTTCTGTAATTCAAATTCAGTGGAGGCACCTTTTGCTGCAAAAATTCCACTAGGTTTTTGTGTCCCAAGGCCAAGCTGGCCTTCTCAAGATCAATCCCTTCTTCTGTCAGCAGCAAGTATTTCAATTTCTTAACTCTCAGGCCAGAAATATACCTGCTTAAGAGGGCAGTGAGTGATGCCATGACTTTGCTTAGTACTATTGAAAAGGAGAGAAAAAGTACACACAGACATGAAGCTCAGAAAAACCATGAAAACAAGTTAATAAATCCAACAATTCAAAACGACGACAATGGCTATATTTACACATCACAAACATAATTATGAATCCCATCTTAATAATTATATGCATATGTTTACTTGTGTTGAACTTTAACATTGATTCAACTAAACAGGCCACAAAATACTTTTCTGAAAAGTGCAAAGCAAGAATAGCAAAGCAAATTAGATTCAAATCAAAACAACCCTAAGTTAAAACCAACTTACCAGGCCTCTGATTAAATGTACATACTATATATTAAGCCATAGTGTGATTTGATTGGTTTTAGCCTCAGCATAAGGCAGTGATGGCGAACCTATGGCACGGGTGCCACAGGTGGCACGCGGAACCATTTCTTAGGACACGCGAGGCGTTGCCCTGTCAGCACTAACGTGCATGTGTGCTATAGCCAGTTGATTTAGGCCTTCTTTTGAGGCAGTTTTTCGCCCTCTGGAGCCTTCGGGGAAGCTCCTGAAGCCTCTGGAGGTGGGGGGGAGGCTGTTTTCACCCTCCCCAGGCTCCTAGAAAGCCTCTGGAGCCTGAGGAGGGCGAAAAAAGCACACAAAAAGCAGGGGGTCACGCCCATAGCATTATGGGTGTGGCACACCAATGCACGACCCCCCTACGCTCCCCCTGCTTTTGGCACGCTGAGCCAAAAAAGGTTAGCCATCACTGGCATAAGGCATATAATATGTGAGCTAGTTCATCAGGCTTGTTTGAAGACCAAGGTTAAAACAGCCCATATAAACACACATTAACCATAGCCAATGGCTCATTCCTTGAAAAGGAATGAATCCCCCTTTTCTCTCTCTCCTTCTACAAAGAGAGAATTAAAGAAAAGCAACATCACTTATTTGCTCAAAACAGCTTATTTATTCTGTGGTTTGCAATGTCTAGAACCCAGTTTTAGCACTGTTTGTACCTGGACAGAGTGCAGGGCAAAAACAGTAAGGAAAAAGGCAAATTCTTTTACAAAGAATTAATGATGTATAAATTTTCTAAACTTTCTTATTTCCAAGACATTCAAAAGCTATTTTGAAAATATATCAATCCTTTAATTTTATATGTTTACTAGCTTCTTGAAAATAACACCAAGCAATTATACTTTAATTTCTAAGCTTTATTAAGATCACTTTAATCTATTTACATATTTCCATTCTGTATCCTCCCAAAGGGTTTGATCCCTATCATGGATCCTATCATGCATTACCAAAAGTAATATTAGAATTTTTAGATTAATAAGCAGATAGATAGTAGATTGTGGAAGGCTGTTTGAATCATTGTTGATCTTTCCATTTTCAAACAGAGCTGCACAGATTTCCCACCTTCATATTTTTCTCATAAACTGAATTATCTCAGAATATTAATGCAAAAATAACCACATCCAAACTAATAAAGAACATGAGTGATCAGCAAAAGTGAGACACCCTGATGAAGGTACAGAAGAAGAAGAAATTGGGCTGGGCAGGAGATTTTCAATTTCACAATAAATTGTTCTGAATGAAGGAGGATCATTTTAAAAGGTTAGGCATTTGAAAAGATTAAGATTAGAGCTATACATCAAAATGACAGTCTTTAGGCTCTAGAATGGGACAGAACTAGTAATTAAGGTGAAATAACAGAAAGAAAGGCTATTGTATGGAGTAATCAGGTCTATTGTTCTACTGCAGTGAAGAAAATAGTGAACTATGGGTGATGATGATAGCTGTTGGCATGGCGATATTGCTGAAGATGGTCATGGCTTTTGATATGATCTAGCAAAATTCAAATTGGCGCCTTTTAAATATGCTTTGGGAGTACAATTACAGAAATCTCTCTGAAATATGCTAGAAGAGAATTCTGAAAATCTAATTCCAAAGCAATTTAGCATATCGGAGTAGAAAAAGTATTCTACTCTACCTGGAGAAAAACAGATATAGGGTTTCATGAGCCTATTCTGGCCTATAAACCTGGAGTTCTACATGAATGAGGGCACCGTATGAAGTAACAATTATAGCAGGTGCAGAAAAAGATGAAGGATCTACTTGAATGTCAAGGCTTGATCCCTAATGGTATTAATGATCTGTTTTCATAGACATATAACACTTGGTTTCCTGACCCTCTAAACCTGGTTCCCATTGTTCCCAAAATTTCAGAATGAAACAGAAACTTACGAGCCCTCTTTTCAGATTCATTGTGGTTTGAACTGTTTGATGTGCAGGTAGGCTGATCTGAGTCGGAAGAGGAAGAACTAGATCTGTATGAAGAGCAGCCTAAGGGAGCTGAAATAATAGAAATGTAAGGAAGGGGGGGGGGATATGAGAACATTCAGAAGTCAGAGTAACAAATCTGACCAAAAATAACACCACCTTACAAATGCAGATTCTCAACCACAGTAATTGGTAGATAGGATGAATTAAATGAAGTGTTGGACTATTCACTCAATTCAACAACTGAAATCTTACGCCATCTTCAGTTTGGCCTTCCATAATATGGAAGACCGCTTTCTCCATCCTTCTCAATTATTCTTCTCTAGATAAATGTAAACCACCAATGGGAAAAACTTCCAATCATTAAAAAAGGTAAACATTTTCCCTGTCCAGTTATATCTGACTCTAGGGGGCAGTGCTCATTTCTGTTTCTTAGCCGAAGGAGCTAGTAGTTGTTCAAAGACACTTTCGTAGTCATGTAGCCAGCATGACTATACACCAAGGCGCACAAAATACTGTTGCCTTCCCATTGAAGTAGTACCTATTTATCCTCTCGCATTTGCATGGTTTCAAACTGCTAGGTTGGCAGGAGCTGCAGCAAATAATGGGAGATCATTCTGTCACATGATGCTCAGGTCTCAAATCCGAGCAGTCAAGCTTTCCAGCTGACAAGTTCAGCACCATGGTGCCCCACTTTACAGTCACTATGGGAATTTTAATAACACATTCAGACTAACTTTACAATTATTTCTAAACCTAGAAAATCCATGGTGTAGTGTCATATGACCACATTTTGCACACATTTTCCCCAGAAGCCAGTCAGGAATCATGATTATGTGACTCCACGATACTGCAACCATCACAAACCAGAGACAGTTAATAAATGCCCAAACTGTGATGACATAACTGAGAGATATATGATGGTTGTAATTTCTAGGATACCTATAAGTCACATTTAGAGGGACTATATCTTCAGAAGAACATCTTGGCTCTCTTGCTTCTACACTTTAGAAAATGATAGTAATGAAGTTATAAGCTTTACTGATGCCTCTTCTCCTAACCACTGGCTGTATTTGCTTAATATATCTCTTGCCTCTACTGTCTTTTCCATTGCGACATCATAGTGACTTCCGGTGAACTTAACGTGCTTGGATTAGCTCACTGAAGTTGTACTTCACATTTGATTTCAGTAAAGACTATGTATAAAGTTATGACTCTTATTGTTTCTAATTTGTTGACTTTACTGAAACTTGAAAAGGAGAAAAAAAAACCTCCAATTTGCTCATTACACCCAGCTATATACTGGGGCTTATGTTCTGCTTTTTCTACATGAAAAATTTCTACATTATTCTACATTCTGAATAATGTGGCTGTCCTTCCACAAGCACATGTAGGGTAGGTGAGCACTCAAATCATTCACTGATTCTACTGGGAGCCTCTGGTAATTAATTAGCAGAAAACTGAGTGGTTGTTTTTCAAGAAATAAAAAAAATAAGATACCAAAGAGAATGAAATGGATATTAAAATTTTTAGGTATTTGAGTATAGTATTCCAATCTCCCAGTGACTAAAACATGTACACTGATTATATTGTTTCACAAGTGTAAAGGAATACAGAAGCTACTATGATTTTTATGACATTATGACATTTTTTTCTCTTTTTGGAATATACATAGGCTAAAATTATAATTAGAAAAAAGGTGGTCCATGCTTTATCATCACATTTGACCCCAAAATTTCCATTGCTAAACAAGTCAGGTGATAAGTGAGTTTTGCCTCCTTTTATGACATGGCAGTTCCATCAGTCCCCGGTTACCAGCACTAAGCAAGGTCCATGCAGATTTGTAAAGCCAGGACCTCATGTGACCAAGGTATCCCATTTCCTGCAGGCTTCCCCATTGACGTGAATTGTGGGGAACTTACAGGAAAGTTACAAATTATGATCAAATGATCACTGATTCTGCAACGATTGGAAATTTGGGCAGGTTTCTGAGCAGATTGAAATAATTCCAGACGTTCACAGATCACTTGTAAATACCAATCTTCCAATGTTGTTGCTAAACAAGCAGACTATTAACTGATGACTACCTAGAAAGAAATTGGTATTATCTTCCATGATCATCCTGCCCATTTGAAAACCCAAATCCTGGAAATATATTATCACCACCGATCTTAGTCTGAACTTTAGAAAGTGATATAAATTTTATTTAATGTTGGTTCACATCCACTCAAATATAATACAATAGCAGAGTTGGAAGGGACCATGTAGGTCTTCTAGTCCAACCCCCTGCGTGGGCAGGAACCTTATACCATTTCAGACAAATGGCTATCTAACATCTTTTTAAAGACTTCCAGGGTTGGGGCATTCACAACTTCTGGAGGCAAACTGTTCCAGAGGTTAATTGTTCTAACTGTCAGGAAATTTCTCCTTAGTTCTAAGTTTCTCCTCTCCTTGATTAGTTTCCACCCATTGCTTCTTGTCCTGCACCTCGGGTGCCTTGGAGAATAGTTTGACTCCCTCTTCTTTGTGGCACCCTCTGAGATATCGGAACACTGCTATCATGTCTCCCCTGGTCCTTCTCTTCATCAAACTAGACATACCCAGCTCCTGCAGCCGTTCTTCATATGTTTTAGTCTCCAGTCCCCTAATCATCTTGGTTGCTCTTCTCTGCACTCTTTCCAGAGTCTCCACGTCTTTTCTACATCGTGGCGACCAAAATGCAGTATGCAGTATTCCAAGTATGGCCTTACCAAGGCACTATACAGTGGCATTAACACTTCACGTGATCTAGATTCTATCCCTCTGTTTATGCAGCCTAGAACTGTGTTGGCTTTTTTGGCAGCTGCTGCACATTGCTGGCTCATATTTAAATGGTTGTCCACTAGGATTCCTAGATCCCTCTCACAGCTGCTACTATTGAGCAAGGTACCACCTATCCCTCTTTATTTGATTGCTATTTCTTGCCCAAACTATCTTGCTCAGCGTAAGCTCTTTTAAATGCCACAAAGCCATATTCATCTATCCAAACATCTGTTTGCCCATCCATTATATTTCTTACCTGACTTAAGTCGAACCGTACAATTCCTGTTTCTATTCCTGTCTACTACCAGCTCAGGAATCTCCTGGAGGCAGGAAACTATGTCATTATAGCCAATCTGATAGCAAAATACATCCAGGTCATATCCACATTTCTTCTTCACTGCCTCTTTTAACTTCGACAACTTCAAGCCATCAGGATATAATTTCAAGATGCTACAAATTGGCACTGATGCAACTGTTAAATCTGCAAGTGAAGATAATGACTTCAATCCCCATGTTATGTAATTAGTAAATAGTCTTTCTATAAATGAATCAATGCTGCAGGAGTAAACCTAGCAGCTCCTAGAAATCTCCAAAAGTTGCAAATTGCAATTTCAACTTGACAGGAGGATGAAATAATTCAGCATGGAACTTGAAAACCGCCCCATTAACTGTACTTAAAATTGATGAAAATTCATAAAGTCAAATGAAAATTTGCTCTTAGCTTTATTCAATACATTTTTAAGGAAATGGCACTTTGCTCAATAAACAAACGGCCAAAGGCAGCTTCTGGAGTCAAAAGAGGTGCCACTTTTCCAGCCAGCTTAAATTCAAGGATATGGATTAGAAAAGGTTTTGAAGGAATGCTCAGAGAAATCAACTCAATTTCATCAACATAGAGATAGAGTATATTTATACATTCCTCAAAACCTCTAATTGTTTTAGGGCAAGGGTGATTTTTAACCTTGTCTCAACTGCAGAAATTTGTATAAGAGAAAGAAAGAAGAAATTCACAATCAACCTGAAATTATAAAGTATTCCATTCCCATTTCCTTGTGATATGTTTATAAGATTAGAGAAAATCAACTATGCCAAGGCCATGCGGTCATGTTGCCTGGAAAGTAGTCCCCTTTGGCCATTCAGAAATTATTTCTATGTAATAATAGCACAAACCCTTTTTTCCAGAACAAGGCTAGTTTCTGAAAGAGAAAAACTGAGCATTAAGAGATCAGGTTTAAAAAAAGATGATAAAGGTGAATATTCTGCTCTATTACTTCTACTGAGATTGTAATTATTGCAACAACAACAAAATGCTCACTTATCAATAAATTTAAGTATGCATTACTAAACAGGATTTCCATTCTTTCAGAATAAAATTTAACATTCTTCTAGGAACATTGTATTTATCTTTTTGAGAAACAGGTTGTCTCCTTGCTCCAAAATATTTTTAACCATGACAAATCATGTCAGGGAGGTAGAAAGAACTGTCATGAGGGTTCTTGGTGCCTTTTGACCTCGGGAAATGGAAAGTCTGCAAGAAAACAACTGAATTAGGTATCATCAATGCTCTCCTTTAGTAGAACTTTAATGGCTTTTGATAAGTATTCCCTGCTATGGCAACTCCATCAGTCACGGTAGATAACTAAAGAAATAATAAGATTGGTGTTTTCCAATATGGGAGTTTCCAAATATATTAATTCCAAATTCCCCACTACCATTACCAGAATGGCCACATGAAGTTCCCTCAGGATGTACAATATGCTCCATGCGCAAACAGTTCTGAGCACAGAACAGATACTTTCATGTAGTCTGTATCCATTTGAGTTCTGGAAAGAGATTGCTGTTGCCCAGGGGTAGGGGCAAGGAAGTGGCAAAATAAATACCAAGGCGATTGGCAGTAAGGACAGGCAGTAATCAAATGGAAAGAAAAAAAGAAAGCAATAGGATGATAGTCTGTCCTGTAATTGAGGGTATCAGTGATGGCTTATGAAGATGCAGACAAAAAAAAAAGGCACTGGGATAATTAGGGAAGTAAGCTGGCTGTTTGGTATGTATGATGCCTGAACCAAGAATACCAGCAATTGTTCAAAAAGTGTTGTAGGGAAAGAAATACACTGGGAAGATTAGCAGATAGGACAGTGCATAAGTCCAGGAAAGGAAGGACAACACATCCTAGCCTTGCCCTACTCAACCTCTAGACTTTCTCTTCTCCCATAACCTGGAAAACCAAAATGTTCTGATTTCAGTTTTGCTGGGCCCGAACCTACTTGGAATATACGGCAGAAACTCTAAAATATAATGGATTTCATAGTGGTTTTTTTTAAGTTGCTCATGTTGGGATGGTCCGAGATAAATAAATGATCTGATATGAATTAGCCAATTCCACAAGACGACAACTGGACTAAAATCCTTTAAAGAAAAAAATTCTGGCAATTTGTTTCTAATTTTAAGCAAGTAGAGATAGGTGTTAAAAAGAAACCATGCACATTTTTTTGGAAGCATCTGTTTGGATGATGTCTGGAACATGATGGTGAATTTGATCTACCAGCAGTGTTTAACCTTTCTATACAATGTATGCAGAGCTATTTCTAATTATTATTTCATTAAATATGGAATCAAATTTTATTTATATTATTTATTAAAATAAAATTGAGGTTTTATGGCTATACCTTTAGAAAGTTGGACAACATATTTGTCAAGGTTGCCTCGACGTTTGATGATTAGATTAGGTATCTGGTCATCCAAAAAGGCTATAGCATCCTTATAGCCTTTGGCGATGCTGAATGTCTGTAGATCAACTCCAATTGTGGAATCCAAGAGTGTCCTCATTTTCTCAAACTGCAAACCCGACTGATATTCTATTAGGAGATTGGTAACTGCTGCTAAGACTTCAGCCAGATCTACCAAATAATGCAAATCAGTGATCAAAAAACAATCCACATCTCAATGTAGTATTTTATAATGATATTATAAATTATCTTAGTCTGAACCTGTCTTCTCCCTCCCTGTGGTTCTATGTCAGTGGTGGGTTCCGATTCCGGTGCAACCAGTAAAGTGCAATGAGTCCTGGCATCCACCACATGAATGTGTGCAACGCACACATGCGTCCTATCCTCCAGAAACACCTCCACGACGCTCCAGCTGTTTGGCGGAGCATTGCGCAGGCACCGTACAGGCTATGTGCGGAATAACCAAAGAGTTCAAATACAGGTAAGGACGATGGGCGGGGTGTACCGCCTGCAACCCACCACTGTTCTATGTCAGTCTACCACTAACTTAGTCATTCTTATATAAATATTCTAAAGAAATTTGAAATCTCAATAATCAATTATCAAATATATATTAATTAGAATGTAAACTGGAATAACGAACAGAGGTAAAAACCTAGAAATATTTCTTGGTGATCTATTATTTTTGTAATTTGAAAAACTAGCTCTTATCTAGAAGTATGCTAGCATCCTGCATTCTGTAATTTACATCAGTTACATGGGTTAAAATAAGTGTAATTTTGTAATATAAATTATCTTTGGATGGACAAATATTTAGTTTAGATCAGGGGTCCCCAACCTTTTTTGCACCAGGGACCGGTTTCATTTAAAAAAATATTCTGCAGACCGGCTGACGTAGAGGAGGAGCGGGGGGGAGGGGGAACAGGTGGCGCATGCGCACGCTCACTCGGCCCTCTAAGGTCTCCAATGGCGCGAACGGCCGCGCATGCGCATGCGCACACAGGGGAGGAGTCGACTCACTCGGCCCTCTAGGGCCTCCAACGGCGCAAACGGCCGCGCCTGCGCTTTCCCACATTCGGCGCGTGCTCTGCCCGGGGGCGCTGCTCCCACCTCCTCCTCTCCGGCCCTGCGGCCCGGTTCCTATCAAGCCACAGACCGGCACCAGTCCGTGGCCCAGGGGTTGGGAACCCCTGGTTTAGATGATTAGATGCAAGGGAATTGCAGAAGACTGGATAAAAGGTGAAGATACACTTTTATGAAACTTTGCATCCAGTCATTCGTTTCAATGTGCTATCTGACATGCAGAACCAGGCAATATGCACAGTGAATACCGTATTTTTCAGTGTATAAGATGCACTTCCTCCATCCTCCCCCACCCCCCAAAAGTGGGTGGCAATATCTGTGTATCTTATACAATGAATGTTGCTGAAGTCCTGCCCACCCTTCGGCCTCTGCCCCCAGCAATTTACCACCTTGCAGCAAACAGCCTGGTCAGTTTCAGCACAGCCTGATTTAGCACAAGCACTGATTGGCAGTTGGATCGGCCTCCTAGAATACCACCAATCAGGTGTTACAGGCTGCAGGGATTGCCACCGCCGCTGGCCACATGCCCCATTTTTGGGCTCCGTGCACCCCATTTTCTGCTTCTGCGTGTCCCATTTTTGACCTGTTTCAGTGGGGCTGGATGGCGGCGGCAGCGACCCCACTGCCTGGAATGGGCCAAAAACGGGGCATGTGGAGGTAGCAATAGGTGGTAGCAGCAGCGATGGACGTCCCCGCAACCTGAAACAGCTGATAGGCGGTATTCTGGGAGGAAGATCCAACCACTAATGAGCTACTTGCGCTAGACCAGGCTGTGCTGAAGCTGACCAGGCTATTTGCTGTTTGCTGCAAGGAGATAAACTGCTGAGAGGAAGATTTCCCCCCTCTCCCTTCTTTTCTTTCCCAAAAGCTAGGTGTGTCATATGCTTCGGAGCAACTTATAGTCCAAAAAATACGGTAAATGGAGCACTGGGCTGCTTGTGATGGCTTCAATTAAATTGCATAACTGTTAAGTCATAAGACCAAGCAAAATGTTAAGGCTTAACCAACTTGCAATACAGCTAGGCCTTGAGTTACAACCATAATAGAGCCTACCCATTACGGTTGCAAATTATGATGGCTGTTAAGTGAAGCCATGATTATCTCGCTTAACAAACATCACCACTCTTCTTCCTGATGAGGATGTTAAATGACCACTTGAGTTATTAAGCAGAGCACTGGGTGCCTCAAGGATAAGGGGCAACAGAAGCTGTCGGCATGCACAGGGTTGTTAACAGCTTACAGGCAAAGATCTCCTACCCAGCACTTGGTCACGCAAGAGAATGTAAAGTGACCCAGAGACTGGCAGGATTCAGCCTGCTCATTAGCCAACTCCAGGGCCCAGCAAAACTAATTGAAGGTGCTGTTTATCACCTTTAAAGCCTCTCATGGCTTGGGACCAGTTATCTGAGGGACTGTCTCTTGCTGATTACATCTACCTGACCTACTAGAGTGGAATATTGTGGATCCCATCCCCTAAGGAGATACATCTGGCCGGACACAGAAGGCCCTTGTCTGTGGTGGGTTCCTCCCACTGGAAATTAGACTGGCTCCCATCTAACACTCATTTGGAAGGTTCCAAATATGTAGTTCTGCCAGCAGGCCTGGGGAACCCATTAAATGGTTG
The DNA here is from genome assembly GCA_039707465.1 of Rhabdophis nuchalis. Taxonomy (NCBI): domain Eukaryota; kingdom Metazoa; phylum Chordata; class Lepidosauria; order Squamata; family Natricidae; genus Rhabdophis; species Rhabdophis nuchalis. The sequence goes on from CM077647.1 coordinate 143,237,368, forward strand.
GTGTGAATGTGTGTTGTGTTGCCACCAGGGTGAGAGGTTATTATTTCATTATGGTAGGAGGATATTTTATTATTTTCATTTCTTTTATATTGTTTCTATTTCCTGTAAGCTCCCTTGAGTTGCTCTGTGCAAGTAAGCGGCAATATAAATTTTCCAAATAAAATAAACCTTTACTTTTTTTTGCAGAGAGTCACCTGGTCAATGTGAGATTTAAGTTTTCCTACAGAGGCTGTCTCATGGCAACCATTTGCTATTCTGCAGGCAGTATAATTCTCGTGATCCTCTAGGACAGTGGTTCACAACCTTCCCAATGTGCAACCCTTTTATGCAGTTCCTCATGTTGTGGTGACCCCCCCCCCAACCATAAAATTGGTGTCTTGGTTCCTAAGACCAATGAAAATATGTGTTTTCCAATGATCTTAGGCAACCCCTGTGAAAGGGTCATTCAACCCCCAAAGGGGTCCCGACCCACAGGTTGAAAACTGCTGCTCTAGGGGGCTCTGTTTTTTAAAGAGGTTCCACAAACAAATAGAGCCTAGAATGTGGTTCACATAAGGTGGCCTCTTTAAGAAAACTATGATCGCATTGGCCAGGACACTTCTCTGCAAAAAAACAGAAAGGCAAGTTGGATGCTGCTGGGCCCTGGAGCTAACCAAAGAGACTTGTAAGTCCCTGTGTGGGACAACCTGTACTGGCTTTAGGATCCCTTAGGCCTCTGATGGCAAACCTATGGCATGTGTTCCAGAGGTGGCACACAGAATCCTCTGTGTGTGCGCACCATCACCAGCTCCTCTTCTGATTTCCGGCACATGTATGCATGCTGGCCAGCTGGTCTTTGCATGTGCCAGAAACCCAAAGACCAGCTGGCCGGCGTGTGCATGTGCACCAGCTAGCTGGCCTTTGGGTTTCAAGCACACATTCCAGTTTGGGCACTCGGTGCCAAAGATGTTCACCATCACTGCCTTAGGCGGCTGGGTGGAAAGCAGGCTTCAGCTGTGAGGGCATGTATTGGCATGAGTGGGGCAGATAGGTAGAGAGCCACTGCAATAGCCTTGCAGTTATTTGTAAGGGTAAACAAATACAGGGCTACTACAGCCATCATAATTTTGAAACTGAGTCCTAAATTAAAGTATGTTGTAATTTGAACCAGTCATTTGTGGAGGGGGACGGGGGGGGGGGGACACCACCGGTATCTGCAGTGGAAGAAGAGACTTTAAGAATGGGCAGCACACACATAAGGCAAATAAATAAATGAAGTTTCAGCTAGCCAGATAAATGCCCAATATAATGAGGCAACTGCTATAGTTCCAGCTGTACTTGGCTGCCATTTTCCCCATTAGGTAATGCATTTACCTGCTGCTGCTGTATCTTTCCCTCTTGTTCTTTCTTCCAGCTTCAATCTTGAATCTTCCTCTTCAATAGTGTCCAGTCCATCGATTTGAATTTCATCCAGCCAGCCATCAAAATTTAAACCATCTATTAGCTTCATTACTGGTTCACTTGATTGGCTGCCTTTTACAACTACAGTTTCTCTCATGCCATCCAACAAATGCCTGAGAGAACTAAATCCGTAATGAGAGAATTGGGGATGAAAATGATGAATCTGATAAAAGGCACCAATGAAGTCTCGAAATTTGACACCATCTGGGTAGTTAATAAGCACTTGCAATGTATTGCATTTTAAGCTGTCGGCGTCCTTCAGCTCCATGTCCATCAGTACCTAAAGCCAAATGAACATGTCAACATCCATACTATTTTATATTATCTGGGGATTTATCAATTTGGTCCTAAAAACAAATGAATGCACTCTCACCAACCAAACTTCCTCTAACAATATCATAACGTAACTCGTCAAATTCCCAACCAGCACAGAAATAAAGAAACAAACCAATAAAACTCAGCTACCTCTGAAGGGCTAGAAAAAAGCTGGAAATCAATAGAGTAAATAGTAGATTAGATGCCATCAGCCAGCTTTCTCATTGTTTACTGATCATACAAGATGTAACTTGTTTAATTATGGCTTAGTGCAGCGTTTCTCAAATAGTGGGGCGCGCCCCCCCAGGGGGGCGCGAGGCTCCGTAAAGGGGGGCGCGTTTGATAGTCAGGAGCCGCACACCCGGAAAGACCGATACTGCCGCCGCCGCCGTCTTGGCATCCCAGGCCCACTCCGCGGCGGCGGCGGCAGCGGCTGTAGGTAAAGCCCGAAGGCGACTAAGAAAGGCATCAGAGAAGGAGCAGCCGGAAGCCGTGCCTCTTGAGCACCACTAGGCTGGACGAGGCAGAAAGCGGACGCGGGGATAAGGAAGGGGATGCGCTTCGGGCCAATCAGCGTGGAAAGGTGAGGTCGAAGGAGGAGGGGGCAGCCCCCTGGCAGAGCGCGCAGCCAGGCGGCCGGGGCAGGCGGCGGGCGGGGATGGGGGGCGGGGACGGGGACGCCGGTGAACGAGCGAACAAGCAAGCGCGGGCGGGCAAGGAAACTTGCTGCAGCAGCGCCCAACAACCTGCCTGCCCACCGCCTGCGGTTACTCGCTCGCTCACCTACCCACCGGACGAAGGAAGCTGGCGTCCGGTGGGTGAGCGAGCGAGTGAGTAACTGTGGCCGACTGGCCGGCGGGCGGGTAAGGAAAGTTGCGGCAGCGCCCAACAATCCGCTGGCCCGCTGGCCGCGGTTGCTCGCTCGCTTGCTCACCCATCGGACGCCAGGTTCCTTCGTCCGGTGGATGGGTGAGAGAGCGAGCGAGTAAATACAGCCAGCGGGCTGGCGGGCCGGTCAGGCTACTTCCAGGAGCTGAGGAGGTTCGGGGGGGGGGGGGGAGACAGACAGACAGAGAGAGGCACAGACACACAGGGAGACAGGGAGGGAGGGGGGAACCAGAGAGTGACAGACACACACAGAGAGACAGAGAGTGGGAGGGAGGGAGAGATAGACAGAGACACAGAGTGATTTAAGTGCCTGAATGCGAGACAGACACACACACACACACACACACACACACAGAGTAACAGATGGGCAAACAAAGGAGAGAGAGACAGAGAGAGAAAGAAAAAAAAGAAGGTGGGAGAAAAAGAAAGAAAGAGAAAGAAAGACAGACAGAGAGAAAGAGAGAAAAAAGAAAGAGACAGAAAGGAAAAAAAGAGAAAAGAGAGAGAGAAAGAAAAGAGACAGAAAGAAAGAGAAAGAAAGAGAAAGAGAGAGAGAAAGAAAGAGAAGGAGAGAGAAAGAGGGAAAGAAAGAAAGAGAGAGAGAGAGAAAGAGAAATAGGGAAAGAGAGGGGGGGGAAGGGAAAGAAAGGGAAAGAAAAAGAAAAAGAAAGAAAGAGAAAGAAAGAGAAAGAGAAAGAAAGAAAAAGAAAGTGGGAGAGAGAGAAAGAAAGACAGACAGAGAAAAAGAGAAAGAAAGAGACAAAGGAAAGAAAGAGAAAAAAAAGAAAGAGAGAGAGGGAAAGAAAGAGACAGAAAGAGAGAGAGAGAAAGAGAGGGAGAGAGAAAGAGGGAAAGAAAGAAAGAGAAAGAAATAAAGAGAGAGAGAAAGAGGGAAAGAAAGAAAAAATGAGAGAGAAAGAGAGAGAAAGAGAAAGAAAGAGAGAAGAGAAAGAAAGAAAGAGAAAGAAATAAAGAGAGAGAGAGAGAAAGAGGGAAGGAAAGAGACAGAGAGAGAAAGAGAGAAAGAAAGACAGAAGGAAAGAAAGAAAAAGAAAGAGAGAGAGAGAGAGAACTTATGACCACAATTAAGCCCAAAAGTTTGGTTGCTAACTAAGACCATTGTTAAGTGAGTTTCACATTTTCCAAATTGGCCACTCCCACCCGGTCACATGGTTTGACATGTCCAATCAAAAAATGTTTATAGTTTAATTAAGGATTTAATGCACTTTAAATCTTTTCTGCTACAGTTAATAAAGCTATTCTTTGTTGTAAATTGATCCACATTTCTTTCTTTCTTTTATTATCTTATACGTTAATAAGGATACAGTGTTATGCAGAGGTGTACTTATAACAATTTTATAGACAAATGATACTATTTACAGTCGCGCGGGGGGCGCGAAATGTTTTCTTCTTCCTAGGGGGGGCCTGACAGAAAATAATTGAGAACCACTGGCTTAGTGGAACATGTGACCTGAGCTGTTTCATTCCAACAAATTTGAGCAAAACACAATGTATAACCACAATCTATTATTCTGAAATGGAAACATGCTAGTGTGTGGAGAACGCTCAGAAAATAATTTACAGCCAAGGCACCAAGCTAGAGACCAGGAAAGTATCAATTCTAGCACTACCTTAGGCTTGAAAGCCTTTGAGCCAACCATGTTATCAGCCCAACTTACTTCAGAGTTGTGAGAAAAACAAGGGGAAGAAAGTAGTAACTATGTCTCGGCTATTCATTTAGTAACTATTCAAAGCTACAATGGGCTTCCCCAAAATTTGTGACCCTGTTCTGAAATTCCAACAGCCACCACTACCACCACCTTCCAGTCATGTTTATAGCTGTTTCTAGCATTCCAGAGTTATGGAAATGCAATTTACAACATTTTTTTCTGAAAATCAGAAGTAAATGACAGTTGTTGGCAAGTGTGTGTGTGTGTGTGTGTGTGTGTGTGTGTTTGCTTAACAACCACAACATTCAGTTGGGACCTATAGAGCATTCCACAAAACAAGGGCAACCACAGAAATGGCACTTTCTAGGTCCCATAAAATGACAAGATTTTTTTTTAAAGGAATATGTAGCAAGCCCTCCCTATGGAAGATAGAGGACAAAATGTTTTGGGGAGAAAGCTGTCCCTCAAGTAACCCAGTTCTATGCCATTTAAGACTTTCAAGGTGATAACCAGCACCTTGAATTGCAAGTTGAAGCCATTGCACTGTAGCTTGTACAGTAGCAGTGTTACACAGTGTGCATTCTGGACTGAATTTTTCATATAGTTTTCAAGAGCAGCCATGAAAAAAGATGTGGAACCTTCATACAACTTCCCTTAAATTGTACAGACTAAAAAAAGGAGGTTCCATGCCCATTTGCACTATTCAGGTGACCCTGAGGGTACAGATAAATATTCAAATGTCCTTGGTGACTGTCAAAGAGTGCTAAGAACTAGGTGACTGAAAAGAATATAAATCTATTTTCCATTATTCAGTCAGAACTGAAGCAGCTTTTTGGATGAGAAGGGAAATGTCTTCAAGAAAAACAAAGAAAGCCAAGTTGCCTTTTGAAAAAGCACCTTTGCGATAATTATGATCTGGATGATTGAAAATCTGCAAAGACACTGATCAGAATTTCTGTTGCTAAACAGGACAATTAAGTGAATTGTGCTCAATTTTACAGCTTTTCTCATGTTGTTCAGCAAATCATTACAGATATTAGGAGAATCATGTAGTCACTAGGCAAATCCAATTTGCCCCATTGACTCTGCTTGTTGGAAATCAGTGGAGACAGTTGCAAATGGTGATCTTGTAACACCGGAGATACTGAACTGATGTATATAGTGCACCCAAACTTTGATCATGTGATTGTGAGGATGCTGTGATGGTTGTAATAATGAAGACCAGAAGTGTAAGGTGTAAGTCACTTTTTTTCAATGCAATTTTGAATGGTTGCTAAACAAATAGTTTTAATTAAGGACTACCTATAGTTCCATTAAGTGGTAGTAAAGCTTAAGTAGCCATGAGCAGGACTTTATAGTCGAGGAATGGGTGCAACTCACCCATGCAACTGAGCAGCTGTTGAGGCCAGGAGAACCCCCCCAGAATGCACAATAGGTCTGAATAAGATAATATCAGAACCAAAGACAGAAACCATCCAATACCAGATCTGGAGGACCCAAAACCCATAAACTACTCTGTTTTGGCAAGGTTTAACTAGCTTGTTCTTCCCTATTCAAACTTTGGATTTTTATTTCTGGTCAATTTTATATAGCAACCATGGGTAAGCTACAGTTCCTCATATACTTTTCTATTACGATGTATCATGTTGGAAGGAAAATTGTCATTAGCAATATAACATATCAAATATTGTCAAATAACTGTTTATCTTTGTAATATAGAATTAGAGTTCTTAACTGAGGCTTATTTCAAAACAAACCTAAAGTCTATATTAAGACATGTCTTAATTATGATTTATCAAAACACTGTTAAGTAATGTACTGAAACAAACAGCTTACCATACTGAGTGGGTTTACGCAAGGCATGCCTTAAATAAAGCACATGTTGGTTTAGCATATGAATACAGCCTGAAACATTCACTACAAGCCAAAGGCAGTATCATTATTAAAACAATTACATTTATATAATGCCTTACAAATTAAGAGTTGCAAGAACCCTTCCTTTAATGTGTAGAGAGTAAAAAGAGAAGGGACGACAGATGGCCTTCCTCTTATCAGTTCACGCTGCTACAGGAAGGGAGAAAAGTTTTCAGAATTACAAATGGAGACTTCTCGGATAAAGCTGAAACCGAGAAGCAGGGCACCCTCAAAACTTGCTGGGGAAAGTCAACAAACCATAGTTGGTTTTTTTAACTTCTGAACAAGAACACAAGCACATACATGTTTCCCCTGCGTTCGTAATGCAAGCCTCCTGATATGTGTGGACTGCTTAACCAGCAAAAAAAAAAAAAAAAAAAAAATACAACCCAATCAACTCGGGAGTTTGTCCATGAACAAACACAACTGTAATTTGAGCTATATGCTGGCTGATAAAAATCTAAAGAAGCCTTGATAATAGTCCTCACACAAGATCTTTCTACGAAAGGGGACTTTTAAATCGAGCTGTGATGCCAATACAAATCAGTTTTTGACTCCTAGCAATGGACTCGATTTTTAAAAAATGGCTTGCCATTGCCTGTGTCCTGGGACTGGGAGTGAGTGACTGGCACAAGGCTCCTGGTCTGTCTCCCGCTTTCTAGACTGGTGCTTTAACTATTGCATCAAACTGGCTACTATAGTATCACGCTTTAGAAACGGACCTCCACAAAATATGTATTTTCAAGGTTTTTTTTAAAAAAACAACCGGTAGTCTGGTAAGGCACCTTTTCCAACAAACAAACTTCATTCGAAGACATACGCTTTTCTCTACTCCGACTCCCGCTCTGAATTTGTGTAATGGTTACTAAACAGGCTTCCCACCAACTACTAGTTAGAAGTGGCAGAGAAATGGGGACGGAGGGAGGGAGGGAGAGACACACACGTGAATTTATTCCAAAGAGTCAATAGTAGTACACTGTGATAAAGAAACGAGTACTTTTCAATCCTTACCTAAGTTAAGCCCTTTCTTCTGAAGGGGGTCGGAAGAAGCTGAAAAAAAAAGAAAGAAAAGAGTTTAGTAGCCGTAGCAAAAAGGGGAAAAACGCGCCCGAGCTCTTTCCTCCCGTTTCGTCATGTGATCACAAAGGCAGCAGCACGTGACGAGGTTCCGCCTCCTCTCTAAAGAGAGTTTGGCGGGGATGGGCGGTTCTTAGTCACCTGGAAATGTTAAAACTACAATCAGAACGTTGAGATGGGGAAATAAAAGCCTGGAACGCGCGGAGAGTTCGAAGCAGCCACGTGAGGCATTGATTATATGTTACAAAAATCCGAATGGCTCCCCGCAAAAACCTACAGCAAACTCGCTTTTCCTTGCTGTCCGAGAGCTGCCCGAAGTTTTGTACCCCGAAATTTACCAGTGCCCATTTGGAGGAGGAATAGGGGGATTTGCTGGCCAGGTTCACATTTTGAGTTAAACTGAGTCACCCACGAATTTTTCGGTTTTGCCTTATTTGTGGAGACAGCTTTTGTGGGTTATAAGCTGTGGTTCAAAGCTGAATCCCTTTGGGCACCATTTGGGTTGCTCAATTAAGTCTACTTGGTTTGTGAATGCGGTTGCCCATCTCCCGGGTAAACGTTTGAAATCGATGACTAATGATTTCAAACTACGTATTAATAATCAGCACAGGGGATTATAAAAAACTTGAGCAGTTGGTATTGGCTGTAAGAACAAATTGGTGTTCTCTTTAAATATTGATATAAATATACACAACGATAGGAAAAGGCTGTAACCATACTCTGAACTCTCCCTCCAAACCAGGAGTGCATAAGAAATTTGCACTGATCATTTAAAAGTTATGGAGCTCTCTGAATATTCCAAAGTAAAATATAGGCCAGAATTACATGCTAAGTCAGACCCCTGCATTTGCCTCTTAACATGCCTCTTTATCCATCGATTCGGTCTTAGGGAGGGGCAGGGGCGGTGGGAGGCGGCATGGGCATCATCGGCTGGAAGACCGTGGCCGCTGGATACAGGTGGTCACGCGCTCCAACTCCCCGCGCTCCCATCGCAGACTAGGAGGGCAGGAATCACAGACCCGGGGCCCTAGGCTGATGTTATGCAACGCTAGGTCCGTGGCACAGAAAGCCCCCCTCATCCATGACCTTGTGTCAGAGGGGGACCCGGAACTGGTGGGTATAACGGAAACCTGGTTGGGCTACGAGGGGGGTTTACCCCTCGTGGAAATGTGCCCACCAGGTTACCGAGCCTTTCATCAGCCTAGGGCCCTAGGGAGGGGTGGGGGGGTGGCGATTATGGTTAAGGAAGGTCTTGAGCCGAAGGAGACCACGATCCCTCAGACGACCGGGTGTGAGTCTCTCTGCGTGAGATGGGGCCTAGGGAGGCAGTTGGGCGTGTTAGTTGTGTACCTGGCTCCTCGCTATGCAACAACAGCCCTGCCCGAGCTCTTAGAGATGATAGCCGAGGCGGCAGTTGAGACCCCCAGACTAGTAGTCATGGGGGACTTTAACTTGCCGTCAGTAGGCGAGGCCTCTGGAGCAGCTCGGGAGTTCATGGCCTCCATGACGGCCATGGACCTGACCCAGGTAGTTTTAGGCCCTACTCACGAGAGAGGACACACCCTGGATCTAATCTTCGTCTCGGGACGGTGGAGCAGTGATCTGGGAATAGGGGATTTAGTCATCACTCCCTTGTCATGGACAGATCACGCTCTCCTCCGGCTGGACTTTCCAATCGCCTCACCTCACCGCGGGGAGGCGGAACCGGATACTCGAATCACCCAGGCTCCTTGGTTTACTGAGGAGCTGAGGGAGATGAAACGCCACAAGAGACACCTAGAGAGCAGATGGAGATCCTCTCGCTCCGAAGCCGACCGAACACTAGTCAGAACCCATATTAGGGCTTACTTAGTGGCGATAAGGATGCCCAAACGTGAGTATTGTGCCACCCTTATTGCATCCGCAGATAACTGCCCTGCCGCCCTGTTTGGGGTGACCCGCTCCCTCCTTCACCAGAGGCCGCGGGAAGCCCCTCTGCAGGGACGAGCAGAGGAATTTGGGATTTATCTGCAGGATAAAATCACTCGGATTCGGAATGAGCTACCCTGCATCGACAGTGGTCCAGTGGGATTGTCCGAGGCTGGTCTTGAGGTACCATTCTGGGAGGAGTTTGACTTTGTTACTACCGAGGATATGGACAAGCTGTCAAGGAGACTTAAGGCGACCACATGTTTATTGGACCCGTGTCCCTCCTGGCTTGTACTGGCATCCTGGGAGACGACACGAGGCTGGCTCCAGGGCATTGTCAATGCATCTTTGAGTGAGGGGTCCTTGCCTGCCGTCTTGAAAGAGGCAGTAGTGAGGCCCCTCCTCAAGAAGCCTTCCCTGGACCCAGCATTATTGGAGAACTATCGTCCGGTCTCCAACCTTCACTTTTTAGTGAAGGTTGTTGAGAGTGTGGTGGCCCAACAGTTTCCGCGACACCTGGAGGAAGTTGATTATCTAGACCCGTGCCAGTCCGGCTTCCGACCCGGTCACAGCACCGAGACGGCATTGGTCACGTTGGTTGATGATCTCTGGAGGGCGCGGGATAGAGGCTGTTCCTCTATCCTAGTCCTGTTAGACCTCTCAGCGGCTTTTGATACCATCGACCATGGTATCCTATTGCACCGACTGGGGGGGTTGGGGCTGGGAGGCACCGTTTTGTGGTGGGTCTCGTCCTACCTCTCTGGTCGGTCGCAATATGTGTTGACAGGAGGGCAGAGGTCGACCTCGAGACCCCTCTTATGCGGGGTTCCTCAGGGGTCGGTCCTCTCACCCCTCCTGTTTAACACATATATGAAGCCGCTGGGCGAGATCATCCATGGTTTTGGGGTGGGATACCATCTGTACGCTGATGACACCCAGTTGTACATATCCACCCCAGACCACCCCAACGATGCCGCCGAGGTGCTGTCCCGGTGTTTGGAGGCCGTACGGATCTGGATGGGTAGTAACAAACTCAAGCTCAACCCGCCAAGACTGAGTGGCTATGGTTTCCGGCACCCCACTTCAGCCAGATTACTCCAACTCTGGCCATTGGGGGCGAAACACTGGCCTCCGTGGAGAGGGCGCGCAATTTGGGTGTCCTCCTGGATTCCTGGCTGTCTATGGAGGACCATGTGGCAGCCGTGGCCAGGGGGGCGTTCCATCAGGTACGCCTGATGCTCCAATTGCACCCCTTACTGGACCAGGCTGCCCTTCGCACAGTCACTCAAGCTCTCGTGACATCCCGACTCAACTACTGTAATGCTCTCTACATGGGACTTCCCTTGAGGTGCACTCGAAAGCTACAGTTAGTCCAGAATGCAGCCGCACGGGTGATTACGGGAGCCTCTAGATGCTCCCATATAACACCGATCCTGCGCGAGCTGCACTGGCTTCCTGTGGCCTTTCGGGTGCGCTTCAAGGTTCTGATGACCATCTTTAAAGCACTCCATGGCTCGGGGCCTAGTTATATGTGAGACCGCCTCCTGCCCCATACATCCCTTTGGCCGATCCGCTCCCACAGAGAAGGCCTTCTCAGGGTGCCGTCGGCTGGGCAATGCCATCTGGCGACACCCAGGGGAAGAGCCTTCTCTGTGGCGGGCCCTGCCCTTTGGAACGACCTACCCCCTGAATTGCGTACCATCTCGGACCTCCGCCTCTTCCGCCAGTGTCTAAAGACACATCTTTTTCAGCAAGCCGGCCTAGCCTAACCTCCCGTGGGGACTATTTTTAGATAGTTTTAAACTGGGGATTTTAAATTTGGAATTTAGCATAGGATTATAATTTAATATGTTTTTAAATTTTGTATTTATTGTTTTGTATGTTTTTAAATTCCTGTGCGCCGCCCTGGGTCCTTTGTGGAGAAGGGCGGGATATAAATGTGATTAAAATAAATAAAAATAAAATAAATAAATAAATAAACAAGTCTTGCCATCCTTTATGTGAGATAGTTTAGGCAACGAAACCTAGGTTACAAATATAATTGATCTTGGGCTGAATACCAATACAGAGGCAACAAAGAATTATAAAAAACTATTACAGAACTCTGCAATGGTCTTGTCTAGTGATATTCAAAAACCTGTAGTGCAAATATGATAGTGACAATCATGTGAATCTCAATTAGTTCTTTCCAGTCATCACTGTTAATAAAACTACAGCCTTTACTGTAGGCAATGACTAGGTTTGAGGGGTAATTAGTAATTAGCTTGGTTGTTTCCTCTCAAGATATTTCATTATTCAAACTAGGTACAGTAATCCCTCGTTTTCTGCGGCTTCATTTTCCGCGGTTTCAGTGCTTCGCGGGTTTTTCAATAATACAGAATAGAAAAAAATGCATTGGTAGGAGGCAAGCGCCCCCTAGTGCTTGCTTTAAACGATGTCCACCAACTCAAGTTTCCGGTATAGTGTATTGCGAATCCTACTTCGCGGTTTTTCAGTTTCCGCAGAAGGGTCCGGTCCCGATTAACCGCGAAAAACGAGGGATTACTGTAATCTTTACCAACAGTGCTATTGGCTGAGTTTATACAATATACTTGACCTGTTATGGCGAACCTATGGCATGCCTACCAGAGGTGGCATGGAGATCCCTCTGGGCACACATGTTGCCAGCTGCTCTGGGTTCCACCACACGCATGCATGCCAAACAGCTGCCAGATATGCGCACCGGCCAGCTATTCTCTTCCGGGTTCTGGCGGATGCATGTGTGCCAGCACCCAGAAGAGAGGAGCTGGCTGGTGCACATGAGCTTGATGGAACCCAAAAGTTCAGCTAGCTGCCATGCGCATGTGCGCCATCCAGTTTTGGCACTCGGTGTCAACGTTGTCGAAAACGTTAACCATCACTGCCCTAGATTGCAGTTGGTACTTTATGGGACAGGAACATGATAAAAAATCCAGGTAAGCAAGACTAGTTTATAGTTCCATGCACTGTGCAAATCCAGAGCAGGGGTGGGTTCCTAAGGGTTCGCACGGGATCCCGCGAGCCCTTTCGTCAAATTTCCCGATCCCGAGTGATCCCTTTGGACCGTGGACCCAGAAGTAAGTCCTCCGTGTTCGTCCCCGCCCCCCCGCCCCCCAGCCAACGCTAAAATCGCTGGACGGGGGGGCTAACCGCCGCTGCTAACTGCTGCTCCCTCAGCTGGAGCGGGCAGGCAGGAAAGCAAGCAAGGCGGCTGCGCTGTCTTCTTTTTCCCTCAGCGAAGCGCCGCCACCGATCCCGAGTGGCAGCGCTTCGCTGAGGGAAAAAGAAGACAGCGCAGCCGCCTTTTTCCCTCAGTGAAGCGCCACCGCAGATCCCGAGCGGCAGCGGCGCTTCGCTGACGGAACAAGGCGGCTGCGCTGTCTTCTTTTTCCCTCAGCGAAGCGCCGCCGCCGATCCCGAGCGGCAGCGCTTCGCTGAGGGACAAAGAAGACAGCGCCTTGCTTGCTTTCCTGCCTGCCCGCCAGAGAGAGAGAGAGAAAGAGAGAGGGGGGGGGAGGGAGGGAGGGAGGGAATCAGAATCTGACAGACACAGAGAGAATGACAGAGAGAGATAGGAAGGGAGGGGAGAGACAGAGATAAAAGGGAGGGAGAGAAAGATAGACAGAGACACAGAATGAGTGATTAAGTGCCTGAATGTGAGACAGGCAGACACACACACACACACAGTGACAGAGATGGGCGGACGAAGGAGAGAGAGACAGAAAGAAAAAGAGAAAGAAAGAAAAAGAAAGTGGGAGAGAGAGAAAGAAAGACAGACAGAGAAAAAGAGAAAGAAAGAGACAAAGGAAAGAAAGAGAGAAAAAGAAAGAGAGAGAGGCAAAGAAAGAAAGAGACAGAAAGAGGGAGAGAGAAAGAGGGAAAGAAAGAAAGAGAAAGAAATAAAGAGAGAGAGAGGGAAAGAAAGAAAAAATGAGAGAGAGAGAAAGAGAGAGAGAGGGAAAGAATGAAAGAGAAAGAGAAAGAAAGAGAGAAAGAGAAAGAAATAAAGAGAGAGAGAGAAAAAGAGGGAAGGAATGAAAGAGACAGAGAAAGAAAGAGAGACAGAGAAAGAGAGAAAGAAAGACAAGGAAAGAAAGAAAAAGAAAGAGAGAGAGAGAGAGAGAGAACTTATGACCACAATTAAGCCCAAAGGTTTGGTTGCTAACCAAGACCATTGTTAAGTGAGTTTCACATTTTCCAAATTGGCCACTCCCACCCGGTCACATGGCTGGCAAGCCACTCCCACCCGGTCACATGGCCGGCAAGCTACTCCCACCCGGTCACATGGCCGGCAAGCCACTCCCACAAAGCAGGCCACACCCACAGAACCTGTTCCAAAAATTTTGAAACCCACCCCTGATCCAGAGGACTAGGTTAATGAAAGGATTTGCAAACACAAGAGTAGATTCTAATAGAGAGAGGCAATAGCGGTAGTCCCCAACTTACAAAATGATTGATTTAAAGTTACAATAGCACTGTAAAAGTGTGACAGCCTTGTAATCGGAATTTGATTGCTTGGCATCTGGTATGTATTTCTCATGTCCTAGGGCAGTGATGGCGAACCTATGGCACGGGTGGCATGCGGAACCATTTCTTAGGGCATGCGAGGCGTTGCCCTGTCAGCTCCAGCGTGCTTGTGTGCGCTGGCCGGCTGATTTAGGCCTTCTTTTGAGGCCGTTTTTCACCCTCTGGTCGCTTCAGGGAAGCTCCTGAAGCCTCTGGAGGTGGGGAGGGAAGGCTGTTTTCACCCTCCCCAGGCTCCTAGAAAGCCTCTGGAGCCTGGGGAGGGCAAAAAAGGGTGCCAAAAGCAGGGGATCACGCACATAGCATTACGGGTGTGGCACGCTCACGCACGACCCCCCTGTGCTCCCCCTGCTTTTGGCACGCGAGCCAAAAAAGGTTTGCCATCACTGTCCTAGGGTCATATGATTGCCATTTACGACTTTCCCAGCCGACTTCTGGTAAGAAATGTCAATCTGGAAAGCTGGATTAATTTTAAAAGACTGCATGATTCACTTAACGACTGCAATGATTCCTTAGTAGTGGCAAAAAGATCATAAATTAGGCATGGCTCATTTAACAATCACCTTGATTAACAACAAAAATTCTGATCTGAATTGTGGTCGTAAATCGAGGACTATCTAGCATCTATTACAGCTGTGGAAATGGGATTTGAAACATTTACTGTTTCAGCAGTTGGCCACTAGATGGCAGCAGGAGGTATTACAGCAATGTTTTGTATTTTAGTCTAAATTAGACTATTTTTGAGCTGTTCCTTGAAATTATTTGTATTTTTCTGGTAGCAGCCAGGCTTTAGTGTGAGTAAATTAGAATCTGGAAATGTTCTATAGCAGAAGGCTTCAAATATTAAGTTAGATAAAGCTTATTAGAAGATCTCATTTATATTCCTATTTTCAGTCACCATTCTGGCCTGTCTATCCTTGACATCAGCCCTATAAGTAATTGCAATTTCTGCCCCTAAGTGTTGTGGCTGCTAAGTGAGTCATGTCACCAGGCCAAATTTTACAATCTATTTTACCATTCATCAAGCAAACGACTGGTTTCCCCAATCAAATTTGCTTGTCAGAAGCTGCCTGGAAATTTGCAAATGGCAATCTCAGATGTAGCAACCTTTATAACTGTATGCCAGTCACCAAGACAGAGGTGGGTTGCTCCTGGTTCGTCCCAGATTGGGCAAACCGGTAGTGGTGGCAGTCGGAGGCTCCGCCCAGACATTTCTGCACATGTGCAGAAGTGTTGCAAGCTCACGCGGACAAGCAAACCAGTAGTAAAAAAACAACAACTCACCACCGCACCAAGACTCTGAATTGCAGTCATGTGTCCACAGAACTCCTGCAACTTGTGTCATAAGTCACATTTTTTTCAGTGCCAGGGCACATTCAAATGGTTATTAAACAAATAGTTGTAAATTGAGGATTATCTGTATTTTGAGTTTTCACATCTTTAGGATTAACTTGCCTATTTACAGATCGCCCTCAAATTACAACCATTTGTTTAATGACCATTCAAAGTTACACTGACACTGAAAAAAGTAATTTATGGCTGTATTGCACCATCCCCATGGTCACATAATCAGAATTTGGATGCTTGGCAACTGGCATAATGTTTACAAAGATTGTGGTGTCCTGGAATTATGTGATCTCCATTGGTGGCCTTCCCCCAGTTATCTTCTTGGGTAGCAAGCTAGTTTCATTTACTGACATCATGATTCACTTAACAACTATGACAAAAAAGGTGGCAAAATGGGGCAAAACTCACAACTATTTCACTTAGTAAGAGAAACGAGCACCAAAGACTTGAGGCCTTTGAACTATGATGCTGGAGAAGACTCCTGCGAGTCCCTTGGATTGCAAGGCGATCAATCCGGTCAGTCCTAGAGGAGATCAACCCTGACTGCTCTTGAGAAGGCCAGATCCTGAAGATGAAATGCAAATACTTTGGCCACCAAATGAAAAGGAAGGACTCACTGGAGGAGAGCCTAATGCTGGGGAAGATTTAGGGCAAAAGAAGAACGGGATGGCAGAGAATGAGGTGGGTGAATGAAGTCACTGAAGCAGTAGGTGTGAGCTTAAATGGACTCTGGGGGATGGTAGAGAACAAGAAGGCCTGAAGGAACGTTATCCATGCTGTCGCGACGGGTCGTACACGACTTCGCAACTAACATAAAGAGAAATGTTGGGTTCAATTGGGGTCGTAAGTCGAGGACTACCTGTATTTGATTGATCCAATTGTCTGAGTTTGCACTGTTGTCTCAGCCCAAAACTGGGTTCTTGCCTGGAGTACTTAAGCCCAATTGAACACATCAATATGGAGATTTGATTCACATAGCTTTATTCTGTGCGGAGAGGGGATATGGGGAGGGGGGGGTTCTCTCAAAGCCTGTATACCCATCCTTCAGATATTGAGGGGTTTCGTAGATAAAAAATCATAAACACTTTACATCACAAGTTCATACAATCCTTTGCTATCTTAGCATAATTATATTTTCACTTCTCATCAAACTTTTCATAGATATCAGGGAAAAGCATTAAATACAAATTCACGTTCATAGATCAGTGTTGGCCATCTGATTTCCTAAGAAATCCTGTTTTGCTTGCAATTTCCTCTTTCTTACACCTAGCCAGCTGTACATTCTGGCTTTTGCCTTGTCCTATGATATACCGTATTTGTCGGCGTATAAGACAACTGGGCGTATAAGACGACCCCCCCATCATTTCCACTCAAAATATAGAGTTTGTTATATACTCGCCGTATAAGACTACCCCCTCTTCCGCACACCTTCCACACCCCAAATAAAACGTAAAAGAACATCAGATTTGATTTCAACATGTTAATTTATATTCAAATGCTTATGACATGCAGGAAAACTGTCACAAGGCTGTATGTTATCAAACACGTACAGTAAACATAAAACAGTGCAAGTTGCACATCAAGAGCATAAACATTGGATCAGCAAAACCACGGGATAGGTAACATGTTTCTAGGGACATGCCCCCTTCGTCAGACCTTGCTGAGCTCCCAAAGGAATGTTCATAAGGTAAATAGTGTGAGGGTGGCTAAGACCCCTCCCCCTCCTGTATTATACCAGCCAATAGTAAATGCCAGAGGCTAATTCACTAAAGCTGAATGGAACAATAAACCTATGGGAGCTACCATGCTGTTTGTTTTCTAAGCTGTTAACCAAACTGGAACTGTCAATGATAGAAGGAAGATAACAAATAGAGGGAGAGAGCAAGTGCCGGGCAAGTTTGCTGGCGTGACAGTTTCCCTTTAAAAGCCTTCAAACTCCTGTTCGTCATCTGATATTAAAAGTTCATCAATGACATCTTGTGATACAGTTGTAAGGCAGTCATCGTATGGATCTAATTCCGTGTCAGATGATGTGGCCTCAGCTTTAGCTTCCTCTTCATCTTCATCTTGCCACAAGTACTCGTCCTCCATACCATCTAATGAATTTGATATGCCACACTTCTTGAAAGACTTGATTACTGTTTGTGCATCAATATCATTCCAGGCTTTTATGACAAATTGGCACAAAACATCCAACTGTGGAGCACGCATGTTTCCTCCTTTTGTGTATGACTTTTCGCCGCTAACCATCCATTCATTCCACTGTTCTCGAATGCGATCTTTAAAAGGCTTGTTTAGGCACACATCCAGGGGCTGTACCAATGATGTCAATCCTGCAGGAATAACTGCTGCATCTGTTTTTATTCTCGCAAGCCTTTCCTTGGTGGTGGGAGTTAAATGAGCCCTGAACATATCCCACACAAGTAGACTACGTTTTTGAAGTAGACCACCTGGTCGTCTGCTCCATACATTATCCAGCCATAGTTTCACACCCTCCTCATCCATCCAGCCTTTTTCATGCACGTGCACAAAACAACCAGCAGGGAACTTGAGTTTTGGCATGGTTTTCCTTTTAAAAATAATCATAGGTTTCAGTTTGTTGCCATCAGCTGTGCATGCTAGTACCACTGTAAAACTTGACTTCTCATGTCCTGTTGTTTTTATCAAAATAGTTTTCTCACCTTTATGATGGACAGTTTTATTTCCAATCATATCAAAATTCATTGGAGTTTCATCCATATTTCCAATATTACTTAGCGCATAGCCATGTTTAGTGCGCTGTTTTATTACGTATCGATGGAAACTATCCACTTTATTATCCAGATCTGCAGGTAATTTTTGGGCAATTTTTGTCTTTTGCCTTAGTACCAGATCATGCCTTGCCATGAATCTACTACACCAGGATATAGTGGCCTTAAAATTGTTGCTGTGATCGGGGTTAGATTTGGCCCACTGAAGTGCAAACAAGCGTATTTTATTTCGTGTCACCACATAACCGTTTTGGCGATGCTCAGCCACCATATCTGCTACATGTTTTTCAAGTTCTGGCCAGTGTGCGATGCCTCTTCTTAATGCACACTTACCCCTTGGCATACTCTTTAATGCTTTTTCATTTGATTTCCAGTCCCGAACCATCTTTTCTGTTACTCCATATTGTCTTGCAGCAGCACAATTATTATGTTCCCTGGCAAAGTTTACAACTTTAAGTTTAAAACTTGCCTCATATTTCTTTCTTTTTGGTGCCATGATAGGGTTGATAGGAGTTTGACTGCTGGACAAATATCAACAATACAATGACTGGAATTTATTTTGAGAGCCGGAAGGTGTGGCCTGTTTTGCTTTGTTTTGTTTTGTTTTGTTTCGTCTCTCTCTCTCTCTCTCTCTCTCTGGGCCTCTCTCTCTCTGTCTCGCGCGCTCTGTGGTGATGGCTGTCCCCTTCACGTTCCTCGTCTCCCCGAATGGCGTCCAGAGCCATCCGCAGCTGCGCAGAGACTTGCCGCTTTTCCACGCACGCGCGTGGCTATCTTTTGCGCGCGATGGTTTCCTCATTCCCCTCTTGTCTCTTTCCCCTGTGTGTCTGTTACACTCTCGTTCTGGGCCTCTCTCTCTCTCTCTGTCTCGCGCGCTCTGTGGTAACGGCTGTCCCCTTCACGTTCCTCCTCTCCCGGATGGCGTCCAGAGCCATCCGCGCGGAGACTTGCACGGAGGGGAAAGAGGAAACCATAGCGCGCGAGAGAGAGACTTGCATGGAGGAGAAAGAGACAGGGGGAAAGAGGAAACCGTCGCGCGCGAGGGAGACTTGACAGAGGGGAAAGAGGAAACCATCGCCCCCGAGGGAGAGACTTGCAGGGAGGAGAAAGAGAGGGGGAAAGAGGAAAACATCGCGCGAGGGAGGGAGAGACTTGCAGGGAGGAGAAAGAGAGGGGGAAAGAGGAAAACATCGCGCGAGGGAGACTTGACAGAGGGGAAAGAGGAAAACATCGCGCGCGAGGGAGAGACTTGCAGGGAGGAGAAAGAGAGGGGGAAAGAGGAAAACATCGCGCGCGCGAGGGAGAGACTTGCATGGAGGAGAAAGAGGGGGGGAAAGAGGAAAACATCGCGCGCGAGGGAGACTTGACAGAGGGGAAAGAGGAAAACATCGCGCGCGAGGGAGAGACTTGCATGGAGGAGAAAGGGGGGGAAAGAGGAAAACATCGCGCGCGAGGGAGACTTGACAGAGGGGAAAGAGGAAAACATCGCGCGCGAGGGAGACTTGACAGAGGGGAAAGAGGAAAACATCGCGCGCGAGGGAGAGACTTGCATGGAGGAGAAAGAGGGGGGGAAAGAGGAAAACATCGCAAGCGAGGGAGAGACTTGCATGGACGAGAAAGAGAGGGGGAAAGAGGAAACCATCGCGCGCGCGAGGGAGAGACTTGCATGGAGGAGAAAGAGGGGGGGAAAGAGGAAAACATCGCGAGCGAGGGAGACTTGACAGAGGGGAAAGAGGAAAACAAGTCTCTCCCTGTTGTTTTCCTCTTTCCCCTCTGTCAAGTCTCCCTCGCGCTCGATGTTTTCCTCTTTCCCCCCCTCTTTCTCCTCCATGCAAGTCTCTCCCTCGCGCGCGATGTTTTCCTCTTTCCCCTCTGTCAAGTCTCCCTCGCGCGCGATGTTTTCCTCTTTCCCCCTCTTTCTCCTCCATGCAAGTCTCTCCCTCGCGCGCGATGTTTTCCTCTTTCCCCTCTGTCAAGTCTCCCTCGCGCTCGATGTTTTCCTCTTTCCCCCTCTCTTTCTCCTCCATGCAAGTCTCTCCCTCGCGCGCGATGTTTTCCTCTTTCCCCGCTGTCAAGTCTCCCTCGCGCGCGATGTTTTCCTCTTTCCCCCTCTTTCTCCTCCATGCAAGTCTCTCCCTCGCGCGCGATGTTTTCCTCTTTCCCCTCTGTCAAGTCTCCCTCGCGTGTGATGTTTTCCTCTTTCCCCCCCTTTCTCCTCCATGCAAGTCTCTCCCTCGCGCGCGCGATGGTTTCCTCTTTCCCCCTCTCTTTCTCCTCCATGCAAGTCTCTCCCTCGCGCGCGATATTTTCCTCTTTCCCCCTCTCTTTCTCCTCCATGCAAGTCTCTCCCTCGCGCGCGATGTTTTCCTCTTTCCCCGCTGTCAAGTCTCCCTCGCGCGCGATGTTTTCCTCTTTCCCCCTCTTTCTCCTCCATGCAAGTCTCTCCCTCGTGCGCGATGTTTTCCTCTTTCCCCTCTGTCAAGTCTCCCTCGCGCGCGATGTTTTCCTCTTTCCCCCCCTCTTTCTCCTCCATGCAAGTCTCTCCCTCGCGCGCGCGATGTTTTCCTCTTTCCCCTCTGTCAAGTCTCCCTCGCGCAAGTCTCTCCCTCTCCATGCGAGGGAGAGACTTGCATGGAGGAGAAAGAGAGGGGGAAAGAGGAAACCATCGCGTGCGAGAGAGACTTGACAGAGGGGAAAGAGGAAACCATTGCGCGTAGACTTGCAAGAAGGGGACCTCGCGGATGACCCGGCGTATAAGACGACCCCCCCACTTGGAGGCATGTTTTTCAGGGCAAAAAAGTCGTCTTATACGCCGGCAGATACGGTACTTGGAATTATTTTTATGCTTAGCTAGATTATTTTCGACTTGTTTTTGGGAACACAAAGCTGTTCTGTTGATTGCTATGTCAAATGTTTATTTATTTATTTGTATTCTTCTCAGTAGAGAAAGCCTTATGACAACCATAATTGGTAGCTTGGAATGTCATGTGAAGACATGTATAAACTACAACCCCGTTTTTCCATGAGTATTGAACATAGGCCCACACACTCTTTCTTTGGAAAAGTGAGACCTTCTTCCACAGTTAGACTATGCACTTGCCTTGTTAATTATTCAACCACTTACAGTATTTGTACTGAGCTTTAATTGCTGTATTTCATTGCTTCTTTTGAGGTGCTTTAGATTTTACACTCAAGTCTTTTCTGTTAACACCTCAAGGTAGCATTTAGAGCACCTTCAGTTTCTCCTATAAATTGATGGAATAGTTTAAGCTGACCATCACATAGTCTCTCAGAGTGTTTCCACTGAAGGTGCGCTTAAGCTTGGAAAAAGACCTCAAACATGTAAGTGATATAATTATAATTCTTACTAATAATAAAGGATTGTTCCGAGCTGTGTTTGTATATTCTGCCAGGCCGTGCTTTGCATTAAACAAGTGTTTACTGAAAATAAATTGCTTGCCTTCATACCTAATTCTAAAGTATAATTTATAGTTTATCACCATACAGATAGTCCTCAACTTAACAGCAGTTCATTTAGTGACTGTTCGAAGCTAACAAGAGCATAGGGGGAAAAATGACTTGTGCCTGTTTTTCACACAACCATTGCAGATTCCCATGGTCACATGATCAGATGCTTGGCAACTGATTCATATTTATGACAATTGCAGTGTTCTTGACTCATGTGATTCCCCTTTTGTAACTTTCTGGCAAGCATAATCAATGGGGAAGTCCGATTCATTTAACAACGGTTACTAAATTAACAAGAGCAAGGAAGGTCATAAAATGGGGCAAAACCGTCTCACTTAGCAACATAAATTTTGGACTCAATTGTGGCCGTAACTCCAGTACTACTTGTTTATAGAAGAGTTTCTCAACCTTGTCAACTTTAAGACATGTGGAGTTCAGTATCCTGTCTGGGGAACGTGGGGCAATTGAAATCCACCAATCTTAAAATTGTCAGGGTTGAGAAACATTGATATACCGTATTTTTCAGACTATAGGACGCACCGGTGTATAAGACGCACCAAGATTTCAAAGAGGTAAGTAAGAAAAAAAGTTTTTGTCCTCCCCAGCACTCAGGAGCACTCTACAAGCTTCAGCAGGACTGAGGGAAGGCAAAAATCTTTCATTTTTCACCAAAACAGGAGCATTTTTCCCTTCCCCCAGCCTGCTGAAGCCTGCAGAATGCTTCTGGGGGGTGGGGGAAGACAAAAACACCCTTGTTTTGGTGAAAAATGGCCCTTTTTGCCCATTTTTCACAAAAATTGGATGTGGGGTTGGGGCTTTGGCAGGCCAAAAGTGGCTGTATTAGGTGTATAAAATGCATCAACATTTCCACACTCTTAAAGGGGGGGGGGAAGGTCCGTCTTATACTCTGAAAAATACGGTAGATGATGCTAAGCCATATCCAAACAAACTATTCTAGTTGGCTGTGCTGCATCAACCTAACTGATGGTAGAGAGAAAGATGAAAAACATGTAAGTGATGGTAAAAATCTAAAATGGTATTACTGGATATTAAAGCTGCACTGTATGCAAAAGGAAGGAACAACTTGCAAAAGGAAGGAAAAACTATTCAAGTTATTTAATCCCAGGAATGTGGGACAAGAAACCCTTGTTCCTCAAACAAGAAGGCTCAAAAACGCATACTAATTTTTCACACCAACAACAGTTTAACATGGATGTCCACTTAGTCGTCTTTTCTTTTACAGCAGCATGATATGCAAAAAATAAGGGAATCGTTCGTGATGGGCTGGTGGGGTAGGGGAGGCAAGATGGTAACTATGGCTATGTGATAGAAGCCCCACTTGTTTTAACATGTGCATGCAAAACACTGGTGGGTTCCGAATTCCGGTGCAACCAGCATGGTGCAACAGGGCACAGCGTCCACTACATGAACATGTGCAGCACACGCATGCATTCTTACCACCTGCGACGCTCCACAATGTTCCAGCTGCACAGCGGAGCGTCACACAGGCGCTGTATGCTCAGTACGCAAAAGCTATTTGAGCAAAGTGCATGTGCAAAAGGCTGTGTGCATGTGCAGAAGGCACATGTGCCAGCCGTGGAAGGCCATGCACAGGCACAGAAGGTGCGCAATGTAAGCATGTGCCACTCACATTTGCGAACCGGTGGTAAACTTCTGTAAATCCTACTCCTGGTTTCAACCACACAGTCACAGACACTATTTTGACTTTTGTAACAAGTGTTCCTGGGTAGATCCTTTATTTTACTTTTTGTGGAGGGCAGAGCTAGGACTTGAGACAGGATTGATTCCTGTACCTAATTGAGTCCTTACAGTATTCTTGGCAATATTTTCAGAAGTGGTTTGTCAATTCCTGGAGCTGAGAGAGTAACTGACCTAAAGTCGCCTAGATGGCTGCTGTGTGACAAAGGCAGAGCTGGAATTCAAATTGTCCTGTTTTTTAGACTAATGCTTTAATCACTATAGCAAATGACCTCTCTTTTGCAACCTACAATTAAAACTTAAAACTTCATCTGCAAATAATTAAGTGGAGCCTTTGATGACCTTGAGGAATCCCAGTTATAGATATGTTTCAGCTGAATGGTATATAGTAGTGCTTGTATGCTTATATGAATACCAACAGAGGCAGTACAGACAGTATTATCTTTTGTCTGTAAGATAAGATCCTTAGGCTCTGACACAGCTGTTTCCCAATGTCAGCAATTTTAGAACGTTTAGACTTTGATTCTCCTAATTCTCTAGCCAGCCGGGCTGGAGAATTCTGGCAGTTGAAGAACCCATATCTTAAATAGTAGTCAAAATTGAGGCAGAACTGAGAAAACTTATCAGTGAAATGTTTGACCATGAATACAGAATTATAGCAAAAATAAGCTGATGAGATTTCCTGAATGCAAAAGGGAATGAACTATTTCCTAATTACAATTATACCCACACGGCCGCGCGGGTAATCATGGGAGCCTCTCGGCAATCCCATATAACACCTCTCCTGCGCGAGCTGCACTGGCTACCTGTGACCTTTCGGGTGCATTACAAGGTATTGATGACCATCTTCAAGGTGCTCCATGGCATGGGGCCTAGTTACCTGCGAGACCGTCTGCTGCCCCATATGTCCCTACGTCCGATTCGGTCTCACAGAGAGGGTCTTCTCCGGGTGCCGTCGGCCGGGCAATGCCGGTTGGCGACGCCCAGGGGAAGGGCCTTCTCTGTGGCTGGCCCAGCCCTCTGGAACGATCTACCTCCCGAACTCCATGTCATCTCTGACCTCCGCCTGTTCCGCCAGTGCCTAAAAACGCACTTTTTTCATCTAGCCGGCCTTGCATGAACTACCCGACACTGAACTGACTTTTAGTTGATTAAAGTCTTAATTTGGGGGTTTTAATTATGTTTTAGCGCAGACTCTATTAAGACTCTTAATATAGTTTTAAGAGTCTTTGTATTTTGTATATTTGTATATTTGTATTTTTAATCTTCCTGTGTGCCGCCCCGGGTCCCTTTGTGGGAGATGGGCGCAGGATATAAATATGAATAATAATAATAATAATAATAATAATAATAATAATAATAATAATAATAATAATAATAATAATAATAATAATAATAATAATAATAATAATAATAATAATATGAAGTTTATTGTAGAAAGGCCTCTTGCTTTTGTCCTCTGTAAAGGAAGAAAAGGTTTAAATTAATTGCAATAACAGTAGCACTTAGATTTATATACCTCTTCACAGTGCTTTACAACCCTCTATAAGCGGTTTACAGAGTCAGCATATAGCAATCTGGGTCCTCATTTTACCCACCTCAGAAGGATGGAAGGCTGAGTCAACCTTGAGCTTAATGAGATTCAATCTGCCAAACTGCTGACAGCCAGTGAACAGCAGAAGTAGCCTGCAGTACTGCCCTCTAACCACTGCACCACTGCAGCTCTCAATAATCTTTAATATTTAAGGATTTGTCGTGGAGGGTGGATATACATAGAAAAAGTAACAAACTGGGATAATCAGTGATGTATTGTAATGGGAAAAGGAATACCTAGATTTAGTACCCTGTTTTCCCGAAAATAAGACCTCCCCTGATAATAAGCCCAATCGGGCTTTTATTTATTTATTTTTTATTTATTTTATCGGATTTTTATACCGCCCTATCTCCCAAAAGGGACTCAGGGCGGTGCACAGAAAGGATAAAAAGTAGTAAACACAATAATAATATAAAAGTTAAAAATACATTAAATACAATGGGTCTGTGCTAAAACTTATACTTAAAAACAGTTAAAATTATTATAATTGGGACTATCATAAAAGCTATGCTAAGCCAGCGACATGGAATAGGTGTGTTTTTAAAGTTCGACGGAAGAGGAGAAGGTCCGTGATAGTGCGGAGGTCCCCCCCCGCCGCAGGTCGTTCCAGAGGACAGGGCCTGCCACAGAGAAGGCTCTCCCCCTGGGGTCGCCAGCCGGCATTGTCCGGCAGAAGGTACCCTGAGGAGGCCCTCTCTGTGGGAGCGGACAGGTCGAAGGGAGGTATGTGGTAGGAGGCGGTCCCGCATGCGCTAAAATAAGCCCTCTCCTGAAAATAAGCCTTCCCAAAAAATATTGCAACACAGCAGCAGCCATGCGGTGACCATGCTTGCCACCTTCTGCACTTCAAAAATAATAAGACCTCCTCGAAAATAAGGCCAAGCGCTTATTTCAGGTGTCAAAAGAAAATAAGACCCTGTCTTATTTGGGGGGAAACATGTTAACCATAGAAATAGTTCTCCACTTACAATGTCTTTGTTTAGCAATTGTTCAAAGTTTCAGTGGCACTGAAAAAATACTTCCAATACTTCATTATCACATGATCTAAATGTGAGTTCTTGGCAACTAGCATGTATTTACCAAGGTTGCATGTCCTGGATCATGTGATTATCATTTGCAACCTTCCCCAGCTAGCTTCCTATAAGTAAAGTCAATGAGGGAAGTTTGATTCACTTACCAATACCATGATTCACTTAACTGTGGCAAAAAAGTGGTAAAATCAGGCACACTTTATTTAACAACCACCTTGGTTAACAGTGCAAATTCTAGTCCCAGTTGTGTTTATAAGTTGAGGAATACCTTAACCAATTTCGTTGTATATATGATGTACAATGACAATAAAGGCTTTGAATAATAATCTGTATTCTAATTTCGGAAAGATTTACATCCCAGTAACATGATGACAACTGGCCTTTAACATATCAGAATACTCTGCTACTTATTTTGACCTGCTTCTGCAATGTATAGACATTTAGATAACATTTTACCATTTGTAAAATAGATTTCAAAATTGCTGTAGCTGGGTTTGAAAGATTATGGTTTGAGCCACTTCCAGGAATATTTTATCTCATTATATCTTCTGATTAGACAGGTTTGTTGCAAATGTTGAAATATGCAAATATTAATATTAAATATTAATATTAACAATAAAATAAAATAAAATTTGGAAAGCCTAAATAGTTTTTGATCCTGCTCTTGAGATTTTCCCACTTTGAGAGATGGGATAAATATAAGCCACCTCAGTCTTATACGAATATGAATTAAAATAGACTGTTGAAATAGGACTATAATATCCCAATGAATAATTATAGAAATATAATTGATCAGTTATTCTATCTCTGTTCTGTTTCTACCACTCTGAATCAAGTTTAAAGAGACAGTAATTGATCTGAGTTATTTCGATTATTTTCAAATTTACTTGACAACAGGATACTGTAAATATAGGTACATTTACAAGTATATAGATTGCATAAGGCCACAAATCAATCAGTACCTATGCTATCTGGCAAATAGTTGGACCTGGAGAATTGGAGAATTGCCAACCAATGACTGGTCATTTGCCACTCAACCACTAGACTCTTTCCCTTAACCTTCACATCTATGCCAAAACTCATGTCCCTTTCTTCTCTTCATAAAATAAAATAAAATAATTTGGTAGAATTTCCTGCTACTAAATCAAAATGACTTTGCTACTGTATTTAAAACTTGCCATGGTGGAACTCTTGCATTTCTGCATTCGAGCTCTGCCTAATTATGCCAGCATGCTGCTATGAGGGAATCTCAGGAGATGAGAGATGGAATGAACAGGATCTCTTGCAAGAACATAGACTGTGTGACACAAGATAATGATAGGTTGCCAATTCTTTAGTGGCATTGACTGCCGTGAAGCAGCTTCTACCTGTAGGCCCAGTACTTGGTACAAAGGTTTATTGAAATTACTTATGCGCTATTTTATAATTTATAGGGGTTCACTTCACACAGATGGTAAACTGATATCTTTGTCTGCAAAATTTTAGAATTGTCAAACAATGATGCAAAATCTTAATCTATTTATTAACTTCATATGCTGCCTTCTGTATAAAAGAAAACACCCAAGGCAGTGACAATTAAACAAAAAACAAATAAAAATCAAAGCACAAATTAAAAAAAATAGAAAAACAAATATTAATGTCTCTGGTGCACTGTAACAAGTTACACAGTATATCATGCGTTAGAGGACAACAATCTTGTTAAGGTATTTTAAGCAATACATATAATTACAACCAAAAGTGTAATAACGTAAAATGAGGGAGTCCAGACCAGGCTAGCAAAAGAACACCCGTTTATTGGCAATACGAGAGAATCGCAGTAAAAACTATTTACAGAAATGATAAGCGCGGTAGACAGAGGCTCCCGCGTTTGACAGCTACCTATACGCGAGCTGTCAAATGGGGAGCCAATCAGGCCGCGGCAGAACCGGCTTTCCCGTCTGTCGCGTCTTGGCCAATCAGGCGCGACTAGCGGTTTACAGGCTTGCTACAGCCTGTTGCCAAGGTTCTATCCGGCAGACTGGAAGACCTGCGGCTGGTCGTAAGTTGAGACCAGTCGCAGGTCGAGGACACAACACCCCTTTCCCCCCTCGGTCTGCGCATGTGCGGCTTGGCTGTCTGTCAAGGTAAGTTGTGCTTGTGTAGTCCGCCAAGTAGGCGGGGCGGCGCCGGGTCCGCCCAGACCTCCTCATTTGCTGCGGAGAGCTCGATGAGGTAAGTAGCTCCTGTGGAAGCTCCTCCCTTCGGGGAGTGGAGCTCCAGGCAGCTGCGTCAGAGGGGCCTACTGGAGGAGGTGGTGTCTGCTGGACCGGTGAGTCGGGGCGAGGGGGCGTGGCGGTCGGGGCATAGACTGGAAATGCCTGCCAGTTGGTGGTGGCCGGGTAGGGCAGGCTTTTAGGCACAAAAGCCCGTGAATCCTTGTCGGCTTGAGCCAGGTGCGCCAAGGTCTGCCGGAAGGCGGCGTGTGAGTCAGGGAGGCCTGAATAGGCGAAGGCCTCATGCGGATGTTGCGGAAGTTCAGATTAAGTCATAACTGGCCCAACGGGGGCAACTTGGCAGGCTGGTTCCGGTGTCAGGGTCAGCGGCGGCGGAAGGCGGCGCCTTAGTTGATCCAAGTGGCGCCGCCACTCGGATCCATCAGGGAGGTTGACCCTGTAAGAGCAGGGGCCAGTGATGGTTGCTGGGACCCACTTCGGATCCCCTGCAAAGTTACGGGCATACACAGGGTCCCCGGGCTGGAAGAGGCGGGGAGGGGGCGCCCCCAGGTTGCAAGGCTGCACCTCGTTATAGGATGGGTGCAGCCTGTCCAAGGTTGTCCGCAGGCGGCGACCCATCAAGAGCTCAGCGGGGCTCTTCCCTGTGGCCGGGCAAGGGGTGGAATGCTGACCCAGGAGGTAAGCAGCCACCCTTGCAGGCCAGTCCCCCTTGGTCATCCGTCCCAAGGCCTCCTTGGCCGAGCAGACGGCCCTTTCTGCTCTGCCGTTGGAGGCCGGATGATAAGGGGCCACTGGCACGTGGCGGATCCCCTGGGAGGCCAGGAATTCCTGGAAGGTGGTGGACTGAAACTGGGGCCCGTTGTCGGACACTACGATGTCCGGCAACCCGTGCGTCGTGAAAAGGCGACGCAACGCCCTGACCGTACTCTCCGCTGTGGTGGATGCCATCAGGATGACCTCCACCCAGCGAGAGTAGGCGTCCACAACCACCAGGAACATCTGGCCTCGGAAGGGACCCGCGAAGTCTACGTGGAGCCTGGACCATGGGCTCCTAGGCAGGTCCCATTCCCTGGGCGTCGCAACCAGAGGGGCAGGGCGGGAGGACTGGCAGGTGTCACAGCCGCCGACCCAGGCTGCTACCTCCGCGTCCATGCAAGGCCACCACACATAGCTGCGGGCGAGTGCCTTCATCCGAGCTATGCCGGGGTGGTCTGCATGGAGCGTCCGGAGCACCTGGTGTCGGAGCGGGGGGGGAAGATGACCCGGTCCCCCCAACACAAGCAGCCGCAGTGGAGCGAGAGCTCCAGCTGGCGTGACTTGTAAGGCCGAAACTCTTTGGCCACGCTGCCCTGAGGCCACCCTCGCAGGACCCAGGTGGAGACCTGGGACAGGACAGGGTCGGCCTTCGTCCGCGCCGCAACGTCAGATGACGTCAGGGGCAGACCTGAGTCTACCACGGACAAGACGGACAGGGCCGGCACCGGCTCCGGGTCCGTCTTGGGGAGGGGGCATCTGCTCAGGGCATCCGCGTGCCCGAGCTGCTTGCCAGGATGGTAGTACAGCATATAATTATACGCCGCCAGGAACTCCGTCCACCGGGTCATCCTGGGGGAGAGGATGGGGGGGTCGGACGGTCACCGGCCAGAAGCCCAAGGAGTGGGCTTCAGTGAAGACGGCAAAGGTCCGACCGTACAAGTACTGGTGGAACTTTTTAATCCCGGACACTATAGCCAGAGCCTCCTTGTCGAACTGGCTATAGTTTCTCTCCGTCAGAGACATCGTCCGTGAATAAAAAGCAATGGGGGCTTCTGAGCCATCTGGGAAGGAATGGCTCAGGACGGCCCCCAGGCCGAAGGGGGAGGCGTCGCACGCTAGAGTCATAGGCAGCCTATCATCTGATTGCACAAGGACTGCCTCTGACGTAAGCGTGGCTTTGACAGCCGCAAACGCTTGTGCCCCGCGGTCATCCCAGCGCCAGGCCGCTGATCGATCGAGCAATCGATGTAGCGGCTCGGCTAGTGATGCCTTGTGGGGGATGAAGGGCGCATAAAAATTCAAAAGGCCGAGGAACGCCTGCAGCTCTGTCTTGGAGGCCGGCGTAGGGGCGTTCTTGATAGCCTCGACCTTCGCGGGGGTGGGGTGGATGCCCCGGGCATCAATCATGAAGCCCAGGAACTCCACCTCCGGCGCAGCAAAAACGCATTTGCTGCGCTTTAATTTCAAATGCTGGGAGCAGCTATCAGAACGTCGTCAAAATACGGAACCACGCCAGGGAGCCCATGGAGCAAGCGCTCCATGAGGCTCTGGAACATCCCCGGGGCGACGGACACACCAAATTGAAGTCGGCGACAGCGAAAAGCCCCTCGGTGGGTGACGATGGTCTGCGCCTCCGCAGCAGCGTCATCCACCGGAAGCTGTTGGTAGGCCTGGGCCATATCCAGTTTTGCAAATATGCGACCTTGCCCCAGGGAATGGAGCAGGTCCTGTACTACCGGAACTGGATATGGGTTCGCCTGGAGCCCACGGTTGATGGTCGACTTGTAGTCGGCGCAGATGCGGACGGACCCGTCGGGCTTGATGGGGACCACTATTGGGGTCTCCCATTTCACCTGGTCAACGGGTTCGAGCACGCCCTGCGCCACCAAATGGTCAAGCTCCGCGTCAACCTTGGGCTTCAGTGCGAACGGCAGCCTGCGGGCCTTGAGCCTAATGGGTGCAACCTGGGGGTCTAGTTTGAGCGAGACGGGGGTGCCCACGTAGGTGCCCAACCGGCCGTCAAAGACGTCGGCGAAATCCCCCAGAACCCGGGTGACAGGGGAGAAGGCGGGGATGGAGTGCACCCCCTGCACAGATAGGCCTAGTGAAGGGAACCAATCTAGGCCGATAATGGCCGCTAGGGGGTCGGAGATGACCAGGATGGGCAAGTCCCCACAGAATGGCCCATACTCCACCCTCAGGGACACCTGACCCAACGTGGGAATGGAAGTCCCCTGGTAGTCTCTTAAGACTGTCAGCGGTGGGGGCAGGCTGTCCACGGCCAGGTCGGGGTGTAGTTTGGCCAGCTGGGCCCTCAAAATAATTGATCTTGAGGAGCCCGAGTCCACTTCCATAAGGACCCCCACCCCCTCCAGTTTCACGGTCGTCCAGAGCCGCGTACGCTCGGAGTAGATGGTGTCCGGCGGGGTGGGGGCATCTGTTACCGCGAAGCAGCCAGATGGTTGCGGCTGCTGGCAGTGGGCCTGGCGTCGCTGGTTCAGCTGGCGGGGCGCCTGAGCTTGCCGGTCATCCACGTTCCGTCGCTGGGCCTCCGGGGCAGCGGGCATAGTTGCAGGCAGCGCGGCGCGGCAGACCGCTGCCAGGTGGCCTTTTCGGCTGCAGCGGTGGCAGGTGGCGGCTCGGAAGGGGCAGTCGGCCCGGGGATGATTTCCCCCGCAGCCCAAGCACGGCGTTCTCTCGGCGTTGGCTGGTGCCTGGGAGGCAGGCCTGCGGCCGGCCGACTGCACATAGGCGACCTAGTCCTCGAGATCCAGGTCGTCCAGAGGCGCAAGCTCTTCCACCAGGCAGGCACGGGGTGATGGCAGCGGCCCCTGGCCGCGGGTAAGGTCGGCAATGGAGGTCTCCGACATCTCGTAGGTCCTGGCCTCATCCACTGCCTGCTCGAGTGTTAGCTCAGACTTAGCCAGGAGGCGCCGTCTCAGGCGGACGTTCTTGAGTCCCCAGATAAATTGTTCGAGGAGGGACTCACTCAAGAAGGCGGCCGGAAAGTCACAGGGGATGGCCGTAGCCCTGAGCGATTGCAAGAAGTCGGCCACGGACTGTGTCGGCTTCTGGAGGCATTGCCGGAAGGCAAAGCGGTGTGCCCGGAGTCTCTCCACCAAAGTGTCCCAAGACAGGTCGTATACCGCTGCCGGGGCGGCTACAGTGCGCGCGGTCGCAAACAGGTCGTGGCCTCTGCAGCCCAAAAAATATCCTAGCTTCCTGGCTGGTGACAGTGACCCGTAGTCATTTGCCAGCAGGAAGTACTCGAATCGGGCCATGAAGGAGGCCCAGGTCTCCTTGGCCGCGTCGAACAGTGTGAATGGTGGCACCACAGCCATCTTGATCGTACCGCAAAATTAATGTGAAGGAAAAAAAATTTTTTCTGTAATCTTCGTGAAGCTACGCCTGGCCCCAGCCCTCGTCGTCAGTGTTAAGTTTCGTAAAATGAGTGAGTCCAGACTAGGCTCACAAAAGAACAGCCGTTTATTGGCAATGCGAGAGAATCGCAGTAAAAACTATTTACAGAAATGATAAGCGCGGTAGACAGGGGCTCCCGCGTTTGACAGCTACTTATATGCGAGCTGTCAAATGGGGAGCCAATCAGGCCGCGGCAGGACCGGCTTTCCCGCCAGTCGCGTCTTGGCCAATCAGGCGCGACTAGCGGTTTACAGGCTTGCTACAGCCTGTTGCCAAGGTTCTATCTGGCAGACTGGAAGACCTGCGGCTGGTCGTAAGTCGAGACCAGTCGCAGGTCGAGGACACAACAGTGTCAATCTTTATCTTCCTCTTTTCTTGGAAGACATCAGATGTCTATTAACTGTCATTAAGAATCCATCCAATTTAGTATCCTATCCTACCTGCAAGGAGCCAAGTATCTGCAGGAAGTCCCTAATTGGGGTACATTAATGGGGAAATGATCACCCTCCAGATTTCTGTGCTACGATATACCTCCCTTCCTCACCATTAGAGAGATTGGTTGGAATTGCTGGAACATGTAGTTCAGCAATATTTTGGAGATCCAGAGATTCTATCCCTAAAAAGTACGGTCCTTACTAGTTATTTTTGTCTAACATTGAACATTTAGACATTTTACCTTTGAACATGGAAATTACATTTAACTCTCATGCATCAGGGTCAATTGTTACTAAGTTGGCCACATTCAAATCTCTTCCCTTTTCATACATTGTCAAATAAAATAAACAACATACTGCTAAAAATGGATTAATTGATTAAAACACATTAATAGGTCTACATATTATTTATATACTATCAAAACTCATGTTTCTCAGCGTATAACTTTTAACCTGGCAAAACAGTGCATCAGTGCAACAATTTTTGAACCATATTACAGAATGTTCCCAAAATCCAGAACCAGTGGAATTTTATAAAACATTTTATGACATAAAAATTATCACAATTTATGACAAATATCATAAATAATGTTTGTGCTATGCAATTCAACATGGGCTATTTTCAAGTAGATACATCTATAAATATTCCTTTTATTTTTAAGAACTTCTCCAGTGAAGACAGTACCTTAGAAACTCTACCATTGGTAAGGCAATATCTTTGAAATTATGATCCAACAGGTCATAGGTAATCTAATGATTATTAAAAACCCAACCAATTTTACTTTGCCTCTTTAATTAATAGGTATCTCACCTTTTTCAGTTCCATCTTCATTAACCTTGATTTTTGCTGTTCTGTGCAAACACGACATCTTGGATGATGTCAATATAATAATTTTCAACACAGCAGGCCTCCCAATTTTGTCTATCTTTCATCACGTTTCTATTCCATAATAAGATAGCAAATATGTGATGGTCTCTTTTAGCTGAGAGTAATTTTTCTCATATTCCAGAAATGATGGCATTTTCTCTTTCTCTATTACTTTCTCATTCCATTTCCCTTCCTTCAACTGTCTTTGTCTTTTCTACCTCTTCTTTTTTTACTTTCAGTTCTCCTAGCAACTGTCTCCTAGCAACTGCCTCCCAGTATCAGTTTTTATTTATTTATTTTATTTATTTATTTAAATTTATATCCCGCCCTTCTCCACAGAGGACCCAGGGCGGCGCACAGGAAATTTAAAAACATACAAAATACAATAAATATAATTTAAAAGACTATTAAATAAACCTATCCTGCGCTAAAACCAAATTTTAAAAACCCAATTTAAAATTACCTAAAAGTCCCCATGGGAGGTTAGGCTAGGCCGGCTTGTTGAAACAAATATGTCTTGAGACATTGGCGGAAGAGGCGGAGGTCGGTGATGGTACGTAATTCAGGGGGTAGGTCATTCCAGAGGGCTGGCCCCGCCACAGAGAAGGCTCTTCCCCTGGGGGTCGCCAGTCGGCATTGTCCGGCTGACAGCACCCTGAGAAGACCCTCTCTGTGGGAGCGTATTGGTCTAAGGGATGTATGGGGCAGGAGGCGGTCTCGCATATAACTAGGTCCCGAGCCATGGAGTGCTTTAAAGATAATTGTCAGAACCTTGAAGCGCACTCGAAAGACCACAGGAAGCCAATGCAGCTCGCGCAGGATTGGTGTTATATGGGAGCATCTAGTGGCTCCCATAATCACCCGCGCAGCTGCGTTTTGGACTAGCTGTAGCTTTCGAGTGCACCTCAAGGGAAGCCCCATGTAGAGAGCATTACAGTAGTCGAGTCGGGACGTCACGAGAGCTTGAGTGACTGTGCGAAGGGCAGCCCGGTCCAGTAAGGGGCGCAATTGGCGCATCAGGCGTACCTGATGAAACGCCCCCCTGGCCACGGCCGCCACATGGTCCTCCATGGACAGCCGGGAATCCAGGAGGACACCCAAATTGCGCGCCCTCTCCACGGGGGCCAGTGTTTCGCCCCCAATGGCCAGAGTTGCAGTAATCTGGCTGAACCGGGGTGCCGGAAACCACAGCCACTCAGTCGTGGCAGGGTTGAGCTTGAGTTTGTTACCACCCATCCAGATCCATACGGCTTCCAAACACCGGGACAGCACTTCGGCGGCATCGTTGGGGTGATTTGGGGTGGATATGTACAGCTGAGTGTCGTCAGCGTACAGGTGGTACTCCACCCCAAAACCACGGATGATCTCACCCAGCGGCTTCATATATGTGTTGAAAAGGAGGGGCGAGAGGACCGACCCCTGAGGAACCCCACATAAAAGAGGCCTCGAGGTCGACCTCTGCCCTCCCGTCAACACATATTGCGACCGACCAGAGAGGTAGGGCGAGAACCACCGCAAAACGGTGCCTCCCAGCCCCAACCCCCCCAGTCGGTGCAATAGGATACCATGGTCGATGGTATCAAAAGCCGCCGAGAGGTCTAATAGGACTAGGATAGAGGAATAACCTCTATCCCGCGCCCTCCAGAGATCATCAACCAACGCGACCAATGCCGTCTCAGTGCTGTGACCGGGTCGGAAGCTGGACTGGCGTGGCTCTAGATAATCAACTTCCTCCAGGTGTCGCGGAAACTGTTGGGCTACCACACTCTCAACAACCTTCACCAAAAAGTGAAGGTTGGAGACTGGACGATAGTTCTCTAGTAAAGCTGGGTCCAGGGATGGCTTCTTGAGGAGGGACCTCACTACCGCCTCTTTCAAGACGGCAGGTAAGGACCCCTCACTCAAAGATGCGTTGACAATGCCCTGGAGCCAGCCTCGTGTCGTCTCCCAGGATGCCAGTACAAGCCAGGAGGGACACGGGTCCAATAAACATGTGGTCGCCCTAAGTTTCCTTGACAGCCTATCCATATCCTCGGTGGTAACAAAGTCAAACTCCTCCCAAGAAGGAACCTCAAGACTAGTCTCGGACAGTCCCACAGGACCACTGTCGATGGAGGGTAGCTCATTCCGAATCCGAGTGATTTTATCCTGCAGATAAATCCCAAATTCCTCTGCTCGCCCTTGCAGAGGGGCTTCCCGTGGCCTCTGATGAAGGAGGGAGCAGGTCACCCCAAACAGGGCGGCAGGGCGGTTATCTGCGGATGCAATAAGGGTGGCGCAATACTCACGTTTGGCCACCCTTATCGCCACTAAGTAAGCCCTAATATGGGTTCTCACTAGTGTTCGGTCGGCTTCGGAGCGAGAGGATCTCCATCTGCTCTCTAGGCGTCTCTTGTGGCGTTTCATCCCCCGAAGCTCCTCAGTGAACCAAGGAGCCTGGGTGATTCGTCACCGCAAGAGAGGCCGCAAGGGCGCGACTCGGTCCAAGGCCCCAGTGGCCGCACTTAACCATGCGGCCACTAGGTCCTCAGTCGAGTCGTGGGACAGGGTCACAGGAATTGGCCCAAGCTCCCTCTGGAAACTTTCCGGGTCCATTAGAAGCCTGGGGCGGAACCATATAGGAGTGTCCGGTTCCGCCTCCCCGCGGTGAGGTGTAGCGATTGGAAAGTTGGGACTTTTTCCAGTTTTCATAGTTCTGAATGTGTTAACTATATAACCGGTTACACTCAAATTAATATCTACAAATATTGTTCTAATTTAAAAAAGAAATAGAAGACTCTTATTTTAATGAGATATTGCAAATCTTTCAAGTTACTCTGACGATAAATACTGAAAAGTAAAAGCAAAATTTTCCACTCTCTGGGCATAAGAAACAGATTATAATTGTAATGTGAGACCTAAAACAGGCATATCAGAATTTTTTTTAAACTCCAGTTCTCCCTAGTTCGTCTCTGTTTGTCATATATTGTGTTAAGTTTCATGGACAGAGGGAGTTCGACACAGGTAGGTATAAAACAAACAGCCATTTATTGGCAGAACACACACACAAAACAGAACTGTAGAATAGGAAAGAAACAAAAGTGCGGTAGATCGGGTACTCCATGCTTGACACCTATTTATACAGGAGCTGTCAAGCAGGGAGCCAATCAGGCAGCCTAGTAACCTAGGTTTAGCCAGTCGCGTCTTAGCCAATCAGACGCGACTGGCTGTTGCCTGGCTCTTCAGGCTGAGGTCGAAGACTTGCGGCCGGTCGTAAGTCGAGGACCGGTCGCAAGTCGAGGACCTCAGCATATTGTACTAACCACTATGGAGTATTGAGCTTCCTGCTCCTACTGTGTTTCTCCGAAAAGACAACCCACCTTAAAAAGAAGCCCTATCACATTTTTGAGCAAATTAAGCCCCACCTACAAAATTAGCTGTAGTTAAGACACTGTCCACCCCCAGGTTGCAGGGAGTGGGGCCGTAGGAATGGGGAGGACCTGCCCTACTTACCAGGCCTCGCACACTCCAAAATCTGCCTTACCTTCAGCCACTTCTGCGCCACTTGCTATCAATCACGTGCATCACCCTGGCCTCCATTTTGCCTTTAAATGCCTGCCGGAAGGCATCTGAAGGTGATAACAGAGCTCTTGATTGATCCAGATCGAATAAAAGTTTCTTGCAGGCTAAAGATACATTTTCTCTCTCATCAGGCTCACAACTGCCTTCTACATTAAAAGGCCCAATCTCACTGCCTCTACCTGGAGGAGTAATCAAGATGCTAGGACAGAACTGAAATTTTTCAAGAACAAGTAGAGACATGATTTAGCAGTAAGGCTTTGGATCCAAAGAAGGCCAGGACTCTAAACCTTTGCAGTGCTACAGCCACTTCCTGCTCTTCGGCTATTTTAAAGAAATAATAATAATTGGACCATTAGTAAAATATGCATTAGGAAGTATGCAGTGGAGTACCTTAAGGCTCTATTTTAGGCCCAGTACTCTTCAACATCTTCATCAATGACTTAGATGAGGGAATAAATGGGGAACTCGTCAAATTTGCAGATGACATCAAGCTGGCAGGAATAGCCAACACTCCAGAAGATAAGGCTTAAGATACAGAAGGATCTTGACAAACCTGAACATTGGGCACTATCTCATAA
This sequence comes from Rhabdophis nuchalis, assembly GCA_039707465.1. Lineage (NCBI taxonomy): Eukaryota > Metazoa > Chordata > Lepidosauria > Squamata > Natricidae > Rhabdophis > Rhabdophis nuchalis. Next base: position 143,274,861 of record CM077647.1, read on the forward strand.
AATGAAATTCAATGGTGAAAAAAGAAAGATTCTACATTTAGGCAACAAAAACAAAATGCATAGGTACAGTATAAGTGGTACTTTGCTCAATAGTAGTAACTGTGAAAGGGATCTTGGAGTCCTAATGGACAACCATTTAGATATGAGCCAGCAGTGTGCAGCAGCTGCCAAAAAAGCCAACACAGTTTTAGGCTGCATAAACAGAGGTATAGAATCAAGATCACGTGAAGTGTTAATACCACTTTATAATGCCTTGATAAGGCCACACTTGGAATACGGCGTCCAGTTTTGGTCGCCACGATGTAGAAAAGATGTGGAGACGCTAGAAAGAGTGCAGAGAAGAGCAACAAAGATAATTAGGGGACTAGAGACTAAAACATGAAGAACGGTTGCAGGAACTGGGTATGTCTAGTTTAATAAAAAGAAGGACTAAGGGAGACATGATAGCAGTGTTCCAATATCTCAGGGGTTGCCACAAAGAGGAGGGAGTCAAATTATTTTCCAAGGCACCTGAGGGTAGAACAAGAAGCAATGGGTGGAAACGAATCAAGGAGAGAAGCAACTTAGAACTGAGGAGAAATTTCCTGACAGTTAAAACAATTAATCAGTGCAACAGCTTGCCTCCAGAAGTTGTGAATGCCCCAACACTGCAAGTCTTCAAGAAAATATTGGATAGCCATTTGTCTGAAACAGTATAGGGCTTCCTGCCTAGGCAGGGGGTTGGACTAGAAGACCTCTAAGGTCCCTTCCAACTCTGCTATTGTATTGTAGTAAAGATAAACTTGAAACCTGACTTCAGGGCGCATAGAAGTTCTCTCAATAACACCATCCCATTCTTTTATCCCACTCTCTTGAAATAGGTTTGTACTTGTTTTAGCTCCAATTTTGCAGCAGAAATTATAAAATTGAATATGAAATGCAAAGCTGCGGTGGATGATGTTTGCCGCTCAGTCACCCACAAAGGTTCAGGAGCAGACTGGTCTACTTTTGTTCTACCTAAGTGGGAAGCTTGTGATTGGTCCATCTAAGGAAGGAAAAAGCAGTATCTGCTAATATTTCATCGGGGAAAGACTCCAAAAGCCAAGGAAGAGGTGGGCCAAGCCGGCACAGATATTCCATGGTTGAGATGAGGTAAGAAAGAAGAGATGGTCCTGCTCCACTTCTCAAGTAACAAGCCTTTCAGAATATGAACTTGCTGCAGCGTCCCTTGGAATCTTAGCGCTGCCCAAGCGTGCAACACGGCTGCAGGACTATTTTGGAACTGGGGACATCTCATGGTAATTATTACAGCAATTTCTGTCACCACCTTGGGATTTGCCAGTTTGCCAAGTTTGGACTCTAGCACGTGGGTCTGGTTGCTTTTGTGCTCATAAATACACGGCTCAAAACAAGAAGCTGTCAAACAGCCCACAGAAAGGTACAACATAAGGGAAAACTGGAATTGGAAAGATGGAAGAAAAGTCTAGTTGTCTATCACTTTGTTTAGTGTACAGAGATCTGGGAGACTTCCATCTTCTCGATCATGAGAGGGCAATAATCAGGGGACTAGAATTAAATTGGATTGATGGAAGTACAGTAGGTATAATTAGCTTTAAGAAAAGTTGACTTTTCTTAAAGTTGACTAGGAGGATGATTTGATACTCTCGTGTTTAAAAAGAAGGAAGCCAAGACTATTATCTCATGAGAAGACAGGATAGAGAATGATAGATTTAAAGTAGTGGAAGGCAGTTTCTATTCCTAAAAAAATAATAATCCCTTTTACATAAGAGAAGAGTAATTACAGTACTCAGGAAAGACTAACTTTTATTTGTTGGATGCAATTCAAATGGAATCTAAACTGGCTTCTGCCTGTGAAGCTTTCATCTGGATATCTGAAGTGAGAGAATTGATGGTTTAAATCCATGATGGTGAGCCTATGGCACGTGTGCCTGACATGCATAGCGTTGCCCGTTTCTGGTGCACATGCGCGCATGATGCTCAGCTGGCCTTCAGGCATGCAGCAGTGCCAGAAACTAGAAGAACTGGTCTTCTGTTTTCGGGGATTAGCATGCACTCCGGCCAGCTGATCGTCATGTATACATGTGCACCATTAACCGAAAGACTAGCTAGCCATTGAGCATGCATATGTCAGAAACTGGAAGTTCATTTTCCGGCATGTGCATGCCCCCCCCCCCAGGCAGCTCCTCTTCCAGGTTGCATCCCGGATGAACATACATGGATGCACACTCCCTTTTCAGCAGTTGGTGCCGAAAAAGTTCTCCATCATTGGTCTAAATGGTTAACTTCTATGATTTTATTGTTCTTACAATTGAAATATTGTACCATGATAATAAACGTTCTGGTGATTGAAACACTTTCTGGTGTTTTTCTAACTTTACAATTGTAAGAGGTGCCTTATAAGATGAGAAGCCAATATATTTTACAAATAAATAAATAAACATTAGGTGATCGTTCACTGCTTTCATGCCCTCCATGACTTCAATTCCCAGACTTCTCAGCCATGGCCATGTAGCCTTGAGAATTCTAGGGTTAAAGACAGTGTAATAAGTTGCTATAGGACAAGTGATGCTGAAAATTAGCACATGCTCAATCTCGGGTTAAAAGATAGTTAAGGGTACGGATACAAATGGAACAAAAATTATTTTAATTTCTTATGTTGCCTACCTTAACTTTGGAGCATTTGAACGTTGAGTAAGGCAAAATCCTTCATTAACAAAAGTGACTTTCTACTTTCTACCCCCCCCCAAAAGCTACAACTTAATCCTTATTTAAATGTAAAGAATTTATCACCTGAACTGTTATATAAGTCTCTGAGAAACAAAAGGTCATTCTCAAGGTGTCAGACTTAACTGAATGTTATCAGTCAGTTCCACTTTGAATTTTGGGACATCATAATTATAGTGCATTACTATTACATACTATATATTAGTATATTACATTACATTATTACATTTTTCTTAACACTACAACCCTTCTGTAATTTGTGCATGTGTACATGTGTACTCTTAAGGTTTTAGACAGTTCACATTAGATTAAATTAGCTTTGTTATAATTTCTCCAAATTTCAAATTTTTTACAACAGAAAATCCTGGGTTTTACTTCTTTTTTTTTCAAGTCTCCACATGTTGGATGCCTTCTTTAAATGTAAGCAACATTCTCGAGCAATCCTTTGAGTCTTGATATGAGATCAGTAGTTATTTAACGTCTTAATATATATGTGGGTTTTTTAAAAAATGACTTGCCTGGACAGGACAAGTGGCTTATTTGCCAAAATACCTTGGCTGGATATGGCGTTTTGTACCTTGGCAATCATTTTTCCCCTTTGCCAGATTTTGCACCATAATAGTTTGTTCTCATCTTAGCAACCTATTGTTTCTAAGTCTCATCACAGAATCCTGCCTCTGTACCAGTTCTAGGATCAAGTAATATAAACCTACCGTAGTCATAAAATGGCTGCTTTCATAAAATGGCTACCAACTTGGTTCCCAGTTCAGTCCTGAAAAAATGAACATATGCCAAATCAGGGGTTTTAGTACCCCATGTCCAAAGATTTTTATGGAGAAAGAAAAATGGGTTGAGCATGTGAAAAAGGTACACAGAGCAAGCAAATACATGTGCTAAAATGTAAACTTAGATATATTGTGGGGAGTAAAACAATCAACAGGTTAGTTGTACAGCTTTCTTGTTTTATTAAATTAAAGATGCTAATTACTGTGGCTTATGGGCATTGAGCCCAATGTCATTGTGGGTCTGATAGGTTGAAATAGGATGTTTGGCAAAGGCTTCTCCGCACAGACATAACCAAGGTCTATCAATTTGTGCATATAAACAAAACAAAGATTGTACACAGGTTGCTTCTTTCCAGATAATATGTCATTATGGCTTAGTCAGAACATTGTTCCGCATATTGGAAAGGTATATTAGGTTTTGGCTTAATTTGAGGTATAATACAGTATTGAGGTATTGAGGTATGTGAAGGGGAGATTAAGAAAATCAAAATTTGTCATCTCAAAATGTAACTGAAGCCCTACTCCTTTATGTATATTCATTGTGTCAACACAAAAAGGGTAGGCTTAATTTGTGTTTCCAACCAAAGTTTTGACATTTTTGAATGCCCAATAGATTTCTCTGGTGTGATGTGATGGTTATAAATTGTGGTTATATGTAAAAGCAGACTGGTTCAACATATTATGATTAAAAAGGTTCTGACTTAGTGTGAAGGGTATGAACTTTGTCCAAACTGTAAGCGTCTTAATCTGAATCCGGATAACAGTTTCACATCTGAATCTCACAAGTGTTTCTCCCTCCACCATGACCTCTTTATGTCACAAATGGTGATCTCATCACACTGGAATGCTACAATTGTCATAAATACATGCTGGTTGTTGTGCCCAAATTTTGATCGCATTACTGAAGGTATACTACAAAGATTCTAAGTGCAAAGACTTCTTTTAGTGCTTATGACAGTGCTGTCATAAGTTTGAGTAGTTGTTAAATGAATAGTCATTAGTCAAGAACTATCTGCCATATGGTTTTCAGGCCCCCTTGTCCCAAATCATCCTTGTTCTACGAGTTCTAAAATAACAATTCAGTTTACTTAAGCATAAATTCTTTTGAAAAGCCACCCCATCATCCTTATATAAGCTATCATACCTGGGCTACAAAAATCTCAACAACCATTATATGCAATTCTGAATTGAATTTTTTTTACACTGCCTTCTAGTAATTTACCAAGTCTTTTTTGGGTGATCAGAAATTGGTGGAAGATGGAACGTTTCCAGTTCCCGAAGGTGACAGACGTGCCCTGTGGGCTGTCTGCCACTTGCCCCTGCCCCAGCCTCGACCTAGGAGCTGGCAAGCAAAAGGGGGGCGGGATCCTGCCTCTTCGCCGGATGGAGCTCGGAAACAAAGCAGAATGAATACAATAATATAAAATACAATAATATAAATGTCCCAAAGATGTTTCAATACAATACAATACAATACAATAGCAGAGTTGGAAGGGACCTTGTAGGTCTTCTAGTCCAACCCCCTGCATGGGCAGGAATCTTATACCATTTCAGACAAATGGCTGTCTAACATCTTTTTAAAGACTTCCAGGGTTGGGGCATTCACAACTGCTGGAGGCAAGCTGTTCCAGAGGTTAATTGTTCTTACTGTTAGGAAATTTCTCCTTAGTTCTAAGTTGCTTCTCTCCTTGGTTAGTTTCCACCCATTGCTCCTTGTCCTGCCCCCAGGTGTCTTGGAGAAAAGTTTGACTCCCTCTTCTTTGTGGCACCCTCTGAGATATCGGAACACTGCTATCATGTCTCCCCTGGTCCTTCTCTTCATCAAACTAGACATACCCAGTTCCTGCAGCCGTTCTTCATATGTCTTAGTCTCCAGTCCTCTAATCATCTTGGTTGCTCTTCTTTGCACTCTTTCCAGAGTCTCCACGTCTTTTCTACATCGTGGCGACCAAAACTGTATGCAGTATTCCAAGTGTGGCCTTACCAAGGCACTATACAGTGGCATTAACACTTCACGCGATCTAGATTCTATCCCTCTGTTGATGCAGCCTAGAACTGTGTTGGCTTTTTTGGCAGCTGCTGCACACTGCTGGCTCATATTTAAATGGTTGTCCACTAGGATTCCGAGATCCCTCTCACAGTTGCTACTATTGAGCAAGGTACCACCTATACTGTACTTGTGCATTTGGTTTTTCTTGCCTATATGTAGGACCTTACTTTTTTCACAATTGAATTTCATTTTATTAGACAGTGCCCAATGTTCAAGTTTGTCTAGATCCTTCTGTATCTTAAGCCTATCTTCTGGAGTGTTGGCTATTCCTGCCAGCTTGGTGTCGTCTGCGAATTTGATGAGTTCCCCATTTATCCCCTCATCCAAATCGTTGATGAAGATGTTAAAGAGTACTGGGCCTAAAACAGAGCCTTGGGGGACTCCACTGCATACTTCCTTCCATGTAGATGCAGTTCCATTGAGGACTACACGTTGAGTGCGGTTGGTCAGCCAGTTACGAATCCATTTGGTGGTGGTGCTGTCTAACCCACAATTTTCTACTTTATCTAATAGTAGGTTATGGTCTACTTTATCAAATGCCTTACTGAAGTCCAGGTAAATTATATCAACAGCATTCCTCTGGTCCACTGATTTTGTTACTTTGTCAAAGAATGCAATTAGATTCGTCTGGCATGATCTGTTTTTGACAAACCCATGTTGGCTTTTGGCTATTACTTTGTTTGCTTCTAGGTGTTCACTTATTTGTTGTTTAATTATCTTTTCCAGAATCTTTCCTGGTATTGAGGTCAGGCTGATGGGTCTATAGTTTCCTGGATCTGTTTTTTTTCCTTTTTTGAAGATGGGAACCACATCTGCTCTTTTCCAGTCTTCTGGCAGTTCCCCGGTGCTCCAGGATCTCTGAAAGATATAGTTCAGTGGTTCTGAGATCTCGTCTGCCAGTTCCTTCAGAACCCTGGGGTGTAATCCATCCGGTCCTGGTGATTTGAACTCGTCCAGGGCAGACAGGTGCTCACTTACCATTTTCTTCTCTATTTCAACTTGTGTTCCTAATCTGATATTTGTGGTGCTGTTTTTGATTGATTGGACTGTTTTATCCCTTTGTGTAAAGACAGATGCAAAGAAAGAGTTAAATAGTTCTGCTTTCTCCCTGTTGCTTATCATCTTCTTGCCATTTTCTCCCAGCAGTGGACCAATTGTTTCCTTAACTTTTTTCTTATTTTTAACATGTTGGAAGAAGCTTTTTTTGTTATTTTTTACTTTTTTGGCAAGCCTTTCTTCATTGTGAGCCTTAGCTTTCCTCACTTCATCTTTACAGGCTCGGGCTATTTGCTGATATTTTGCCTTGGTTATGTCCCCCTTTTTCCACTTTTTATATTTATCCTTTTTGTCTTTCAATTTGTCAGAGAGTTCTTTATGCAGCCATGCTGGTTTCTTTTGGGAACTGTTATTTTTCTTCTTCATTGGTATTGCGCTGGACTGGGCTTTTATAATCTCATTTTTCAAAATTTCCCAAGCTTCTTGAGTTGTTTTCCCCTTGAGGATTCTCATCCATGGAATCCTTCCCAAGCTCTCTCTGAGTTTGTTGAAATTAGCTCTCTTGAAGTCTAAGACTCTAGTTTGACTTTGTTCAACTACTTTTGTTTGCATAATGTTGAATTCCAGTATTTCATGATCGCTTGCCCCCAAGGTTCCTGTAGCTTCTACACCTTCTATCATTTCCTCTCTGTTAGTGAGAATTAAGTCCAATATTGCTGATCCCCTTGTTCCCTTCTCTACCTTTTGGGAAACAAAGTTGTCTGCTAGGTTTGTTAGGAACCTGTTGGATCTTCCACTTGGTGCAGAGTTTGTTTCCCAATTGATGTCAGGGTAGTTAAAATCTCCCATTACTATTGCAGTGTGCTTCCTACATACCTTAGTTAGCTGGTTAGCAAAAAGTACATCCACTTCCTCTGCTTGGTTGGGTGGCCTGTAGTATAGACCTATGACAATATCATTCCCCCCCCAACCTTTAATATTGACCCAAATACATTCAAGATAGTTCTCATCATTGTTGTGCTCTATTTCTGTAGAGATGTAATTATTTCTTATATATAGTGCAACTCCACCTCCTCTTTTATTTGGTCTATTTCTTTTAAATAATTTAAATCCTTCTAGCTGTATGTTCCATTTGTGGGTTTCATCCCACCAAGTTTCTGTAATGGCAACAATATCGTATCTGCCCTCATTTACTTGAATTTCTAATTCACCCTGTTTATTCCTCATACTCTGTGCATTGGTGTATAGACATTTGAGTCCATTTTGATTGACCCTGTGTTTTCTGTCTACGAAACCTGTGTTATGCCTGACTATGGTTCTCTTTGCCCCTATTTCTTTGCCACTTGTATGGTTCATGTACATGGTATGGCACCCACTGTTAATTGTTTGGTTTTGCTTGACAGCAGTGTTGATAATATTACCTGCACAATTATCTATGTTACACGCACTGATAACCCTATGAATTTTAGTTTGCTGGGGACAGAAATATTCTTTATCTATTGATTCTCTGTCCCCACTATTCAGTTTAAATGTTTAGCCAGGAAATCTGTGAATTTAGTGCCAAGTAACTCAGTCCCTTTCTTGGATGGGTGCAAACCATCTCTTTTGTACAGTTTATCATTGGACCAGCTGCAGGCGTCATGACTAATAAGACCAAAGCCTTCCTTTTTACACCACTCCTTTAGCCACACATTAAACTCTGCTATGCGCTGGCCCTTTCCTTTTTGTTCCTTGTATACTGGTATAACCTCTGAGAAGATAAGCCTACAACCTGTACTACTAAGTTCGTACCCCAAACTCTGGAAATCATTCTGCACAGAAGCTACATCTTTTTGGGACAGATCATTTGTGCCAAGATGTATAATAGCATCAACTTCACAGTCCTTACTTGCATTCGTGACTATCTTAAGAATACGCCTCTTGTCTCTGCTGGCTGTAGCACCCGGTAAACATCTGACATCTTTCAAAACCTCCATATCCTTACCTAAGTTTACATCTCTTACGATTGAGTCACCAATCAGGAGGTGACTTCTCTTTTTGGGTACCTTGCTCTTGTTGTGTGACTGATGCATGATCCCTGGTTCACACTTTTGCATTTCTGAAGTAGGTTCTTCACTTTGGACCACAATCCGCTGCTTATTTGAGTCGTCATTATTACCTTGACCTGTCACTTTAGTGTCCCCATTAAGATCAGCAAGGGCGCTATATCTGTTATGCTGGGACACAGCGAAAGTTTTGTGTTTGTGGGTCACAGCTCTCACCCTGCCAGATCCCACAGTTGTCCAGGCTGCTCTTCTTCTGTGGGATCTTTGCGGTAGGGGAGGCTGGTAGTGTGGCATCTCCACAGGGTGGAGTGGCCGAATTGGACACTTAATTTCTGCCTGGAGATCACAAATTACAGATTCAAGATATGTTATGTGTCTATGTAATCTATTAATTTGTCTGCAAGGGGGACAGTATCCAAATTTGAAAAGAGTACTGCGGAAGACAGGTGCAAAACAGTTATTACATTGAACTAAGCCAGACAGTGCATCTGAAAGGCCGGAGGTGAAGGCGCTCCCAAATCTCTTGGGCTAATGATGGATAGCGATAAGACATTGTAAGTTTCAGTTCAATCTACTTTAAATGAAGATTGGAGGGGGGAATTCTTAACCACCCCCTCAGACTAAGCGGCAAGCAGAGAAGCCCTCTTCATTTGAATGGAGAGAGGAAAGGACTAACTTGCTATTTGAGCTAGCTATGGAAAAGAATTATATTGTATCACATTTGCAACAATTGTTTATGGAGTTCTTTTAAGAAAAGAAAGTAAATGGAATGGAACTTTCACTTTTCTTCCTGTCGGAAGACGGGATAAGATGGCTTCTCTTTGTTCTCCGCTTGTAACTCCCCTGCATGAAGTTTCTCCTTTCTACAATCAACAACGAAGGGCTTGAAACTTTCTCTTTCAACATTCCTCCCAGAGGCCCCCAGATCTCTCCCAATACGTGGATTCCTGGATTTGGACTGTAAGAATTCTTTCTTTTATTTCTTTTTCTTCTTCATTTTCAAAAAGTGAACTCTTAAGACTGTTCTTCTGTTCGGACTCCCTGATGTCTCGGACTCTCTCGGCTGCCTGTTCTACCAGCGCCATTTCTTTACTAGCTGACATAATGGCTTCTAGAAAGCCACCAGCGGGAAAGTCACTCTCTGCACCTTCTTCAGCTGCTTCCAGCCTGACTACACAACCAAAGATTACACAACTTTTGCCAAACCCAGGGGTATCCAAACTTTTTTCAAAGAGGGCCAGATTGGATGAAGTGAACATGGTGGAGGGCCGAACATTTTTCCGAACATTCTTTGAACCATTACAATTAAATGCAAATAAATTATTTCTTGGAAACGGCGGCCCTCACTGTCAACTTTCCTTTTTTTATTTATAGTCGCCATTTTATAAATTGGCCAGAAGGGGAGGGGTGAGGGTATTTCTTCCTTTCCTGGTAACTCTCTGGTAACAGCACTGGCCCTACCTACCTCTGTCTCACACCCCAAAGGAGGTAGCTGGAGCTGAAGTCTCTGCTTGGTGGCCTGGAGCAGAAGAGAAACACACTTTCCTGGAGGAGAAGAGAAACACACTTTCCTGGAGGAGAAGAGAAACACACTTTCCTGGAGGAGAAGAGAAGCACACTGCCTCATCCCGAGGGGGAAGCAGGAGAAGGTGGCGGTGGCGGGCAAAGCAGGCGCTGAGCTGGCCTCCTCTCACGAGGAGCCGTGGGGGTCTCGCTTCCCAAGCGCTGGCGCAGAATTGCCGCCTTGCAACGTCGTCCCTCGTCTGCTCCTTCCCCCTCCCGAGCTCGTTCCACCTTCGCGTCTCCTTCGTGTCTCTATCCGGGCTGCTCGTGGAGGGCTTCCGCCCGGCTCTTTCCCTGTTCGCACGTTTCTCTTGCTCACCCCACCCCACCTCCGAGCGTTTCGTCATTTCTTCTTCCCTCGCCCACCTTCCTCATCTCTTCCCCCACCTAACTCGGCTTGTAGCCGGAGAGCCGAACGAGGCGCCCTCTTCGACGCTGTCATGTAGACACGCCTCTGCCGCCCCCCTTTCAGGCCCGTCCTCTCCGGCTGCTTGTAGTGAACCGACCTTCCAGAAAGGGCTTTTCATGCCACCTCAAAACCTGGGCTCCTTTAAAGGGCTGGAGAGGGAATCCGCTCTGCAATTCCTCAGTGGACGTTCTGTGTAAATATGGCCGTGGGAGGGCCACATTTACACAGAGCAGGAAGGGCTGTTGGAGGGCCATATTAAACCGACTCCTGGGCCGCAAATGGCCCGCGGGCCGGACTTTGGACATGTCTGGCCAAAGCAGCCTGCTGAAGAGGGACTGTAGGAGCCATCAGTTCCTGAAATGTTTCGCGAGACAATGAAAAAGCTGACAGATTTAACACTTGAACTTAGGGAAACAAAAAGGGATGCAACGGAAAATAAACAAAAAATTGCAAAGCTGGAGGAGGGGGTGGCTGAGATGGGGGGGAGGTTAGGGAGATTTGGAAGGAGGGTTTAGAATTAGGAGCTCACATAACTAAAATTGAATTTGAAAGAATGTCTTTCTTCCTCAGGTTCCAGAATTTGCCAGAATCAGATAATGAAGATCTTAAAGATATTATGAGTACAATATTAGCAGAATATATTTAAAAAGATAAAGATCAGCTCTGGTGGGATATGGACCTGGTTTATAGAATTAATTCAGCTTATGCTAGGATAAATAATGTACCAAGAGAAATTCATGTTAAATTTCTTAGGAGATCCACAAGGGATGAGAAATTGAGGGCTCAACGGGATGGAGTCTTAAAATATCAGGACAAAGAAATAGCCATCTTGAAACAAATTCCGAAAAAAAATAGAGAAATTAGAGGAAGTATTCCTTCTTGTCTAAGAAATTATATAAGAAAGGAATTTGGTTCAAGTGGTTGTTGCCAGAAGGAATGTTGATATTTTGGGAAGGGGACAGGGTAAAAATCAAAACATTAACCGAGGCGGAAACGTTTATCAAAAAACATTCCTCCCAGCTGGGAGGTGAAGATGGGGGAACAGAGGCAACGATGGCCCCGCCTGGAGACAGGAGGGAAGAGTCAATTGCGAAAAGACTCAGGTCTCAAAAATGATTTTATTTGAAAGCTTATTGTAACTGTTGATACACGAGAAAATGGCAAAGGAAAAAATGATTGATTATATGGATTATAAGATGAAATTTTGTCATGGAATAAGACAGTAATATCTTTAATTCCTAAACCGGATAAAGATCTTGAGAGGATCGAGTCCTACCGACCTATTTCTTTAATCAACCAAGATGCTAAAATATTTACAGCAATTATAAGTAATAGATTAAACAGTTTTATAGACAAATATATAAGTTATAATCAAGTAGGGTTTGTTAAAGGTAGATATATGAGTGATATAATTAGAAGAGTATTGAATATTATAGATGTAGCAGAGAATAATGGAGATGAATTAGGTATAATATCGTTAGATATTTTTAAAGCTTTTGATTCTGTACAATGGGATACTATAAAAGTAATTATCGAGGCATTAGGCTTTGGTAATAAATTTATACATGTTATTTCAAAATTATATCAAAAAAGCAGTGCAAAGGTAAAGGTGAACGGAACAATGACGGAAGAGATTAAATTGGAAGCAGGTACGAGACAAGGGTGTCCCTTGTCTCCAACATTATTTTTGTTAGTTATGGAGGTCTTGATTAAATTGATAGAAGTAGATGAAGAGTTGGAAGGTTACAAGGGATATAAGATAAATTTATATGCGGATGACACTTTGATTATTTTGAAGGATATAGAGAAAGATTTAAAGAGGATAAATAAACATTTGATAGAATTTGAAGAAATGACAGGTTTAAAGGTAAATTGGTCAAAATCTGAATTATTAATAAATAAAGATGGTAAGGAGTGGGAGAGTATGCAAGAACAATTTGGGATAAGAGTTAAGAACACACTGAAATATTTGGGGATAACACTCTCATTTAAAGTTAGAGAATTAAAAAAAATTAATTATGAGGTGATGTTGAAGGAAGTAGAGAAAAAGATAGATAAATATAAAGAGATAAAGTTGTCTTGGTTTGGTAGAATTGCAATGTGTAAAATGATGTTGTTACCAAAGTTTAATTTTTTATTTGAGATGCTACCATTAAATTTGACAGAGAAAGATATAGAAGAATATCAGAAGAAATTGGATAAATTTTGTAATGGTGGGAAAAGACCAAGATTAATGAAGAAACTGTGGTATCAAAATCAAAAAGAGGGTGGATTGGGAATTCCCAATCTACTTAATTATTATCGGGCGTATAATATTAGAACTGTGATAAAAATACTTAAAGGTGGGGATGGTCATTGGAGAGATTTGGAGTTAAAAGATATTAAGAGATTTGGGTCTACATGGTTCCTAGATAGAGCAAAAACAAAAAAGGTAATTAATAGTTATTGGTTAAAGGGGTTGAGCAAAACTTGGAATAAATTTGTTAAAAAATTGATTCCGGATATAACGTTTTTGGGAAAGACAATTGAAAGTTGGCCGATTAAAACTAATTCAAGTCGGAACAAAGTAATTGAGGATGAAAATATAGGAAATATAGTAGATTGGTTAAAAGCTTCAGGAACTGAAAGTAGGAAGAAAAAAATAATTCAAAAACTGGAGTTAAATTGGTTTGAAAAAATACAGGTAGAAAAATGGAATATGAAGGCAAGGGGAATATGTAACATAGATAGAAGTAAAACTAAATTTGAAATTTTAGTATCTCAAATTATTAAGGATGAAGTTGGGTTAAAAGGACTTGTCAGTAAGATATACAAGATTATAAATTTTGATGGAAATCCACAAATGGTAATGAAAAGGAATTGGGAAGAAGATTTAAAGATTAAAATATTGGATTTGGATTGGAATGAGAATTGGAAGAGTCGGATTATGAAGACTTTATCTATAAGGATTAAAGAACATAATTTTAAGGTTGTTTGGAAATGGTATTGGACCCCTTTAAGATTATCACAGATAGATAAAAAAATGAGTGATAAATGTTGGAGATGTAATATGGAATTGGGAACTTACGAACATATGTGGTATAAATGTGTGAAAATTAAAAAGTTTTGGCAGCAATTGGAAACAACGATGTGTAAAATGATGAAAAGAATAATAATATTGAGACCGGAAACTATACTGTTATTGATAATTAACGAACTAGAGTTAACAAAATATGAGAAAGAACTGATTAGAATTATGATTATAATAGGTAGAATTGTAATAGCAAGATATTGGAAAATAGAGGTAAATATTAAAATAGAAGAATGGTATTGTGAAATGTGGAAATTAGCCTTAAACGATAAAATGACGTGTGATATTAAATTTAGAGAGGGGGTTTATAAAAATGATATTTTTTGGAAGACTTGGAAGCCATTTGTGGACTATGCACTTGGAACTTTGGATGTCTCGACGCCTGTACCGAGAGAACGTGGATTTTGGAGATTTTAAAGACAATAGACGACACTTGAAACCAACTCTTCCTTTTGTTTTGTACAGCACCGGGTGATATATTGTAAAAATTAAAAAACAAATAAAATAAAATAAAAAAAAAGGGAAGATGCCAAAATGTTATTTCACCTTGCACCTTTTTCCTTGTAAAAACTTTAAAAACCAATAAAATTCTTTTAAAAAAAAAAGATTGGTGGAAGACACTAATTCATATTGTGAAGAAAATCAGCACAATCTCCCTTTTCTGTTCCAATAAATTCAGGAAAAACTTAACAGTTCATTTTTGCAATTTAAAAATGTGGAACTATTACCAAATTATTCCAAGGGGAAATAGACTTTATTTTGAGCTTGTTTTGCCTAACTATAATTGCATTTTTTTGCTCAGAACTCAAAAATCAACATAACATAGATAATAAACCAAATCTGATTCTCTCTTTCTTTCTCGCTCTCAAAATCAAGCTGGAACATGATATTTAGGTTTTGAAACTTCTGAAGGAGAGATATTAAATGGAGAAGAAATAATAAGACAAAGGTATGAAGCTTGTGCCAAATACGTATATGGATATTAGACTTTAGGGAATTTTAGCATAGGTGCGTTGTATTTTAATGTTCTTAAATTTTAGTACAGGTTTAATTTAATTCGTTTTTAACTTTGTATATATATATATATATATTGTATGTTTTATATGGTTTTTTAATTTTTCCTGTACACCGCCCCGAGTCCCTTTGGGGCGAGGGGGCGGTCTATAAATCTAATAATAATAAATTGTGTTCCACAGTCATATTGTTACACATCCAGCAGCTGCAGCCAGTCTAATCAACAGAATGAACATCTAGAGGATTCCAGATTTTCTACATTTGTATTAAGGAATTTTTCTCAGTTTTCTTACCAATTTCAGTTCATAATTCAAATATTAGTTGCAGCAAGCCAGTAACATTCAGACATCCAGGAGTTTTAATGACATTTGGGAGATGAGATAGGGTCTTGATTGTCCTTGTTAGTGAGAAGCATGGATAAATGAATGAGGAATGGTCCGCTTCCCCAATCATATCTATTGCATTCATGGAAATAATGTTAACTATGTGCAGAGAGAGCATGCAAACAAGCTCTGGTTGCTAATGCATTTGCTGGCAAGCCTAGCAGTGCCAAATAATGAATCTTATTCCTGAGGTTAAAATTTGTATTCAGCAAGATTTGTATGGCACTAAGATTTGTGGGATAAGGGCACAAAAATTTCTGCAAATAACCAATCTTCAAATCTTTGGAGAATGAGTTTGAGAATCTCCATGGGGATTTTGGTCTTTGAGCTAGAATTTTTACC
Organism: Rhabdophis nuchalis; assembly: GCA_039707465.1. Classification (NCBI taxonomy): domain Eukaryota; kingdom Metazoa; phylum Chordata; class Lepidosauria; order Squamata; family Natricidae; genus Rhabdophis; species Rhabdophis nuchalis. Next base: position 143,290,242 of record CM077647.1, read on the forward strand.
TAATGATAAGGTATATTCAACCAGAAAACAAAGTTTTCTACTTATGAGCGGAGTTCATGCTGGTTAGGAAAGCACAATTCTTTTAATTGAAAAATATTCCATGCCAAATATATAATTAATATTATATAAGTTAAAATGATAGCCAGACTCCGACAATATGTTAATAGAAAGATTGATCTCTTACTTTGAATCATGAAAAGCACAAATACCATTTTATTTAGTTAAACATCTTACACAAACCCAGATGTTCTGTGCTCAAAGTCCTAGACTTATATTCACGTAACGCTGCTAAAATAGCCTTAAACAGCAGACCAATATTATCTCTAGTAGCTGAGTGTCTTATGTAACATTAAGCCATTATTATTTGTAAACCATTAAAGCTCAGACTGACATTGTCAAAACCAAATATATCAAACTATGACTTACAGCTCTATAAACCCAACCACTGGTAGTTGGTAAACCACAGTTAAAGGCTTATCATTATTTTTGACAAATCTGATTTAAAATGAGCTATTCCTTATTGTTTTGCACAATGCATCAACCAAGATTGGACTAACTATTGCTTCTTATCAAACTCCAAAAACTAGTTTTCTAAGGGTCTGGTCATTAATTTTGAGAAGTCTTCAGAACTTCTTTAAATTAATATGTCTACAGGCTTATATTGGGACCAATCAGGAATTCAGCTAGGATGGCCAAATGCAAAATAATGTGTTTCTTCTTCCTATTAAGTTGTGCTGAAGAGGGGTCAAGAAAAGTCAGGACTGCAGCTGTCAACATATAATATCCCACACCTTGTTATGTACTTTTGTATCTAAAAAAAAAAAAAAAACGGAACGATTTTGGCCTGTTGTACTTGCTTCTTAGCTTTTCTGCAGAAGAAAGAGCTTTACTCTGTGTGCAGTTTAATATGGCAACATTCCCTAATTTTAGTTGACTACCTGCTCAGCTGCGAATGATATTGAAAAAGTTAAGCAGGTTTGAACCAGGTTAGTATTAGGGTGGGGAAACACAAGGGAATTCTAGATCTGGTTAAAAAGCATCTCTGAAGAACAATCACTTGTCCAAAAACAACCCCACTGATACACAGATGGTCCTCAATTTAGGATTATTAAGTGATTTATGACCTGTCTTTGAAACTACAACCATCAAACCATCACTGTGGTCATATGATTTGCTTAAGAACACTTATTTTTGGCACTTTATTAGTGATTCTTGTGCATTTTGGCCATCCATTTTTAACTAGAATAAAGTACAATTCATTTAAGTACGATCTCTTGGAATACAGTTAACTGTAATCTTCAAAAGTAAATGGTGTCACAATTATCAGTACAATGGCTCAGAAAAGTAAAAAGATCCCACTAATTTTGCAGGTTAACCAAAGCAAACATTTCTTTTTTAGTTTTATGATTATTTCATGAAGTGAGAAAACTTTGGAAAAAAATTCCTATGACTGTTTATGAGATACATATCAATTTTTACTGTGTCATCATCTTGGATCAAAATAAGCAGCACATTAGGTAACATCTGAGAGAAACCCAGACAGGTTTCCAACTGTGCACTTAACATTACACCGGGTATAAGGTGGTTGTATCAAATACTGCCTGTGACATCAGTGGACTTTGCTTTAGAAGCCCAAAAAACTGAATGTCAGCTGATAAGTTTCATCGTTTCCTTAAACTATGTGACATTAAGGAAGTCATTAGTTTTCCCACTAGAAAAATGTTGTGACTTTAATAACAGCTTGTGCAGGTGTCATTAGGGGCCATCAAGATTTGTTTTGTTTTGTTTTTCAGAAGATCCCTTAGACTAAAACAGCTATGAACATTTTATTACTGATTTGTTATTAATGCGAATCAGAGGTCAGAGGATAGTCATAATCGATAGACATATTGTGCCCATAGATAAAAATAAATTTCCATGTGCTGTTTAAAGTGTGAACGGAATCAGTGTGATAAGGATAGACATTGTATGGGACATCATTAGGGAAATTCAAACTGTTAAAAGTATTTAGAAATTTAAAAAAATGGCCAATGGCAAATAACTTTCAATATCATTGCTAAGAAAATTGCCTGAATGTGTCATAAAATTGACAAGTGTGAATCTCTGTTCAAAAAAGATTTTACTTCTGTGCTTCCTAATTTAAATGCTTTTGTTCCTCTTTATAAGGTGAAATGTATGGAAAAGAGACTGAAATAACTGAATTTTTCTCAATCAGTTAGGAGTCATTCCAGAGCATGTATTTTGCAACTGTATTTGAACTAAAAATGCTGACTTAATGGGAAAATGACAATACAGATACTGTGCAAAATATCACTACTTGTCCATAGGAAAGGCTCAGTCTCCTTGAGATTCTACGCACAGATGCTACTCAAACCAGAATCTAATTGTCATTATAGTATTGAAGGAAACAACTTTACATTTTTGGATCAGGGAAGTAGGACCTTAGGGAAGGAAGCTGGAACAAATTTCTCTCTCAGTTGGATGTGTGGATTCCTGTTGGTATTTCATCTTCCTGTTGTATCAATTTGTCTCTCTGTTTGTCTACCTGCCTACCTGCCTACCTCCCTATCTTGCTGAGATATGCACAAACCAGTGTTTTCTAAGCCTTGAAAACTTTTACATGTGGATTTCAACTCCCACAATTCTCCAGCCAGTGATGCTTAAAGAATCATCATATTAAATCATCTTATTAAAATTATTATTACATACCTTAAAGTTGCTAAGGTTGAGTGAAGATTGCACAGAATCCTAGATATTAGGATTCTTTTTCTTTTAATTTTGCAGTAGACTCTGAGAACTGTAATGCTGAATGACCGTGTATAATAAGGGTAAAATAAAATTTAAAAAGAAGGCTATTTCTATATACTACTTTCTTGATACTTCACCCCTATTATTTCTTTATTCCATCCTCAAGAGGAACACATTCCTGGCCCTTCCCTCCCCCTTAGCAGCCACTTGATGCCTCTCTGGGGATGTTACAAGATCCACCCTGCTGCATTAGCCGAAGTGTTGCCCTTTCACGGATCCAGGCATAAGGCCAGTAGCCTTCCCACTGTGCAAGCAGCATGGCTGCGAACAGGCCAGCATATTTACAAACACCTTTTCTCTGCTTTGCAGCTCCAGCAGCTGCTACAATGCCAGGATGACAAGGGTGACAAGATCCCTTTCCAGAAGCTTGACATCTTTCTCAGAGCATTTTCCATTCCCTCTCTCCTTCTTTGGTGAATGGATATCAACAGGCTGTTCTGTATCATTCTCCCCAGGGGAAATGCAAATATCAGGAAGTGTGACAAATGGATCCTTTCCTGATCAAGGCAAAGTCTTCTTTGCAGAGCCAAGGGTCATGACTTTGCTTTTTGCTTCCTAACCAGCACAAACATGCCCTGGCAAATCTTTTTTATGACCTTTCCTTGTAATACTGGCTTTATCTGATCCTCAGTCCAAAGCAAAGGTAGCATAGTGTTATCTAGCCATTCCAGTTTTAAAAGCCATTCCCAAATACATTTTTTCTGGGAATACAATCTGATTGGATTGTCAATGGATTGATTATGTATTGTCAAGTCCCCTTATAGTGAATACAAAGAAAAGAGTTCCTCCATAACAATCTATCTGCCAAATTCTGAAGCCCCAGGGTTTGCCATACCGGGGGAGGGAAGGAGCACTGGTGATGTGGGGTATAGGAGAGCCAGAGACTGCAGCAGCATGATGACAAATGGTGGTGGACCATCGGGGAGAAAGAAGCTTTCATTGTCCAGTGGGACCTCATGACATGGTGTCACCTCCTGGTAGGAAGTAAAGTGCCATTCAAGATGTGGACGGACCATAAAAACCTGAAAAAAATTCTTGGATGAGAAGCAAAACATCTCAAAGAAAAATCAGGAAGTTCAGTTGCCTCTTGAAAAAGCACCTTTGGGACAATACAACAGAGTATTACTCTATCTCCAGTTGTTTGTATTATTGGCGACAGGATAATGGGAAGAAAATGTTGATGCAACAAATGCTGTTATTTTGATTCTTAACATTGTGGGACATCTTGATAGACTTAATCCTTTTATGAGATGCTAACTGTGTGTTGATAAGATGGGATACCAATCCAGACAGAACTCCAAGATATAGGTTGCTTAAATTGCTAAAAATACTGCAGGGGATAGCCTCTAGGAGTCTAGGAGTAACTTTTTGTTAGTGTTCGTGGGGGAAATAGCAATCAATTTTGTTTCTAAACTACTCTATACTCATTTCCCATTAAGGAATGATACGCTGTATGCACAGTTACGTGGCAGCCCCTCATTGACACTGACTGACTTCAAAAAACATTGTTTGGACTTGAACAGACATTAGGAGATCTCAAGGTTGTGTACATGATAGGAAGATTGAAATCAACATCCAGGAAGACATGTCTGGTAATCCACTTATGTATCATTGTCAAGAAAACTACATGGAGGTAATCGGTAATATTACCTGGAGCTGTATTGAAGTGGGGTTTACACTAATAAATCTTGCACGCGAAACAGTTTTAGGTTCTTCTTCCTGTTTGGATGTGATTCCAGCTACCCAACATTTGGGGTAATGCTGGAGATTGATGAAGAAATAATTGAGAATGCTTGAGAGAACAAGCAGTAGGGCAAAGATAACTCTCCTCAGAGGCAATAATTCACTCATATTAGGTGACAAGGATAAAAAGTAGAAAACACTCCAATCCCAGCAGAAAATACATTGTCTCCTGGATTTTAGCTTATTGATGTCAAAAATGATGTTATACTTTCATAATACAGATGGAAAATGCAGACACAGTGGAGGAGCCTGTAGAAAGAAGTTTCTCTGTAACTGTGAGAACAGATGAGATCTGAAAATGCCTTAGAGTTCAGAGATACAATTAAAATAGAAAAATAATTTCTCTCTGTCCCTCACTGTCGTGATATAAGTATAACTGAACTGCAAAAAAATGACATTTTAATCAAATTATTAAAAACATTAATCAACATCTCTAGATAATCTGTAATGCAACCTTTCTCAATCTCTAGAAATATTGCTATTCTTAACCATTTTGGCTCAAGTTTATCTAATCCGAAAGTGTCAATCTAGGAAAAGCTATTTTCTTTAGGGGAAAAAAGCATGGTTTGTTTGAGAAAAACAGAAACACACACAAATAATTTCACAAATGGGTTCTCTCTTTTTGTGTCCATATGGCTGGTAAACCCAAACTGACTGGGTTAGGTAGATAAGCCTATTCAAGATTAAACTTTGAAGTCAAGTATATTCAACACATTCTTCTAAATCATTCTGACAAGATTTATCTAAGCAATGATTTCCATTTACATGCCAAGGATTCAGTAAACAAGGCAATTAAGTAAAATGAGTGAGACCACAATTATTGTATTAGTTAGCTAGTCAATGCATATAACTGCCTCTCTAAATACTATTTGGGGAAAAATATTTAAAAGATAGAAAAAAATATTTTAAAACAGACTCAGTTTGATCTAGTGCAGGGGTCTGCAAAGTTGGCTCTTTTAAGACTGGTGGACTACAACTCCCAGAGTTCCCCAGCCAGCTATGCTGGCTGGAGAACTCTGGGAGTTGAAGTCCACCAGTCTTAAAAGAGCCAACTTTGCAGACCCCTGAGTGTGTTTCACAACCATGGCAACTGTAAGATAGTTGAACTCTGGGAATGCAAATCCATCCCTCTTAAATTTGCCAAGATTTGTCTAGTGGTTATGGCACAAAGTTAAAATCAGGAGACAGTGAGTTCTAGTTCCACGTTAGGCATGAAAGCTGGTTGCATGTCTTTGGACAATCACTCTCTTATTCCAAATTACCTCATAGGGGGAAAGTAGGAGAAGGAAAAAGTATTAGATACGTTCATTGCCCTGAGTTATTTCTAAAAAATAATAAATAGAATAACATATGTAGTTCTAATTCAATGGCACTGTGACTTTTAAAACACATTTATTTTGTTTTAAAAGTCATAGTGCCATTGAATTGGAACTGCAGTAATCAGAGTTGGGTATTCTTGATATTTATTTGTAGGAGGCTGCCTGAGAATCTTAATTGATTTTTGCCTCTATTAAAACTATATTAGTGTTTATACTATCATTTTTCACTTTTTGTCACTCCTGGCCTGAAACTTTGCCATACATATTTGGTAATTGTGCTAGAGAGGGTCCTCTTATACAAAAGCGAATCTGTATGTAGCCCTGGATTTGCAGGTTGTTCATCTCTATTAAAAAAAACCTCAGTGATTGGATCCAAAACAAATTAAGCCAAAATCAAATTAAGCCCAAATCAAACAAGTATGACTGCAATGTGTGAAACCAGTAGTTGACTAGGTTTACATATTGTGCTAAGCCATGGGTTTTTAAGCATGGCTTCTTGACAAAACTATAAACAATGGTTCACAAACCACAATGCCAGTCTAAACTGAAACCAGTTAACTGTATTCTGGCTTGCTAGTATATACGATTAGAATCTCTATATATCATTAGGAGCAAGGTCTAAAGTAACATTTTACTAAATGAAAACGATATATTTTCATGATTAAAATTCCAACTTACACAAAAATATTTACCTTTATGTTTTATAATCATGTTAAACATGGTTACGTGCACTGATTTAGATTCTCCCAATAAAATGAAACCATTCAGAAGGTATACAGTGAGGCAGTGGTGGGATTCAAATAATTTAACAACTGTTTTGCCCAAGGTCAGGTTGGCTGTCATGGGAAGCATGGCCCATCCCTGTCCTCCAGCTCTGCCCCAGATGTGGGATGAGTCTCCAATAATGGCCAACCTGGTTCTGGGAGAACCAGTTGTTAAATCCCCCCCCCCCCATCAAAGTGGATTGTGCACTAGGCTGCAATGGAGAAATGGGCAACAGCAGCTGGCACAAGGGAAGGAGGAGGGAAAGTACCCTTTTTCTTTCCTCACTCTGACTGCTCTGTTGCCCATTTCTTCATTGCAGCACCCACGATCCATTTTGATAGCAGGAAGTTGGGCAATTTAACAACCGGTTCGCATGAACCAGTACAAACCATCCCACCACTGCATTGAGGACTCTTGTAAATTATCCAATGCATAGCATTTCTTTACTTTTTTTTTTTTTTTTTTTGCAAATACATAATAATGGGGGGGAGGTCTTTCATCTCCCTCCACCCCCACTCCAGTCAGGTAAATTTCAGCTCAGATGGCAGTTTTGGCAGCCAAGTCTGCTCGCCACGGCCGATCCAGGTAACTGAGTACTTGGCGGATGGGGCCCCGCTTGGTAGGCTCGAGGGCTAAAAGATTTTGTAACATAGCAATGCAATCTTGAGACAGAGGACGCCAATGAAATGGCAGATCTTCATCTGAACCTGATTCTTGCCATATCACAAAGTCATCAAAAAAGGAATCCTCGGGTAGAGTCTTTTCCCAAGGAAAGTAGCCAGTGAGCAGGCAGAAGATCAGCACCCCAAGAGCCCAGGCATCAAGGCTGGCATTGATGGGTAGGCCTGGGGTGCCAGCAGTCCCACGGCTTAGCTCAGGTGCAGTGTAAGGGATGACCCCAGTCACAAGCTGCAGCAGAGTGCCCTGGGGTCGGGTCAATCCAAAATCTGTCAGTTTGATGCAGTGGCAGTGACGGTCGAAAAGCAGGATATTCTCTGGTTTAACATCTCGATACACCAGGCCCCGGCTGTGTATAAAGTCCAATGCACTCACTAGTTGCTTGGCGCAGAGCTTGGCCGCCTTCTCAGGAATGCCTGCCTAGATGGATTAGAGAAAGACACTTTTTTTATTCCCTTAGTTCTTCTCAATGGACTATGACAGTGTTTCTCAACCTTGGCAAATTTAAGGCGTGTGGACCTCAAATTCTCAGAATTCCCCAGCCAGCCAGAATTTTGGGAGTTGCAGTCCACGTACCTTAAAGTTGCCAAAGTTGTGAAATGCTGGTCTATAACATTTAAAACTCAAGCCTTTTTCTTTTCTTCAACACAGAACTCATCCCAATCACAATTAAAATTGGACTTATTTTTTTCAGCGTCACATGATTCTATTGAAAAAAGCTTTCAAAACTCTTGAAATTGGAATTATGATCATTATCTTTTATGGTCAACGTTCAAAATTTCAGGTTTTGAAGTTCAAAATGCCTCATGTCATAGTTTATAACACCTGTGTTGATTTGTTGACTTGTTCCTAATTGATTTTGGAAAATTAAACTTTATATAATATTTTTAAAATATAATAAGTAAATAATGTATTGAATAAATCTCATGATTATTTTAAGTATTCTATGGTCGTATAAATACATACATACCTTAAAATGAAACAGAACATAATAAAAGAGTTGGATGGGTCCTTGGAGATCTTCTAGTCCAGCCTTCTGCTCAAATAGGAAGCCCTATACCATTTTTTATGTTTTAGTGTCCAATCCCCTAATAATTTTGGTTGCTCTTCTTTGCACTCTTTCTAGAATCTCAACATCTGTTTTACATTGTGGCCATCAGAACTGGATGAAGTATTATCAAGGCATTATAAAATGGTATTAACACTTTAGATTTAGATTTAGATTTTATTCCATTTCTATACCGCTCCTATCTCCCCAATGAGACTCAGGCAGTGCACAGGAAAATTTAAAAAAATACAAACATACAAACTGTAATAAAGACAAACACAACGCTAAAATATAATTAAATTAAATGTGGCCTGTGCTAAAAATATAATTAAAACTGATAAAAAGTTAAAATCCACTAAGTCTGTAAAAATTACCTCAGGATCTAAGCTAGGCTGGCTAGATGAAAAAAGTGGGTCTTGAGTAATTCTATCCCTCTGTTTATGCAACCTAGAACTCTGTTGGCTTTTTTGGCAGCTGCTGCACACTGCTGGCTCATATTTAAATGGTTGTCCACTAGGACTCCAAGATCCCTCTCACAGTTACTACTTTAGAGCCACCTGTACTATTATTCCTGTGCACTTGGTTTTTCTTGCCTAAAATGTAGAACCTAACTTTTTTTCATCATTGAAATTTCATTTTGTTAAATAATACCCAAGCCATTAGTATTATTAAAATCTAAAAGTAACAAATTGCAGAGTTAAAATATACAGTAAATTTCAAATCTGTTAATAATACTAATTTTTTAAACCTTGAAAAGTTAAAATATGCCTTACCTTGGGCTTGATAATGGAGATAAGGTCTCGATGCAGGGCTGCTTCATAGAGAAAACCGTAATGCTGGCTGGACTCTATAGCAATGCCAAACATACCAACGATGGCAGGATGGGCAGAAAGTGAGAGTGCCACACAGTATTCATATAAGAAATTCTGGAGCTTGGTGCTAGATTTAGGTAGTAGCTTGAGAGCCATTGGGGTCCCTGAAAGATGTTGGGAGGCAATATAGATAAAACGAAGATCATCAATTTCCAATAATCAGAAGGCTTTTCAGTCTTTTGATCATTGAGCAATTTCAGACAACTATTCCAGCAGTGCTTTCTGTATCCAAAATCACCAAAATTTGAGGTCATTGCGACAGGTAGTCCCCAACTTACAATCATAATTGGACCTGGAACTATAGTCACAAGTAGTTACAATTGTGTCGAGCCATCACATGACCAGTTTGAAGTTACGAATGTTAAGTGGAAACATGGTTGTGAAGCGAATTCATTTTTCCTAATGGGTGATTTTGCCAGAAATCAGAAATAAATGCCAGAAACTGGCAAAAATAAATTACAAATCAGAGTCATGTGATCATGAGACACTGCAAACGGTCATAAAGATAAGCCTGCTGCCAGGCATCCAAAATGTGATCACACAGCCTTTGGGATTTGTGTGGGTGTCATAACTCTGAAAATGGGTTGGAAGTATGTATAGGGAATGTCTGTTGTAACTTTGAATAGTTGTTAAGTTGTAAATCAAGGGGTACCTGTATATTCTATATCAGTGATGGCGAACTTTTTTGGCACCAAGTGACAAAAAGGGAGCATGTGCACAGTACCGAATGCCCAAAAGGAGTGCTTTGCATGCACACTTGTTGGGGCTGTGACCAGGAAGCGGAGCTGCATGTGCGCACCAGAAAATGTATTTCTGGTTTCCAGTGAGAACATGTATGCCAGCCAGCAAGTCTTCCAGTTACTGCCATGCATGCACATAAACCAATTAGCTGGCTGCTGTGCATGCCCATGCCAGAAAATGGAAGACCAGCTCTTCCAGTTTCCGACACTGCCGTCAGCACAAAGGCCAGCTGATCGTCATGTGCGCATGTGCGCCAGAAACCTGGAAGAGGAACGGGTGACGCTGCACATGCCAGGCGACATGAATCCACATGCTACTTTGGACACGTGTTCCATAGGTTTGCCAATCATGGTCCTAAATCAATAAATACATTTGACAAGTACAGTCTAGATTTTTCATTTGAATTCAAAATATGGTGATGTGATTCTAAAATTACATTGTTTTAAAATGTTTGTAAGAGACTTAATTTATTCTGGTTGTCCAGGTAAACAGTGGTTTAGTTAATGAATCAGCTAACATACCCTAATATTTCAGCTCTAAATAAATAAGTATTTTAAAAAAGGCACTATTGTATATAATTATAATTTGCATGGGGGTGGGGGTGGCTGGAAAAAGGTAGTATATGTTAAATGATTGCACCTGGTTCGCCAGTTGCGCCCCCTATTGAATCTGGACGCCCTTCGCACAGTCACTCATGCTCTCGTGACATCCCGACTGGACTATTGTAACTCTCTCTACATGGGGCTGCCCTTGAGGTGCACCCGAAGACTTCAGCTGGTCCAGAATGCAGCCGCGCGAGCAATAATGGATACCGCAAGGTATACCCATGTAACACCGCTCTTGCGCGAGCTGCACTGGCTACCTGTCGTCTTTCGGGTGCGCTTCAAGGTGCTAGTTCTCATCTTTAAAGCGCTCCATGGCTCGGGACCTAGCTATCTGCGGGATCGGATTCTGCCCCATACATCCTCACGGCCGATTCGCTCCCACAGAGAGGGACTTCTCCGGATGCCGTCCACTAGACTTTGTCAGCGGGAGACGCCCAGGGGAAGGGCCTTTTCTGTGGTGGGCCCAGCCCTCTGGAACGACCTTCCCCCCGACATTAGAACAACTACGGACCTCCGCTCCTTCCGTCAGAAATTAAAAACTCACTTTTTCTGCTTGGCCGGCCTAGGTTAGTCTCTACCTCAGGGGTTAGGGAATGTTAATTTTAAAAATGGGGATTTTAGTGCAGGGACAGTTGATTTAATCTGTTTTTATTGTATTTATTCATGTATATATTTTATGTTGTTTTAATTTTTCCCTGTGCACCGCTCCGAGTCCCCTTGGGGAGAGGACGCGGTATATAAGTAAATTATTGATTGATTGATTGATTGATTGATTGAAATGTTAAGAATAACACTAAGAGCTAAGAATAACTCAAGAAAAACAAATTTGTTTTCAGACTCATTTAGAGAGAACCTGTGTTTAACAATTTCCTTCCTCTTTCTGTAATTTTATTGTTTCTTCCTTTTTTCATAACTATGCTAAACATAATTTTTACTGTTATGTATATTTAAATATACTATAAAATTGTCCATTTTGTACTGGTGTGTGTACCGTGTGGGTGTGCATGTGTGCGTGCCGTGCATGTGTGTAAAAATGTTAAACTTTTCCAGGCTATTGTGGTGGTGGCTGGAAAAAGTTAGTATATGATAAATGATTGCAGCGAAATGTTAAGAATAACACTAAGAGCTAAGAATAACTCAAGAAAAACAAATTTGTTTTCACAGTCTTTTAGAGAGAACCTGTGTTTTAACAATTTCCTTCCTCTTTCTGTAATTTTGTTGTTTCTTCCTTTTTTCATAACTATGCTAAACATAATTTTTACTGTTATATATATTTACATTTTGTACTGGTGTGTCTACCGTGTGGGTGTGCATGTGTGCATGCCGTGCATGTGTGTAAAAATGTTAAACTTTTCCAGGCTCTTTTTTTAAAAGAAGAAAGTATGCCTGAAATATGTATGTTGATCAAATCCCTGTGACGAAGAGGAAACAGGTATCCAGTTGCAATCTTCTCTAATGCACCCCAGGCCCAGTCTTTGAACAGCCTAAAATATAGCATTCTGTACAAATCCTTAAAAATATGATTTTATACACAATATTAAATATTTTCCCAAATCAATAATTTCTTTTGTTCCTTCTCAGTTCTTTTCTATTCAAATTGAAAAATTCTAAGTTATAGAATCAATTTTTTTTCCAGTTCAGGAAAAAAACATTGTAATATCAGTATTTCAATTTCTGATAAACCACATCTGCAATAGAATGAGACTAGGAAAGAGGAATTCCCCTTCATAGAAGAACTCTTGCATTGAGAAATAGGGCTGGGAAGAGAATAAAACTCTGTTTACAGAATAGATATTATATATGTATGTACAGATCCGGGGTGGGTTCTGACTATTGTAACTCTCTCTACATGGGGCTCCCCTTGAGGTGCACCCGAAGACTTCAGCTGGTCCAGAATGCAGCCGCACGAGCAATAATGGGGACCGCAAGGTACGCCCATATAACACCGCTCTTGCGCGAGCTGCACTGGCTGCCTGTCGTCTTTCGGGTGCGCTTCAAGGTGTTGGTTGTCATCTTCAAAATGCTCCATGGCTCGGGACCTAGCTATCTGCGGGATCGGATCCTGCCCCATACATCCTCACGGCCGATCCGCTCCCACAGAGAGGGACTTCTCTGGGTGCCGTCCACTAGACTGTGTCAGCGGGCGACGTCCAGGGGAAGGGCCTTCTCTGTGACGGGCCCAGCCCTCTGGAACGACCTCCCCCCCCAACATTAGAACAACTACGGACCTCCGCTCCTTCCGTCAAAAACTGAAAACACACTTTTTCTGCTTGGCCGGCCTTGGTTAGTCTCTACCTCTGGGGTGTTTAGGGAATTTAGTTTTAATGGGGTTTTTTAGCGCAGGGACGATCAATTTAATCTGTTTTTATCTATTGTATTTATTGTTTATATATATTTTATATGTTTTAATTTCCCTGTGCACCGCTCCGAGTCCCCTTGGGGAGAGGACGCGGTATACAAAATTAAATATTATTATTATTATTATTATTAATGTTACTGCTGGTTCGTTCGTGCTGGATGCGTGCTGCGTGCATATGCACAGTTTAATTAAAATTGTTCTGCGCATGTGCAGAACTCAAAAACATGATAGTGGTGACGGTGGCAACCAGGGAACCAGTTCGGGGGCGTGGCAGGCTTGGGTCGCCATACCACTACTGATTTAGCCAAACCGGTAGAAACCCACCTCTGGTACAGATGTGCTGTTTTAACCAAAACCTGGCTCATCTAAAGCAACCAAATCACTTGAAGATTGAACATAGTTTTATTGGAATGCATATAGGTGACCATATACTATATACTAAACTATCAGTAAATTTTGATACTTTACTGAATGGCCATAAGCAACAGTAAAAACAGTGTCTCTGTGTTTGTGTATGTGGGTGACCTATTTATTTATTAGTATCCCATATTTATTATTTTTACAAATAGCTCTAGGCAGCAAGCATTCAACACCCAACCCCATGGGTGTCAAACTTGAGGCGTCACATTGCCATCACATATTTTGTGATGTTTTCCCCATTTTTTGGAGCTGAGGTGGGCATGGCCAGCATGTGACGCATGTGGCCATCAGTTTGACACCCCTGCCCTACCTCCTCCTATTTTCCCCACCACAACAACCCTATGAGGTGGGTTAGGCTGAGAGAGAATGATTGGCCCAAAATTATCCAGCTGTCTTTCATGGTTAAGATAGGACTAAAACTCATGGTCTCACGTTTTTCAGCCTGGTGCCTTAGCCATTAAGACCAAACTGACTCTGTCTTTTTCTACTAGGTCACCATGGCAGCTGCACTATCTTAGTTAATAGAAACAATTAGGTTTACTGAGCCACAGGTTCCTGACTAAATCTTCTCCCTATACCACTTGGGATCAATTCAGTTTATAAGGGCACTTTAAACACTTCATGTGTATTGGCAATAGGGGGCGGGGGGGGAGAGATTTGAGTCTGGTAGTGAATACATTTTAAATTTGTACAGTGGGGGGGGGGGATACTTTATTTTATTTTATTTCAATTTATATACTGCCCTTTTCACCAAAAAAGGGACTCAGGGCGGTGCACAGAAAGATAAAACCCCACAATATACAAAATATAAAAAACAATTAAACCAGTAGAGCTGTGCTAAAATTTAAATAAATAATTAAAACCCATAAATAACAAATTAAAATATTCCCTAATCTATGTCAGGCCGGCTAGATGAAAGAAATGAGTTTTTACCATCTGACGGAAGAGGCGTAGGTCCGTGATGGTGCGGATATCGGGGGGAAGATCGTTCCAGAGTGTCGGACCCGTCACAGAGAAGGCTCTTCCCCTGGGGGTCGCCAGTTGGCATTGACCGGCTGACGGCACCCTGAGAAGGCCAACTCTGTGGGAGCGGACAGGTCGGAGGGAGGAATGTGGTAGGAGGCGGTCTCTCAAGTAACCAGGACCTGTGCCATGGAGCGCTTTGAAGATGGTAACTACCACCTTGAAGCGCACCCGGAAGACTACAGGCAGCCAGTGCAGCTCGCACAGGAGAGGTGTTACGTGGGAGTAACGAGAAACCCAGAATCCCCCGTGTGGCTGCATTCTGCACTAGCTGGAGCCTCCGGGTGCACCTCAAGGGGAGCCCCATGTAGAGGGCGTTGCAATAGTCTAGGCGGGAAATAATACATTTACTCTGACCACGGTAGCCCATTGCAACTGTCATGGTTTCAAACAAAGCCAACAAAAGAAGAGGCTAGACTGAGCAGAATGGGTCTCTACTGGAGTCTCAGCTAAAAACTATAAATGGGTTTTTAGTTAGCATTACTGGCTTCTGCTAGCCAGCTGACTTTATGGATTCAGCACACACCTCCTTCCTGTTCTTGGTTGCTCCTGGCTGGCTCCAGCAAGTGCTTGTTTGCTCCAGCTCCAGCAAGCACTCTTCAAGCCTGATTTGTCTCTTGCTGGCTCCAGCAAGTACTCTTTAGATCTGGATGGCTTCTGAACCAACCACAGCTGGCTTGCCTTCCTGGCTCCTCTACCAGCATGAGTCCCATCACCAGACACCCCTCTGTGGCCCGATGCAACCCCCTGCCCCTATGCATGTGTGGCAACTCCAAAATGGTGCATTGTGGCCACTTTGAATGGCGCCCTGTCTTGGACGTTGACAGCAACATTATTTAGTTTAAATTAAAGCTTGGCTCAAATAAGTGACAGCTCATAAAATTAATGGGCATTTGTCAGAAAATATTTGTTGATTTTATATTTGTAACAATGATACTGTTTCTTTTGACAATAAATTATATCACCATAAGCCACTTTAGGATATTGTCTATTAACCAAATTGCACAAGATATTAGAAAAGTATCATTAATCCAAATATCAAATATTGGAAATATAGGACTTATCAATTTTATTTAATTAGATTTATTTAATTAGATTAGATTTGTAAATTTTGAAAAAGACTTTATTTTTACTTATCAAAAATGATGTTTCTCTTTGGTGTAAGATTCATATCTTACAAATATAGACAATGTTTATACCTACAAATATAGACAATGTTTATACCTAATTTACTACATTGTTACTAAATGTATATGTGATCATGGTTTATATCAATTTAGCTTGTTAATTCTTGAGGTGTTTTGTCTTTCGGTATTTTAACTTAATTAATAATGTGTTTTGTGTGTGTGCATATTATCACTTTTTAAAATTTGTCTTTGCATATTGTCTTCTCCGTATTTCGATAGACATAGTGAAAAAGAGAGAGAGAAACATATATATAGTCAGAGGTGGGATTCAAAAAAATTAGCAACTGGTTCTCTGCCAACTGCTGGGTGAGTGTGGCCATGTGGGCGTGGCCTACACAGCCTCCTGCACCACAGGGAGGGGGGCATTTTTTCCTTCCTCGGGCTCCATAAGCTTTACTTGAGTCTCTGGAAGGGGGAAAATGGTCCAGTCGCTTTCTCTCACAGGGTTGTTGTTGTGGGGAAAATAGGAGGAGGGATATATGTAGTGGATATCTTTGCTGCCTTGAGTTATTTGTAAAAATAAAAAGATGTGAAAGAAACAAACTAATAAATTTAAAATGGTTTAATGGGATAGAGAGTGGGATTGTTTGACCATGCAAAGCACTCTACCTCTTTGCCTGTGCATCACCAGGACCACCTGGCCATATTTTCCCTTGCCCAGCTCCTTGATGATTTGGTAGTGGTCTGCTACTTCCATGTGCACCAGGCTCTGGGCAGTAATCTCCAACATGTCTGTGAGACGAGTCTGTGCCTCCATTCCCAAATTACGGTTCATGGTGAAACCCTACAAGAAATACAAAGAAGTTGGTGAATATTTCTTATTATACTGGTATGTGAAAATGACCTCAAGGGATGAGAAATCGAGATGCTGCCTTGGGAGTGATCAGATAAGAGAGGGAGGAGGATCCAATGCCTTAATGGTCAGAGAGGAATTAGACCCATCCTAATTCAGCCGACAGGTAAAGTGGCAGTCAGAGATTTGTACTTCAGGAAAAAGTAAAAAATTGCATCAACCCTCTCAGGTAAACCAGACAAGAAATATGATTAGATAATTGGGTCGCATTGTCAGTCTACATTAACAGCATTTTGCAAGACTGAAATCTCCTGCCATCTCTTTTAAATGGTTTTAGTTTGTAGTATTTATTCATGGACTCTTCATGCTCCAATGTGCATCATAATATGAAATAAGATTTTTTTAAATTTTCTTTGTAATTATAACTTCTTTATGCCTTTCTACTTGCATTCAAAGGGATGTGGTGGCTTAGTGGCTAAGACACTGAGTTTATCAATCAGAAAAGTCAGCAGTTCACATCCTTAGCGCTGCGTAACCGAGTGAGCTCCCGTTACTTGTCCCACTTTCTGCCAACCTACCAGTTCAAAAGCATGTAAAAATGCATGCATGTAGAAAAAATAGGAACCACCTTTGGTGGGAAGGTAACAATGTTCAATGCACCTTCGGCATTGAGTCATGCCGACCACATGACCACAGAGACGTCTTTGGACAGCACTGGCCCTTCGGCTTTGAAATGGAGATGAGCACCGCCCCCTAGAGTTGGGAAGAACTAGCACATATGTGTGAAGGGAACCTTTACCTTTACCTTACTTGCATTCAATCGTACAGAATTACAAAATGGCAAAATGAATAATTTCCTTACCATGTTCTGTATATTAAGAACATTAATGGCACCGAATGGAACTTAAGTGAAGTATGGTCAATTATCACCTATGAATTTATTTTCCTGAAGTCCGTGTGTGTGTGTGTGTGCGCGCACACGCACACACACACACACACACCCCACACAGATTTTGGTTGTTACTATTGTTTGGTTTTCCTCCCTGTTGCTACTTTCTCTCCAATAATATAGATATTGCTCATTTTTATTAAGCTTAGATTCCTTTGGCAATACAAGAGGGAAAGAAAGTTGGTGTGCTCTTCCAACTTTCCAGCACATTGCAGTGAAGCATCTACTTTCTATGCAGTCTTACTTCAGAAGATGCAATAAAAAGGGTCAGAGCTACAGAGGCCCCTGGGGAACCTGGCTTATGACCTTTCTTGTCTTTTCCCCAATTTCTTGAGAAACCAAAAGAGGAGAGCACCTTTTCTTCATTCTCCTTGTACATGTTCAGGTTATCTGCTACAGATTGACCAACAATAATTTCAGAGAGAAAAATCATTTTGATTGATAAACATACGCAGTTCTCCTTAACTTGATCTCTTCCTCTTATGTTGAAAGATGTAAAACTTGGTAAACTCCAGTTCTTAGTTTGGAAAGGGAAAAGGGGATTACCACTTTTTCCATGTGAATGCGATCTTCCTATCTAAGAGGTGACTGCATTATTTTTCACTATGGAATTATTCAATATATATATAGGACTGGGTGAATCAATGTATGAATTGAATTAAGTTAGACAGTCTACTGTACTCAGTTAATGAGCCTTAAAGTCTTTCAGTTGTTTTGCTAGTCCAAACCAATGCAGTAGCAATAATAATGGAAATGCATTGGCGGTGTGTTTAGAAGTGACTTTGATTTCCTTGAAAGTTTTTGTCCTACAATCTCTATATGCCAATTATGGGGAGCTTGATATGCAGGTAGCTGTTTTCATGCACCTTTTTATGAACCAAAGCTACAATCCTTCATATGTGTGCTCTTAGAGCACAATGCCCAAGGGGGGATCACTCTCTCGCCTCGTCCCCATTTCACACGTGCAAACCTCATTCCAAATTTAGCAAGGCAGAATTTAACAGGTTCACTAAGTATATCACTTTTCCTATCTAATGCCATTTGCAGAATTTTGTCCTAGTTGCAGAACTAGTAAATCCTGGAATAAAGAGTGAAAAATATTTCAGGATTGGGCTTTTTTAGGCACACTCTCACTCCTCTCCAATGTTAGGGTAGCAAAATCATTGCAAACTGGACCTATGTCATGTTCTTTTATTTTATTTCTAGTGACCCACTGAAAATGGGCATAGTCACTTGCAGCCTCTTTACTTGACTGATGCCAGTAGACCTGGCTTCTGATTTCATTTCAAGTGTCCTATCCTACCTCTTACAAGGTTTATGGGGATTTCGGGCTCAATTCAAGTGATACACTCCTAAAACACTTTAGAGAATCATAATTAAACTTCTTTACCAATCCATGAATATTTTTTTGATTTTTTTTTCCATAGGGACAGTGTTACAGAAATAACTATCCATCAGGATATATGTTATTATTGTTCTTGCTATTCTTATGACACACTACTTATTTGTGAGTTCTGCCTAGTAAATATTACAAATAAATGTCACAATATAAATACCAAAACTTACAGCACTTTTACAGTTAGTTATGAATGTTGCATCTTAACTTTCAGTGTTAGACAAATGAAGTCTCTTGTTCCATTAAATACTTAGAAATGGTGGTATCTCCAATTTCCAGAGACAATGGCGAACAGAAGATAGCCACAAAAAATTGAGCCAACAGTCCAAGTCTAATGAAGAATTGGTGAGTACAGTAGCTCTTTGTAATTCTTCTCCAGACAAAGCAGACTTGAGATCATCCATAAGTGCTCCAAATAGTTGTTTCTCCCAAGGAGTTGTAAGATGTTGTAAGATTTAGAGCTCTGGAATATAAGGAAATAACTTTCTTGCTCAACCGTCTTTGGCACCTTTAAACGGATACTGGTTCTCATGGTTTCTTTTCATCACTTTTGGAAAATGCTCGTTAACTGCTTTTCAGCTATTAAAAATAAGAATGCTTTCCATATGAAAATGCTTTTTTCTTAACTTTAAAAAAAATATGCACATAACATAGTCAGACTTAGAAGGAGCTAAACATTAAAATTAAAAAAGAAGAACACATGTACTTTACAGATACAGAATGAAGTAAAATTTAACACTGGACATATTGAAGGATATTTTTGAATGATGAAGCCAGAATGTACCTTTTGTTAACTCTTAACTTTTAGTGACTGCTTTACAGATGGGCAGTTTAAGCAATGTTATGAAAGAAGAACAATTTTACCTGATTAAGTTGAGACTAATCTGAAAGTGAATTTAAAAAATGACAGGTTAAAATAATGACTTGGAAAAAGATGTCACACTGGACACTGAAATCAATTGATGTTGTAGTGCTTAAAACGGATATTCAATTAATCAACCAAGAGAGCAACCTGGATAATTTGTTTATATTGGATTTACAACAGAGGCTTGTTAGAGCTTTGAATAATTTTGTGAAAATGGACAACAAATTAAAAGAAAGTTAGTTTATTTGAACACAACTAAAATAAATATGTTGATATCTCTGGCAACCCTAAATGGATTTTTTGCTGAAATGCTTCTTTAATAGAACATCTGAGAGTAATCCTCTTATGCCTAACTTCTAAAAGAAAGCTAGATGTAACCTTTGCTGTTCCCTGCTCACAATAAAGTATCTATTTTGTACATCTATTTTCTAGCCCATCTTTTTTTGTAAACTTCTAATGCTGAGTTTAAGACACTGGGGTCTATGGTGAACAATCTGTGATCACACATATATGCAAAAGACGTGTGCATTTTGCATGCATGAACTTGGTATAAAAATGTTTTTTGTGCAATATTCAAAGAAGACAAATTCAGCCTACAAATCCACTCTTCCATTTTGAATGGATGGCAACATCTGAATCTATATTGCATCTTACTTGGCAATTTGATTTCCCAACGTTGCTTCAATTTGTATCAGTTCCCTCACTGAAAAGACATGTACAGTATCCTGCAATACATGTAAAGTATTGCAGTTGGAAAACTTACAAAATTCTTAATTTTGTCTTTATTTAAGCAAAAGGAAAAAAAATCAGTAAGAAAGGGCCAAATATACATTATTTTTTAAAACAGTATTTCAAAAGGCCCATGCTTGGTTTAGGGCAGAAATGAACAACCTGACATTTTTAGACTTCTGTGGAGTTTTTATGGCTTCACTTGCAGTACTTTGCCATGTTTAATGTGACAGGAGGAGGACATTATTCAATATTACTGAATTATTAAATGCGGTTGGATTTAAAATGATTTAAATTGTTGGTAATTAACTTAGCTATTTAATAAATTCATTTATATTTTAGTCTAAATTGCATTTTGAGTTCATCTTTTTCTTTTTTGCTTCTTAGTACACCTAAATTATGCACTGTTGCTCTAGGACCTCAGGATCTTTGCACCCATTCTATCTCAAGTCAAAGAGAATGAAAATAATACCTTTGAAATTACAAAAGAAAGAAAAAATTCTATTCTCCCATTTTTCCAGTAGATTTAAATTTTTTATTTTACTTCATTCTGTTTTGCCTAGAAGGCTTAGAATACATGCATCCTTGGGCTAAACATTGCCAAATTAACAATGAGTAAGGAATAAATAACATGTACAGGTTACACGTTGTTTTACCCTTTAGCATTTGACAATCCTTGAAGTGAGATTCCAGTCCGTACTATTTGTGATGGCTTGTGTTACCTATTCACCTTTTTCACCTACTTTTTCTGTTATTTTTAATTAACCAAAACAGCTTATTTCTGATCCATGAAAATAAATATAAACAATTAATCATAGATGACGTGACATGTTATATGACATGTAAGTTGGTCCGCACCTAAAGCAAAATTTCCTCACCTCTGGTTGTAGTCCCTACAATTTTTGGTTTTTTAAAATTCTGAGTATGAGAGAATTCCACCTCCCTCCCACTTTTTTTTTTTTAACTAAAGGTAAAATTCAGGCCAAACTACTCATTCTTAGTCCTGAAGTACTGAATAAAATTGGATCTCTAAAGTCATTTCAGAAAATTAGTATTTGAAAAAGTCAAATGCTTGACCTCTTCAAATATTTCTTGACGCCAAGATCTTTAAGAAGCTGTGGAAAAAAATGAAGGAGCAGAAAAAGCCATTGTGATTGTCATCTAGTAAGGACAGTGGTTCTTTAACAAGAACGTTGTGAGAAAGAACAGCATCCCTAGATTATACAGAGTCACCACTAGTTATCTGCAATTCTCCTTCCTCATAAATAATTCTGATTAAATTATCAATTAACCAAATCTCAGGGATTTTTTTACCCACCCAATTGACACCCGCATTAGTCCTTAAGGCCCGATTCACACAACAGATCTGAGCAATACCAGCTTTTCCTGAATCTGTGATGATGATTTAGCCAGGTGCTTTTTGTCAGTATCAAGTCATTATTTCCCAAGACCACATGTCTCACATTTAACCAGCAAGAATATTGTTCTGAACTGATTCATAATCTAACTAATTTGAATGAAAAAATGGGCATATGCATCCCAGAAGAAGCCTTTATTATATCTGCTACCCCATTTTAATTCAAATGTTGGGTTGCTTTTAAATCAAATGCCATTTGTCTACTAAAGTTTTGGTTATATCTTTGTATATTCTGATTATTATTTATATATTTAATATAATATATATGGAACCAATTGGTTGACTGATGCAAAAAATTAAACAGATTCTTTGTACGAAAGTCTTGAATTTTTTTGCTAATCCTCAATTTAAACATTACAAAATCTCCAAAAATATAAGAGCACCTCAAGTGTGAATCAGCCTCTGGCAATGCCATTTTATATTTTGTTCATGTTGGAAAAATGTAATGATTAAGCAACTTAGAAACAAAGATGGATATAAAGCATCTCTTCCTCTTTATATTAATGTTCTACTGTCTCGACACTGTGCTAGACAGACATAAGGCAACATTCATTGTGAGCATTAAATATAGGGAAAATCCTTCACATATTTATGCATTTTGTCCAAAGTCCTAACATTTTTGCAAGCCACCTCTAAGTAAAAATAGACATTGCAAGAAACTGTTGCTGCTCTGAGTTTATTTTTCCATTCTTCCCCCATGTTATACAGCATATGTGATCATATACCATTGCTCTTTACTGTTAATTCTGTGACTAATTGTCCAGGTGTGCTGCAGGTTGCAACAAAGAAATAAAATGACATCTCAATGCTTCCGCTGTGGCACCACAAAAAAATATAACTCAGCATAATAATTGATAAGTGATTGGTTTATTGGAATTCAACATTAAGCCATTCATTCACACCTGCCCATTTCTGCCTATTTTTGCTGCTGTTTGTAATTTTTTGCATACCGGGTGCCTGGACGAGAGGCCAAATCATTTTTTTAACAAACACTTTCTGACAAATATGCAGAATAATAGATATATGATTAGACATCAAGAGACAAACCCTATGTACTAACCTTGATTCCTGCATGGAGACGTTAGTTCACTCTTCCATACATCATACACTTTTGCAGAATGTCATAATGCGTGCATAAATTTACAGACAAAAGAGGTTACATGAACTCAATCCCCCTTGAAGATTGTCATGTCGGGACCCCATCTTTGCAGCAGTGTCCTCACTGCGGTAACTGGCACCACAATGGCATCAAGAACTTACCCACTTCCTTTTGTGCTGAAGAACCTCTGGGTTGTCCAGTCTCTCTCTCTCTCTCTCTTGTTTCTGTTGCTGTCTAATGAGGCTGTGTGAAGTGCAGCTGGGGTGTCTGCTAGACATTACTGGTCTAAGTGTGACGCTCCGCCTCTTCTCCTGTGCCACACACCCTACAGAGCTGAAGTTTGAAGAGGGGGATTGGTTGAAAATGCAAGGGGAAAGCTCATCTATCTTTCCCGGACAGATGAAAGAGTGAGCATGCCAGGCAGCCCGCTCTACTCTGTTGCATTCAGCCCTAACAATGACATCTGCCAATATAAATAATCTTCAGGAAGATATTGGACTCCTCTTTCTGGGACTTCAGTAGTCTTTCACTTTTCTCCCATGCTCCTTGGCCATGCCCCATAATCCTTCATCTTGTACTTGTGATAGAGTGACATCATGTGTCCATCTCTCTTCATTGCATGGGGGAGAATTGGTGAAAAGAACATGAGGGTACCCCTCTCTGAACCCCCTTTGCCTGTTGTTTTTTCACATTGTTCACGCTCTTTGTGCCGCAGCTTGTTCTGGTCTGATGACTGCCAACAACCTGCCAGTTCATCCATGTGAATCTCATGGAAATCAGATTATGGTATATCCACAAATATAAGGTATTTTTTCATATAAGAACATTTTTAGATGTCTACAAAGCTAATTCGGAAGTTTCAAGAGGAAATCGTCTGAACAGAGTAGCTCCGAGTTTTTACCATTCAGAGCAAAACATATTTTATAAATAAATATAATAATGTAAATATTTATAATGTAAATATAAATTAAATAGATAAACTAAAATGAAAGCAATTGAAAAAGATGACTGCATTTATGAATATAAGGAATTGTACTGAATGAGAACTGAAGAATATTAAAATGGGATTTGTCAATCAAAAGAACTGGCAAGAGATTCAGGATCAACAGTTTGTCAACCAAAGGTGACAAAGAAACCTGAAAATCAAAAGCCAGAAAAAGAATGCATTTCTCTAATTGGATTAATGCAGCATATATGAAGATGCTGACAAATTCTACACATACCCAATGAAGATTAACTGAGAAATTCTGCACATACCCAAAGATACATACCTCTTTCTACCAATAGAAGTGTATATCTGTAGCTCAGTGTTGAACTGTGGAGTGTTTGGTGGTTTCTGAACATGTTTATTTTCTTGCAGACGCTTCATTACTCGGCTACGCATTGTTACCTATACAGATAATCAAATATCTGCAAGGAAACAAACAAGTTCAGACACCCCCAAGGACTTCACTTTTTTAGAGGAAATCCATGAATTTCTTTATCCCTTTCATATATTTTAGCGGTAGGCTCTGCTTCTTTACAATGTAAGTGGACTTCTGCCTTTACTTTACTTTTTACTTTTCTACTACTCAGTTGGCTACCATTTTCTCTTCTTCTGTTGGAAGATGCACTCTGTGATTGTACATCATGTATTGCCAGTCCTTGATTTAACGGCCATATGTCCTGAGGGGGATGAGAAATGTTGTTGAGGTGCGCAATATGAAACATGGACTGTGAGTCAGATGAAAGACGAGCAGCTTCTAGTTGAGGAATTTCACATTTAACTTCACTCCTTTCTTTCCTTCTATCTTTTTTCCCTCATCAGGAAAGAAATCCAGAAAGGAGGAAGGGACCAAAAAAATAATCATGACGTATTTTCTGATTTACAATACTATCAGCCATTTTTCTGAAAGTATCTAAAATTCCAATCTAGGACTAAAAATTTAGTCTTCTGAGCTTGTGCTGGAGAATTCTCTCTACTGGAATGTGCATCTAAAATTCCCCTCAAAATGTCACAAATATATATAGTAAGAACGAAGTGTCTTTTCCAAAATTTCCATCAGGGCTTGAGATGGCATTAGCATTTGATAGGTGGATTATTTTCTTCCTAAGCAGGAATCGGCTGTGTTTCAGTTTTATCCTGGCTTTTGGAAGAGTAGCAACCATTTCTCACTTCCAAAACTTAGAACCTATATTGCTGGTTCTCAGCACACTTGGATAAACCAAACAGGAAACATAATAAGATGAGTTTGTTCTACTTTTTTGGGAAGACTACATTAATCTTTCAAGACTACAGAATCTTGCAAGTCTGAAGGTACAAGCTTCCTGCTGTCTCTTTTAACTGTCTGACCAATTAGGGCAGAGCTTTCCTAGGTTTCTTCCTCTGACTGTTAAGCCTTGGGCCCTCCTTTCTCTTCTCTGATGGTTTCCTAGGCAGTATCTTTTTCCCTCATCCCCCAAGGTCATCCACACATTCCTTTAGGCTGGCAGTCTTGTTGGTCCATCTCACTTCTATCCTTAGCTTAGATCCCTTCCCTTTTTTTTTTTGCTTTGCACTAAAGCAGGTCACAGTCTCTCTCAAGAAGTGTTAATCCTATCATTCAGCTGGTTAACACAACAGCAGGTGGATGGACATATTCCCAAGGTGCAGAGTGTGGGCAGATGGTTCTGTCCATGCAAGAGGCCCAGAAAAGTAGTAGTCATCTTTGATGAAAACGTGATTTGGCTAAAAGAAATAGAAGTAAAACTTTAAACCTAAATGTCAGTGACTTGGCACAGTCTTTGGTTACTCCTTCAGTTTTAAATACTACTGTGTCTTAGCAATGTATTCCACTTTGTGCCAAAATGCAATAGTTCCAGCTTTGGAAACATATTTTCATCCCTGCTCTTATTTGGAAACAGACTAACATGCAAGTATAAGAGACTCTAACACAGGGGTTCCCAAACTTGGCAACTTTAAGACTTGTGGACTTCAACTCCCAGAATTCTCCAGCCAGCATAGCTGGCTGGAGAATTCTGGGAGTTGAAGTCCACAAGTCTTAAAGTTGCCAAGTTTGGGAACCCCTCTAACACAATAGTTTCAATGTAGCTTGTTGTCTTTCTTCATATTATGACACAATTAAAGGTTCTATTCCTTCCAAGGGCCAATCTTATTCTAGGAAAGCATGCTAGGGAGGAGAGGTTAAATCTCAAAGTAAGCAGCTGTACCCTTGTGTGAGTTGTGGCCTTCCTCATTTTTTTTGTCCAGACACCTGTGATTCACACACTTCAGTCTTTATTTATCCTATATAATAATCCATTATACCCACACACATATATCTACACACACACAGAGCTCTCCAAATCAGCAATTTTATCAAGTTTTGTGAGAGAAATGGATATTAGCCAGTGATTAGAAACAGGTGTGTGTGTGTGTGTGTGTGTGTGTGTGTGTGTGTGTGTACCACTCACCATCTTCAGGCTTGTGCTTTCGGCTTTGCGCTTGTGCAAGCAAAGCTTAATCGAAGCTGCTGTCTCTCTACAAATATTGATGGGGAGGTGTGGCGTGCTGGCTTTGTTGTTGTAAGCGGGTTGGCTGGCTGTGTTGTTCCTTCAAGAATCAACTAATCAAGAAGTAACAACACAGCCAGCCAACCCACTTACAGCAACAAAGCCAGCACGTCACACTTTGCTCGCACAAGCACAAAGCCGAAAGCACCAGCCTGAAGATGGTGAGCGAGACCTTGTCGAAATGTTGCCAAGGTACTCTCAATCTTACATGAGAAAAGACCCGAATATGCCGTGTGTGTGTGTGTGTGTGTGTGTGTGTGTGTGTGTGTTGGTCTTGTTGTATTCGGGTCTTTTCCGGTGTAAGATTGAGATCTTACAATCTTAATAATAATAATAATAATTTTATTTATAACCCGCTCTCTCTCCCCAAAGGGACTCGAGGCAGAATCTTACACAGGAAGAGATCTGAATACAAGACCAGCATACCTACACCCATGAAAATCTCTGAATACACACACACACACACACACACACACTGTGCCACAACACCCTGGTATGCTTCAAATATGGGAGGGAGCAGAACTGCTTCCCTTTTCTGTCTTTTGGCTCACCCTAGGAGCCATCCGGGCAGAAAGCTATTTTTTCATTGCCTTTGTTATATTTGTGTTACATTTGTTGTGATAAATAAATAAAGGGAGATGAGCCAAAAGACAGAAAAGGAAAACAGCTTGCTTCCTCCCTTAATTGGGGCTTACCAGGGTGTTTTGACACAACTACGGACCTCCGCCCCTTCCGTCAGAAATTAAAAACACACTTTTTCTGCTTGGCCGGCCTAGGTTAGTCTCTACCTCAGGGGTTAGGGAATGTTAATTTTAAAAATGGGGATTTTAGTGCAGGGACAATTAGATTTAATCTGTTTTTACTGTATTTATTTATGTATATATTTTATGTTGTTTTAATTTTTCCCTGTGCACCGCTCCGAGTCCCCCTGGGGAGAGGACGCGGTATAGAAAAATAAAATTATTATTATTATTATTATTATTATTATTATTATTATTATTATTATTATTAGTATTAGTATTAGTATTAGTATTAGTATTAGTATTAGTATTAGTATTAGTATTAGTATTTACTTATTCCCCTGGCTCAGCTGATCAGGAGGACAACCTGGTGACTTAGTGGCTAAAACATCTGCCTAACATGTAATACAGCCCCAGTTCAAATCCCAGTAAGGGTATCGCTAGTTGATGAGAGCTAAATAGCTTGAAATAGATCTATACTAGTCTCCCTTGTTTGTTTATTTATCAACACAAACGTAAACATATATATTTGTATGTATGTATGTATGCATGTATGTATATGTATATGTATATCCCTTCAGTGCATAAGAGGGAGAATTTAAAAGGGAATTTCTGCCTTCATATAATCAATTGGGTATCAGTATAGAACCAATCTATGTAAAATGTACAAATCTGCAGATTCTGTATAATTTGTTAACCTGGATTATTATTCTCAAATTCTATATATAATCCTCATTTTATGACCACAATTCACTCATTGGTCACCATGGTGATTTAAGAATGAGTCACCACAATTGTTAAACAAATCACATGGTCACTGAGTAAATCTTGTAGTCATAAGTCTGAATCCATCTTATCAAGTGAGTGTTTTTTGCTGAAAATAGCAAAAAAAATTATCACAAAACATGATCGGGTGACTATAGAATGTAGCAATCATTGTAAATTCAAGCCAGCTGTGAAGTACCCCAAATGTGATCAGGTCGCCACCATGGGGGGATGGTAACTTCAAGGATGGTAATAACTTTTTTTGAATTAATTGTAACTTCAAATGGTCGTTAAGCAACCGGATGTAAGTTGAGAACTATCTTAGTTGCACTTTTCTGCAGAAAGAGTTTCAACGTGTAAATAACACAGTATGTATGACTGTGTGGATTATTCTAGTCCACTCTAGATATGGACAGAGCAAGAATACAAGCATGGATCTAACTCTAGTTTCTTTATTACTGTCCCTTGTAATATATTATATCACAAATCCCATTATCCATAGTCAGCCTCTGAATACAAGTAAGCTGAAGGACAGATGTATGGACACTTTTCTCTTTGTGCCACCAAATGTTTGTGTCATGATTCCTTTATGACAAATTATGTTAAAACATAAAAAGCTGACTTGCTTGCAACTCTATATTTAGGGACTCTGATTAAATATATTGCTCTGAGCAAGGCAGAAGAGGTAGCAAGTATATAAAATTATGCATAACCTAAGAAAATAGACTCATCCAACAAAGCTAAATGGAGAAAAGACAATGACATTCTGAGAAGAGACATTTTAAATCTGATTCAACACAGATGTTAGGGTGAGTTTTATTCTCATCCTGGCTACAGCCCAAGTATCTGTCCAAGTGAATTTCTTCCATTCTCTCATAGAGGACATGCCATTTGGTATTAACACAAAAGAAAGTTTCTATTAATTAACTGAGAAATATAACACCATGCCTTCACACATTCATCCTCCTGCTGCCTTCAGAACTGAAAGAATCTTAGTAAAGTTACAGATATGTTGCGGAAAGATTTATAATTAATCTCATAAAATGGGAAATGAACATTACAGTACAGCCCAAAAGTTAGAAGATAGTATCATCTATGTCATTTTTGTGGATGACTGTTAATTAAATTATGAAACAAGAAGAATGTTAGGTTTTTAACACAGCATAAGATTTTGTAGGCCATAATCTGTATTTCTTTTACATTATAATAAGTATCTCCTTTCTTACTATAATGCCAAACAGCATCTATAATGTACCTAAAGAGCTCTCTTTCTTGGTACTAGTTCTAAAATTCAGGGGTGGGTGGGTGTTGAAGGTTCTGCAACTAGACTTTCATAGATCTCAGTTTCAATAAATCCTGAATAAAAATACCTATGGAACAGGGACTTTCCCCAGCATCTGAATACTGTCAATCAAAAGATATTAGGCAATGATTCCGTTTTCCCAATTTTAGCAAGTGTTTTTTAATGTTTTGAGATTTTTCTAGGAAAATAGATTGTGTGTTTCCTGCCTAAGGCTTCCTGCCTAGGCAGGGGGTTGGACTAGAAGACCTCCAAGGTCCCTTCCAACTCTGCTATTGCATTGTATTGTATTGGTATTGTATTGTATTGTATTGTGTGTGCGCACACATGCACATGGAGGAAGAAAAAAGGAAGATACTGTGCAAAAACATAAACAGTTATCTATGAGAAATGCCATCTGGATTCCTGTTTCTTTAATGTATCCATATGCTGAAGCACCCCATGTTTCTGCAGTGTTGTCTTCATAATACTTCTTGTTTCAGAGCACCACATCTTTGCTTTTGATACTTTTATATGCCTTCACACTTGCCTTGAAACAAGGTAATTTCTTGTTGATCAACTTTCATGCTTTTTCAAATTTTTTCTATGCTTGTCTTTCATGGCCATTGTCAGCCTATGAATTCATTACCCATTAATTTAGCATATTTGTTTTGAAAGTTTGTTTTATTTTCTCAATACTATCCAGATCTTTTTCTATGGCTAGCCATGAATCTGTAAGCTTTCCCCTTTCTGTGCCTCATCAAATTTAATTCCTGAAAACAAAGACAGTTTGTGAGTTCTCTATAGCTATAACTTTTATTGGAATTAAATAAGCATAAAGCAATGGTGCATTAGACAGAAAATATAATGCCTCAAAATCAGCCATTTAAGCTCAGTAGCAGAGCAAAGAATTACATTTGTTTCATAAGTTCAGAATGTTATACTGCACCTGGATATTTGTTGCTATTGGAGTATTATCAGTTGCATGGAACTAAATTTCAAGTTATGGATGATGGCTAATAAGGTAGTTCTGAAAAGCTCTGCCCCACCATCACAGTCATACCCTCAAGCTGGACCTTGAAGAATACAATTTAATTCTGTGAAATACCCATACATTAGCAATTTGAATGCTGCATTATTAGCTGCTATTCAAAAATGTAAAAGATTCTTCCATCTTGTATGCATATTTCCCAGTTGCTGCACAGGGGGTGAATTGGCTCTGGAGGTTTTCCTGAGCAAGTTCACATTTCCAGAATACTTTTAAAACTCTTGGTTTGGAATTTAATGGTTGAGATTGAACTGACATTGTGCTAATAGAAAGTTTTGTACTTTATTTTGTACTCTGTTTTGCTTTCAACTGTTGCTTTCACCTGGATCTGTTCAATAGGGTTACTATATACATTGAATTCAATAAATATTAACCAACATTGAAGTTTACTGATATCTGGGAGCGCGTTTTCACATTTTTGCAGTGTGTGTTTGTCATTAGGGTCACATTCCCTTAATCACTGAGGGAAAATACTGTAGTTCCATCATAGACCTTCCTCAACCACATAAAATGCCCCAAGCTAAACCTTCCATTTAGTTCAGGCAGATTAACTTGATCACGACATGGAATGTGTGACAGTCCAGTGGGCTGTTTGTTGATCCATCAGTAGCTGAGGTCACTGCAAAAATTTTCAATTAGCCATTGAAGGATCTGGATAGCGTGTTACCCTGACAGCTGTCTTGACCTGGGTTGGGTGTTGTTGCAGAGGGGGTGAACTGGCTCAGAAGGGTGACTGAAGTTCTGTTCCCAGTGTTGTAATCACTTCTAATGTGATTTTTCCCTGTGAACATTTAAAACATGCATGTGGGAAAGCAAGCCCAGAAATGGTCAAAAGTGCACATCTTAATAACAGACAGAGGGCCCTGGGAAATTTCCCTGCATGGAATTTTTCAGAATGGGCTTCTATTTATGTTAAATGATCTTGGTCACTATGACTTTGGGGTGGATTGCTACAAGGTGTAGCAAAAAATTAAATACAGTGGTACCTCGGTTCATGAACTTAATTCGTGAACTGACTCTGGTCGCGAACCGAATTGGTTGTGAACCGAGGCACAGTTTCCCATAGGGTTTAATGTAAATCCAATTAATCCGTTCTGATCTTTCTTTTGGTTTTAATTCTTGAACTGACTCTGGTCGCGAACCAAATTGTTTGTGAACCGAGGCGGAGTTCGTGAACCGAGGCGGAGTTCGTGAACAGAAGCGGAGTTCGTTGAACCAGACCATATTTTAATGAACTTTTCTGTTCGTGAACCGAGGCGGAGTTCGTGAACAGAAGCAGAGTTCGTGAACCGGAGCATATTTTTACGAACTTTTCTGTTCATGAACCGAAACGGAGTTCGTGAACCGGAGCACATTTTGAGGAAAATTTCTGTTCGTAAACCGAATTGGTTGTGAACAGAGGCGTTCGTGAACCGAGGTACCACTGTACCATGTTATAAAGCACCAAACCTTTAAAAAGTTCCAGAAATTTCGTGAAGGATCTCTCTGTTGCAATAGGAATGGACTCCTGCTCATTTTCTCTCTCCCTTTTTTCACTGCCACTGCATGCACCAGCAGTTATGTTCATTTTTTTTTTCAGTTCCTTGTTATGAGCGCTTTTATTTTCCTACCAAAGATGCTCAGGTTTGGTTATTGATCAATGGTTGATTTAAGTATGCACTCTGATGAATTGATATTACATCAATTACCATATTTGTTTTTGCTTTTTTTCAGCAAAAACATTTTGGTTATGAGAATCTAACACTCGTGACAGATAAAAAAGAAATCAGTGCATATAAAACAAACCTAGAGCCGATAATTTATTTTTAGTGCCTTGGTTTGATTAATAGCAGGTTTCATTCAGAAAATAAGTAATAGGCTATGTTACCGGTTTGCATGGAGGTGGCTAGTAATGATGAAAAACTAACCGTAATGTTGCTTTCAAGCCTATTATTCTAGTTACTCTGCTTTACAACTGGAAAAGCTTATTTTTTAAATTTATTTTATTCATTAATTTGTTTATGTCACCCATCTACTCTGCAAAGTTTGGAGCTATTCAGTTTGTTTGATCTAAGGAGGAGTTAAGACTTTTTAAAAGTAGAACTACACTGAAGTTTTGATGTGGGAAAAGGATGGCAGTGAGCATCTAGTGCTTTTAAGGGTGTGCAAGAAAACGTAGGGACAACTGAATTTCCCAAAAGCTGAGACTGATCTATAAAACTTTTTTCCTCAGCCTATTTTTTTCCTCAGATGAATTGGACCTGCATATTTAAAATTGCCAGAAATGCAGGGGTAAAATCTAGCAGGTTCTGGAGAACCGGTAGCAGAAATTTTGAGTAGTTCGGAGAACCGTCAAATGCCACCTCTGGTTGGCCCAGAGTGGGGTGGGAATGGAGATTTTGCAGTATTCCTCCCCTGCCACGCCCACCAAGCCACCCCCACAGAACTGGTAGTAAAAAAAATGAATTTCACCATTGCAGAAAGGGTATGGAGGTTTATATATATTCGGTCAACAGAGAATTTATCCGCATATGAGGGTGAGTTCACCCATTGTTCCTGTACAGATTTCCCCCTTTGCAGGAGAGGAAATGGCATTACAACAATTGAGATATTGGCCAATTGTTATCTCTGGCAGTGATTCATTTTGCAAAATATAGCATGTCATTTTCTCTTGCTGGCCTTAATTTCCTGCTCACTTGCTCAAAGGGAGCATTATAAAATGTTATCATAACTCCAGTAAGGTTCTAGGCAGGGAGATTCTAGTTACTTGTTTAAATCTGTGCGGTGTCAGGCTGTGTTATGCAAAGCAGTCCCTTTGTATGCCAAGTATCTAATGGAGGTTTCCCATCCCCAGATTTCCCACTGTGAATTCTATATGTAGATAACTCGTAACCATAGAGTTATTTCAGCGTGCCGTGAAATCTGAGTTGTGTTCTTACAGTATGGAATTTGCATACTAGTGGACATAAGGTGTGACCAAGTGCTAAATTACACACGTCCTATGTTTGCCCATTGCAATATAGGTGGCGGTATTATCAATGTAGATATTAATTTTTTTAATCCTCTTTCCCCAGTTTAAATTAACAACACAGTTCCTGCTGAAGATCTGTATCTGTTATAAACTATTTTATTAAGAAGATATGATCATGTCTATAACCTGATGAACTATACTTTGTAGTATCAATAGCCATTTATTACTTCAACTATTAGAATTTTGTTGTCTTTAAATATCATTCTTAAGAAAGAAGAGTGAGAGGGTGCTCCTGCTTAATGGATTTTATATTTTATAATTTGATATAATCTAGCAAATTTTTTCAAAAATGCACATATGTCCTGTGCCATCTACATTCACTTTTTTTCTATCTGCCTGGGTTGGCTGCTCCAGTAATATATCTTTACCAATGGAAAACCAGTGGTGTTGCAATTTCATGCATATACTATTTGCAGCAATCAATCAATCAATCAATCAAATTCGGATTTATTAACCGCACCCTCTCCCCACAGGGACCCGGGGCGGTGCACAGGAGAAACTAAAAACAATATACAATAAATACAAAATACATACTTTAAAACATAATTAAACAGTGTTACCCGTGCTAAAAATGATTAAGAACCCATTAAAATGCATTTGGAATCAATAGACAGAGAGAATTATTCAAGGCCGGCCAGTCGAAAGAAATAGGTCTTCAATTTCGTACGGAAGGAGCGGAGGTCAGTGGTCGTTCTGATATCAGGGGGAAGGTCGTTCCAGAGGGCCGGGCCCGCCACAGAGAGAGCCCTTCCCCTGGGCGTCGCCCGCTGACAAAGTCTAGTGGACGGCACCCGGAGAAGTCCCTCTCTGTGGGAGCGAATCGGTCGTGAGGATGTATGGGGCAGGATCCGATCTCGCAGATAGCTAGGTCCCGAGCCATGGAGCGCTTTGAAGATGATGATTAGCACCTTGAAGCGCACCCGGAAGACGACAGGTAGCCAGTGCAGCTCGCGCAAGAGCGGTGTAACGTGGGTAAACCTGGTGGTCCCCATAATTGCTCGCGCGGCTGCATTCTGAACTAACTGAAGCCTCCGGGTGCACCTCAAGGGGAGCCCCATGTAGAGAGAGTCTGGTGATATGCTAGTGAAGTGGAGTTATACAAAATCCTAAATTATTTAGGTAGTAGGTAGTACGCAATATGGTACCTATTGTAAATCAAAATAGATATTTCTTGCTTGTTCAGTTTTTTTTCCTGCCTCCCTCCCGTCTATATTTCAGTTAATTTTTGTTCAAGTTCTCAGAAAGCTATAAATTCCTAGTCTATTTCAATAACTGACAAAATTGACTGTAACACTTTATAAATTCACAAGTGAAAAGTAAGCACCATTAAATAAAAAACCTTTGCTGAAAAATGCAATGCCTACACATGTAGCAGTGGGACAACTTTTAAGGAAATTATTTCCACAGCTTTGGGATGATTCAATATTTTAAATACAGATTAAGCAATAGATAAAGATCTCTCAAGATAAACTGTAATTTTGAAGATATTTAACTGTATTTTTTTAAGATATGTAATACTGATGTGCAAGTTTGTATTATTGTGTTGCATTAATAAATTGTTTCCTTGGAATATTAGATAAAATTATGAATGCTTCATTGTCTATCTTTCTCTAAATATAAATAATTCAAGTTAATCTAAATTGTTAAATATAGTCAGATGAAATTAAAATAAAGAAATTAATTAAGCATGTGTTTTCTGTGACAGATAAAATAATTTAGCTATCTATTCATAGAGAGATATTAATAGTCAGATATTAATGTCATGTTTTAAATGTAGTATTAGTATCATCTAATGGTATGAAGCCATAAAGGATAGCTTTTTAAAGTGGCCTCTTATATTTTGGACCAGATTCTCAAGTTCACTACAGAAAGGGTGAGCATAGCATCTTCCTTTTAAAGCATTCCGAAGCCTTCTCTTACCTCCTGCTGATAATAAATCACCAGCACACACAATAAAGTGCTCTCTTCCACCTACCCCCTTTCCATCTCATCCTTTTCCCTCCCAGCAGGTGCTAAGGGGATGAGAAGAACTGCAGGGGTGACCTAATGACTCCCTTTAGGATCCTTTCTGTAATTGCCAACTCTTGAGTATAGCCAGCTGCTGCTATTTCCAACTGAAAGTGCCTCTTGCCCTCTGAGGTCATTTTTTTCGAGTCATTGTTGTGGAATTTCCTGGCTTTCCTCCCAAGCTCTTGGCTTCTGTAATCCTACCAACACCAGCCTTGGAGATTTGGGCTTCAGTGAAGCAGGATATGGGTTTCTCGGCTCCATATATGTGCACCTCTTAGGCTTTCTTGTTGAGGTAGCCTTTAACACTATGTGTTCTTTGTGCAGATTTGTGTAGGTTTGCCATAATGTACAAGCAAAGTATTATCAGTTTTACCAGCCCAAATAAATGTATCTGATATACTAAATTGCTTTCACTTCATTTAATCTAGTTACTAGTTACTCTAGTTACTATACTAGTTTGCTTTTACTTCATTTAATCTAGTTACTATTACATCCCAACTATTTAACAATTTGCTTATTTCCCTCCACAAAGATTACATTTTGGCAGCAACTTTTGACAGTGTTGGCATTTTATGAACTCACGTTTAGTTTCTACAAGACATGTAAACCTGCATTATGTAATGACAGTTAATCATGAACAGATAAATCTATGAGCAACACAAACATGTGCATACACACACACACATACACACAGAATTGTGCCTTTTTCTGAAGGAATAATTCTGAACCTAGATCAATCCTGCTAGTTAATGAACAAACCACCATTGAGGTAACAGACATGTTTTATCAACACAGCACAACTACTTTCAACAATAAATTAAAGCACAGCAAATAATTATTTCTATCTTTATTACATGGAAGAGTACACACATTATCTATAATTAATATGACACACATTCATAAATACACAAACATGCACACACACATACATATGCATTTATTTTTATTATACTTTTTAAACAAAAGGATAAACATTAATACAAACTAATATAAATTAAGAAAGAAAGAAAAAAGAAAGGAGAAAAACAGAAAAGAAAAAAGCTATAGAGAAGTAGCATATATTCTTCATAGCAGTTATAAATAAAAAATAAGTTATCTCTCTAAAGTTGCATCACATTACTCTTTCTATAATCTGTCCTATTTTTAAGATAAAGAATAGATTTATTTGTATCTAAAATTTGTGTCCAAGAAGCCACAATGCAATTTTGCCAAAATGGCAAAAGTGACTATCTCCAGGTTGGTGAATGAAAGAGAAAATGTTTCATTCTCTTCCCCTTCCTCCCCATTTACTTAATTTATATGTAGAATATATATAGTATTCAGATGCCAAGATGTATCTATACCTACAAAGATCAGAATTGTGCAAGCAAGGACATTCACTGTGACACTTATAGAAACTAAAGTTGGACTAAGATAGAAAGAATGTTGATGCTTTTGAAGTTTGACCCTGGGCACAGTGGTCCAAAGTCCTTTTTTCTGATGAGAGCAACTTTTGCATCTCATTTCGAAACCAAGGACCCAGAGTATGGAGGAAGAATGGAGAGACAC
The DNA here is from genome assembly GCA_039707465.1 of Rhabdophis nuchalis. Classification (NCBI taxonomy): domain Eukaryota; kingdom Metazoa; phylum Chordata; class Lepidosauria; order Squamata; family Natricidae; genus Rhabdophis; species Rhabdophis nuchalis. The sequence goes on from CM077647.1 coordinate 143,326,989, forward strand.
ACACTGCAAGATGCTTGAAGTCCAGTGTGAAGTTTCCACAGTCTGTGTTGATTTGGTGAGCCATGTCATCTGCTGGTGTTGGTCCCCTGTGCTTCATTAAGTTCAGGGTCAATGCAGCCATCTACTAGGAGATTTTGGAGCACTTCATGCTTCCTTCTGCAGATGAGCTTTATGGGGATGCTGACTTCATTTTCCAGCAGGACATGGAACCTGGCCACACTGCCAAAAGCACCAAAACCTGGTTCAATGACCGTGGGATTATTCTGCTTGATTGGCCAGCAAACTCGCCTGACCTGAACCCCATAGAGAAAGATGAGATACATGAGACTGAACAATGCAGAAGAGCTGAAGGCCGCTATTGAAGCATCCTGTTCTTCCATAACATCTCAGCAGTGCTACAGGCTGATAGCTTCCATGCCACACCGCATTGAGGCAGTAATTGCTGCAAAAGGAGCCCAAACCAAGTACTGAGTACATATGCATGCTTATACTTTTCAGAGGTCCAATATTTTTCTATGTACAATCCTTGTTTTATTGATTGTATGTAATATTCTAATTTTCTGAGATTGTGGATTTGGGGTTTTCATGAGCTGTAAGCCATAATCATCACAATCATGACAAATCACGACTTGAACTATCTTGCTTTGCATGTAATGAGTCTTATCATATATTAGTTCCACCTTTTAAGTTGCATTACTGAAATAAATGAACTTTTGCACGATATTCTAATTTTTCGAGTTACACACACACACACACACACACACACACACACACACACACCACCACCACCACCACCACCACCACCACCATTCTAGCCATCGTCTACTATCTTCTGCATATTTCCAAACAATATGGTTATATCCATCCATTCATCCATCCATCCATCAGCAAGAAATCTGTATGTAAGACCAAAATGCAAACTAGCTCTCCCTGTTTATATATATTTAAATTTAGGTACAGCAATCTACATATTTGCCAATTTCATCAGAACAGAAAAACTATGTTTTTGTGGAGCCTTTTCAATTTTATAAATTGAAATCACTTGTACCTCCTTGAAGTTGCTATTCACTGCAGCTAATATTTTCAAGATAGAGAGGAGTTAGTGGGTTGGGCTGAGATAGAGCAACTGGCCTAAGGTCACCTGGTGAACGTCCATGGCAGCTAGACAAGAAACTTGCTTTTTCTGTCTGAGTTGTACATCTTAACTACTCTACCATGTTCACTCTTTACTTAAGTCTGTTGATGCAAGGACCAAATATGTGATACTTTTCAAGGCATATGTAGATATTGCTGAGTTTCAATTCTGGTACATCTTAATGATTTACAAATAGAAGAAAGGGTGCTAAAGGATGGTTTCCATGCTGGAAATTCTAAGCCTCAAGAAACATTGTTCATTCACTTCACTTTTTCCCCCTTAATAAAAGGTAATGGTAAGAAAATAGATGAAAGTACTGGATGGAAAATAAAGGACTACAGTAAGCTTAAGTTAAATTCTCCTAGAAAGCATAAATGCTTTTGAGTAGGCCAACATTAAATTTAGAATATGCCTATTCCCATACAATTGTATGAATGAAGCAGCAATCAAATGTTGAGTTTATATATACGTTAAAAAATGATATGCCAATTTGTGCCAGATGAGGGCAGTAAGTATTTTCATACAGTACACTATGTTATTTACTGCACATATTCCGACCTTCAAAATAAGGGAAGGGAAAGGGCAAGGGAGGGAAAGAAAGGAAAGGAAAGGAAAGGAAAGGAAATGGCAGTTATGCTGATGTTAAAAATATATATTAAAGCAACAAGCTAAAGCAAGGTAATGTGTCTAAACGCACAGAAATAATTGTATTAAAAAGAGACAGGTGATGGAATATTGCCTGTAATTCAAGACTTCAGTGTAGCAGAATCTACACTGGAATTCCTTTTATCTAAAGTGATATTCACTCTCTTCAGAGTACTATTATTCAAGATAAGGACTTTTTTATATGGGCTCTTTCCATTTTTTTCAGATGGAGATGTGAGATTGGCAAAGAAAGAAAGAAAGAAAGAAAGAAAGAAAGAAAGAAAGAAAGAAAGAAAGAGAAATAAATCAATCAATCAATTAATCAATCAATCAATCAATCAATCTACAAACTTGTAGTGACCCTACTCCACACTAATGGACACCAGTGATTTTTTTTAAAATAATGCATTAATTAAACCATCATGATTTTCAGGTTTATATAGACAAACCTTAACAGCACTCTCACATGGTATCTTTCCCCCCCCCCCCAAAGCAAAAATTGAGTGCCAAACGATAATAAAATGTATCTTTATCTAAAATGGGAACTTTTGGTTGGATTGATGGAAAAATTGCCAGTATGTGAAGCTCCCTAAATGAATTCAGCATAATGTCTGAAAAGGTGTGAGTCAAAACCTGATTTTGATTTGGGGCAACTGCCTTGAAAAGCCCTTGCAAAAGATTTCAAAGTGGTTTGCCATTGCCTCCTTTGTAGGATGCAGAACAAGTGACTGGCTGGACGCAGCTGTCCTTGTGATTTACTTGAAGAAGTAAAGAGGATCTGTAATCAAAGAAAAGCTATAGCTTCCCAAAATCTCAAATTCCTTTTGTGGCCAATTTTCTTCTGTGCTTATAACAAACTAGCTTATCTGCACTGAACAAAAATAGGAGAAAAAAGTTATAGCCTATATTGTCATCTTCCATTTGATCTCCTTTGCTTTCATATACATTCTTTCATTTTTTCTTCTTTGCAGGCATAATATACATTAAAAAAGAGAAAAAGGCCTGAAGATGCCTTTTTTTGATTGCGAGTGCTAAAATTGACTGACTAAAAGATAGTTAGGATAAAGATTGGTTTGCTGAAATAAAGTACTGAAAAGAAAAATGGCCAAGCATGCAATTTGAGTATTATGATTAAGGGGGGAAAGGAATTCTTAACAGGTTTTGACTCCTTTTCTGGGTCACTTCTTAAAAACTAAGAATCTCTAAATTACCAAATTATGTAAATGTTTAGTGATGTCTGTGGATCTAGATTTCACATTACATAGATGAACTTTATCGGAAGGTATACAAAATAAATAAGTGTAATAAATAAATGGAAAACTAGAACAAATATGTATTTCCCAGATCCATATTATGCATCCTTTTGGTCTCACAACATTGTAATTTACATTGTAATTTACAGTGAGCATCTGTCTGCCCTGGACGAGTTCAAATCACCAGGATCGGATGGATTACACCCCAGGGTTCTGAAGTAACTGGCAGACGAGATCTTAGAACCACTGAACTATATCTTTCAGAGATCCTGGAGCACCGGGGAACTGCCAGAAGACTGGAAAAGAGCCGATGTGGTTCCCATCTTCAAAAAAGGGGGAAAAAAATAGATCCAGGAAACTATAGACCCAACAGCCTGACCTCAATACCAGGAAAGATTCTGGAAAAGATAATTAAGCAACAAATAAGCGAATACCTAGAAGCAAACACAGTAATAGCCAAAAGCCAACATGGGTTTGTCAAAAACAGAACATGCCAGACTAATTTAATTGCATTCTTTGACAAAGTGAAAAAATTAGTGGACCAGAGGAATGCTGTCGATATAATTTACTTGGACTTCAGTAAGGCATTTGATAAAGTAGAACATAACCTACTATTAGATAAAGTAGAAAAATGTGGGTTAGACAGCATCACCATCAGATGGATTCGCAACTGGCTGAACAACCGCACTCAACGTGTAGTCCTCAATGGAACTGCATCTACATGGAAGAAAGTATGCAGTGGAGTACCCCAAGGCTCTGTTTTAGGCCCAGTACTCTTCAACATCTTCATCAATGATTTGGATGAGGGGATAAATGGGGAACTCATCAAATTTGCAGATGACACCAAGATGGCAGGAATAGCCAACACTCCAGAAGATAGGTTTAAGATACAGAAGGATCTTGACAAACTTGAACATTGGGCACTATCTAACAAAATGAAATTCAATTGTGAAAAAAGTAAGGTTCTACATTTAGGCAAGAAAAACAAAATGCACAGGTACAGTATAGGTGGTACCTTGCTCAATAGTAGCAACTGTGAGAGGGATCTTGGAATCCTAGTGGACAACCATTTAAATATGAGCCAGCAGTGTGCAGCAGCTGCCAAAAAAGCCAACACAGTTCTAGACTGCATAAACAGAGGGATAGAATCTAGATCACGTGAAGTGTTAATGCCACTGTATAGTGCCTTGGTAAGGCCACACTTGGAATACTGCATACAGTTTTGGTCGCCACAATGTAGAAAAGACGTGGAGACTGGAAAGAGTGCAGAGAAGAGCAACCAAGATGATTAGGGGACTGGAGGCTAAAACATATGAAGAACAGTTGCAGGAACTGGGTATGTCTAGTTTGATGAAGAGAAGGACCAGGGGAGACATGATAGCAGTGTTCCGATATCTCAGAGGGTGCCACAAAGAAGAGGGAGTCAAACTATTCTCCGAGGCACCTGGGGGCAGGACAAGAAGCAATGGATGGAAACTAATCAAGGAGAGAAGCAACTTAGAACTAAGGAGAAATTTCCTGACAATTAGAACAATTAACCTCTGGAACAGCTTGCCTCCAGAAGTTGTGAATGCCCCAACCCTGGAAGTCTTTAAGAAGATGTTAGCCATTTGTCTGAAATGGTATAAGGTTCCTGCCCACGCAGGGGGTTGGACTAGAAGACCTACAAGGTCCCTTCCAACTCTGTTATTGTATTATTGTATTATTTCTCCATTAATTACATTTAATTCAACTTGAATTTATCATATTTGCTTTTACATGGCAGGACTGTAAAGATGCGCTTATAAGACTAAGTTATTTGCAGATTTGCTACTGTTATGGAGAGACTAAGCAAGCTATGGTTCCTCCTCTGAGGGTCTTAAGGAGCTGTTGGTATGGTAAAAATTTGTAAGGTTATCTAAATATGCCTGTGTTTATGTTCTGCTGAGATGACACTCCCAGTATGAGACAGTAGCTCATCATTCGTCCTTCATTAGCTCATATTATATTTCAAATGAATTCTAGAAAGTTTAGAGCTTCTGTTCTCTTTAGATCAGCAGGCTGGGGGATTCCAGGCGTTGAACTTCACACAGCTTAAAGTGGCTGAAGTTGAGAAACCCTGCTTTAGATCAAGAGTAGACAATTGATGTTGGCTTAAGAACCAAGCAGCATTTCATTCAGCAAGCCAGTAACTACACTTCAAAAGCAGGATCACATTTGTGTTTGTAAATACACACAATATATATTTTATATTTGTTCTTTTTTGTAATTGTTATGCAAAATTGTTCCCAAGGTTCCCCCCCCCCTTTATTATTAGAGAGGATACCAAGAATCTTTTCCCAGTGTTTTTGCTCCCACCAATGTCCCTCTACTTGGTTCAGTCTGAGCCAAGAATGGGTATTATGGCAATTGGTGCCTAGCATGGAACAGACAGACCCTCCCTTCCTGATTGCAAAAGTGAGAGTTTATGGTCGACAAAGCTGTTGTGGATAATATTATGGAAAGTCTTTATAATATCCATAAGACCTTCTTTGTGATCAGCTGTCATGCCCTGGCCAGTTTCTATCCTCTTTTGAGATGAATCTGGCCACATACTGTCTTTTGGCTGAACAAGAGGACACAACGATCCTGCTGTTTATGGAACATGATACAAGCTCTCAACTTGTCATCATCCAGCCAAGCTGGTAAAGAGGAAGGCTTATATAAACTGGCCTAAAGATCCAGGGCCCCAAATTTTCCTTTGGACAGTATCAGCAACATGGTGTTAGGGATCAAGAGATTTAAGTATTTTACGTTCTGAGACCATGGTGTGATTTTATTTATACTCGCATCTGAAGAGCCTAATTTAATTTTTGTTCCATCTTTCCTTCAGAAGCTTGATGGTTCATGGAAGTCCCTTTTCTAATATATTAAGCACATAAGCATCTTTCTTGTTTAATACCCAGCTGATAAACCAGGCTTTGTAACAAAAGCAATCAAATTAGAGTCATGTACAAGTATCTGAGCTACTTCAGTCCATCCTAAAAACATTATCCAATATACAGATTGTTTCATCACTAAGCAGAAGAGGTTTCAGGTAATACATATTTTAATATGTTACTATCTGTGTGAGAACCAATGTATGTAGCAAATAAAATGCTTTAACTTGGGGGGAAAAGAATAGTCTACACAAATCTACAAGTAGGCCAAGCTAATAAGATTTGAAATAGTTGACACTCTAAATGAGTGGTGATGTTTGTCTCCTAATTTTGACCATTCTGTTGATTTGGTCTACAAAAAGCAGATACTGGGATTCTCCCAAATTCACCGTGGTGAGCTAGTGTATCTTCAAGCATGAAATACAAAAGAAGGTATTTTTCTAGAGTTAGCTTAACCTATTATCAAATTACTTTAAAAAATTAGTAGTGCTAAAAAAAACTAATTAAAGGTGTATTAAAAAAAAATACATCTAACGAACAAAACAGAAGTTACACCCTTTTCCTTCCTGTCTTGTGGACACAACCAGGGTGAAATGCAGTTATCTCTTTTTATAATCTCTTCAACACAAATTTGCCTTATCTTTCCTGCCCCAAACCAAGCTGCCTGCAATCCCATCAAACAAAGGTGCAGAAGCCTGCTCACCAGCTCAGAGTATAACCAAGGGCAGGTTCCTTGGAAGGAAATGGCTACATTTGGACGGAAATGGCCTTCCGTCTGAAATTAAAAACATATCTTTTCTGCTTGGCCGGCCTAGGTTAGTCTCTCTCTATGGGGTTTTAGCTGTTTAAGTGGGAATTTTAGTATGTAAATGGGTATTTTAGCACAGGTATCGTTTAATTTGTTTTTAATATGTCTGTATATTTATTGTATATTTATTGTTTTAGTTTCCCTGTGCACCGCTCCGAGTCCCTATGGGGAGAGGGAGCGGTCAAGAAATTAAATAATAATAATAATAATTATTATTATTATTATTATTATTATTATTATTATTATTATTATTATTATTATTATTATTATTATTATTACACAGAGAACCTCCAACCCCTCCCCCACCAACTGATGACTCCAATATTCCATTTACCTCACAATGAACTTTCTCAGCTGCAGCTGTCCTCTTTGAAGGCCAACTTGATTTTTTTTAAAAGAACAGAAATAACCTCAGATACACTGATAAAGTCCTGCCTAACTTCCCTAAACTAGCCAGCAAATCAATCCCAAGATTACCGCCTTGCAGATTCAATTTCCCAACTTCTTGTCGTCGTCGTCCTCCTCCTCCTCCTCCTCCTCCTCCTCCTCCTCCTCCTCCTCCTCCTCCTCCTCTGCATTTCCTCTTCTTAATAGTAATGGTACCTTCCTCACACTTCACCTGAAAGCCCATGCTTTTGGCTGCAGGCATTAGTAGATGATAATACCTATTGCTAAAGGCCTTCTATTCATATAAGTGAAGTATAATATAGATTGTGGGGGTGGTATTTTAAATTAAAGATTCTGTGAGACTTAACATTCCCATTTTGAATTTTAAGTCTTTCCCACATTGCCAACACTACCATCCTGAGCTTAATATTTTCTACTTCATTCCCAGTGCTATAATCTTGACACCACTGCTCTTCCTCTATATGGCCAAGTAGCCGAAAATATTGCCTCTATGAGTGTTAAGGCCAAATATGATGCATTTGGTTCTGGATTAACATGTTCTACATATCCTAGCAACTGTAGCTTGTAAATCACAATGGCAATAGCAATAGCACTTAGACTTATATACTGCTTCAAAGTGCTTTACAGCCCTCTCTATTGGTTTACAGTGTCAGCATATTGCCCCCAACAATCTGGGTCCTCATTTTACCCACCTCAGAAGGATGGAAGGCTGAGTCGACCTTGAGCCTGGTGAGATTAGATCTGCCAAACTGCTGGCAGCTGGTGATCAGCAGAAGTAGCCTGCAGTACTGCACTCTAATCACTGCACCACCTTGACAATTCTTATTGAGTTGTGAACAAGTTTTGGTTCAGCAAATATGTTCAAAAATTGTGGTGCTAGGGACAATCCTTACCAATCTGACAGCATATGAGATATTTAATTATAGATTGTTCATTTAAAAATATATTTTAAACCTGGAAATCAGTTGAACTGTCAGGTAAAATGAATTATTGCAAGAGTGTGTGTATTAAACCTGGTCAGGAAATATCACTGGAGTTCTGATGACTGCATTCATGCACATACTCGCAATATCAATTCAATAGTCTTGGCAACAACACTGAAGTGATTTAATACTGTTTTTTCCCTCTAGAACAGGGATCTGCAAAGTTGGCCCTTTTAAGACTGGTGGACTTCAATTCCCAGATTCCCCAGCCAGCCTTGCTGGCTGGGGAATTCTGGGAGTTGAGGTCCACCAGTCTTAATAGGGCCAAATTTGCAGACCCCTGCTCTAGAGTTTATAAATATGTCATCCAACCTCTGTTTAGTTTTTTTAGGATAACCCAAGGTCAGCTAGGTGTTGTCACAGTAAGTGACAACTATTAATTTATCGAAGAATAGCATTTATGTTAGGACTCAGTTAAAATTTTGTCTTTTCCACTCACATTTTCTTTTTGATGTTCCCTTTACCGTCTGATTTTTGATGTGTCAATATATCACAGCAGCCCTTGTCTCAATGCAAGGGGAAAGTTGAAAGTGTGACACCTCCTGCAATGCATTCATTCTGTGGCATCCTTTGTTGGAGGACAGTATAGTGTGTGTTACATGATAAAAAAGGAGGATGACACAGGCCAGACTAGCTGCCCAAACTGCATTCTGGATAAACTTCTGAAACAATTCTAAACAGCACTGATCATTGCTTGGAATATTGCTAGGAAATAAGGAATTGCAAGTGTATAGTATTTTTTAAAGAACAAATTCAGTTGCTATTCTAGCAGAAAAAGAGCAATAGATGCAAAGATATGATTTATTTTATACTAACTGGATACCCATGGTCCACTATAAAACTATGTGATCGGACTTGCTAAACCGACACTTACAGCTTGAAAATTAATGAGTAGCTATAATCGGCCTTTCCTCTCCCCTTCTCTCCCTCAGGCTTGCCCCAAAGAAGCTTCTCGTCTCAATTCCCCTTCTCTCCCTCAGATTTGCCCCACAGAAGCCTCTTCTCTCCTATCCTCCTTCTTTCCCTCAGGCTGGTCCCATTGATCCTCTTCTATTTCCTTATCTCCCTCAGGCTTTCCCCACAGAGACCTCACCTATCTTATCCCCTTCTCTCCCTCAGTCTAACTCCTTAGCATCAGAGCATTTTTCAGATGGGGAGGGGGAGTAGAATGTCTAAACTCCCAGCCCGCAGGCCAGATGTCCATGCACAGGCAGATGTACTGGCCATGCCCATGCCCATGCCCAAGTGGCAGTTGGAGCAGAGTTCTTTTCAGGTTGGGATATATTTATATATATTTTCAGGTTGGGATATATATATATCCCGGTTCGAATCCCAGTAAGGGGTTCAGGTTGGGATATATATATATCCCGGTTTGAATCCCAGTAAGGGGTATGGCCAGCTGATGAGAGCTAATAAGCTCGAAATAGATCTATCCTGATCTCTTCTAATTTAATTTATTGATCAGCTCATAAAACTAACATACATACATACATACATACATACATACATACATATATATATATAAAATCAGCCCTTAAAAATCTAAAACATGTATGTATGTATGTATGTATGTATGTATATGTATGTATGTATGTATGTTAGTTTTATGAGCTGATCATAAAACTAACACACATATCTAAAAAATTTACACAACGTAACTCATGGTTCTCTGTCTAGATGGTCTCTGGTGATGAGCCGAAAGGCAGAGAGGGGAACAGTATGTCTCCTCCCTTAATGGGGCCCTAACAGGAAGTTGTGAAAACAAATATATATATATATATATATATATATATATATATATATATATATATATATATATATATATATATATATATATATATATATATATATATATATATATATGTTTTCTGAGGTTTTTGCGGGTGTTTGTATGTAGGTCTTTGGTTGTTCGGGTTTTCTCCCGCGTAGAATTGGAAGTATCTTCACGACGTTTGCTCCTGGAAGCACCAAGCCCGAAGCACCAGCCTGAAGATGATGAATGATACATACATACATACATAGTGATTCAAAGTGAGGAGGGGGGAAAGCTAGTTCTGGTTTCAAATAATTCTTTTGAGCTCAAGAAATAAGTTAATAAAACAGTTAATCTTCTCGTCTCAAATTTCTCTCTCTCTCTTTGAAACCAGAAAAAGCTTTCCCCCCTCCCCATTTTGAATCACTGTTTTTTTTTAAAAAAATATTTATTTCTAAGGGGTGAAAACACTTACTCCATTGGCTTCCTGTTCTAAAATCCATGCCAACAGTTACTTTCATCTCCTTGAGCAAAGAGCCTCAGCATCCCATTCCTAGTTCCTGTTCATAGGTATTGTTGAGAAGGCATTCCTATTACTCCATTCCAGCTACCAAGGAAACATCCACCTGTGGTTATAATTATTGGGATCAGCAGTTGTTTGCAAAAATAGCAATGTAATAATAGTTTCACTTTCATGGCTTGCAACAAGCTTTTAAATGAAGCAAAGGAATGCCAATTTGGCAGGTGGACATCACTTCATACCAACTGCTCAGATTTGTTTTGCATACAAGAAAAATGCACACAACGCACACTTAAAAAATGTGGAAGGTTAGAACCAGAAATTTTGGAATTTGTATTACAACTTGTAACTCATTGAGTAGGGTAGATTGATTGATTATGTCAGGGGTGTCAAACTCAAGGTGTGCGGACTGGATCTAGCCTGTGGGATGCTTAGATCTGGACTGTGGGGCTGCCCTGGAAACAGTGAAGGACCAGCCTGCGGTGCATCTGCCACTTTGGTTTTTGCTGACAGAGGTTTGCAAGGAAGCTGTCACAACCAAAAATGGAGCTCGTGAGGGACACATGGAGTGTGTGTTGCAGGAGGCTGTGACAACCAAAAACGTAGCTTGGGAGCCCGTTTTTGCTGGCACCCCCTGATATGAGTGATGTCAAGCTGGCTATGCTCAGCCTGACCTTGTCTACCCTGCCTCTCAAGGTCAAACACAACCCTGATGCAGCCCTCAATAAAATTGAGTTTGACATCCCTAGATTATATGATTGATTTACTATATACTTGCTGGTCAGCAGGACAGTGAGTACCCTTCATTGTGTTTCTTTGAGTTTAATAGAAATAAAACTTATTATGGATGGCTTCATATTGTTTTGTGAAGGATGGAATAGGAACCAGGATGATATGTAATCCAATAAGTCAATTGAAAATAAAAATAGCAGAAGGAATGGAATGGAGTAGCCTGGGGCATGGAACAGTTCTCTGAATGAAAGTAAGTAGATGCATTCCTCTTGGAAAGAATACTTAGAAGACCTAACATTTTGATTCAGGTTTTCATTTAGAATTGCCTGTATCTGATCTCAGTTCTCTGATTGCAATGTTCCTGGGTAGAACTTGTTTATAATTTCCCATTTGGGGGTGGTAAGGGTTATGGAAAGTCACAGATGTTATTTTCCTTTTGCAGTGCAATTATTTTGGAATTTTTTCAGCCATGACATTTGAGCAGCTTCAAAAGACACACACTCACACAAATACATATATTTTGAGAGTATTTTTAATGTTTTAATTTTTGATTGTTTGATTGCACCTTAGAAGTTTTATTGCAAATTTCTGACTGTATTTCACCAATAGAGCAAGAGGCTAAAATCATTCAAACAAATTTTTTGTTAGCAAATACAAATACCATAATAAATATAAAAATAAATGAGACTGGGATAGGACCCTAAGTTGCCAGTCAGGAAAGTTTGTAGGGAAAAAAAGGAATTAGGAATTAGAGATCTCATTTGTTTCAAAGAGGGCTCTAACCGGCTATAACTATATGAACCCTTCCATATGAAAGGAGGAATCATTATGACATTGTGTTATTCCTGTGTGACAGAGAATGTGCTAAATTTCTGCCCTAAGCAAAACTCAACTTTAATATATAAACCTTTTGGATTTATGCAACAGGATAGGGAAAAAGACATTTCTTTTCTCAACAGTTGGCTGCAGGTCCAATCTTTATTTTTAAAAAATACATCAAAAGTAAAGAGCTCCTAGTAAGGCAATTGAATACCTATTTCTACAACTGTCACAATCTCACTCAAAAACTCTAGGGTCTAGGATAGAGATTATGTTCCCTCTGCAGGAATTTCTCAATTAATTTGGAACCCCATGACATTAAGATCTCCCAAGCAGCCAGTTTTTGTGATAAACAATTTATTATAGAAATCCAATGATACAATCAAATAAACAAACTATATCTTATGTAACTCATTACTTCAGGATATCATACTTCCCAAAGATTATCTACCTTTTTTGGTTCAATGATTAGGCCATTGCTACAGATGTAAAACATGAGACCTTGGATGCTTCCATATTAGAACCCTTTGACACTGCAAAAATATTACTTCCTTGTGAATTGTTTCATGCAGAAATAATGTAAAACATCCATGCAAATAAACTGTTACTATATTATCTACAAATACTCTTTTCCTGTGCAAAAGATCCACTTATATTTACTTATTAATCTAATTGAAAAAAAATATTTAAAATTCAATTAAAAGTTAATTTACAGGCTAATTCTTACTGTAGGCTGTTCGTTTCACTTGCCATTTGTGATGAAATACTATTATATTATTATCTTCCCTGAACTGCTGCATTTATAGTGTCTGTTCCTGTGACAGAAACTTAAATTGTGGATGTGCTCCTTTCAACTATTAGAAATTTTTTAAGGAACCTAATTCTTCTTTTCTTTTCAAAAGAAAAGAAAAAAAGTACTGTAAATAGAATTCAAATCAAACATTAATGAAAAGTTTCCAATTTTAGGAAATTCAGGAAGCTATTTTTTTTTCCAATCTATTGATCATTAATTCTCATCCAAGAATTAAATGCATCAATGCAAACAATTTTTATATAATGTTATATGCAGTAATTAAACAATGCATAATCAATGCATAATCAATGCAAGAAAAATTCATAGGACTGCAAATGGAAGATATTAAATGAATAGCATCCTGAGAAGTCAGAACTAGATCGGCTACTGCAACTTATTTCTAATCTGATATATTTTTTTAAAAATCCATTAGAGGATTTTTAGAGAAATACTGAATTGCAGTGATTTCTTTTTGTTGCATTATCTGGATGTACCATTAAAAAACAAAGAAAAAGTTATTCCAGGAAAAAAATTCTCTAGAACTGTTTCTAGGTATCATGATGCTACACTGATACCATACAACTGAGCACTCCTATTCTGAAAATTTCCCTACAGAGTGACTAGTTCTACTCTTCCTTAATAGAAAGAAGGTAAGGCAGCTGGAGTCCTTCTTGTCTTTCCCTGATGAAAGGAACCGTTATTTTCAGAGCTGATACTTTCTTCAGGGCTCAAGCCCGGGTCCATTTAGACTTGAACCTTCATGTGGACTGGGATTGCTTCCAGGATTGGGGCCCATCTGTATGGTATGAGTTTTCTCTGGGGGAATGACTTCGGGTTGCATTTGCTGGAGGCAATTGTCCTTGGGGTTTCTGCCCAGTTCAGTATTGTCCTCACCAGGTCCCTTAAGGCAGGCCTCAGAACTAATTGTCTTCAACAAATCATCCTGAGTCTTTTCAGAAGTTCCCAGTCGCCAAGGCAAATGTGAGTATTTGTTCACTTCAATAGCAGGACTACGACGGTTAGGGTCAAGAGCCATGATGCGGCGGAACATACGCAAGGCAGGAGCTGTGAAAACTTTCCACAGGCCTGGAGCCTCACCTGGTATTGTGCGATTTTGCCAGATGCTAAATTCTTCAAACTTAGGATCAGGGCTCATTGCCATATCCCAAGGGATGCAGCCAGTACAAATACAAAAGAGCAGCACTCCAAATGCCCAAATATCTAGGCTTGAGTCCAGAGCTAGAGACTCTGACCTCTCTAGCAGGCACAGTTCTGGTGGGGAATATGGCAAGACAGCAGACATAGCAGATATGCAGGTGCCTTCCAGTCGTGTCAGGCCAAAGTCACCTAATTTTATCTGCTGGCATTCTTGGTCAAAAAGCAGCACATTGTCTAGTTTTATATCCCGGTGTACTAGGGCTTTGCCATGCATGAAATCCAGGGCATCAGCCAACTGGGCTGCACACCGTTTCACTTGCACCTCAGGAAGTCCCTCCTGTTGAAGAAAAGAAAAATAAAATTAGAGAAAAGCTCCACAAAATTCCCAGGATTTCAGTGGGGCCAATTTGTAAACATCCTCCCAGCAATTAATCAAGGAGTCCTTGTCTTGAAAGGTTATGAAGAAATGCTTTTTCAAGATTGACACAGAAACCATGCATAAATGATGATTGGCTAACACTGTAAACTATAATCTGCTCAACTTGGGAACAGTTTAAAGTATCAAAAGAAGAAAGCAAATATATTTATAGAAAAGTATAATTGCAACTTTAAAGAATAAAAGAGCACCTAGTCCAGTTGAATACAAAACGCCCCCAAATAATTGAAATAGTATTTCTGTTCTTCTACCATTCTAAGCAGGATTTACAGCAGTTGAAAAACTCATTGCAAACTCTTTTATCTAATAATTACCCTACCCTTAATTCTCCTCTTGTACCCACTCAAAAAATATCACCCTATCATATCCCATGCTTGATGAGATCCTGCCAGTTGTGATGTCCTTAAAGTCTTTAAGATTTTATACCCCTGAGTTCAGGATGCTGCAGAGATCTCCAGCTGGTGCAAGCTCCTGTGCAAATCCATAATGAGTAGATGATTCAAAAGAACTGCCAATGGTTCGAAGAAGTGTAGGGTGTGAAGAGAGGCAGAGTGCGATACAATATTCCCACAGGAACTCCCGTCTCCCTGTATGTTCCTTGGCCATCAGTTTCAAAGCCATTGAGGTTCCTACAAGCAAGAATATATGGCAATAAATTAAGGAATGCTGAAGTGCTATATTGTAGTTAACAAATGTAGCACCAATTTTATATATATGCCCAAGGCAGAACAGGAATACAGACTTCTGTTTTGTTCTGTTCTTTGGATTGCACCTTAACCATATGCCAAACTGGCTGGCTGCTACTGTGTTTTAGTACAATAATAATCAGATGCAGCATATGCCAGAATTATATTGTGTTTTGCACATTATATTAAATGCTACAGGAGAAACTTTTCTGAAATCTTGATCTGCTTACAATATTATTTTTAAACTTTCATCCCATAAGACCAATGGTGGGTTTCAAAATTGTTTAGAACCTCTTCTATAGGTATGGCCGCTTTGTGGGAGTGGCTTGCTGGCCATGTGACTGGGTGGGAGTGGCTTGGCAGTAGTGTAACTGGGTGGGTGTGGCCAACTTGTAAAATGTGGTGAAACTCACTTAACAATGCTCTTGCTTAGCAACCAAAATGTTGGCTCAGAGATTCTGGCATTTGAAGCATACAAGTCTTAAAGCTGTCAATTACAAGACTCTTTAGAAAAAACTCCCAGAGCTGTTCAAATTTGAGAGCTTTAAGACTTGTGGACTTCAACTCCCAGAATTCCTCCTCTTGCTCTTCATCTTGATGATGTGCAGACGGGAGGGGGGGAAGGAGCTGGAACCGGTTCTAAACAGCACGTAGATTTGTGGAACCTCTTCTATAGAAGAGGTTAGAACTGGCAGGAACCCACCCCTGCATAAGACCAAACAGATACATTCGTGATCTTTGCAGTGCATTTTGACCTGCAAATGAACTTCAAAAGTTTTGTCTTTACATCTGGCAATGTTAACTTTCTTAATCATATATTTATTTTTATTTATTTTATTAAATTTATACCCCGCCCTTCTCCTTGTTAGGACTCATAATATAATCATTCCTTTTGTTCAAAAAGTGTGAAGCTGACACATAACAGCTTGAACAAAGCCTTGCAGAGGAAGAAAGAGACTAGACATGGCTGGGATTTCCTGAAAATGTGCTAATAGATGCAAACAAGCTAATGAAATGCAGCAATTTCAGAGGCCCTCTCTCTTTGCAAAACATGGGCATCTTTTAGAGCTGCTAGAAATACTTACACTGAAAGCGCGCGCAATTTGGGTGTCCTCCTGGATTCCCGGCTGTCCATGGAGGACCATGTGGCAGCCGTGGCCAGGGGGGCGTTCCATCAGGTTCGCCTGATGCGCCAACTGCGCCCCTTACTGGACCGGGCTGCCCTACGCACAGTCACTCAAGCACTCGTGACGTCCCGACTCGACTACTGTAATACTCTCTACATGGGGCTTCCCTTGAGGTGCACTCGAAAGCTACAGCTAGTCCAAAAAGCAGCCGCGCGGGTGATTATGGGAGCCACTAGATGCTCCCACATAACACCGATCCTGCGCGAGCTGCATTGGCTTCCTGTGGCCTTTCGAGTGCGCTTCAAGGTTTTGACTACCATCTTTAAAGCGCTCCATGGCTCGGGACCTAGTTATATGCGAGACCGCCTCCTGCCCCATACATCCCTCAGACCAATCCGCTCCCACAGAGAGGGCCTCCTCAGGGTACCGTCGGCCGGACAATGCCGACTGGCGACGCCCAGGGGAAGAGCCTTCTCTGTGGCGGGGCCAGCCCTTTGGAATGACCTACCCCCTGAATTACGTACCATCACCGACCTCCGCCTCTTCCGCCAATGTCTTAAGACATATCTGTTTCAACAAGCCGGCCTAGCCTAACCTCCCTTGGGGACTTAAGATAGTTTTAAATTGGGTTTTAAAATTTGGTTTTAGCGCAGGATGGGGTTATTTAATAGTTTTTTAAAATTATATTTATTGTATTTTTGTATGTTTTTTAAATTTCCTGTGCGCCGCCCTGGGTCCTCTGTGGAGAAGGGCGGGGTATAAATTTAAATAAATAAATAAATAAATAAATAAATAAAGCTGACTAATTCAATGCTGTTTTGATTCTGCAGAATAAGCTTGCAAGTAATAGCAAACAAGGCATTCTTCGCCCTCCCCCATACAGAGTCCATTTTAAAGGATAGAGTGAAATGGGAAAACAAATGCTTTTGGCTTATCTGCAGTTTGTTCGTTAGTTAGCTGTTTCTGACATTCTTAAAGTCATATTAATTCAAAGAAAGGAGTTTTGTAATCAAAGGATATGGAGTAGAGAGGTTAATGTGAACATATTTATTATTTTATGTGTATCAATGTCTTAGCAATATCTGATTGATGCTGTCTGGTTCTGAAATTAAGTAGTCTCAGTCAGTACAATTGTGGGAGACCTTCATACAGTCCCAGGACTGGAAGCCAAACAGGAGAGGTGGGGTGCGGAGAATATTGGGAAAAGATCAAATTTCCAAACCTGCAGGTGTTATTGCATCACACTAGGTGGCACTGTGAAGCTAATTAATTAAACAATAAGGGAAATCTATATAATAGGGGGAAAGGCAAACATCCATATTCTGTGCTCAGAATTTTCTTGCATGGGTGCTGGGCAATCTGCCATTCATTTTGATTTTTCTTAAGGATTGTTTCCTTCTGTATGCCTTACAGTTGGGAAGCTAGCCAATTTGCTGCTCTATTTGCTAGGTTTTGCTTTGCCAAAGCAGCACCTGCTTGTTGGCAGCTGTCCACATGCCTGGGATGACACAGTTAATTAATTGCAGGCAGTGTGAACTGGATGAGAGCAACAAGCAGTACGGGCTAAACTCAATCCAAGTCAAGACTTCATGAAATAAAAATGTAATCCCAACCTGAGGAACCCTTAAATTCCTCATAATTAAGTGATTTCTTAAATAGGGAACCTGTGAATAAGACTTTCCAATATGATGTTCATAAACCTGTATCTATTGGACAACAGAACAAACTCAGATAAACAATAGCATGATATATGCTGGCTTCATACATGATGTTAAACTAGAAAAAGATTTGTTCGGTTTTGGCTTAGTGTGTTGTGTAAATCCAGCCACTGGAATTTATAAATCAAGGTTTATGGATTAACATTATGACTGTCTTGGTCAATATTCCATGGTTAAAATTAATCATAGGCTAATTTAGAAATGTATATTATTTGCATTTGGTGTGAGAAAAATGCAAAGAACCAATATTGTCACCTTTGCTGGATACACAATGGACGTTATTTGGTGAACAGGCAATTCCTGGTGACCATGTTGTATTACATGATAGGCTTAAAAATATTCCAAAGGAGCTTTGTTCACAAAAGGCTAAATAAAGATAGCTAATATTTGGATTCAAAGAGGGGCAAAGATGTGTTGGCCCTCACTGCACCTGCTGACAGTTTCTTAGAGAAACATCATTCTAAAAAGCTACTGTTTCCATGTCACCTGCTGATAGAACATAATCATACTCAAAACAAGCATCTGCCAGAAGATAAACTAATAAGGACATTCTCCTACTTCCTATCAGTTCCTCAAAATAGTCCTTAGCACATCAGACTGGCCCTTTGTTCTTAGAACATAGACTATCAGAGTTGGAAGTTGTTCAATCCTCTGCTCAAGGAGGACACTCTGAACCATTTCAGACAGTTGAATGCCCAATCTCTTTTTAAAAGCATCCAGTAATGGAGCATCCACAACTTTTGAAGGCAAGCTGTTCCATTGGTTGTTCTCATTGTCAGGAAATTTCTGTCAAATTCTACTTTGATTGATTTTCATCTGTTGTTTCTTGCCTTGCCTTGGGTGCTTTGGAAAATTGGTTGACTCTTTCTTCTTTGTGGCAGCCCTTCAAATTTTGCCAAAAAATAGAATACCAATTTTTCCATAGATTTCCATACCAAAAATAGAATACCAGTTTTCCATAGATTTATGTTTTTATTGAAAGAATCTGAGAAATAATGGAAATGGGGACCCTGAGATGCTCCAACAGATACATTGGCAAATACAGGTTGGGTCTTCCTGGCTGTCCATATTATTTAAACCCAATCAAATGTTCATCACATTTATATAGTCTTACCTCTCTCACGATGCTGAACCTGTAGAACATGTCCATAGGAGCCACTGCCTAGCTCTCTGGTTATGTTGTATCTCTCCTCTACCTCCAATTTCGGTAAACTCTTGGAGGTAATGGATATGAGCTTCTCTAGGAATTCCTCATTGTCTTCAGTGTCATCCATATTCTCAGCAGAATTGACATCCTGCTCACCAGCAGCATCTGAGGAGAGGGATATTAAAATAAGCTATTGCAAATCAGATATCAAGTTCCAGTTTATCTTAGCATTGATTGGAAAATTGAATGTGATTTACAAAAGTTGTCTGATTTCAGCTGAGAAGAGTCTGGGCATTTATTGATCCAATTTTCTTTCCACTGTGATTTTTACATCAAAGTTAGTATTATGCAACTGCTATGCAGATATCAATGGGAAAAGGTTTAAAGGAAAAGGTTAAAGCCAGAAAAGGTTTGAAATAATTTTACTATCCTTAAAATAGAGATTAAAACAACCTTCCTATATTTGTAGTTTGATCAGCAATGGCATTTTAAATGTATGTATAAGAGTGCATTCATTGCCTTTATTTACCCAAAAGAATGGACTAAGGAACAAAACCATAATATTATGGGAGCAGTGTAAGTCCACTGTTTCTACTTAGCTATAAGCATAAGACCTTACAAAGACTTTCTAAGCACTAATTCAGTCATAAAAGCAAAGGTGAGACTTTTTTTCTCAGTTGTATCTGTAAATGAATTAATTCCTTTCATGAAAGTACTATATTAACACTATTACATTATTATTATAATTACATTGCATTATTAACATGAATACATTATTATGTATTTCAAAATAAGAGAAGTATATTTACCTTTGCACTAAACCATAATGTGATTTGTTTGGTTTTGACTTATTGTGTGAACCTATTTGATTACAAAGCAATAGGTAAAATTAGTCACTATTAACATTATGCATTTTTGTTGTTATAATGTTATAATGTTGTTATAATGTTATAATGTTGAGGAGAACCAGTATTTGTGGCATTTGTCTTCAAATGCCTGGGTAACTTTATAGTTTAAAGCAGGGGTCCCCAACCTTTGCAACTTTAAGTCTGAAGGACTTCAGACTTAAAGTTGCAAAGGTTGGGGACCCCTGGTTTAAAGTATTGTGAACCAGAGTTGGGAAGAGCACAACTTCATGCTCTGTGTCAGGAAAGCAAATTAATTCACCCTGATTTCAGAAATGTATTTCTCCAATTAGTGTGTTTGGAAGCCTTTGTGGTTTCCTCAACCTAATATTCCATTGTAAGGAAATAATAAATCCAATACTATGAGGTTTTTATAGCAAGCAGATTTCACAATCTGGGCTCTCATAAAATATAAAATAGTTTTAAACTCTTAAAAGTGTTTCTCAACCTTGGCGACTCTTTAAGATGTGTCAACTTTAATTCCCAGAATTTCCCAGCCAGCTAGTTGGGGAATCCTGGGAGTTGAAGCCCATATATGTTAAAGTAGCTAAGATTGAGAAACACTACCTTAGATAAGTTGCAGCTTCCCAGAAGATGAGCTGGAACCTGCTGAATCTTTCTTTTCTTTGCTACTGGAGGGAATGTAGGAAATACAGATCCCAAATCCGATACCTTCCATGTATCCCATGTTACAAATTCTGTATGAGGTCAACAACCTATCTGTTTTGGAATTATTTGGAAGAGGTGGTAGAAGAAATCTTCTGGTGCACAGTAAATTCGGGGGGGTGGAGGTGGGATGGGGGAAATCTACTTCCCTTTATTTAAGAAGTTCGGACTTGGCGTTTACAAGCTTCCCAAATGGTTCAATGCCCGAGTCTTCCAAAGACCGCCGCTATTTCCCCCAAAAGTCCCTTTCTTGAGCGCGGGGAGGGGGAGTGTCCGACCTTGAATCTAAGCCTGGCAGGTAAAGGTGCGCTCAGCCCAAGAGAACTCAAGCCGCCAGCGGGTTAGGAAACAGCTAACCGCCGGGAGATGAACCTGAGCCAGACGAGTGGCACCCTTCCACCGTCCCGTACCCAGCGGGGGGGACATTCTCTTCGTGCCG
Organism: Rhabdophis nuchalis; assembly: GCA_039707465.1. Classification (NCBI taxonomy): domain Eukaryota; kingdom Metazoa; phylum Chordata; class Lepidosauria; order Squamata; family Natricidae; genus Rhabdophis; species Rhabdophis nuchalis. The sequence continues at coordinate 143,348,017 of CM077647.1, forward strand.
CTTGCGTGTGGCTGAGCGACTGACTTTGCAGTTTCCAGTCCCAGGAAGACCTTCAGAGAACTTAGTTCAAATAGCGCCGGAAAAGCATTCTGGTGTGAAGTGAAAAAACGGAAACCCGTAGCACAGAGAAATCCTAGTAGCAATTCCTTGAGGTTGGATATTTTTTCAGCCCAAAGGAGGAACATATGCCTCTGTCTGTCATCTTGCTAACTGGTATTTCATGAAATCGTAGAATGACAGAGGCACCCAAGAGACCATCAAGTCGAACCTCCTGCAGGACTCACTACACACCATCCCCAATATGACTACCAATGACTACACAGCTTCTATTTGAAAACCTCAGTGAAGGACCATTGCTAGTGAATAGCTTGTTCCACTGATTGACAGCTCTTATTCTCCAGGAGTTTTTAATACCTGTATTTATTTGAAATTTCATCCAATTAGTCCCAGTCTTAAACTCAAAAAAAGATTAAAAAAATAAATCCAAACAGTGCTTCGGGTATTTGAAGACAGCTATCAGGTCGTCTCTCAACCTTGTCTTCTGTAAACCATTAAAAATAAACCATTTAGGGGAATATAATTTGCTCCCTCTCTTATTATAGATACCGTTGGAACTATGACAGTTAGCATAATATTAATATTTCAAACTAGAGAATCCAGTGTTTTAAGATTCAGTGGAAAGTGAAGAAGAAATGAATATGAGTCTTTTCATATATGCAGTGCAGCGTTAAAAAGTTACCTAGTCATATGCCGGAAAAAATCCTCTGTAGTCTTTTCAAGGTTTAGTCATTTGGGAGCTAGAATGAATCACTTTTTAAATTTGGCATTGTAAAACACAATGGAAAAACAGGCATCACTAAGGGATTTTGATGCTAACTCCACAAACAGCCAAAAATCTAAACACAGAAGAATGTATGGAATTTCACTCAAGTCTATCTTATCTTTTGTAACCAAATTCTGCTATTCATGTTCCAATATACAATTCCTTGTTCTAAGCTGAGAGGAAAACTTCGGAGAAATGGTTTAGTATAAATATTGAGAAAAAGTTGCCTGATTTTTTCAGGAGTCTGAAAGAGTCTATTGGAGAGGTACATAAACTGCTTAAGCTTAGAGACGGCTGAGTTAATTTCAGAGAGATGAGGTATGCCTATGTTATGATTCATTTTGTACATGATTCATAGGAGAAGACATCAGGCATGATTCATAGCAGAATTAAAATGTACCATATGTTAGCTAAAAAAATGTTTGGGCAAACAACACTTTGTAACAGCAAATACCCACGGCAACACTGACCATCTTTCACTGCATTCTTCCCCTCTTTATTATGGTATAGTAACTAAAGAAATGTGAGTTTAAGTGTATGAAACTGATTCGAAGGATTATGTGGACTTGGAAAAATCAAACTTTGTCCCAGTTGGATCTATATATAGGGATATTTGTTTAAAGCATTTTATTAATAGCCTTTAGTCCAATAGAAACAGTTATAAAAGTATAAAGCACAAATATAATATATTTTAGAATTTTAATGTCATCAATCTTGATTTTCTGGAAGAAGGATGGGATTCAGAGGTAATTATTAATGCTAAAGGAAAAATGTTTGCATCTGCTTTTGCTATTCACCTGCGGTTACAAAAAAACTAAATAAAGGGGGCATAAGGAAGACCTTTTGTTTCATAATACTTTTATGAGTACTCACTACAGGTGCAGAATTTCAACAGTTTTGGCTTTCCTATGCATGTCTTTACATTTTTCTTATTTTTTTAAAAAAGTTTCCAAATCAAACAAACAAACAAAGTAGCCAAAAGCTTAAGAGAGGGATCTATAGAAAATTAAACTAAATAGGAAATTCAACATAAAGTTTAATATATTTTTAATTCTTGGAAGAAAATCATCCTATTATTCATTCAGCAGCCCTGAACTGAATGTCAAGAATTAAGATATTTTTCAGAGATATTCCATTGATAATAGTCATACACAAGACACCTCTGCATAGAAACGGATGGATCATCATGTATTAATAAGTGTACCTGCCATTCATTTTTAAGGTTTCCTTCTTTCTTTCCTCCTCCCTCCCTCCCATATTTTAACTGCTTTATTTTTATCTTTTTTAACTACAGGAAGACATCTGAAAGAGATATAGATGTATGGTAATTATGCACTACAAGTATACTTTTTCTTCAGATGGGAACCACTTTTTCCCCCCTGAAATTCATCCGAAAGAGAAAAGTCAGTGTCCAGAATCACAATGAGTATATCATCATAATTAGATTCATCTTAAAATAATATTACATCTCAATGTGTCACTAAAATTCTGCAATGAACATTTCAAGCAAAAACCTTGTCACAGAAATCGAAAGTTGCATCAAACATTACACTGTAAACAATTACATCGAACCGACAGGGTTCCTCTCACAGAACTGCTACTAATCTGATCGGTGTCTTTTACTTAAACCCAGCCCCCAAAGTTGTTGTGATTATATAAAAAACAAATACATTAACATAAACTCTGAAATCAGAGTTTAAATCTATGACTCAGATTAAAATTGAAGAGAGGGAAGATCTGAGAAAGGGAAGTTTGAGCAATTGCTGATTGGTTCTTTTTCTCCTCTAAGTAACCTTAACTGGTCCATTTACATCTGTGAAAGTAAGATGACTTTTCAGAGCACAGAGTTTGGTTTCCAGGTCAGCTTACTTACATAGCACCTCTAGTTTTAGAATGTAATGTGGCTTGGCATTTTCTCTGTTAAAAAACCTATGCCTAGGTAGGAATCTATGGACCATTGGTTTCAGTGTTAAGCAGACACCAAGGGAGGTGAGAAAGGGTTGTTTGCACACCAAACTGAGGAGTAGGCTTTCTTTTTCTTGTAAAAAAAATGCTGATGGGGCATTGGATGCCACTGTTTGATCCTGAGCAATGGTATTAGAGCTCCCGCTGAGACAAAATCTCACACTTAGGGGGCCGCTCTCAAAAACATAAGAACAGTGTTTAGACCACTTGGAAGAAATGTCAACCACTTGTCCAATTAGTTTGTAAACAATTGTGTAAGACAGCATTGCCCCTCGCCATAGTGTCCACCGGCTGCATGAAGAAAACTACATTATGTTTCAATCATTAGAATTGATTATTATTTTACTAAATTTATTTGCCATCCACCTTGCCACAAATTGATCGTGATTTAATCTTTATCAGAATTCATTTGAGCTTAGTCTGGGGTTTGCAAATTCTCTCCATCATGAGGAAAAAATTAAATTCAATGGATTAGGAAACTTGGTTTCCCTAGATGTGGACTAAAAGCACCTAGCTGACTTCTAGATGACAGCAAAGAGCTACCTAAAGCTTTCTGATATCATCCAGAGTTTTGCAGCTCAGTCTGGTTACTTAATATAGTTGCAATTTCTTCAACTGCTGTATTTATTACTGTGACTCAATGGTGTGTTGCGGTTAAGCTGCAATATCATATTAATATTTCTTAAACATCTTTAGATGACAAGAAGCATTATAATTCCAATATTAATCTTTGCAAAATAAATCTTAGTGATCAGTGAAACTGAATAAAGTGGTATAAAACAAACACAGGCATACATGACAGTCTTAAATTGGACAAATAGTCTAATAATAAGAGGAACAGGATTAGATCTTTCTTACATGTAGAGAAAAGTTAGACATACGTTTGTATGCTAATCTCCTTTCTTCAAATAATAGTTTTACAACTAGCTAGGATTGGTGTAGTGGTTAAGGAGCCAGCCTAGAAATCATTTCAAGGTGTTTTTTGAGTTCTAGTCCTGTGTTAGGCATGAAATTCAGCTGGGTAACTTTGGGTCAGTCCTATTCTCTCAGCCCAATCCATTTCACAAATTTGTTGTAAAGAAAATAGGAGGAAGAAGGAGTATTGGGTAGGTTCATTGCCTTATTTATAAAAAAATAATAATAAAGGCAGAATATATATATATATATAAATATATAAATAAAATATTCTCTCATCAATAAGAGTCCTGTAAAAGGCTGATGTAATCAGGGAAAGCCGGTTAGCTCAAGGCATAGCAAGGCTTGCCTAATATGCTGGAAAGTGCCGTTCAAATCCCAGTAGAAGAAGTATGGCCAGCTGAAGAAGGCTAAAAAGCCTGAAATAGATCTATCCTGGTCTCTTAATTATTAAATCAGCCCTTAAAAATCTAACACATACCTAAAAAAACAGCAGCAATCTTAATGGGTCTCTGTCTGGATGATCTCTAGGTTGAGTCGAAGGGTACAGAAGGATGACAGTTTGTCTCCTCCCTTAAAACGGGCCTCAAAACAGGAGCTGTGAAAAATATTCTCTCATCAATAAGAGTCCTGTAAAAGGCTGGTGTAATCAGGAAAAGCCGGTTAGCTCAAGGCATAGCAAGGCTTGCCTAATATGCTGGAAAGTGCCGGTTCAAATCCCAGTAGAAGAAGTATGGCCAGTTGATGAAGGCTAAAAAGCCTGAAATAGATCTATCCTGGTCTCTTAATTATTAAATCAGCCCTTAAAAATCTAATATATATATTCCTTTGAACAAGGAAACTTTCAGTGCAAAAAGAGAAGAAAATCATGAAGTGCAACAATATATTTAATAATGGCCATGTTACTGTAATTAAGGCAATGAATAAGTCTTATTTTTCAGTTCACTAAAGACAACTGACTTAAATATATAAATAAATGAAAAGGCAATGCAGGAGAATAAAATTGCAAAAGCAATATACATTTTTAAGAGGGAGCATCAGCCTTTCTGATTTGCATAGTCTTTTTCACCTGAAATTCTATTCAACACAGAAAAATCCTTAAGATTGGGCAGACATAAAATTAAATCTCTACACGCTAGAAGTTAATTAACTGGGTACATTTTGCCTAGAACAATAACCTCCTTTGCCACTCCTTAGTTAAAATATGATGCAAAAGCAGAGCCTGCTTAACTTGCTTTTGGCTGAGATAACAAAAAAGGCTTATTTGAATCTGCTATCAAAACTTTTCATAACATAAACCCTGCTCTTTTGTATTAAGAGGCATAAGTCAACCAAACAACTATCAGCTTTTACATGTGTTCTTTTCCACTCACTTAAGCTGGAACAAGATATCTTTGTGACGTGAAAGATGGCTTAAGCATTTTTCCTCACGTACAACTCCAAGATAAACATATCACCTTTTCCTCTATAGTTTCTTTTTCTACATTGTTCCCTCTCAGTTCTCAGCTGTTGCAGGCTAAAGTACCATTTTAATCTCTGTATTACACTATCACTAGGAGGTGTTGATAGCTAGATCTTACGTGAATATATCTAATCCATTTCTGGTCCCTATTATTTTTTTTAGCATTGTCAGCATCCCAGAACAACAAGATTTTTTTTAAAGTCTTTTTTGTTTTTAGGGATGTTCAGGTTTTATTCTTATTTCTTTTAATTTTCCAAATGAGGTTTTTATTAAAACAAACAAACCAGAAGTATCTTTCCCTGTCCTTGCTTCTATATCCTGGAGCTGAGCTCCTGTGGCGAGAGAAAAATGACAATACTAACACAGGCCATGGATACGGCTTTGTTCGTGCCTCAAAATAAGTATGACTATGATCAGAAAGTCATAGTTAATTCTCAGCTAGGATTAGACATGTTCAGTAATGAGAGACCTGAGTATTAATCTATGCACAACTGTGAAGATCACTGAATAACCTGTGTACCATCTCTCTTTTTCGGTCTAATATGGTTATAATATTATGGTTATAAAATTAATTAAAGGAACTAACAATACAGCCTTGAATTCTTAAGAAAAAAGCTCATGCTATAAATATATAAATAAGAATATTTAGAAATTGTATACAGTACATGATGAATAAAAAAAATTCACTAAGTGAAGAAATTCACTAAGTGATAAAAATATAAAATCTATTTTTTAATACAAAGAGGTCTTAAGTTAACTGTGTTGGTTTACTTTGCTCTCACCAACTCCTCCCCCAGCACTATCCTGGAAGATTAAGATAGTGATATTCTTTTAGCAAAAACATCTCCACCAAGCTTCACTGCTTATCTTATTTTATATTGAGTTGTCTATATCTGCAGTATCAGTTGCCTGGCCTCTGATCTCTTTAGCCATTCCTGCTGCAATTGTCTAGTGCAGAGGTGTCAAACTTAAGGCCCAAGGGTTGGATCCAGCCAATGGGGTGTTTAGATCTGGCCCATGGGGTCACCCTGTGAATAGCAAAGGACTGGACCATGGTGCCTCTGCCAGTGAAAATGGAACTTGAGGGAATGTTGCAGGGGGCCATCGCAGCTGAAAACACAGCTCGGGAGCTGTTTTTTACTGGCAGAGTGCTCGGGCCACCACAGGTTCCCCCGACACAAGTGACATTGAGCTGGCCATGCTCACCTGGCCATGCCCACCCCCTCGAGGTCAAAAACACCCCTAATGTAGCCCACAATGAAACTGAGTTTGATACCCCTGGCCTAGTACCTCCTTCGCCAATATAGTGATTGAATTATTTATTTATTTCCCATATGTATTATTTTTACAAATAACTGAAGATGGCAAACATATCCAACACACTTTTATTTTCCCCACAATAGCAGCCCTGTGAGGTGGGTTGGGCTAAAGAGAATGACTGGCTCAAAGTCATCAGGTTGTTTCCATGGCAAAGGCAGAACTTGAACCCATGGTCTCCTATTTGCTAGCCTGGTATCTTAACCACTAGACCAAACTGGCTTTCTATCAGGTCTTTTCACACCCTCCAGCTGCCATGCCTTATGGGAGTGGCCTTGAATACTCCACTGACGTCCCAGTTTATCTGTTTAATCACATATCCTCACATACCATGTCATAGGGTCCTTCTTTCCTGGGGTTTGTCAAAGGTCCAATATTTATGTGAACTGACCTTCATAATTTCTAAATTACACAATACTAAAAAATATCAAACCCACTGATTAGTATATCGGACCATTTCAAACACCCTTAAAATAAATGTTCAGTAAGATAAGGTTTGGATGGAACTTTTATCTATTCAGTGATCATGGAATAGACACCATACTAAAACTAATATATGAATTGAAATATTAATGCACACATTAAAAAAAATTGGTGCATTAGAAGACTTTAAGTTTAACCAAAAGGAAACAAAGATGTTAACAAAAATAGAAGAGCAAACACAACTGAAAAGTACAATGGATTTTAAGATTGAAAAGAAGGTAAATTATCTGAGTGTCACCATGATAAATATGAACTGCACATTGTTTCACAATAACTATATTATGACATAGTATAAATATAAAATTTCAAAGAATTATATTAAGACATGGACTGAAGTTAAAAAACGATATGTTAAAAACAGTTGCCTTGTGGTGAGATGGGTGGCAAACAAATTTAATAATATTCCAGGTCCTTCGGAAGGACTCAACAGATGGACAAAAATGCCAAATCCAATCTGTACATTTGGTTGACTGAGTGATGAACCAAATAATGTTAAGATGGAAGAAATTACAACTAGCACGGGTTGAATAATTTAATATATTTTAATGATGTATATTGTATTTATTGTGGTTTTAAATCATGCCTGTGCGCCGCCCTGGGTCCTAACAAGGAGAAGGGCGGGGTATAAATTCGAACAAATTCAAATTCAAACTGACATTTTGGGAGAGAATTTTAGTGATAAAAATGACTGTCTTGCCTAGAAATATTCTTTTTGCTTCAGACAATAACTCTTTTGACAATTCGTGTACCATTTAAAAACTGGCACAGGTTATATCTAAATATATATATATATAGGTGAAAAACCTTGAGTTAAATATAACGTGTTATAAAATGAAAAGAGTAGGACTGAGTTTATCTGATTTTAAACTGTATTTTGAAGCTTGCTGTTTAGATTTAGATCAAAGAGAGGATGCTACTGAGAAACAGAAGACTTTGGAATTAGAAGGACATGACCTGAAATTTGGGTGGCACAGATACTTGGAGTATGACAAAGTAAATATTAATGTGAATCTTATAAAAATAAATATTATTTAAGGCAGGACAAATTGAGAATAGGGAATAGGTACAGACACAGGTTGTGCCCAAAAACACACTGTCATACACCAGAAATAATAGGCACGCATAAATGGCTGACTTTTTGTAGGATATTAGAATTTTGTCAAGGAGAAGGTAAAATAAAATCTCAGAACTGGTGTCTAAGGAATATAGTTGTCAGTGGTCCTGTTATTTATAGTTCACCAAAGGATTTATAATTTTGAACATTGTAAGATTGAGTTTGAAATAGAATTTTGTCAAATGATGATCATGTAATTGCTAAAACACTGTTATTGAAATTTGAAACAGAAGGAGCACAAATGAAAGAATGATATGATAAACTGGGCTAAATAATTGGTTGTAATATACAAATGAAACAATTGGAAACCGTGGCTGAAAGAATTGTAATTTATATTATATTTCAACTTGGACATTTTTAATAAAATGATCTACAATTATTATATAGCACCATATTGTCAGAATGTCTAAAGGCACTTTAAATTTAACTTAGAAAGTGAACAGCAAGAAGGGACATTTTATCATGTTTGAGGTACATGTAAAATAAGTAGAAAGATCTAGATTGAAATGCATACGCTGATTCAGAAGATTGAAACTCATGCTTTTTCTTTTTGGATTATTGGACAAATACTTGAAAAATGGAACTTTGTTTTTCTACATGATAACTGCAACTAGAGTATTGTATGCACAAAGAGGGAAAGGTTCAGCACTACTCATGATGGACTAATGGTTTTGAAGAGAAGGGAACTTGCTAAACTTCTTTGGTAAGAGAAAGCACAGTTATCTATTATTTATTGCTGATCAGAACTTTCTTATAGACTTTTTGCAAGACAGAAAAATGGAAAATGATTAATGGTTTTGATGATTAGACAGGATAAATTATAGGAAGAAGAGAGTTGTAATCATAGAGTAAGAGATAAATTTATAGTTCATGTAATTGCTATCAAGAAGAGTGGAAGTTACTTTGTATGTGTTTTCTCTTTTCTTTTACTTTTTTGCATTTTATCTTTCTCTCTTTTTTCCTTTTTTTCTTACTTATGCTCATTTGTATTGAGTTTTATCTTCCTTTTATTTTAAAGTATTTCTAATATATAAAATATATACTAGAAAAAGTAAAAATAAGCCTTGACATCTTGGGCTACTGTAGGTGAGGTTAACTGACGATGTGCAATAAAGATTCTTTTCAAAGAAACAATGAATCCCCCAAAAATTGTAATCTTCATTTTGTAGTAAGGTATTTATGAAATAAAATACAGCTTAACAACAACTTTGCATATTTTCTGTTATTTTCCTGAAATATTACAGGAGCTTTAGATAGTACTGGTCTTTATATGTAACCTCTTAAATTTTCCCAGTATTTCTTTGTTTATTTGTTTGTTTAAGGGAACATCGATTCAGGAAGAAAAAGCAGAATAGAAGTGCAATGTTTTTAACTGATTACATCATGAAGCACCCATAGATTAGAGGAAAGCGATGTGTTTGGTTCTTGGATCAAGTATGAGTAAAAATAATTTTACACAGAAATTCTCTAATTAATGAATTCTGAAGTATTCTGGTATTCCTATGTGCATTTCAGGAACTGGGAAGATGTAAATTATCAATAACCACAGACATTGTGCAATATAATTTTAATAACATTTTATAGTTCTTTGCTACTAGTTAAAATTTGAATTTTTAAATTTTCCATAGACCATAATATTCACCTATATGGTTATTATGGGTTTTTTTTAAAAAATACTATTATTCTGAACTTCAGTCAATTCAGTTGAGTTGACAATTGCAATGCTTAATGAAAGAAAGATGTGCGATTGGCGCATCTAAGATTTAAACCTTGTATATTTTAATTGAAAGTAAATTCAATCAAATGCAGGAGAAGCAAAAAATTTTGATGTGACATTTATCTATATACATGATGGAGAAATCAGTGGTTCATTGAAACTGGTTGTACACATGGGTTAAATCTTGCTTTAGGGATGCCCCAAAGTATTATCTCCCAAATATAGTGGTTATCCCTGTTCTGAACAAAATGCATATAGATAAGATTTGTATAGTAATTCTTGAATGAGTTGTAGAATCCATCTATATTCATGTGAATAAAATTTTTAACTGTTTGCATATAATTTATTACTCTGGTGAAAATGCATTCTAGAATAAAACAGAACAGTCTCAAAAATATGGAGTCTTTTTGCAAAATAGGTCCCTCTTGCAGAGATAATGGGAAACATTTACCTCCAACATTTTAACATAAATGGCAAACATTCTTGAAATCTTTTGCTTAAATACCCAAACCTTTCATTTGAAATAAATGATTCAGATAGGTATTAATTTAAGAATATGCAGTTGGCTCAGGTGCACAAAATAAATTTGTGCTGAATGCAAATACTATGCATTTAAAGCATTTGTATGTTTGCATTGGTTTTAGCTAAAATTAAAAAAAAGCATCCTACTTGTCCTGCAGAATAACAGAAAAAACAGTGGGAGACTGGCTTCTTTATACCTGATCTCCCAGATCTTACCTTGATCTGGGAGGCACTTCTGGGCCGGTGCTGGAGTGGAAGGTTCATGTGGAAACATAGCGGCAGACCATTCTCCTGTTGCTGTCTGTTTCTCATGTACTATGGCATTCATCTGTCCAGGTGTCATTGTTACTTGTTCAGACTTGGAGCTTTTGCTGACACCCAAGCTGTGTTTCCTGTATGTGTAAAAAATTGTGAAATGTTTTCTCTCTCGGATTTTTCTCTGTGCTCAGCCTGCTGGTTGCTTCTATAAAAGCTGAGGCTGTCCTAGCTGGTTATAATCTCTCCACTGTGAGGAGAAGGGAACATGTGTCACAGGCTCAGACACAAGCCGGGCAAGCATCCAAAGATAGGCTGGGAAGGCTAGAGGAGGGTGGTGAGATAACAGCAACAATGCACAGTGCCAGAGCTAAGTCCAAGCCTTACACCTCTGCACAGTTGGAGGTCAACATGACATACCTTTAAAGCCTTCAGCCTATAAAGGATGGGAACTCAGATGGAGGGATGGAATCTGAATGCCTCGATATGGAGAAACAGATCCATGCAGTATTAAAAGGAAATAGTGATAGCAATATTAATTCTATTTCACAGAATTGAATAGCTCATATTAACTTCTGAGTGCAAATTCTACTACAATTCAGAGTGCATAAACATTTTGGAAGTTCATATGACTTCTTCTCATAAGCAGTTATTTCAGGTGGAAAAAAAATCATATCTAAAGCAATGAATAACACTTTAGTAAAGTAGATCTTTAGATAAACCCACTGAAAGAATTTGATGTTACTATTAAAAATAAGTACGTATTCTCTAAGTACATTAGATTTCTGACTGATTGCATCCATCTAGTTTCCTTGGCCATGGCATAAAAGTGGTCAGTCATTGCCTTTTTCAAAGTATTTTTTTTTCCAGTTTGACAGGATAATCTGCAGTTTAGGATTTCCTGCTCTCTCATCTAACTATTAACCATGTCCAATTCTCCTTAACATTTTAAAGATAAATCAAGAATGGCTATGAGATGTTACTGCTATACATGATATTTCTGTTACTAAGTCATAATCTTGTTCCCATGTGTGGATATAATGATTACTCCTCAGGACTGATTCTCAGGATTCTCTCTTTTCTTTTAAAATTAGACTAACTTTAATATTATGATCTGTGACAAGCATATACAGCTAGTCCTTGTTTAGTGAGTGCCTTGCACAATGTGCAAGTTTTACAGTTGTAATAGTGATGAGAAAGTAGTTTTGTAATCAATCCTTGATTTTATAACTTTGCATATTGCTAAAGCAAAGGAAAGCTGAAATAAGATTGCAAACATAAAGTTTCACTAAGTAACTACTTTGCTTAATGATGAAATTGCCAGTCTCAGTTATTGTTGTTAGATAATGACTACCTGTAATATTTTATTATAATACCTGCCTCAGTTCATCAGGTGGTGCAGCAATTCACTATTTAAAAATATGAATCATAAAGATAATTATTTATTTAGCAACTGTTTTATTTATTTTGCCATTGTTCTTTCATCTTGTGACTCTGGCTATTTGTTTCCATTGTTCTTGGTTTTAAAATGTTTAGCAATTGTAAACTGCCCAAAGTCATTGGGGGGTCAGGCTGCATATACATTTAATGTTTTCATTTATTTACTTCCCTTTAAATTGAAACCTAAGGAATGGAAACCTATATATGGAATGGAGCCATATTGCTTGATTTACCAAATTATTCTTTTCTGTGTCAATTCACAAGTCCTTTTAGGTTGTTTAAAAAAAAAAAAAGGACGGGGACATTCTCCTTTAAAAGATAGCTATTTCTTCCTAAAATAAAATATTGCATTTACAGAATAATTCAGGATTTGTAATGTAAATTGTAATTTTGATAATATCCCATCTTTCAAATTACCTGATCTTGTCTGTAATCTATAAATTTTATATATGCAATCTGTTGTTGTTGTTGTTGTTGTTGTTGTTGTTGTTGTTATTATTATTATTATTATTATTATTATTATTATTATTATTATTATTATTATTATTATTATTTTTTAAATTCTGGAAAGTTTATTTTAAAAAAATCACATAAAGGCTTTGTACTTAAGCCTGTAGTTAACATGCAATGATGATTTTGTTAACGTCAATTGTATTCAAGTGGTACTCCAGTTATCTATTATTATTGGTTCTAGTTTTGCTTTATTTTGCCATGGTCCATGTATTTCTATTTACAGGGTTTTTTATGTTGTGATTCTCTTCTCTTCTCCACAGATACTGCCAGATACAACAGGTATTTGTAGTAATCATCTTCATCCAGATTTTTTATGTTACTTTCATAGGGCATCTTGAATGTGATTCATCCCAGTCAGCCAGATGTTTGGAATAGATTTGGCAATTTTTTTCACTTATCTAGTCTTTTCCAAAGATCTGGGATACGTAGAGTTGCTATTTGATGCTGTACTTATTATTATCTAATAAAAGTATGAGTTAAGGTTATTGAGCTAGCATTGTTTAATTACATTAAAAATAATTTAGGTGATCTTTCATGACAGTGTTATCAAGATGCCATGTACATGATATGAAACCATAAACATATACCATATTTTTCATAGTATAAGGTGCACCTTTTCCCCTCAAAAAAGAGACTGAAAATCTGGGTGCATCTTATACACTGAATACAGCACTTTTTGCCTCCTGAAACCCCACCCCCTTCACCAAAATGGCAGTGCATAGCCTATAGGAGCCTTGCAGAGTGCTCCTGTGGGCTGGGGAGGGAAGAAATGAGCAAAAAACAGGCAATTTTTGCTTAATTTTGCCCCCTCCCACTCCCCAGGAGCACTCTATAGGCCTCCTAAAAACTGTGCATGCATTCATTCATTTTTTTACAAAAAATGGACCTGGTTTCATAAAAAGTGGGCCCTTTTTCGTCGTCGTCCCCCCGCTCCGAGCACAAGCCTCTAAAGGTTATTCATGCCCTTTTTTGGCAAAAAAAATGTACTTTTCCTCTGTTTATGTATATAGATATGTGATTTGTAGAACTTTAAAAGTCTTTTGAAAGCCTAATGTTTTGCTTTTTGGGAGGTCTGCAGTGCAAAATTTTTTTTTTTAAAAAAATTGCCTCTTCAAAACCTTGGTGTGTTTTATACTACAGTGTGTCAGTACTCCAAAACATTTGGTAGCTAGTTTGGCCCTTTCCTAGGTAACATTCTTTAAATCAAAAATCATTCGTCTAATTTAACTGTATAGTTCAAAAAGCAAAACATTATTAGGCTTTCAAAAAACTTTTAAAGTTCTACAAATCACATATCTATATACATAAACAGAGGAAAAGTACAAATACCACATTATTAAACAAATTTATTTCAAAATTGATGAGTGTGTTAATGAAAAAGAAAATTTTACAAAACTACTTGTCTAGTTTTAAGCGCAGCCACTAAGGAACTCAGATAATATCAGTAAATAGTAATGGGGAAAAATATACAAGAAGTGAGGAATTGGTGAACTATAAGTTCAAGCAAACCTAAGTAATAATAACCTATTATTCCCAACCCATAGCATGGAATGGGAATAATACTAGGAAGACGTTCAAGCAACCGTAATCAGCATGGCTGATAGTGAGGAATGCTGGAAGTTGTATTTCAACAGCTCCTACAGTATAAGTCTGATGAGAAAGAATGTGATCAAGTAGTTATATAGTTCAAATAGTTTAGTTTAGTTTAGTTTTATTTGATTTGTATCCCGCCCTTCTCCAAAAGGACCCAGGGCGGCGCACAGGAATTTAAAATAACATACAGAGTAATACAAAATACAAAAAATTAAAAACCTATTAAATATCAAAACCTGCACTAAAACCAATTAAAATCCCCCATTTTAAAACTATCTAATACTAGTCACAGGGGAGGCTATGTTAGGCCGGCTTGATGAAACAGGTGTGTTTTTAAACACTGGCGGAAGAGGCGGAGGTCGTTGATGGTACGGAGTTCAGGGGGTAGGTCGTTCCACAGGGCAGGGCCCGCCACAGAGAAGGCCCTTCCCCTGGGTGTCGCCAGTCGGCATTGTCCGGCCGACGGCACCCTGAGAAGGCCCTCTCTGTGGGAGCGTATCGGTCTAAGGAATGTATGGGGCAGGAGACGGTCTCGCATGTAACTAGGTCCCGAGCCATGGAGCGCTTTGAAGATGGTCGTCAAAACCTTGAAGCGCACCTGAAAGACCACAGGAAGCCAGTGCAGCTTGCACAGGATCGGTGTTATATGGGAGCATCTAGAAGCTCCCGTAATCACCCGCGTGGCTGCATTCTGCACTAACTGTAGCCTTCGAGTGCACCTCAAGGGAAGCCCCATGTAGAGAGCATTGCAGTAGTCGAGTCGGGATGTCAAGAGGGCCTGAGTGATTGTGCGAAGAGCAGCCCGGTCCAGTAAGGGGCGCAATTGGCGCATCAGGCGTACCTGATGAAACGCCCTCTGGCCAGGGCCTCCACATGGTCTTCCATGGACCACGGGAATCCAGGAGGACACCCAAATTGCGCGCCCTCTCCACGGGAGCCGGTGTTTCGCCCCCAATGGCCAGAGTTGGAATAATCTGGCTGAACCGGGGTGCCGGAAACCACAGCCACTCAGTCTTGGACGGGTTGAGCTTGAGTTTGTTACTACCCATCCAGATCCGTACGGCTTCCAAATACTGGGACATGACCTCAACGGCATCGTTGGGGTGGTCTGGGGTGGAAATGTACAGCTGAGTATCATCAGCATATAGATGATATCCCACCCCAAAACCACGGTTGATCTCACCCAGCGGCTTCATATATGTGTTGAATAGGAGGGGCGAGAGGACTGACCCCTGAGGAACCCCGCATACGAGGGACCTCAAGGCCGACCTCTGCCTCCTGCCAACACATATTGCGACCGACCAGAGAGGTAGGACGAGAACCACCGCAAAACAGTGCCTCCCAGCCCCAACCCCCCCAGTCGGTGCAATAGGATACCATGGTCGATGGTATCAAAAGCCGCTGAGTGGTATAACAGGACTAGGATAGAGGAATATCCTCTATCCCGCACCCTCCAGAGATCATCAACCAATGCGACCAATGCCGTCTCGGTGCTGTGACCGGGTCGGAAGCCGGACTGGCGCGGGTCTAGATAATCAATTTCCTCCAGGTGTCGCGGAAACTGTTGGGCCACCACACTCTCAACAACCTTCGCTAAAAAGTGAAGGTTGGAGACTGGACAGAAGTTCTCTAATAATGCTGGGTCCAGGGACGGCTTCTTGAGGAGGGGCCTTACCACCGCCTCTTTCAAGACGGCAGGCAAGGACCCTTCACTCAAAGATGCGTTGACAATGCCCTGGAGCCATTGTCAACGCAATAGTAACATAACTATTGGCTTATTAAATTATAATGATAAAATTGGATGGTAGAACTAATCTAAAAGCATACTACTATGCTTTTGTTTAAACAGGTAATTGTTTCTTTTCGTCCAGGTTGACCTGATGAAAAAAAAAATGGAATAGTAATAGAATATAATAGTGTAGTGGAAATAAGTGAATTATTTGTGTTTGTCAGTTCACAAGCATTTTTTCCTAACAGCATTTTTGCAGTTTGATTTGAATTAAATGTGAATTTTATAAAATGAAAAACCCAATTTTTAAATGAAATCATGTGCAAATGACACAGAAAATGAGGTGCTATAAACAGTCTACTAAAGAAACTTGATTTACTAGTATGTTCCACTGTCAAGATCGTAAAGATTTCTGAAGAATACTGAACAAATATTTAAAGATGAAGGAAATATTCACAATCAAAATTCAAAAATGAGAACTTTAGGAAACAACTTGTCATGATTATGAGGTAAAGAAAATATAATTTATTATTATATCATAATAATGCTTCAGAACTGACTTTTTTACTTAAATGGAAATAGTGGTGAGATCTGAGATTATAGGGCAAATAAATCCAGTGTGCTACAAATAACACATAAGCTTTATCTGGAAAAACTGAGAAAGAACTTCAAGATATAGCATATGAGTTTACTATGCAGAAAATTATGGAACCAACAGCCAACCTCTTATGCAAGCTAATTCTTGTGATGGAGATAAAACAGGTTGCTGGGCCTATTGATTTGCAGTTTTAAGGCAAGTCTCACTTTAAAAGATAACCATTTTAAAAATAAGGGTATGGGTATTTGTTCTGGGAATTCAAAGCCTGATAACCTTAATATTCAACTTTGTAAAAGTTCCCATTTGATTCCTGGTTGATTTCTCCAGGCTTATGGTCCTGGGGGATTTCAACCTGCCTTCCATTGGCGAGACATCCGAGTCAGCTTGGGAATTCACGGCTTCAATGAGGGCTATGGACCTAACTCAGTTAATTCAAGACCCCACTCATAATAGGGGACACGCTGGACCTGATTTTTGTCTTTGGACAGTGGATGAATGATCTAGATTTAGAGAATATTTCTATCCAACCCTTGTCATGGTCAGATCATTTCCTCATTAGGCTCGACTTCCAAATTGCTACCCCTCATTGCAGGGAGGGGAAAACAATTAGATGGTTCTGCCCCAGGCGCCTGATGGACTCTGAAAGGTTCCTGATGGAGCTTAGGACTTTTCCTGAATCCCTTGCTCACAGCTTGACCAAAGCCCTAGTGGGAGCCTGGGACAGGGAGGCCACTGGGGCCTTGGACCATGTTGTGCCTTTGCAGCCTCTGACCTGGTGCCGATCCCGGGTAGCTCCCTGGTTTACCGAGGAGCTCTGGGAGATGAAATACCAGAAAAGACACCTAGAGAGTAGTTGGAAGGCCAACCAGTCTGAATCTGATTGAACACTAGTAAGAATTCATATTAAATCCTACTTAGTGGTGATAAAAATGGCAAAATGGCAACATTTTTCTGCTCTTATAGCATCTGCAGATAACTGTCCAGCTGCCCTGTTTAGGGTGACCCATTCCTTACTTAACCAAGGAACTGGGAAAGACTCCTTGCAGGGTCAGGTTGAAGAATTTGTTCAGTATCTGCAGGATAAAATTGCTCAGATTTTGACAGGCTTGGACTCCGACTGGGTAGATTTGGGTAAGTCAATGGGGATGAATCTTGTGGAGACCATTGGGATGAGTTTGATCCTGTGACCCCTGAGACATGGACAGGATTATGGGGAGAGTGCTGCCACTTGTGTACTGGACCCGTGTCCCTCTTACTTAATTTTGACTTCCCAGGAGGTGACATGAGGCTGGCTCCAGGCGATTACCAATGCTTCATTGACAGAAAGGTTCTTTCCTACCACCCTGGAGGAGGTGGTGAGGCCCCTCCTTAAGAAGCCTTCTCTGGATCCAGCTTCTTTAGCCAACTATTGTCTGGTCTCCAACCTTCACTTTGTAGTGAAGGTTGTTGAGAGTGTGGTAGCACATCAACTCCCCTAGTACCTGGATGAAGCTGCCTACCTCGATCTGTTTCAGTCAGGTTTCAGGCCTGGGTACAGCATGGAGACTGCATTGGTCATGTTGGTTGATGATCTCTGGGGGGCCCGGGACAGGGGCAGCTCCCCTTTCCTGGTTCTATTAGACCTCTTGGCGGCTTTGACCATGGTATCCTACTGCAACGACTCAAGGGGTTGAGAGTGAGGGGCACCGTTTTGCTGTGGTTCTCCTCCTACCTGTCGGATCAATTGCAGTTCATGTTGACTGGAGGACAGGAATCGACCATGAGGCCCCTCACTTGTGGGGTGCCCCAGGGGTCGGTTCTCTTGCTCCTCCTGTTCAACATATATATGAAACCACTGGGCAAGTTCATCTGTGGTTTCGAGGTACGGTATCATCAATATGCTGGTGATACCCAACTTTTCATCTCTACCCCAAACCACCCAAAGGATGCCCTCGACATGATGTCCTGATGCCCAGAGGCTATACGGATCTGGATGGGGATGAACACGCTCAATCCCTCCAAGACTGAGTGGCTGTGGTTCCCTCATCCCAATTTGTCCACCTTGTTCCAACTTTGATGATAGGGGGAGAAACTTTAGCCACCTCAGAGAATGCCCAAAATCTGGGAGTCCTCCTGGATACGCGGCTTAGCTTAGAAGAACACCTGATGGATGTGACCAGGGGGGCCTTTTACCAGATTCGCCTAGTACATCAGTTGTGCCCCTTCCTGGATCGGGATGCCCTGTACACAGTCATTCATGCCCTCGTCCTTTCTCGCCCGGACTACTGTAACGCTATCTACATGGGGCTGCCCTTGAAGAGCACCCAGAGGCTTCAGCTGATCCAGAATGCAGCCACGCATGTTATCATGGGGGTACCTAGGTGCTCCCATGTTACACCCCTTTTAGGCGACCTGCACAGGTTGCCGGTTGTTTTCTGGGTGCGATTCAAGGTACTAATTATGACCTTTAAAGCACTCCATGGCTTAGGTCCACGGTACTTGCGAGACCACCTACTGCCACTGGTAGCCTCCCATCGTCCAGTATGATCCCACAGAATTGGCCTCCTCAGGGTGCCATCAGCCAGACAGTGTTGGCTGGTGACCCACAGGGGGAGAGCCTTCTCTGTAAGAGCACCCTCTCTTTGGAATGAGCTACTCATGGAGCTTCACATAATTCCTGACCACCCATCCTTCCAGTGCACCCTAAAAAACTGGCTTTTTCAGCAAGCCAGCCTAGCCAGAACAAAATAATTTATTAATTTTAATTCCAAATTTATTTATTTTATATCAAGTGTAAATTGTTACTTAATTTATTGCTTATTGTTTATTGGATTCATTATTTAATCTCTTTTTAACTTTAGTACTTTGTGTTTCTTATGTTGTATGCCACCCTGAGTCCTTTGGGAGGAGGGCAGCATATAAATCCAATAAATCCTAATCCCAGCAACCTGACATTTTTAGAATAATATGTCAACTTTTTGTAGGATGCAGCTGAATCAAGTTACTACCTTACTCTTCTTATCTTTGTTTTATTATGCATGGTTAAAAATTAGAACCAAGCATTTTTAGCTAAACATTTCTGCTAATTACATTTTTATCATAGGACTAAAAGTTTGGCAATTAAAGAAAAAACTACCATGATTCAGATCTTTGTGGAATGCGGTCACTGATTATATGGGGAAGAAATAAACATATTATTTGTAGTAAGGGAAATAACTATCCTATGAGCTGGTCACTATAATTATTGAATTGTTAACAAATTTTAGAAATTAAGAGTTGGCTTATGAGATAATTAAATACAGGTTTCTGAAGGAAAAAGGACATACTCTGTTTCTAGTATAAATTGGACATGCAAGACAAATATCTGAATCATGAAGAGTTATTGTAAGAGAAAGGTTTTGAGACCGTGGCGGAAGGTGCGTAAGTCAGGGATAGTTCTTAATTCCGGGGGCAATTCGTTCCAGAGGGCAGGTGCTTTCACAGAGAAGGCTCTGCCCCTGGGTGTCACCAGTCGGCATTGTCTAGCTGACGGTACCATGAGGAGTCCCTCTCTATGGGAGTGTACAGGCTGGTGGGAGGCTCTCGGTGGCAGAAGGCGATCTCGTAGATACCAGGTCCTAAGCCATGGAGCGCTTTAAAGATGCTAACCAACACCTTGAATCGCACCCGGAAAACCACCGGAAGCCAGTGCAGCTCGCACAGGAAGGGTGTTACATGGGAGCGTCATGTCGCCCCCATAATTACCCATGCGGCCACATTCTGGACCAGTTGAAGCCTCTGGGTGCTCTTCAAGGGGAGCCTCATGTAGAGAGCATTGCAGTAGTCCAGACAGGAAGAGACAAGGGCGTGAGTGACTGTGCGTAGGGCATCCTGATTTAGGAAGGGATGCAATTGGTAAATCAAGCGAACCTGATAAAAAGCCCTCCTGGCGACAGCCGTCATATGATCTTCTAAGGACAGCCATGCATCCAGAAGGACACCCAAGTTGTGAACCCTTCCTGTGGGGCTAAGCTCTCACCCCCCATAGCCAGCGATAGAACCAGCTGACTGTAACAGGATGCCGGGAACCACAACCATTCAGTCTTGGAGGGGTTGTGGAGAATTTTGCTGATTTTATCTGTGGTGCCTTTGATATAAGGGAGGAGGGCGATGTCATCGTCACCCAGGCTCCTTGGTTTACCGAGGAGCTTCGGGGGATGAAACGCCACAAGAGATGCCTAGAGAGCAGATGGAGATCCTCTCGCTCCGAAGCCGACCGAACACTAGTGAGAACCCATATTAGGGCTTACTTAGTGGCGATAAGGGTGGCCAAACGTGAGTATTGTGCCACCCTTATTGCATCCGCAGATAACCGCCCTGCCGCCCTGTTTGGGGTGACCCGCTCCCTCCTTCATCAGAGGCCGCGGGAAGCCCCTCTGCAAGGGCGAGCAGAGGAATTTGGGATTTATCTGCAGGAGAAAATCACTCGGATTCGGAATGAGCTACCCTCCATCGACAGTGGTCCTGTGGGACTGTCCGAGACTAGTCTTGAGGTTCCTTCTTGGGAGGAGTTTGACTTTGTTACCACCGAGGATATGGACAGGTTGTCAAGGAAATTTAGGGCGACCACATGTTTATTGGACCCGTGTCCCTCCTGGCTTGTACTGGCATCCTGGGAGACGACACGAGGCTGGCTCCAGGGCATTGTCAACGCATCTTTGAGTGAGGGGTCCTTGCCTGCCGTCTTGAAAGAGGCGGTAGTGAGGCCCCTCCTCAAGAAGCCGTCCCTGGACCCAGCTTTATTAGAGAACTATCGTCCGGTCTCCAACCTTCACTTTTTGGTGAAGGTTGTCGAGAGTGTGGTAGCCCAACAGTTTCCGCGACACCTGGAGGAAGTTGATTATCTAGACCTGCGCCAGTCCGGCTTCCGACCCGGTCACAGCACCGAGACGGCATTGGTCGCGTTGGTTGATGATCTCTGGAGGGCGCGGGATAGAGGTTATTCCTCTATCCTAGTCCTATTAGACCTCTCGGCGGCTTTTGATACCATCGACCATGGTATCCTATTGCACCGACTGGGGGGGTTGGGGTTGGGAGGCACCGTTTTGCGGTGGTTCTCATCCTACCTCTCTGGTCGGTTGCAATATGTGTTGACGGGAGGGCAGAGGTCGACCTCGAGGCCTCTCTTATGTGGGGTTCCTCAGGGGTCGGTCCTCTCGCCCCTCCTTTTCAACACATATATGAAGCCGCTGGGTGAGATCATCCGTGGTTTTGGGGTGGAGTACCACCTGTACGCTGATGACACCCAGCTGTACATATCCACCCCAAACCACCCCAACGATGCCGCCGAAGTGCTGTCCCGGTGTTTGGAGGCCGTACGGATCTGGATGGGTGGTAACAAACTCAAGCTCAACCCTGCCAAGACTGAGTGGCTGTGGTTTCCGGCACCCCGGTTCAGCCAGATTACACCAACTCTGGCCATTGGGGGCGAAACACTGGCCCCCGTGGAGAGGGCGCGCAATTTGGGTGTCCTCCTGGATTCCCGGCTGTCCATGGAGGACCATGTGGCGGCCGTGGCCAGGGGGGCGTTTCATCAGGTACGCCTGATGCGCCAATTGCGCCCCTTACTGGACCGGGCTGCCCTTCGCACAGTCACTCAAGCTCTTGTGACGTCCCGACTCGACTACTGTAATGCTCTCTACATGGGGCTTCCCTTGAGGTGCACTCGAAAGCTACAGCTAGTCCAAAACGCAGCCGCGCGGGTGATTATGGGAGGCACTAGATGCTCCCACATAACACCGATCCTGCGCGAGCTGCATTGGCTTCCTGTGGTTTTTCGAGTGCGCTTCAAGGTTTTGACAACTATCTTTAAAGCGCTCCATGGCTCGGGGCCTAGTTATATGCGAGACCGCCTCCTGCCCCATACATCCCTTAGACCGATACGCTCCCACAGAGAGGGCCTTCTCAGGGTGCCGTCGGCCGGACAATGCCGACTGGCGACACCCAGGGGAAGAGCCTTCTCTGTGGCGGGCCCAGCCCTTTGGAATGACCTACCCCCTGAATTACATACCATCACCGACCTCCGCCTCTTCCGCCAATGTCTTAAGACATATTTGTTCCAACAAGCCAGCCTAGCCTAACCTCCCATGGGGACTTTTAGGTAGTTTTAAATTTGGTTTTTAAAATTTGGTTTTAGCGCAGGATAGGTTTATTTAATAGTTTTTTAAATTATATTTATTGTATTTTGTATGTTTTTAAATTTTCCTGTGCGCCGCCCTGGGTCCTTTGTGGAGAAGGGCGGGATATAAATTTAAATAAATAAATAAATAAATAAATCGTCCTCTTCTATGTCTCAGTTCTTGTGGGAGGGGGTCTCCTTTTTGGTTAGGTTGGTAACTGTTTTTCTTTGGAATCCATTGGAGATTCATATGTTTGTGAGAGTGTATAATTCAGTTTTCAGGTGGTCTTTGTCGGTTAGGTGTTTGGTTCTGGAGATGAGGGTCTTGGCTACAGAGTTGATCTGTGCAGGGTGGTGATGGATGATGTCCTAGGGAGCCATTGAATACACCATCTACCAGAAAAAACACACACACCAACCTCTACCTAAACACACAATCCCCCAACATACATAAGACAAACTAATAAAAGAATATATGCACGCATTGCAGAACACAAGAATGCAGTAAGAAAAAAAGAAACAACTTCCTGCCTCTACGAGCACCTTAAAGCTACAGGACATGAAATTGATTTTGAAGGAACCAAATTAATCTCCAAAACAGTTCAACAAAAGAATAATTATGGAAGCCATTAAAATAGAGAAACACCCACACAACATGAACAAATGTGGCGATACCTCCCACCTACCAGACATCTGGAAACCAGCACTAGCCAACAAACAAGCCCCACCCACCACCCAGGCTGTTACAATACAAAAGAACAACAAACACACAGCCAACACCAATCAGTGCCAATCAACCAATCATGATACAACTACACAGCCAATCAACCCACTCACAGCAACAAAGCCAGCACTCCCCTCCAAGATTTATAGAAAAACGGCTGCTCCAAAGCTGAAAACCCCAGCCTGAAGATGACGAGTGAGACCTTGCTGAAACGTTGCCAAGACAATTTCAATCTTACATGGGAAAAGACCTGAACACAACGACCAGCATACCTACACCTGTGAAAATCTACAAATTATATCAATCAATCAATCAATCAATCAATCTATCTATCTATCTATCTATCTATCTATCTATCTATCTATCTATCTATCTATCTATCTATCTATCTATCTATCTATCTACTTATCCTCCTGTCTCAGCTGAGCAGGAAGAAAACCTGGTGGCTCAAGTGGTAAGGCATTTGCCTAACAGTTAATACAGCCCCAGTTCGAATCCCAGTAAGGGCATGGCTAGCTGATGAGAACTAAAAAGCTCGAAATAGATCTATACTAGTCTCCTTGACTTATTTAGTGATCAGCTAAAATAACGTAACACACATATATGTGTGTGTGTGTGTGTATGCAATTTTAAGGCAACACTTTATTTAGTGTTCTTTTATTTTATGGATTTGTCTCTTTTTTAAATTGTCCAATGTCCTCTGTTTTAAATAAAGTTTTTTTTATTACTGTACTATAGTTATGTTATATTTTTATTACAATTCTGCTTCTAAATCTTCCTCTACATTATTTAAATTCCAAGAGTCTTTTTAATGGCTGACCATAAAAGGTGAAAAAGAATTAAGTTCAGTAAGGAATACTTGCAAAACTTAAAAATTGGATTATTAGTTTTTTAGTTGAAGAAGACTTTAAAAAATAAGGAAGCCCTTAACTTGAGTTTATCACCTAATCCCTACATCGAAATGGTTTGCCACTGTTTATTGTGGTAATTTTTTGGAGTTTCCAATTATACCTTAGAATTCTCTGGCGGTCTTTCATTTATGTATAAGAAGAGTAACTTTAGAACACAAGTGAGGACCAGGAATAGAAGGGAGTGTATGTATTTGACTGTGGTTTTAATTTTGTATTTTAAACACCCTAAACTAAATCTTTGCAGTTTACAGAAATCCAAGCAAACCCAACATATGAAACCTGAACATGAAATAAATCAGGGGTGGTATTGACTTTCCTTCCCTACTAGTTAGCAAATGTATAAAATTCTACATTGTTGTTAATAATGCAATCAAATAACTCTACTCTGTATGAAACATAGCAATTATTCCTACATGCATAAATATATATTTTTCCACACATATCTGTACCAAATAACTAAAGTAGGTGTATTTTTCTTTCCTTGTTCTGGACTTTACAGAAAGAAATAGGAAGGAACTTCCTAGTTGCTTATCCTATTATTATACTAATCTAATTCTAATTTGAACTCTTGATAATTTAACTCTAAATGCTATATTCTTTTTCTCTAAATATGAAACCTCCTCCTTTCTCATCTAAATTATTTGCTTAATGATTTATCTTTTTCCTTGCAGATTTTTCCTTGCAGATTTTATATATAAGTATT
This sequence comes from Rhabdophis nuchalis, assembly GCA_039707465.1. Lineage (NCBI taxonomy): Eukaryota > Metazoa > Chordata > Lepidosauria > Squamata > Natricidae > Rhabdophis > Rhabdophis nuchalis. The sequence continues at coordinate 143,372,937 of CM077647.1, forward strand.
CAATTAATATAATTGTTTTCATAAAACAGTAAAATTGCTTTACTGTTTTTAATTTCATCAGCTGCTCTTTCTCTTGATAAAATAGCACAATGGTTTCTAACAATTTCTTTCAAGTTTCAAAATCAAATAATAAACACTGATAATTGTTACTATTCTTTTTACTTTTTAAGAAACCATAAAGTCTTAACTGAACTTGTAGAATTCTGATTCTTTTAGAACGCAGTCGATCAGCTACCATATCCAACTTTTGTCTTGTCCAGTTCTTTGTTCTTTTTTGAAACTAATCTGGTAATGCTACCTCACCCTGTCCTCATTGTTCTACCAAAAGTAAGATTACGCCGTATATAATCAGAATTAGATCATCCAATTATTCATTGCTAAACATTTAAAAAGAAGCAAATACACATGATCACACTTCTTTGTTTATTTGCAGCAATTAGTAATTTTACAATCTACATTTTAGAATTTTTCAAGTTGATTCAGGTCTCTTGTTACATCTTAGAAATCTATGTTGTATAAATAAGAAATTGGGATATAGCTGATCTGAGCTAAGATATTTTGTGAACATAGATTTACATCAAAATGTTTGAAATATGTTTGCATATTTCTCCCAGTCTCTACTTTTTAAAATGATCCTTATGCGGGATCATATTGCCAAAACCTGTAGCCACCCCCCAAACATCAGAATCTCTTACGGGTGATAAATACTTGATAGGAAATAAACTTCCTTTTTAAAAAGCCAAGCGCACCTGTATTTGCCTAATGTCCACTGTGCCCTTTTTCTCTGCTTAACATGACGGGATCATTTTTGACTAAAGAAGGGAAAAAGAATACCAGGGTTCATTTATTTCTTGTATTCTACTTTATTACCATTTGATTCTGAAACCAAAGCAAGATATGAAACATCTGACATTATTTGCTAGTGAAGATACATTTATGAGGTAATGATACATTAGTTACCTCACTGATTTCATTTCAGGCTTGTAAAATTCATTGAATGGTTCTGTTTATGCTTTTTAAAATTCCACAGCTGCTAGAAGATTTTCTTGCTACGCAATTGTTTGGATTTTTCATCTGGAATAGCGCTTAGGTATTCTTGATATGGTTGCTTAAGCATTGTAGCAATTGTTTGAGCTTTAAAGCATGAAGTAAGCTTTTAAATAGAGTAAGGAAAAAACAAGATTCTGATGTTTGGGGGGGTGGATATATATATATTTATTTATTTATTTATTTATTTATTTATTTTTCATATTTATAACCCGCTCCCATCTCACAACAAGGGACTCGGGGCGGCGAACATAGAATTAAATCAATAAATACAAAATACAAATACATAGATATTAGATGCCTGTGTTGTAACCATTTTTAAAACCCTCGTTTATAATTGGCGGTGCTGGGGTTACGCAAGGCTGGCTAGTTGAAAGAAGTGAGTCTTAAGACATTTGCGGAAGAGGCGGAGGTCAGGAATGGTGCGGATTTCAGGGGGCAGGTCGTTCCAAAGGGCCGGCCCTGCCACAGAGAAGGCCCTCCCCCTGGGCGCCGCCAGTCGACATTGCCCGACCGACAGCACCCTGAGGAGGCCCTCTCTGTGGGAGCGTGTCGGTCCCAGGGATGTATGGGGCAGGAGACGGTCTTGCAGATAGCTAGGTCCCGAGCCAAGGTCCTAATGACCATGAAGATGGTCATTAGGACCTTGAAGCGCACCCGAAAGACCACAGGAAGCCAGTGGAGCTCGCGTAGGACAGGTGTTATATGGGAGTGTTTAGGCGCTCCCGTAATTATCCGTGCGGCCGCATTCTGGAATAACTGTAGTCTTCGGGTGCACTTCAAGGGAAGCCCCATGTAGAGAGCATTGCAATAGTCAAGTCGAGATGTGACGAGTGCTTGAGTGACTGTGCGTAAGGCTCCCCGATCCAGTAAGGGACGCAATTGGCGCATCAGACGTACCTGATGGAATGCCCCCCTGGCCACGGCCGCCACCTGGTCTTCCATAGTCAGCCGGGAGTCCAGGAGGACACCTAGATTGCGTGCCTTCTCCACAGGGGCTGGTGTTTCGCCCCCAATGGCCAGAGTTGGAATAATCTGGCTGAAACGGGGTGCTGGAAGCCACAGCCACTCAGTCTTGGATGGGTTGAGCCTGAGTTTGTTACTACCCATCCAGATCCGTACAGCCTCCAAGCACCGGGACATAACCTCGACGGCATCATTGGGGTGGTCCGGGGTGGATATGTACAGCTGGGTATCATCAGCGTACAGATGATATCCCACCCCGAAACCACGGATGATCTCACCCAGCGGCTTCATATATATGTTGAACAGCAGGGGCGAGAGGACCGACCCCTGAGGGACCCCACATAAGAGGGATCTAGAAGTCGACCTCTTCCCCCCCGTCAACACATATTGTGACCGACCAGAGAGGTAGGACGAGAACCACCGTAAAATGGTGCCTCTCAGCCCCAACCCCCCCAGTCGGCGTAATAGGATACCATGGTCGATGGTATCAAAAACTGCTGAGAGGTCTAATAGGACTATGATAGAGGAAAAGCCTCTATCTCGTGCCCTCCAGAGATCATCGACCAATGTGACCAATGCCGTCTCGGTACTGTGCCCGGGTCGGAAGCCGGACTGGCGTGAATCTAGATAGTCAACTTCATCCAAGTGTCGTGGAAACTGTTGGGCCACCACACTCTCAACAACCTTCACTAGAAAGTGGAGGTTGGAGACGGGACGATAGTTTTCTAATAATGCCGGATCCAGGGACGGCTTCTTGAGGAGGGGCCTCACCACCACCTCTTTCAAGACGGTAGGTAAGGACCCCTCACTCAGAGATGCGTTGACAATGCCCTGAAGCCAGCCTCGTGTCATCTCCCAGGATTCCAGTACAAGCCAGGAGGGACACGGGTCCAGTAAACATGTGGTGGCCCTGAGTCTCTTTGACAGCTTGTCCATATCTTTGATAGTAACAAAGTCAAACTCCTCCCACAATGGTGTCTCAAGAGCTGCTTTGGCACTCTCAACAGGGCTATTGACAATGGAGGGTAACTCGCTTCGAATCCGAGTGATTTTCTCCTGCAGATAAATCCCAAATTCCTCTGCTCGACCCTGTAAAGAGGCTTCCCGCGGCCTCTGTTGGAGGAGGGAGCGGGTTACCTTAAACAGGGCGGCAGGGTGGTTTTCTGTGGATGCAATAAGTGTGGCACAATATTCACGTTTGGCCAGCCTTATTGCGACTAAATAAGTCCTAATGTGGTCTCTTATTAGTGTTCGGTCGGATTCAGAGCGAGATGATCTCCATCTGCTCTCTAGGCGTCTCCTGTGGCGTTTCATCCCCCTGAGCTCCTCGGTAAACCAAGGGGCCCAGGTGGTTCGTCGCCGCAAGAGAGGCCGCAAGGGCGCGACTCGGTCCAAGGCCCCGGCGGCCGCACTTAACCATGCAGTCACTAGGTCCTCAGCCGAGTCGCGGAGCAAGTCTGCAGGAATTGGCCCAAGCTCCTTCTGGAACCTTAACGGGTCCATCAGGAGCCTGGGGCGGAACCATATAGGGATGTTTGGTTCCGCCTCCTCACAGTGAGGTGTGGCGGTCGGAAAGTCGAGCCGAAGGAGAGCGTAATCTGTCCATGACAGGGGTGTGATGATTAAATCCCCTACTCCCAGATCACTACTCCATTGACCCGAGACGAAGATGAGATCCAAAGTGTGTCCGCCCTCATGAGTAGGGCCTAGAACTACCTGAGTCAGGTCCATGGCTGTCATGGAAACCATGAACTCCCGAGCTACACCAGAGGTCTCACCTGCAGATGGCAGGTTAAAATCCCCCATGACTACAAGTCTGGGGGTTTCAACCGCCACCCCGGCTATAACCTCAAGCAGCGCGGGCAGGGCTGTTGTTGTATAGCGAGGAGTCAGGTATACAACTAACACGCCCAACTGCCTCCCTAGGCCCCACTTCACAAGGAGGGACTCACACCCGGTCATCTGAGGGACTGTGGTCTCCTTTGGCTCAAGACTTTCCCTAACCATGATCGCCACTCCCCCACCCCTCCCTAAGGCCCTGGGCTGATGGAAGGCTCGGTATCCTGGTGGGCACATTTCTACGAGGGGATGTCCTCCCTCGTGGCCCAACCAGGTTTCCGTAATGCCAATCAGGTCCGGGTCCCCCTCCAACACAAGGTCATGTAAGAGAGGGGCTTTTTGTACCACAGACCTGGCGTTGCATAGCATCAGTCCAAGGCCCCGGGTCTGCGGTTCTTGCTCACCTAGTCTGCGATGAAGGAAAGGGGAGTTGGAGCGCATGATCACCTGTAATCATTGGCCATGACGCTCCAACTGATGGTGTCCATCCCCCCTTCCACCGTCCCTGCCCCTGCCCCTCCCCAAGACCGTATTGATGGCAAATACCCTAGTGGGACTGACCCTCCCTCCATCCCCTTTCGTCTTTTCATTTCCGCATATTGCCGGCCTTCTCTCTTGGCGTTCCCCTAATTGGTCCCCCCACCCCCCTTCCCTGGGAACCCCTAAAAGTCGGATTAAAAATTTACACAGGAATCCCCTGAGCCTGCGCTTCGCCCACCTCTTAGGATTAATAAATCCATCCTCGAGGTGTGTCCGTGTTAATTCAGGGGGCCAGACCTGCGAGAGGGGACATTCTCGCAGGCAGAGGAGCTCAGATCTAGAATATGGTAGCATTTCATGGGTCTTTGTTCCCCCAGAGGCAATCTGATGACATATGATAGTTTTGTTGGGAGAGGACTAGGATGGAAGGTAAAGTAGAGGTTATATATATTTGATGGCCAAGCCAGGTGTCACAAGTATAAATATATAGGTATATAAATAGAGATGTTATGAATAAATATATAAATATATAGATATATAAATATACAATAAATATGATAAATAAAGGAAGGAGGATCTAATCACCAGGGGGAAGGGAGGGAGGGACTGGGGGCATAGAGGAAGGACCTAGAGTGTAAAATTTATATAGTCATAAGTTCATGAAAAGGAATCCGGGATAGTCATGATCTTTAAATAGAGGGAGATAATTAATTAATTGTCCCTCGCCTATCAGATAATTCCTTTGTTTCTGTCTATATTTTTACGTTCCTCATAAGCCACGATGAAAGAAGAAACAAGCCCTCCATAGCAATGTTCTATTAGATATCGACTCCCTGGGTCCTTCCGTTAGACTTCCATGTCAGCCAAGCCTTCTTTGCCAGATGTCTTCTATGGGAATATTCGGTTACAGTTCTTGGAGCAGATGTAATCTCTGCAAGCTGAGCTATAGGTTATGGGTCGCTGCTGGTGGGGGTGATGATTTCTAGGCCCACGTTTCCGGTCCGATAAAGTCTTCCAGAGCCAGTGGTGTCGTTTTAAGGCCTCTATCTCTGGGGTTGGTGTTTGCAGGTACCATAGACCAGCTAGATCACTTTTATTCGAGCTGTTAGAGATCACTGGACAGGTAAGATCGTCCGCTGGGCTGCTGGTACTGCTAGCTGAGCCGTTAATTTCATTCATTTGCCAGTTGGTCCTACCTGTTGGGCCGTTAGCGGCAGCTGCTGGGCCGTTGGTTATGTCCGTTGGTAGATAGAACGTTGATCTGCCGCTCCGGCCGGCCGCTTTATTTACTGGCCGACCTATCCGGCTGCTTTGAATAATGGGCGCTAAGCCAGGCCGCTCCGTCGACTCGTTTCTCTTCAGTGCCTAGTCCTTCTGGCCGTTCTGATTATCGGCCGCTTTACTAGGCCATTCCTCCTGCCGGCCGCTCCACCAGGCTGCTCCGTTAATCAGCAGCCACTCTAGGCCGTAACTCGTTTGTTTCCGGGCCGTTTTATGTATACATATATATATATATACATATATATACATATATATATATATGAGAGAATATTTTACAACTCCTGTTATGAGGCCCCTTTAAGGGAGGAGACAAACTGTCATCCTTCTCTGCCTATTCGGCTCATCCCAGAGACCATCTTTGGCAGAGAGCCATGAGATTACTGTTGAATTTTTTAGATATGTGTTAGGATTTTAAGGGCTGATTAATAAATAAGAGAATTAATAATAATAATAATAATAATAATAATAATAATAATAATAATAATAATAATAATAATAATAATAATAATAATAATAATAATAATAATAATAATTAATTTCTAGACCGCTCCCTCTCCCCAAGGGGACTCGGAGCAGTGCACAGGGAAATTAAAATAATAAATATACATAAATATACAAAACAGTTAAAAAACACATTAAACAATAAGACCCTGCGCTAAAATTCCCCAAAACCAATCACTAAAACCCTAAACCCTATTATACTATGGTAAGAGGCTACCCTAGGCCGGCCAGGCAGAAAAAGTGTGTTTTCAATTTCAGACGGAAGGAGCGGAGGTCCGTGGTAGTTCTAATATCGGGGGGGAGATCGTTCCAGAGGGCAGGCCCGCCACAGAGAGAGCCTTTCCCCTGGGCGTCGCCCGCTGACAAAGTCTAGTGGACGGCACCCGGAGAAGTCCCTCTCTGTGGGAGCGAATCGGCCGTGAGGAAGTATGAGGCAGAATCCGATCCCGCAGATAGCTAGGTCCCGAGCCATGGAGCGCTTAAAAGATGATAACTAGCACCTTGAAGCGCACCCGAAAGACCACAGGTAGCCAGTGCAGCTCGCGCAAGAGCGGTGTTACATGGGTATACCTTGTGGTACCCATTATTGCTCGCGCGGGTGCATTCTGGACCAACTGCAGCCTCCGGGTGCACCTCAAGGGGAGCCCCATGTAGAGAGAGTTACAATAGTCCAGTCGGGATGTCACGAGAGCATGAGTGACTGTGCGAAGGGCATCCCGGTCCAATAGGGGACGCAACTGGCGAACCAGGCGAACCTGGTAAAACGCCCTCCTGGCCACGGCTGTCACTTGATCTTCCATGGACAGCCGGGAATCCAGGAGGACACCCAAGTTGCATGCCCCATCCACAGGGACAAGATGTTCGCCCCCTATGGCCAGCGATAGAGACAGCTGGTTGAACCGGGCAGCCGGAAACCACAGCCACTCGGTCTTGGTCGGGTTGAGCTTGAGTCCGTTACTTCCCATCCAGACCCGCACGACTTCCAGGCACTGGCACATCACCGCTATGGCATCGTTGGGGTGGTTTGGGGTAGATATATACAGCTGAGTATCATCAGCGTAGAGATGGTACTCTACCCCAAAACCACGGATGATCTCACCCAGCGGCTTCATATATGTGTTGAACAGAAGGGGCGAGAGGACCGACCCCTGAGGCACCCCACATGTGAGGGGTCTCGAGGACGACCTCTGCCCCCCTGTCAACACAAATTGCGACCGGCCAGAGAGGTAGGAGGAGAACCACCGCAAAACAGTGCCTCCCACCCCCAACCCCCCCCAGCCGGTGCAATAGGATACCATGGTCGATGGTATCAAAAGCCGCCGAGAGGTCTAATAGGACCAGGATGGAGGAACAACCCCCATCTCTGGCCCTCCAGAGATCATCCACCAACGCGACCAATGCCGTCTCGGTGCTATGCCCGGGCCGAAAGCCGGACTGGCGCGGGTCTAGATAATCAACTTCCTCCAGGTGACGGGGAAACTGTTGTGCCACCACACTCTCGACAACCTTCGCCAAGAAGGGAAGGTTGGAGACGGGACGATAGTTGTTTAAAAGAGCTGGATCCAAAGAGGGCTTCTTCAGGAGGGGCCTCACCATGGCCTCTTTAAGGGAGGCAGGCAAGGAACCCTCCCTCAAAGAAGCGTTGACAACCTCTAGGAGCCAGCCTCGTGTCACCTCCCAGGATGCCAGTACAAGCCAGGAGGGACACGGGTCCAATAAACATGTGGTGGCTCGCAGTCGCCCACGTAGCCTGTCCATATCCTCGGAAGTAACGGAGTCAAACTCCTCCCAAAAAAATCCGCCTCGTGGCAACCCACTGGGCCATGAATGGGGGCTAACTCGTTCTGTATCTGAGCGATTTTCTCCTGCAGATAAATCACAAATTCCTCTGCTCTACCCTGTAGCGGGGCTTCCCGCACCCTCTGTTGAAGGAGGGAGCGGGTCACCCTAAACAGGGCGGCAGGGCGGTTATCTGCGGATGCTATGAGAGTGGCACAATGATGACATTTGGCCACTCTCAGCGCCACAATGTAAGTCCATAAATGGGCTCTTACCTGTGTCCGGTCAGATTCAGATCGGGTAGTCCTCCATCTTCTCTCTAGGCATCTCTTGTGGTGTTTCATCACCCTCAGCTCCTCGGTAAACCAAGGAGCCAGGGTGCCTCGCCGCCGCAAGAGAGGCCGCAAGGGCGCGACCCAATCCAAGGCCCCCATGGCCGCACTATTCCATGCGGCCGTGAGGTCCTCCATCGGGGCACGGGTCAGGGGTACAGGAAGTGGCCCAAGCGCCACCTGGAACCTATCAGGGTCCATCAGGCGCCTGGGGCAGAACCAGATTGGTGACTCAGGTTCCGCCTCCCCGCGGAGGGGAGTAGCGGTTGGAAAGTCGAGCCGGAGAAGTGAGTGGTCTGACCATGACAAGGGTGTGGTGACTATATCCCCTATACCCAGATCACTCTTCCATTGGCCAGAGACAAAGATGAGATCCGGTGTATGTCCACCCTCGTGGGTGGGGCCTTGAATTAATTGGGTCAGGTCCATGGCCGTCATGGAAGCCATGAACTCCCGAGCTACCTCGGATGATTCGCCCACCGATGGCAGATTAAAGTCCCCCATGACTAGGAGTCTGGGGGTCTCCACTGCCACCGTAGCGATCACCTCCAGGAGCTCAGGCAGGGCTGCTGCTACATAGCGGGGAGCCAGGTATATAACCAGCATGCCCAACTGCCTCCCTAGGCCCCACTTCACGCAGAGGGACTCACAACCGGTGGTCTGTGGCACAGTGGTCTCTCTCGGCTCAAGACCTTCCTTTACAATAACCGCCACCCCACCACCCCTGCCTAGGGTCCGAGGCTGATGAAAAGCGCGGTAACCTGGTGGGCATATTTCAACGAGGGGGAGTCCCCCCTCGTGACCCAACCAGGTCTCCGCAATTCCTGCCAGGTCCGGCTCCCCCTCTGACACAAGGTCACAAATGAGGGGGGCTTTGTTGACAACGGACCTGGCATTGCAAAACATCAGCCTCAGGCCCTGGCTCTGCATTCCCTGACCACCTAGCCTGCAGGGGTTGTGACACCCAACCGTATGCAACCAACGGCTGCGTGACCCCAACCGGGAGGATGGAACTTGCCTCCCCTCGGACCTGCCTCTCCCCACAACCGTCGGGATGGAAATGCCCTCCATAGGGACGACTCGTGTTTCCCCCCCCCTTACGGATCCCTCCGCTACCCTCCGCCGACTGCCGGCCTGGCCCTCTCTTCCTAACTGTTTATACCCTCCCCCCTCCCTGGTACCCCCTAAAATAGACAATAATTTGGAAACTAAAAAACCCCTAAGGCCACGCTTCGCCCACCTCTCCAGATTAATGAATCCTTCATCAAGGCGGGCCCTCGTTAAAGCGGAGGGCCAAACCTGCGAGAGTGGGGACTCTCGCAGTTATAGCAAATCGGTTTTAGAGTACAAAATGATTATAAAATGTAAAAATGGGTCATGGATAAATCAAGCATCGTTGGCACATTAAAATTCATAAATAGATGGAATAAATAGAATTAAAACACATAGTGGTAACACTTAAAAGAGTGGATGTAAAGTGCACCAGTGCATCGATGGGGGGTAAGTTCAGAATATTATTACTACAGCTGCTTCAAACCAAGGTCTTAAAGGTTATGGGTCAATAAGATCTTACAGGCCTCACAAGGGCCACATGAGAGGAGGTTCAACGATCTTCAAGGTCTTAGGATCTTTCGGTCTTTAAAAGGTCTTAAGGGTCTTAAAAGGTCTTAAAGGGTCTCCGGTTGCGTTCTGTGACTTGGCTCTTTCAAGTCAATTCCGGTCATAAATCAGGTGCCTTCGGCGCTGGAGAGGAGTCCAATCTCCCCGATGGAAAATTCCCCAGCGTCCTTCGGCCACCGCCGGCCCAGCCAATGTATGCGACGGTCCGGTCAGCATCCACCGCCGCCTCAAGGGCGCCGGGAACGCCCACCTCTGCTCCGGTGCTCCCACCACCGTCTCCGCCGTCGTCCCCATGTTAGGCAGCCACTCGGCACTCTCACCGCCATTTCGCAACCATCTGAGGCCACCAGGCCTCTCCGACCAGCCTCTCCGACCAGCCTGGCATCCAGCGACCCGGCCGGCATCCACCGCTGCCCCGGCATACCGGCCTTCTCCCCCTTAGCGCTCTCACCGCCACTCCACCATCGCCGCCTTCGCCACTGGTCTCCCGGCGCTCTCACCACCGTCCACCATCCTTCTTCTGCAGCTCCCCCGGGGAGGAGGGTCCCGGGCTCCTTCAAATTTCCCCGGACTTCCCCAAGCTTCCCCAAAATAAGAGAGCGGGTTTCCAAATGGCTGGTAGGCGGGAGGTATCATCTCGTTTATTCATGCTGTGTGGCCGTTTTTCTATCTCAATAGCTTCTCTGATTATTCTGTTGTTAAAGTGTTCAATTTTGGCAATAGTTCTTGTCTTTTTAAAGTCTATATCATGTCCTGTGGCTTTGAGGTGTTGGACCAGGGAAGAAGTTGGTTCCTCCTTTCTGACTGAGTTTTTGTGTTCTTCAATAGGTGCCTTTATTCTTCTGTTGGTTTGTCCGATGTATGTGGTGGGGCAGGTGGTGCATGGGATTTCATATACTCCTTGAAACCCGCCCTCACTGACAAACGAGTCCCTAACACAAAGAATGATACCAGACCCACACTCACAAAAACCACACAGGATGTCACTATCACACATCCATGCAAAAAGCAAGCCCAAACCCACACAGATGATGACCACAAACCAGAAGCCCGACCACAAACCAGAAGCCAGACCACAGCTGCATTATTAGCCACTTTAAACCCCTCCAATCCATACATGAAGCAAACTGATGCCCACCATGGAGATGTGGCACGACCACAAACGCGAAGCCAAACAACAGTAACGCAGCTCACCATGTCAAATCCTTCTGCATCTCGGACTAACACAAGCACAGCCAGGCCCCCACCCAAACAGAACACGCCCCCACCCAATCAGAGCACAGCCAAACTCCCATCGAATCAGAGCACAGCCAAACCCCCTACCAATCAGAACACACCTCCACCCAATCAGAATGCAGCCAAGCTCCCACCCAATCAGGTCACACCCCCACTGGCAGTTAAAAAGAGGAACCGGCTGAGATCTCACATTGCTCCTGGAAGCACCAAGCCGGAAGCACCAACCTGAAGATGATGAATGAGACTTCATCGAAACGTCGTGAAGATACTTCCAATTCTACGCGGGAGAAAACACGAACAACCAAAGACCTACATACAAACACCCGCGAAAACCTCAGAACACACATACACACACACACACACACACACACATATATATATATATACATACATATATATATATATATATATATGTTAGTTTTATGAGCTTTAATTGGGGCCTAATAATAACAGGTTGTTGTGAAACAATTACATATATATATATATATATATATAAATAAAAATGTAAAATAGTTTGTACGAATCCACTAATCTCAAAAACTACTGGGCCGATTTACACCAAACTTTCACACAATGTAGACAAGGACTTCCGATAATAGAATAGCTAATCATTTTGTGCCTAGCATGCGTGTGCTGTGTACAAATTACACACAAAAAATGTACCCACTGAAATGTGTGTTAACATCCCTGTAGCCACGCCCATCAAACTGCTTTTCAACTGTCAGTGTTGGAAGAGGCCTCATACTGCGGCCTCTTGGGGCCAAAAAGGCACAGAGGATAGCAAACTCACAGGTGGCCTATAGAGTGGGGGGGGGAGAAATTCTGCTCAGGACTGTTCTCTGAGGTAAAAAAACGGAGGCAGGCAGCTGCTTTAAACTGTTTAATACGAACTGAACCAAACTGTAACAAAGAATCACCCATCTGACAGCAAATACAGTTTAATGAAAAGAAGGACTAGGGAAGACATGATAGCAGCCTTCCAATATCTCAGAGGTTGCCCCAAAGAAGAGGGAGTCAAGCTATTCACCAAGGCACCTGAGGGCAGAACAAGAAGCAATGGGTGGAAACTAATCAAGGAGAGAAGCAACCTAGAACTGAGGGCAAATTTCCTGGCAGTGAGAACTATTAACCAGTGGAACATCTTGCCACCAGAAGTTATGGATGCCCCAACACTGAAGAGAGAAGAGACTGGAAAACCATTTGTCTGAAACGGCATAGGGTCTCCTGCTTGAGCAGCGGGGTTGGACTACATGACCCCCAAGGGATAGATAGAGAGGCAGAAATAAGGTAGGTATGTAGGTAGGTAGGTAGGTAGGTAGGAGGGTGGGTGGGTGGGTGGGTGGGTGGGTGGGTGGGTGGCGGGATGGATGGATGGATAGATAGATAGATAGATAGATAGATAGATAGATAGATAGATAGATAGATAGATAGATAGATAGAAAGAAAGAAAGAAAGAAAGAGACAGTAGGTAGGTAGGTAGGTAGAGGGAGAAAGGAAGAAATATAGTAGGTAGGTAGGTAGGTACATAGGTAGAGGGATGGATAGATAGATAGGGAGAAATACAGTAGATAGGTAGGTAGAGGGATAGACAGAGAGGGAGAAATACAGTAGGTAGGCAGGTAGGTGGATAGGGGGATAGAGAGGGAGAAATACAGTAGGTAGGTAGGTGGAGGGAGAAAGCAAGAAATACAATAGGTAGGTAAGTAGAGAGATAGACAGAGAGGGAGAAATACGGTAGGTAGGTAGGTGTATAGATAGCGGGAAATACGGTAGGTAGGTAGGTAGAGGGATAGAGGGGGGGAAATACAGTAGGTAGGTAGGTAGATAGAGGGAAAAAGAAAGAAATACAGTAGGTAGGTAGGTAGAGGGATAGAGAGAGGGAGAAATACAATAGGTAGGTAGGTAGAGGGATAGAGGGGGGGAAATACAGTAGGTAGGTAGGTAGAGGAATAGAGGGGGGGAAATACAGTAGGTAGGTAGGTAGATAGAGGGGAAAAGAAAGAAATACAGTAGGTAGGTACAGTGGTGGGTTTCAAATTTGTTTAGAACCTACTCTCTAGGTGTGGCCTATTTTGTGGGTGTGGCTTGGCAGTCATGTGACAGGGCGGGAGTGACCAACTTGTAAAATGTGGTGAAACTCATTTAACAACGCTCTTGCTTAGCAACCAAAATTTTGAGCTCAATTGTGATGATAATTTCTTTCTTTCTTTCTTTCTTTCTTTCTTTCTTTCTTTCTTTCTTTCTTTCTTTCTTTCTTTCTTTCTGCCTTCCTTTCCTTTCCTTCCCATTGGGTTACTGGCAGTGGCAGGCCAGACTTACTTCTGGGTCCGCCGGTGGAACCCCCTCTCACCGGTTCTCTAAATTTTACCATCCGGCTCTTGCGAGTAGGTGCGAGCCTGCAGAAACCCACCACTGGGTAGGTAGGTAGAGGGATAGACAGAGAGGGAGAAATACAGTAGGTAGGCAGGTAAGTAGATAGGGGGATAGATAGAGAGGGAGAAATATAGTAGGTAGGTATGTAGGTAGGTAGGTAGGTAGGTAGGTAGAGGGATAGAGAGGGGGAAATACAATAGGTAGGTAGGTAGGTAGGTAGGTAGAGGGAGAAAGAAAGAAATACAGTAGGTAGGTAGGTAGAGGGATAGATAGATAGATAGAGAGAGAGAAATACAGTAGGTAGGTAGGTTGGGGCTTATATGGTGGTTGGATGTATGTGTGCAGGTGTAGATCTACACACAGATTGGTTGGCCATTTAACCAGACTGGGCCACAGCAACGCGTGGCCGGGTATAGCTAGTATATAAATAAAAATGTAAAATAGTTTGTACGAATCTACTAATCTCAAAAACTACTGGACCGATCTGCCTCAAATTTTGACACAATGTAGCCAAGGACTTCCGATAATAGAATAGCTACTCATTTTGTGCCTATCACACGTGTGTTGTGTGCAAGCTAAACACAAATAAAATGTACTCACTGAAAATGTGAGAATTCCCTGTAGCCACGCCCATCAGGCTGCTTTTCAACTGTCAGTGTTGGAAGAGGCCTCATATGGCGGCCTCTTAGGGCCAAAAAGGCACTGGGATAGCAAACTCCCAGGTGGCCCATAGAGAGGGGGGGAAAGAGAAATACTGCTCAAGACTGTTCTCTGAGGTAAAAACACGGAGGCAGGAAGCTGCTTTAAACTGTTTAATACAAACTGAACCAAACTGTAACAAAGAACCACCCATCTGACAGCAAATACAGTTTAATAAAAGAGGGACTAGGGGAGACATGATAGCAGCCTTCCGATATCTCAGGGGTTGCCCCAAAGAAGAGGGAGTCAAGCTATTCTCCAAAGCACCTGAGGGCAGAACAAGAAGCAATGGGTGGAAACTAATCAAGGAGAGAAGCAACTTAGAACTGAGGGGAAATTTCCTGCCAGTGAGAACTATTAACCAGTGGAACAGCTTGCCACCAGAAGTTATGGATGGTCCAACACTGGATGTGTTTTTAAGAAGAGACTGGAAAACCATTTGTCTCACATGGTATAGGGTCTCCTGCTTGAGCAGCGGGGTTGGACTAGATGACCTCCAAGATCCCTTCCAACTCTCCAAAGCACCTGATGGCAAAACAAGAAGCAAAGGGTGGAAACTAATCAATGAGAAAAGCAACTTAGAACTGAGGGGAAATTTCCTGGCAGTGAGAACTATTAACCAGTGGAACAGCTTGCCACCAGAAGTTATGGATGGCCCAACACTGGATGTGTTTTTAAGAAGAGACTGGAAAACCATTTGTCTGACACGTATAGGGTGTCCTGCTTGAGCAGCGGGGTTGGACTAGATGACCTCCAAGGTCCCTTCCAACTCTGCTATTGTATTATTGTATTACAGTAGGTAGGTAGATAGGGGAATAGAGAGACAGGGAGAAATGCAGATTAATAAAAGAGGGACTGGGAGACAGGATAGCAGCCTTCCAATATCTCAGAGGTTGCCACAAAGAAGAGGGAGTCAAGCTATTCTCCAAAGCACCTGAGGGCAGAACAAGAAGCAATGGGTGGAAACTAATCAAGGAGAGAAGCAACTTAGAACTGAGGAGAAATTTCCTGACAGAACAATTAATCAGTGGAACAGCTTGCCTCCAGAAGTTGTGAATGCCCCAACACTGGAAGTCTTCAAGAAGATGTTGGATAGCCATTTGTCTGAAATGGTATAGGGCAGTGATGGCTAACCTTTTTTGGCTCATGTGCCAAAAGCAGGGGGAGTGCAGGGGAGATGTGCACAGGTGTGCCACATCCATAATGCTATGTGCATGACCCCCTGCATTTGGCATGCTTTTTACGTCATCCCCAGGATCCAGAGGCTTTATAGGAGCTTGGGGAGGGTGAAAACAGCCTTCCCCCATCTCCAGAGGGCAAAAAATGGCCTCAAAAGAAGGCCTAAATCAGCTGGCCAGGGCACACATACAAACTGAAGCTGACAGGGCAATGCCTCGCATGGCCTAAGAAATGGTTCCGTGTGCCACCTGTGGCACCCGTGCCATAGGTTCACCATCATGGGTATAGGGCTTCCTGCCTAGCAGGGAGTTGGACTATGACCCCCAAGGGATAGATAGAGAGGGAGAAATAAGGTAGGTAGGTAGGTGGATAGATAGATAGATAGATAGATAGATAGATAGATAGATAGATAGATAGATAGATAGAAAGAAAGAAAGAAAGAAAGAAAGAAAGACGGTAGGTAGGTAGGTAGGTAGGTAGGTAGGTAGGTAGGTAGGTAAGTAGGTAGAGGGAGAAAGGAAGAAATATAGTAGGTAGGTAGGTACGTAGGTAGGGGGATGGATAGATAGATAGGGAGAAATACAGTAGATAGGTAGGTAGAGGGATAGACAGAGAGGGAGAAATACAGTAGGTATGCAGGTAAGTGGATTGGGGGATAGATAGAGAGGGAGAAATACGGTAGGTAGGTAGGTAGGTAGGTAGGTAGGTAGGTAGGTAGGTAGGTAGAGGGAGAAAACAAGAAATACAATAGGTAGGTAAGTAGAGGGATAGACAGAGAGGGAGAAATACCGTAGGTAGGTAGGTAGGTGTATAGATAGATAGTGAGAAATATGGTAGGTAGGTAGGTAGAGGGATAGAGTGGGGGAAATACAGTAGGTAGGCAGGCAGGTAGATGGGGGATAGATAGAGAGGGAGAAATGCAGTAGGTAGGTAGGTAGGTAGGTAGGTAGGTAGGTAGATAGGTAGGTAGGTAGAGGGAGAAAGCAAGAAATACAATAGGTAGGTAAGTAGAGGGATAGACAGAGAGGGAGAAATACCATAGGTAGGTAGGTAGGTGTATAGATAGATATCGAGAAATACAGTAGGTAGGTAGGTAGGTAGAGGGAGAAAGCAAGAAATACAATAGGTAGGTAAGTAGAGGGATAGACAGAGAGGGAGAAATACCATAGGTAGGTAGGTAGGTAGGTAGGTAGGTAGGTAGGTAGGTAGGTAGGTAGGTAGGTAGGTAGGTGTATAGATAGATATCGAGAAATACAGTAGGTAGGTAGGTAGGTAGGTAGGTAGGTAGAGGAATAGAGAAAGAGGGGGAAATACATATATATATGTATATATATGTAGATTTTGGTTTATTCGGGTCTTTTCCCATGTAAAATTAAAGGTGTTTTTGCAACGTTTCGATGGGATCACCCCCATCATCATCAGGCCTGGGCCTTTGCTTTTTTGCGAATGAGCTGTATTTGAAGTGGCAGTTTTTCTGTAAGTGGAGGTGGGAGGGGTTGGAATGTTGGCTCTGCTACTTTAAACCGATTGGTTGGCTGATTTGCCACATCCTGATTGGTAGATGGAGTTGATGTTTGTTGAGAGTGATTGATGATGGTGTTATTGTTTGTGGCCAGGACTCGTTTAGTGGCCAGGACTCGTTTAGTGGCCGGAACTCGTTTAGTGGCCGGGACTCGTTTAGTGGCCAGAGCTGGTTTCCAGATGTCTGGCAGGCGGGAGGCATCATCGCGTCTGTTCATGTTGTGGGGATGTTTTTCTATTTCAATAGCTTCCATAATCATTTTCCTGTTGGAGTGTTCAGTCCTGGAGAGTAATTTATGTTCATTTTATGTTCTGAACATAAAAATGCATTAAAAAAATCATCTTAATACCTCATCTCTTTATCAACATTTCAAAACTACAGGACATGACATTGACTTTCAAGGAACTAAAATGATCTCCAAGGTTGAACAGCTGAACAGGAGAAGCCATTGAAATAGAGAAGCAATCTAACAGTATGAACAAACGTGATGACACCTCCCGCCTACCAGACATCTGGAAGCCAGCACTGCCTAACAGACGAGCCCCACCCTCCACCCAAGCCGTTGAAATTCAAAACAAGGAGAAACATACAAATGAGACCAATCAGCATAAATCTACCAGTCATGATGCAGCTGCACAGCCAATCAACCCACTCACAGCAATAGTCAGCGCTCTACCCCCCCCCACCAAGATTTAAAGAGGGGCGATGCCTCCGCAGTCACAGACATAATCCTGCCTGATGATGGCAAGTGAGATCTTGCCGAAACGTTGCAATAACATCTCCATGCTATATACACGGGAAAATCCCCGAAGCCAGCAATTCCAGCATACCTACACCCGTGAAAATCTACGAATATATATATATATATATATATATATATATATAGATAGATAGATAGATAGATAGATAGATAGATAGATAGATAGATAGATAGATAGATAGATAGATAGATATAATTAAAAATCTATCTATATATATATATATCCACCCCCCTTACATCAGAATTTTCAAAAATGAACTTTTCTATGCCATATTGACAATAATTATATAAGAAGAAATATTGACAATCAATTAATATAATTATATTAGAATGTAATATTTAAATAATATTTAAAAAATAAATGTTTAGATCATTATATTCAGATCACATATGATTTTAGTTGCATATTGGTATTTAAGTTATCGTGCCAATAAAGAAAACCAGGGGGGGAAAACAGGCATGTTCCACAGGTAAATGCCTTCATTAAATCTCCCTTAAGTTGTTTTGGCTTGGAAGATGACAATTATAGTCCAACAAGATTGGTAAACATAGATTTGGGAAAGTTTCATTAGTAAAATAATAAAAATGATCATCTTAAGCAACTTCTGCATAGGGCCACTTTTGTATCTGTATGCATGATAGGAATATACATCCAGAATTCAGACAATATTACTAATGATTTGGTAGAATCCCTGTAAATTTCAATATATTGGAGGGGGGGTTGGTATAAATTTTACTCTGATTGAAAACACGTCCAATATAAAGTTAGTAACTTTCTTATTAATCTAACTTCTTTTAATCCATTTTTGGAATTAACTTGTCAGAGAAAGAAATAGTATTTATAAAGTTTATATTTTATACCTTTCTGCATATTTCATTGATTTTAAAAGTTAATGTATGACAGTACACTTGGAAATGTGAAATATATTTTTATTAAAAGTATAATTATATATTGTAGTTTCCAATATTTGTATTCTGCTAGTGATAATACTATGATTCAGATTTTATGGCTATGTCTACTTTGTGCTTCTGCTCTTCAAGCTCCAGTTTTATTAAGAATGCATAATTTTCATGCTAGGAGTTTTCAGTGCTTGTAGTATGCTGTCCTCTCAGTATTGGAAACAGTAGTGACTTGGATTAAGACCAAAATTGTTTTATTTAAATTTATGTATGAGACCTAGGCAACAGTCATTGACCCCCCAATTTTTAAGTCCCCAGTGTGCCACCTGCAGTAAAAAAGATTGAAGAAGGAAATGAACTTTTGTTCATCTGTATGTAACTAGATCACTTCATGAGATTGGAGACTGTTTTGTGAAATACAAGTTGAATTCTGTTTCATGATGAAGCTCAGGCTATGTCCAGGAATTATGGGTTTTTTGTGCCTTAGGAAGAGCACCTCCTGGAGGGGACATAGTGCTGTGCCTGGAACAGTTAATCTGCTATGAGAACAGGGCTATGTTGAGATGCTGACAGTTATGTTTATGTAACTGTTTCCTCCAGCACTAGGGTAAGTTGGCAAAGGGACTGAATTTTCAGACACACAAATTCCAGCCACACACCCATGCTAGGGTATGATGAGACAACACAGGTGAACTGTGCAGAATCACATACCTTCACCTCTTTCAGTGTAGTAGCTCTTGAACTCAATTACCTATTTGGTTATCCTTTGGTCATTGTTCTTGTCATGTTCCAATATTGTATGGAATAAAAACTTTCTGAACTAATTGCACTCTCAATATGTAGTATTTTAAACAATTACGACTGAGATATCCTAAATTTCACAATTATGAAATAATTGTAATGCATTATAATCCAGATTTTACAATTTTTCACTGGCAGTTTAGCAATCAAAAAAATCTGATAATCAAGAATGTTCTCAATCAGCACCTAGAACTCTAAGCACATTTTGTCTCCCTCAGCATATCTATATGATGATAATCCATATGTGTGTGTGTGTGTGTGTGTGTCTCACAACACCCTGTTAAACCCCAATTAAGGGAGGAAGCATACTGCTCTCCTTTTCTGCCTTTCGGCTCATCACCAGAGACCATCTAGACAGAACATGAGTTCCGTTGCATAATTTTTTTTATATGTGTGTTACGTTTTTGAGCTGATCAATAAATAAGGCTAAGGCTCCTGCCTAGCATGTAACACATCCCCGGTTCAAATACCAGTAAGGGTATGGCTAGCTGATGAGAGCTAAAAAGCTCAAAATAGATCTATACTAGTCTCCCTGACTTATTTATTGATCAGCTCAAAAACATAACACACACACACACACATATATAATATTTATCTCGTGATCATTGTATTACCAAATGCATTCCAGACGTGCCATGTTACATGTCTAATATATAGAAGTCATTGATGAAAAGTGCAAGCTTCCAATGCAGTTTTTCTTCTTCCTGTATGCCCCTTCAAATCCTCACTTACAATCCATTCAAGAATCCTCTCTGACCAGTGCTGTAAAATAAATAAATAAATTTCCCATACTGTAGCACCCCCAATTCTTATTCACATCTGGGCTTGTGAGAAATGGAAATTTTCTGGGGTCTATTTCTGGAGACTGTCAACAGTTCTTTGGCAGCACACAAAGAGTGTGTCCTGCCAGAAGAATATTATTGAATGGATTCTAATATTAAATTCAATACAAATTCAAATTATTTATATTGTATATTTATTATATCTGTATATTTATTGTTTTAGTTTCCCTGTGCACCGCTCCGAGTCCCTATGGGGAGAGGGAGCGGTCAAGAAATTAAATTATTATTATTATTATTATTATTTATAACAGCTACAATGCCAAATACAGTAAAATATCCAATAATAAAACTGTTTATATACATCTCTTTATAAATAAGAGAAAACTGATGAGTATAATAAGAGATAAATAAGAATGTGCAGACAATGTGCCCAAAGTTGCTCTATCAGGGAGATGGGTAGCATATACTGTACATTTATAGAAAATTAAAAGGTCTAATGTTAAAAAAGAGGGATACCTGCTTCCTATGGAGCAAATACTCCCTAACCACATAGCAGGAACCCTAAGGATGGTTGCATAGATAGTTAGAAAAGGTGTTGTTAGAATAGTTGCACTTTGATCAGAATATGTCTTTTGCATATGGATACTTTAGTAAGAATAAACAGGTTAAACAAGTGTATGTACAGTAGATTCAGGATACTTTCAAGAAGAGCTACACCTGTATAATGAAAACTCCATATTCTGAGACCATTGCAAAGTTCATGTTGAAAGTCCCATTGCACCCCATTTGATATCAGCAGTTACTTCCGTTTTTTCACTGGCAGTCCCAACATATTGAAAAAATTGCCACTAATGCTAAGGCATGCCTCCTCTTCAATACAATTTAGTGTCCCAAAGTCATTAAAGAAACAAGCAACAAATAAGTATCTAAATAATCAACAGTAGATTAACTAATTGGCCAAACATATATAAGAACATATTTATATTCAAAATGGGAGTGAAGAACTGAGCCCTAAATTCATCTCTTGGAAAGCCTGTATTATGGCCAAAAATACAAATATAATTTACACATGGGCCATCAATGTCATATTCCCTCTTTCCCCACTTCTCTTTTTCACCTCACACCTCCGATTCTTACTATTATATCATTGTTTCTGCTGCTTTCTTTCAAATATGACACTATGCTTTTCATAATACAAAGCTTATTGTAAAAAAGAAAAACCAATAGATGAAAAACATTGAAGAAATTTCAAAAACTTTGGAAGAAGTGATAATACATTTTTTGTTTTTCTTTGTAGGTTCACCAATATTATCCAGATCAGAGCTGTAATGGGGAAGAAAACACCTCAGGGTTCAACCAGCCACCCTTCGGAGGTCCTTTTGTTCTGAGGTTCCTTTTGCTCTGCATCTTTTGGTGAGCAGCAACTGGAGGACTAGGTCTATTTGCTGCTGTTGCCACCATATGTTCCCTATAAACCAGTTTCTTACTTTCAAACCAGCCCTCTGGGTAACCAGGAGAAGATTGAAGGGGGTATTTGCACCCCAGCCAGGTCTGCTAAACATAAGAAGGAAAACCAAAGAAAAACTGAGGGAGTTAGTAGCTCAGCCAAGCTGAAGTAAATAATAGAAGGCCAATTGTGAACTCCAGAATTTAAATAGAAAAAAAGCTTTATGTAAGCCATATGAAGGTTCACACATACATAAAGTTAAAAAAAAAGATAAAATACTAAAAAATCTTAATGCTATTCTTATCATAGCTAAATAACATAATTGCCAATCTTTTCTGAGGGAATCTCTCATCCTGGACTCCAGCCAACTTCCTCACCAGACTTCAAACACTTCCCGCCAAAACCTGATAGAACCCCCTCTTATTTCTCCCTATTGGTCCTCAGAGGTCAGATGATTCCTTCTGGGCACATAAGACCGGCTGGTGATTTGAAGGCCAGCTGCTTACCACTACAAGAGCATATGCAGAAATTCATGTGATAGCAAAGCTTTTTTAAACCAAGCTTTCAGTTGAGACTTGCCCAATGTCAAATATAAAATTCCACCAGATTCTTGATTCTATCTATTAATTCAAATCTGTATTCTTTATCATTTCTTCATTTGGATTCTTCCCCTCTTGTAACACAAGAAAAATCAGTTAAGAGCAAAGGTACAACTGAGAACAATGTCATATAATATAATACAATATTTTATGTTATTCATATAAATAAATAATGAACATGGACCAGATTTTCCTCTGGTGTGAAAATTATCGTAAAATAACTGGCTAGCCATATAGGATATATTCTTCAAAAGTGCCAGGGTATATAAGAGCTTTCTCTCAAATGAGGATAAAATTTTTCTTATAGTTTAGCAGTTGCATCAAATTGCCAGACCTTTTAAAATTTATTGTGGATTTTGTGACAGTTACATTGACATATTCTACTATGTTTGCAGTGGCGTAGCGTGGGGGGTGCAGGGGGTGCCGGCCGCACCGGGCGCAACATCTGGGGGGGCGCGCTCGCACTCGCAGCTCCCCGTCGCTTCGGGAAAGGGGATCGAGTAAGGCAGGAACAGCGGCAGCCGGGGAATGTGGCCACCGCCGCGGGGACCGGAGAATAATAATAATAATAATAATAATAATTTTAATTTCTATCCCGCTCTCTCTCCCCAAGGGGACTCGAGGCGGGGCACAGGCAATTAAAAATACAAATAGACCACAAACAAATACAAAATACAAAGTTAAAAATAGATTAAATAAATCCTGCGCTAAAACCCATAACTAAACTAAAAATTACCCCTAAAAAACCCTGACCTAAAAAGAGACTACCCAAGGCCGGCCAGACGAAAAAAGTGCGTCTTTAATTTTAAGCGGAAGGAGCGGAGGTCCGTGGTTGTCCTGATATCGGGGGGAAGGTCATTCCAGAGGGCTGGGCCCGCCACAGAGAAGGCCCTTCCCCTGGGCGTCGCCCGCTGACAAAGTCTAATGGACGGCACCCGGAGAAGTCCCTCTCTGTGGGAGCGAATCGGAGCAAAATTATTATTATTATTATTATTATTATTATTATTATTATTATTATTATTATTATTATTATTATTATTATTATTATTATTATTATTATTATTATTATTATGACGGAGCGCTTTGATCGTGACGGGGGGCGACGGAGGCGACGGGCTAACGAGGGAGCAGTGGAGACGCCCGGAGCGGTCCGGAGCGGCCCTGGCGAGGTCCCGGCGCGGCCTGGTCCCGGCTGGAGAGGAGGTAGGCCGGGTGGCCAGGCGGCCTGGGCGAAGAAGATCAGAGGAGCACTTTACCTGTGTGCGGTGGGGGCGACGGGCGAGTGTGCGAGCGAGCGAGGGAGCAGCGACAAGATGCCCGGAGCGGCCCTGCGGCCCTGCCACGTCTCGGCACCGGCTGGAGAGGAGGTAGGCCGGGTGGCCAGGACGAAGACGGGAGGGCCGGGTCGTAGGCCGCGAAAGGTGGGAGGACCGAGTCAAGGCCGTAGACCACCAGGCCGAACATTGGGCCGAACATCAGGCAACGTGGGAGTTCGGAGAGCCCTGGTAGCCCTGGCGCGGCCCTTGTGTTAACTGGAGGTGGCCGAGCAGAGGAGGTAGGCCGGGTGCCCAGGGCAAAGACGGAGGAGGCTGAGCCGGGTGGGATGCGACCATCAGGCCGCGCGGGGATAACAGCTGCCCGCACGGCCTCCCCCTACCCGACCTATGCGGTCCCTATTCGACCTAACCCGACCCAGTGCTGGAACTGGAGTGTTGGAGGAGCTGGGCCGGGAATGGTCGGAAGAAGATCAATGGGACTTTGGACTGGAGATGCGGGAAGAGGTTTGTGGAGGGCCGTGGAGAGATGGACGGTATAGAGGAATGGTCGTCACAACCGAACTGAGAACTAATGGCTGGAAAAGCCCCACATGGCATTACAACTAGCCATGTGGCCCGTACTTCGATCCAACGGGAGAGGGGAGAGAAAATCTGTGGATACAGCCTATAGACAGAGACAGTGACTTTGCGGAGACTTATACCACTTTTTCTCCGATTGGATGGGCTGATGTCCACAGATCTAACTTGATCCATCTGCTACCACCACCCCTCCTCCAGATAGAATGTTTCAACCTACCCGAACTGCCCATCACTTTTATATTTTGTACTTGTCCCTTTAATCAATTAATTGTCGATTTTACCATCTTTATCATCTTTTACCATTTTTACCATCTATTGTATAATGGGCCTTTACGCTCGCTGTTTTAACCATGGATCATGCAGTGTATCATCTTCGGGGATCCCCCCCTTTTTTTAGTGTCAATGCCTTCTAATGTTATCTTATTCAAGGTCAGTTCTCCTTCGCCTGCGGGAGTCTACCCTCTCGCAGGCTTGGCTCCCTAGTTTAACACCGGCCCACCTCGAGGATGGACTTATTGCTCCTAAGAGGTGGGCGAAGCCCAAACTTTGGGGGGGGGGGTTATTTAACTTTTCAATTCGGATTTTAGGGGGTTCCAGGGAGGAGGGTAGGGATAGTCAAGTGGGGGGCGTCAATCTATAGGGCTGGCTGGCGGAAGCAGAGAAATGGAGGAGGGGGAGAAGCATCGCCCGAAGCAAGAGCGGCTGCAAGAGGAGGCGTTTTCTCCCCGTCGCCCCGTCTTCTTCCTTGGGGAAAGGATCTTAGGGGATTTTTCATATTTTTATTAGTATTATTTCTCGGGCGGGGGAGGGGGGATCCGGAATCCAGGAAACCGGGAGGGGGCGGGAAATCGCAGGGAAAAGGAAGAGAGCTCGGTGGGCGGAAGGTGGGGAGAGCTCGCGCGTTCCAGCTGATTCAGCAGCGGTCTTGTGAATGCGCGGAGATGTAGCTGACAGGGCGGGAGAGGCGTCCCGCTCTCCGGATCGAAGGGAGGCCAGCTCTTTCGGGTACCTGCCGGCTGCGGCTGCCTCCCCTACCCCGCTGCCGTCGGATCTTCCTGCACCCCTCCTCTCCCCCCTTCCCGTTTCTCGCTTCCCACATGCTGCGCCCTCCCCATCCTCGATGCCGCTGCTTCCCCCGGGGGAGGGCTAGAAAGGCACCGAGAAGGATGAGCGAAGGGGTTGCCTCGCTGCCGGGTGCCACAGCCGCTGCCGAGGAGGGGGCGGCGGCGGGCGGGGGCCCTGCGGCGGGCGATGGAGTGGAAGAGACTCGAGTGCTAAAATCCAGGGGTTAGGGGGCGCAAATTACTTGCCTTGCCCCGGGTGCTGACAACCCACGCTACGCCACTGTATGTTTGGAATGGCAGTGTTCTATAAAATATAATTACATATAAGACCAATCTGACTAATATAAAAGAGAACTGCCTAAAAGGGTTCTTATGCCAAACATATGGAGTATTTTTCTACCACTAAGATGGAACTACAATAAAAGGATTTTTAGTTTCAGATACCAAATGACATGGATTTGTCCTGGATCTACATTTGCAACATGTTAAAATATCCGACTAAATGACATTCTATTCTTCTAGCCCTTTCCAGTGAGTTTCTGAAAACTCTCATATTTTGGGATTTATTTTGGCTGATTGTGATGCACTGGGTTAAGTTTGCTGTTGCATACATTCCTACAGATTTTACTGAAGTTTACGTTGCACATGGTCTCTAAAGCTTTATATACATATACGTACGTACGTACGTACATACATACATACATACATACATACATACATACATACCCTGTACATACATACATACACATATGAACAGGCACACACACATGTATATGTATATATATATGCACAATCTTAGTTTATCCTTAACAGTAATGACACATTTCAAATCTAATTCCTGTTTAGCAACATCCTTTATAACAAGATAGGAATAATACTTTTTTATTTGAAATAGTGTTGTATCTTGAAGCCATCTCTTCTGACTCTTTGCTCAGGTTTTTTTTTTATTATTATTCTGTGAGGCAACAGAAAAATAACCTGATCTTGTTGGCTTCATGTAGTAAGTAATTAATACATGACACAACATTAGCAGTACCTGGATTTGGCAGAAGCAAAGGTCAGGCATGAAGCCACTCACCCTCAAAGACCTCCAAGCAGCTGCTTGCCACTGGTCGCCTGTTAAATTTGTTTACTCTTTATGAGATTGATAGTTGGAGAACGGGAGGAAAATGCCTCTGTAACAAATCAGGCACGGGAGTCAAAGCATTCTGCATATTTACATCTATGATCGCACCATAGGTCAAAAGCTTGCATTCCTAAGAATATGTATCTAAGCGCCAGGGCTCAGATGAGAAAGTTATGATAGAGGAGACCAGTGGCTTTAATCTTGGCCTCACCTACTGCTTTACTCATCATTAGAATACTTTGGCAGGTTACTAATGCATGACTTTCAGACAGGCTTGAGACCTCTAAAAGGAAAAGTGCTGATTTTAAGTGTTGCTTTGAAATGCTACAGACCATGTTCAAGAAGCTGAAGAAAGTGAAGTCTGATCAGCTCAAAAATCCAACACTTAGATGTCATAATCCATTCTATGATGGAAACCTAGATGGGCATATTGGATTTAAAACTCAGATTGTTTTGCTCTTTCCGCTGATTCTAATGATGTCAACTGAGAAAAATAAATAATTTATCCAACTTTACAGGAGGTTTTAAACATATAACTTTTATTTGTTACTAAATAATATTGCTGTAATAATAAAATTGTGGGCTTTTCTTTCACTTGCAGAGAAAATACAAGTCACGGGCCATATACAATAGGTCAGTATCCCTTCCTTTTTGCAAATATTGGTCTAAGATTGAAAAAAAGTGGCATATGGATTCTCATATTTGGATGATGATGCCAAGGATTTCTTGAAAATTAAACTAGTTAGAACAGGGGTAAACTGCAGATGAAACCTGCAGTTTTTGAAGAACAATTTTCCCAAATTGTCTAAATACCTGAGAAAGCAGGACATAGTGTCAACCCATTTCAGCAGATGTTCAGGATTCGTACCTTGATCAATCTCTGAAAAAGAGTGCTGTTGAAGAATTTTCTAGGATTTCTAATAGGAACATGGATTTGAACCAGGGATATATTTTAATTTAATTAACACAGTTAATTCATGAAAAATTTAAATGGTATATAGGTATATATCCTTTCCTTGATATGATGGAACAGCTTGCCTCCAGAAGTTGTGAATGCCCCAACCCTGGAAGTCTTTAAAAAGATGTTAGATAGCCATTTGTCTGAAATGGTATAAGGTTCCTGCCCACGCAGGGGGTTGGACTAGAAGACCTACAAGGTCCCTTCCAACTCTGCTATTGTATTATTGTATTATTGTATAATAGCCATACCCCATCTTGATTGGGGTCTAAAATGCTCATGTTAGCTATTCATTCCTTTTTGATCTAGAAGTATTAATGACGGGTTGACAAGTAATATGGTGCCAACTCATCCAGCTCTCTGTTCTTTGTAGGACCTGCATAGTGACACTTTCCCTTCTATGGCCACAACTGTCTTGTTGTAACAGAGTTGATGTCCCATTCCCATTGGATGCTTATCTCTGGACAAGATAGAAATATTCTTAAGAGCTGTGAGAAGGAATGTAGCAGCCCAGGGGCAGCATGGAGCAAGGATGTGTGTGTGTGTTTGTATGGATGGGTTGCTATATAAATAGATGTGTTATGCTGTAAATAGCCCCTGTGCGGCCATAGTCTGATGACAGAAGGGCATTTCACATTACCCCAGAAGTAGGCCCAAACAGCTGTTGCTTGGGGACTACTCCTGGGAATACAAAGGGCAAGCCATCCATACTTTCCAGCTGTACTTGTTTTATTGGATTGGCATCTTTTTTTTCTTACTCTTTGTACCAACTGCTGCTTTGAACTCCTGTCATATAAGAATTGGAACATAGCCTTTAAGTGCTGTTATCATGGCTGGTACAATTAGCCCTAAAAATGGCCTGCGGGATGGAATATGTAGGGGACTGCATGTGTCTTTTCTGAAATCATGCCGTTGCTGACGTGTTACTGGCTCTTAATAGGTGTTCTGCTCTTGCAGGGGAAGAAGCACTTGATAACTGCTTAGTAACTTCCCAATACACTCCCCAACAGGACTTAATTTCTAAAATGAGAAGTGTTAGGGTTTAATGCCAAGTAGATCATGAGCATCAGCATCACCATTGTGTATGTATCTAATGGTTGGTATTCTGTCGTTAAGAGTATTTTAGCAAAGACTGAATATCCTTCTGTCAGAGATATTCAAATTTCTTTCTGCATGGCATATGACGATTGAGCAGTGAAATGCACTAGATGTCCAAAATACTGTTCCAATTGCCTTTATTAGCCAAAAACAAGTTGTTCTCTGCCCTCAAGGAACTGAACATCTTAGCATGTTAAATTACGACCTTGGTATACTCAGCCAAATATAAATCATGAATGCAAAATGTTACACAGGTAGTCTTCGACTTACAACCATAGATTTAGTGATTGTCTGAAGTTACAATGGCACTGAAAAAGCAACTTATAAGCAGTTTTCATACTTGCACTGTTGCAGCAAGCCTATGGTCGTGTGATCAAAATTTGGACGCTTGGAAACTGGCATGTATTTATGACAATTGCACTGTTCTGAAGTAATGTGATCACTATTTGTAACCTTCCCATCTGACTTCCAACAAGCAAAGTCAATGGGAGAAGTCAGATTCGCTTAATGACCACATGATTCACTTAACAATTGCCATGATTGGCTTAATAAGTATGGCACAAAAGGTTGTAAAATGGGTAAAACTTACTTAACAACTTCCTTGCTTAGCAATGGAAAGTTTCAGCTGCAATTGTAAATAGAACCCTACCTGTATTCTGTCTTGGAAGCTACGTTACCTCATTTGTATATGAGAAAAGAACATTATTATTTCTTTCTTTTTTCATATGATCATAGATATAATCCTCTAACTCCCCTGTTTTTGACAAAAAAATTTTTGCTGTGAAAACAATTTTATTCTCCAATGTAAATCATTAGACAGGGGAGAGCAGGTGAATATACAGCAGTGCTTTCCCAAACTTTTTCCTCATTACCAGTTTTCAGAAAATTGATTCTGAACTTCAAGGCCTGGCTGTTTTCCCTATCTTAAGCACCATCATAATTTCAAATGGTCTCTAAATAAATGGTAACTCAAGGACTATTTATATTATAAAAATAATATCATTGAATTATCTTTTTATCATTTCAGCAAATTACCATTGATAATTTCATCAATTTTAGGCCTTCATAGAAATTCTTTGGGAAATTTTCAAATACATTTTAGTGCATATGGCAATCTTTAAGTCAGTTTAAATGTCCTTTTGGTGTTGGGTAATGGGTTCAGTTGTTGTTTACCAAAGAACAACACTTTTACCAAATTTTGGATAATTTACCCAGGTTTCAGAATGACAGTAAAAATAAGAGACAAGAGAAATTGTTTTTAAAAAGGAGAAATAAACCTGAGTAACAACAAAAGAAGAGATGTAATGTGGGCCTTAAAAATTGACTTGGTAGAAAGGTTGGGTAAAAACAGAGGAGGGGAAACAAGGCAAACTAAGAAATAGTAAAAGACATCCAGGTCAATAAACAAAAAATATAAATATATAAATGGATTGCCATGGATGATAGTTTAAAAATAAGGGACAAATAAAGTTTGATGTTAATGCCCAGAACAACAAGGAGTGAGCATCATCTCTGAGTGTCTGTTGTTAGTTACAAAACTCCAGGTATGATTACCGTATAAGCATTAATTCTTTGCAGTCCCTTAATCCAGATACAGTATTCTGATATATTGTTTTAAGAAATATAAATGCAATCTTTATACTTTCTAAAAAAGTAGTGGTATCGTTTCACTGGAATTGGAAGCCCAGCAGGAATCACACTGGGAGGTGAGATGCGATAGGAGGACCTTGTGACATTAAATCGCTAAGCCATGAATTCCCTTGCGGTGTACCATGCCATGGAACTTTGTGCCACAAAATGCGCCTTGGTCTTCTGGAGGCTGGGACAGGTGGTGGGATTAGTTGTTAATGAGCCCTTATATAATAAGGTCAGGTGCAAGGTTCCAGTAGGATCCTGGGCCTGTTGAATGGCACCTCTATCCTTAGCATAGCCTCTCACAGTCCCGGGCTGCCACTCCCAACTCATGTTGGGGTGTATTAGCACCTTCTCTCCCCACATCTTTTAGCAGCAGCTGCACCTGACAAACTTCCCATTCTCTAATCACTGTGCTAAATATAATGCAGCTGGCTGAGTCCTTAGTGCGGGGTCAATGAGGTGAGCTTGGAGGTATATGCTGGCCCATGGCTGTTTTCTCCATCCCCAAATGAGGTGGAAAATAGAAGACATGTGGAGTTAGCATTTAAAAAGAAATAGAACCATCATAGCCAGAGAAGGTTATTTTCCAGTTTTCATGGTGTGCATTGCTATATTGATCAATAAGAAACATGGCAATATAAATAGGGAAAAATCAAGGTTGCATCTTGACTTTGTGCTGTTTAAAGTGTCACAAAAAGAAGGAATAAATTATTCAGTGTTTGGGGAATAATGGCTATTAGACTAATTTTTACAATGACAATAAAGATTATTATTATTATTATTATGACAATTTGACTGCTTTTAAAGGCCATTTCTACCTGTCTCGGTTAAATTGTAAGCTAGTTGGCAAAACCTAATGTTTACTGATATTATGTAACAATTTGTAGCTTTAACTAAATCTCCACTTTGCTTAAAGAAGAAAAATGTTAATAACTTATTAATAATTCAAATTTCTTGTGTGGTAAATATTTACTAGTTAAAGCTAATTAGAAAACCATTGTTGTCAGATATTCTGTGGAAACATTGAAACGTGTACAATGCATAGCTTGCAATAACTAAAATGTTTCTCATTTTGGTTTCTGGAGTTGAAGGATAAATTAGATACAAAGTTTATGAAAGACTAGAAATAAAATCTTCAAAAATATCCTTGGTTTCTTTTCATTTTTTCTTTGTTCCTTCTCACAAACTTTTTGCAAGCTTTAACAAATCTCCTTTATAAATTTAATATGGGGAATTTATCCAGATCATTCTCTTAATAATTAAAAGGAATATACAAGTAATATCCTTCAATATGTCCAATGTTAAAATATTTTGCTTCATTATATTTTAGTAAGTGAAGTTTGAGTGTTGTTCTTCTCTGATAGTAATTTTTAGTGCTTTCTAGTTTCTTCTTATGTCCAATTTTTAAAATCTTATTTTATATATTTTAAAAGAATTCATAACAAAAGAATTTTCCCACAGGAAGGATTTTATTAATTAATTCCAAAGTCTTATTTCAAATTTACCTGGCTGCTTAATCCATTTCTAACTTAAAAATCTAGTCAGCCTTTTGCTGTTTATTGGGGGGGGGGGGGATACATTTTTAAACTTGTATTTAAAACTTCTTTGTGAAGGATTGAAAGAAAATCATCCATAAACATATTACTCCAAAGGTCTTTAATACCTGAAAAACAGTTAACAATCAATTTCTAAAAATGATTAGCAAAGGAAGCATGTGGACCAAATGTCCTTTTAAAGGTGACCATCACAGTTTGGACAAAATGGTTATTCTCTAACTCCCAGAGCTTTAAATCCAGAAGAGTCTTGAGGTCTTCTCACTGGGAGCAGCTTTCTGTTGCCCATATGTAAGTGATCTCAATTCCTGTCCTTGTCCAGAGAGCCAATCTTTCATTGAGTTATTTTCACTTTGCCATTTCTTCCCCGAAAGTCTGAGTTAGTATAAGGAAGTATAAAATCAGTTTATTTGATTAAGGTTAAAATAGATATGTTGTTATTTCTGGTAATCTTTAATGAAATTTTATTGACATAATGACTGAAATGATGATGTTTCATGAATTTTCTTATGGATAAGAAATGGGAATATGGGAAGAGATCTTTTGTTGTATTTTAAGAGAAAGTGATGTTACCAAAGTTGCTTTATTTGTTGTGATGAAAGGAAAAGTAACTTTATTTATTTTCTTTTTCTTTATTATATTCTTTTTCTTTCTTTTCTATTTTTAATTCATTATTCTTTTTTCTTTTTAGCATATTTTTCTTTTCTTTTTTAATTTGTAGTAGTTTTGATTGTTGTATATTGTAATCTTTAATAAAATTGCAACTTTAAAAAAGAAAAGCACTTCAACTAAGGTACAAATAGAATTGAAATAAAAAATTACTATAAATAACATAAATGGTTTATAGTCAGATTATCTGGAACTTTCTACTAATCAAGAGTTACTGCTGGATTATTGTTGGACCGAAAAAGCAGATATATTACTACTGAGAATTATTCTTTTCTTGGCTCTTGACTTTTCTCATTCTACCCCATTATGGATGTTTACAAAATGCACAGAAATTAAATTATACAAAGTACAGCTATTTTATGCAGAGAATAATTGCCAATCTACATAGCAGATGAATGGGGAGTATCCAGATTCAAATTATCTATGACTTTACTATTTAAAACCCAGTTTTAATCAGTAAATTATATAATAAATGGATTGCTCACTGCAATTACTTAAAATTCATCTGACAATTTCTCTTAGTGCACTCTAATATTCAGTTGCATTTGATTTTGTATTTCTGACATAGGAATTGCAACAATTTCTGATTGTGACATGCTTAGTATTGTAAAATTTGTACATGTTGATCTTAGCCATTTTATAGCAGTTTCACTAGGTAGACTTTTTGACTCTCTGTATAACAGAACCTCTGGTCATGAATACTTCTGACCATGACCAAATTGGTTCTGACCCCCCCCCCCCAATCACATTTTTTTCTGCAGCTGATTTCCTCTTCCACAGCATTTTTTTTTGTAAGTGCCAAATTTCCAATATTAGGTTCGGGTCACAACCAAATCGCATTGCAACAAAGTTATGGAACAAAATATGGTCGTGACCAGAGGTTCAACTGTATCTTGGTGGCATGAAGATCAATATTTTGCATTACAAAAAAATTATACATTTTTCATTTCAGGGGTAGTTGATTTTGCAGTTGACTTTCATCTTGCTCAGATGGAGATAAGAAGGATTTGGATGAGACAGGCTGTACCAGAGAGGGCAATATTCCAACCAGAAGATGTATAGAAGCCGATAACTCAGCCAGATTGTGAGCTACAGCCTCCAGTTGGGAACCTTGATTCTTAATAGCAACAGAGACAGAACCTAGTTCCCCATGGAGACCTTTCATTGCATGGACCAAGTTCCTCATGGCTTGTGGTGAACAGCAACATCTTTGATCTGCTTTACTTTGCTCTTGCTTTATAAGACAGTCTGGGGATGATTCACAGTATTCAGAATAGGTGACAGGTTTGGCAGATGAGACATTTGGATCTGATGTTTTTGTTAGGCCTAGTATGATAGAGAAAAGTAACAGTGACTTTCCAACATATCCCATTGGTAGCTAAGAAAACAATCCTTCCCTGCATGGTACTTTCTATATACAATATGTACATTGACTGAGAATTATGATAACTAAATATCCCAACATATATGTTGTTTAATGAATTTGCAACTCCCACAATGCTGATAGGGATTTCTATGATCTCCCAATACATATTGAAGGCATCAGGATAAGGGAGTGTGCTGTAGAGAAATAGATATGACCTTTAAAAAACAAAGAACCTTTTCCTAGCCTAACAGTGAAGATTTATCTTCAGTACTTACATGTTTTTCATAATTTACCTTTTGAGTTGAATAAATTGTCCTCCAATTGCCCATTTGAAATTCTTGGACTTGGGTACTGTTGGCTTGAATTGAAAACTTCATTGGAAATAAAGATAGGTTCTGGTGCAGTTGGAACAACATTTTGTAGGAATATGAAATGAAATGAGATTTCAGAATTTTGCAAAAAGCATATTAAAAAAATTCCAGGATGTTTTGCTTCTGGTGGATAGCTGGAGTTTTCTAGAAATCCCTTTGCAATCATTAGCTCAACTTTCCCCCCCTCTAAAGCAGAGGTGAGGAACTATGGCCCCTTCAACTGGCTCAGAAATTCTAGGAATTGAAATCATAAAAGGGCCATTGTTCTCCACTCCTGTTCTGGAGGGAAGGAGAAATGCTAACAGTAGCTACAATAGCTACTTACTTTGAAAGGGGAAAACCAGGTTAGGTTCATAAGCCATGTCCATGGTTTAACTATGATTTCTTAATAAGTCACAATTTTCTGGGTTTATGAGAGTCAGAATGTTACAGTGGTTAAAGAACTGGGCTAAGACTGAAAAGCCATTAGTTTCAACTCTGCCTTAGGCACCAGCTGAATGATGGGAGACCTACTGTACGTGCTTTTTTCAGCCCCATATAGACAGCAATGGTAAACCATTTTTTAAAATATTGCCAATTAAACTGCAGGGACGTATCCAGGTAGTTTTCAGAAGACAAAACTAACTCTAAAGCATGTCTGCTGTCTCTGCCTCTTTTTCTATTTTTTCCTTTGCCATTTTCTTCTAAATTCTTCCTTCCTTATTTGATAACATTTTTATGACCTTTGAACATTTCTAAATACAGTAACATTTTCTCTCATGTTTACAGTTTGTAATATGACGTTTTCCTTTAGATTGTCTATAATTCTATTGCTCCTTAGTTTGGGTACAATCTGTATGTATGAATGCATGTGCATATTTTTGATTGTTGAGAAGAAATTATAAATATGCTACACCATAATGGCAGGATATAAATAACACTAACTCAAAATCAAACAAATTGTATTACAGTTTATTGTGAATTGTGACCTCAATCATATGGTTGTTGCAATAATACTAATGGATAAGAGATTAGCTATCACTGTTATATTTTTGATTCTTTTTTCCTTAGCCACACTTGTCAATGAGATGGGTGGCATATAAATTGATTGATTGATTGATTGATTGATTGAATGAATGAATGAAGCAAGCAAGCAAGCAAGCAAGCAAGCAAGCAAGCAAGCAAGCAAGCAAGCAAGCAAGCAAGCAAGCAAGCAAGCAAGCAAGCAAGCAAGCAAGCAAGCTGCCTTTTCCTTCAGGAAGATAAGAGGCTAACCGAAAGGAGGAGCTGTCCCATCTATATATCTGCTATTAATTTCCTGGAATTTTGCTCCAGGAGAAAAATGAAACTATAATTCCCCTTCTCTAACCACTATTGTTCCCCTTCTCCAAACTAACTACATACCCTTCTTTTCTGGTAGCAAGAAAGACAAAGATAAGAATTACCAATGCTAAAAGGGAACCAGATAGAGATTCATTATCCATGGCACATCCAAGCTTGGGCCTGCTTTGGGACTGTTACTCACCTGAGGGTTCTACAGGATGGGGATCTGTATTTGATTCCTCCTGTTTTTCTTGATTTGATTTCTCTTCATAATCTATGACTTTGGAGATGGTTGTTTCAATGTGCCTTTCAGGTTGCAAATTCTTTGTGGTTATAGGCAATTCCACCTCTTTTGTGACTTCCATTCTTCTTTTTGAGAATTCAAACAATTCATTCCTCATATCAGATGCACTTATGACTTTCTCAGATGCCCGAATCCATGTGGCAGTGGTGATATCCTGATTTTCATTGAAGACATCATTGAATTCTATGTTCTTGGTAACTGGAGACACTTCAGCGTTGCTATCCCAATAGATGGAAGGCACTCTCTCAGGATTAAATGATTGTGCAAATGAAGGTGGTCCTGCTCCTGATGGCCTTTCTCTGTCTGATTCAATATCCCTCATGGATAAGGATTTAAATTCTATGGATTGTGAAATGGGCATTTCCCTCCTCTTTTGAAATGATGACATGATCCTTGAAGAAATAGCTGATTCCATCTCCTGAATATGGTGTGCGTTTTCTGAATTATGTATTGTTTTGTCTATGAATCCAGGAGGAGTTGACTTTATTTTTCTTTTAGATTCTGTATGCCATGTGATGGAGGATGGCTGAAAATTTTCTGTTGAAGAAATTGATTCTTTTTTCCATTTGTGTGTGGGCAATCTTGTTTTAGGGAAGTTGTATGAATTTTTTCCCAGCAGGTGTTGCAATATATTTGGACTATGTGTTGATTCAACAATATCTGAAGGATTTGTTGACTTTGTCTCCTTTTCCAGTTCAATTTTGACACTTGGTGTTTTTAAAAAAGGCTCTACAGTGTACCATTGATTGAGAGACTTTATGTTTGACTCATCTGGAAATTCCTGAGTGTTTGTAGTAATCTCTGCTATATCTATCACATTTTGCAGCTCTGAATTGTTTGGAGATACTGGCTCAGGCATGATAGAGATTGGTTGTTCAGTTGCCTTTGAATTACCAATTGGTTTTTTGAACAGAAGACGTTTCCACTTGCCTAAAATCAAAAAATATTTACTAGTGTCAGATTTTCTGATGTTCTTTCCCCATAACACTAGTTATTTCTGGCCATCCTCAGAAGCCTGGCAAATGTTCTCATTAAACATTCTTGGATAGAAATAGGAAAGTTCCTCACCTGTGCAGACGACAGAAGCATCTTCATGATGATTGCAGTTATGCTTTCCCCAAGGCTTAGAATGACAGCGCTTTATAGTAAACTCTCTCCCAGTACAGTTGACATCATCCAACCAGATAGGTCCAGATCCTGGTCCATATCGAGCGTTGCCTGGACTTAGAAGTGGAGCTCCACAGTCCAACTCACGGCATACAACAGCTGCATCCACCAAGTCCCAGCCATCATCACACACTGTGCCCCATTGGCCTTTATACAACACCTCTACGCGTCCAGCACAGGATTCAGGGCCATCTACAAGCCGCAGATGCTGCTGGCCTAAGATACAAGGAGTATAAAATGGTTAAACAGAATTAAATGTCTTCCATCAACATTTTTGCCCTGGAGAACATGATTTCTCATTGGTGCATTTACTTGCATCAGAGAAAAATATGTAGTGTTTGAAGCAAGGGGAAATGATCCTGGGGAAAGGAAAATAGATAGAAATTTTAAGAAAATGAAATATTTGCAGTGCTTTATTTACCATTCTTTGGATATAAATTATTTATGATTGTTTCTACCAACATCCACCCATTTTCCATGTTCTGTTTCCTAGTGGATTAAATATAATGAGAAAACATATCCACCTCTTTACTTCATATCTCTAATTAGAAGTTCCTGTTCTTCAGAGGTACAAGGACATTTGGCTGGAACCATTCTATGAAATCCGAGTACCAATCCATTTTGATCCATGTTTTATGGAGCCATTGAGAAAGAACACTTTGTATTTAGAACCAAACTAAATGTGATATGATAGGGCCATCACTGGATTCCCTGAATAGAGGACAAACTCTTCTTTATATGATTTCATCAGCCCCGGGCCCTGGGTGGGGTGGGGGGGTTATTGTTAAGGAAGTTTTTGAGCTGAGGGAGACCACTGTCCCTCAGACAACCGGTTGTGAGTCCCTCTACGTGAAGTGGGGCCTAAGGAGGCAGTTGGGCTTGCTGCTTGTATACCTGGCTCCCCGCTATGTAACAGCAGCCCTGCCCGAGTTGCTCGAGGTGATCGCCAAGATGGCGGTGGAGACCCCCAGACTGATAGTCATGGGGGACTTTAACTTGCCATCGGCGGGCGAAACATCCGAGGTGGCTCGGGAGTTCATGGCTTCCATGATGGCTATGGACTTGACCCAATTAGTTCAGGACCCCACTCACAAGGGAGGACACACACTGGATTTGATTTTTGTCTCTGGGCAGTGGAGTAGTGATCTTGGAACAGGGGATTTAGTCATCTCACCCTTGTCATGGACAGATCACTCTCTCCTTCGGATCGACTTTCCAACCGTCACACCCCACCGTGGGGAGGCGGAACTGGAAACACCCAGGTGGTTCCGCCTCAGGCGCCTGATGGATCCGGAAAGGTTCCAGAGGGAGCTTGGGCCAAAACCTGTGGACTTGCCCCCGACTCAACTGAGGACCTAGTGGCCGCATGGTATAGTGCGGCCGTGGGGGCCTTGGATCGAGTCGCGCCCTTGCGGCCTCTCATGTGGCGTCGAATCACTCAGGCCCCCTGGTTTACTGAGGGGCTGCAGGAGATGAAATGCCGCAAGAGATGCCTAGAGAGTAGGTGGAGATCCTCTCGATCCGAAGCTGACCGAACACTAGTAAGAGACCATATTAGGGCTTACTTAGTGGCGATAAAATTGGCCAAACGGGAGTATTGTGCCACCCTTATCGCGTCCGCAGATAACCGCCCTGCCGCCCTGTTCGGGATGACCCGCTCCCTCCTTCACTAGAGGCCGCGGGAAGCCCCTTTGCAGGGGCGAGCAGAGGAATTTGGAGCTTATCTGCAGGACAAAATCACTCAGATTCGGAACAAGTTGCCCTCCACTGAAAGTTGCCCAGTCGGCCTGTCAGATGCCGGTCTTGAGACAACATCTTGGGAGGAGTTTGACTTTGTTGCTACCAAGGATATGGACAGGTTGTTGAGGAACCTTAGGGCTACCACGTGTTTAGTGGACCCGTGTCCCTCCTGGCTTGTACTGGCATCCTGGGAGGTGACACGAGGCTGGCTCCAGGGCATTGTGAACACATCTTTGAGTGAGGGGTCCTTGCCTGCCATCTTGAAAGAGGCGGTGGTGAGGCCCCTCCTCAAGAAGCCATCCTTGGACCCAGCATTATTAGAAAACTATCGTCCAGTCTCCAACCTTCACTTTTTAGCGAAGGTTGTTGAGAGTGTGGTGTCCCAACAGTTTCCTCGACACCTGGAGGAAGTTGATTATGTAGACCCACGCCAGTCCGGCTTCCAGCCCAGTCACAGCACCGAGACGGCATTGGTCGCGTTGGTGGATGATCTCTGGAGGGCTCAGGATAGAAGCTGCTCCTCTATCCTAGTCCTATTAAACCTCTCAGTGGCTTTCGATACCATCGACCATGGTATCTTATTGCACCGACTGGGGATTTGGGGGTGGGAGGCGTCGTCTTATGGTGGTTCTCGTTCTACCTCTCTGGTCGGTCACAATGGGTGTTGGCAGGAGGGCAGAGGTCAGCCCCAAGGCCCCTCACATGTGGGGTGCCACAGATGTCGGTCCTCTCGCCACTTCTGTTTAACACCTATATGAAACCGCTGGGCGAGATCATCCGTGGTTTTGGAGTGGAATACCATCTGTACACTGACAATACTCAGCTGTACATATCCACCCCAAACCACCCCAACAATGCCGTCGAGGTGCTGTCTCGGGGCTGGATGGGTAGCAACAAACTCAAGCTCAACCCATCCAAGACCGAGTGGATGTGGTTTCCGGCACCCTGGTACAGCCAGGTAAGTCCAACACTGGCCATTGGGGGGGAACAACTAGCCCCCGTGGAGAGGGCGCGCAACTTGGGTGTCCTCCTGGATTCCCGGCTGACCATGGAGAACCATGTGATGGCCGTGGCCAGGGGAGTGTTTTATCAGGTATGCCTGATACGCCAGTTGCGCCCCTTACTGGACCGGGGAGCCCTTCGCACAGTCACTCAGGCATTTGTGATGTCCCGGCTGGACTACTGTAACGCTCTCTACGTGGGGCTCTCCTTGATGTGCACTCGAAGGTTGCAGTTAGTCCAGAATGCGGCCGCGTGGGTGATTATGGGTACCTCAAGGCAATCCCACATAATACCTCTCCTGCGCGAGCTGCACTGGCTACCTGTGGCCTTTCGGGTGCGCTTCAAGGTGATGACGACCATCTTCAAAGCACTCCATGGCTCGGGGCCTAGCTATATACGCGACCGCCTCCTGCCCCATACATCCCTTCAACCGATCCGCTCCCACAGAGAGGGCCTTCTCCGGTACCGTCGGCTGGACAATGCCGGTTGGCGACGCCCAGGGGAAGAGCCTTCTCTGTGGCAGGCCCAGCCCTCTGGAACAACCTGCCCCCGATCTACGCATCATCGGGGACCTTTTATGGGGATAATTTTAAATTTTAGAGTTTTATTAGTTTTAGCACAGGGAAAGTTTAATGGTTTTTAATAATTATGTATTTTTGT
Organism: Rhabdophis nuchalis; assembly: GCA_039707465.1. Lineage (NCBI taxonomy): Eukaryota > Metazoa > Chordata > Lepidosauria > Squamata > Natricidae > Rhabdophis > Rhabdophis nuchalis. Next base: position 143,412,951 of record CM077647.1, read on the forward strand.
ATGGTTTTAATAACACCTGTGCGCCGCCCTGGGTCCTTTTTTAGGAGAAGGGCGGGGTATAAATTTAAGAAAATAAAAATTTGTTTCCTTCCAGAGATGGAAACTAGGAATTATCTTCCTATGAGATAATTTTTAAAAATCAACCTTTCCTAAGAAAATTGATAGCCTTTTCTCACCAAGAGACAGATTTAGTCAGGTATGTAAACAGAATTAGGAAGACAGTACAAACTTTCTGGTATCCATGAGGACTTAGACTTGAATTATTGGAGGAATACAGAGGCCTCATTCTGTTTCCTTTTTATCTAGCTTTCCTCAACTACAAAAACCTGTAGAACACCAACAGCAATGCAAGACTAGTCAATAAGCTTCAACAGTAAAATTCTAGTGGCGTTTCATTTCAAATATGAATAGTAAGCCAGTAGATCACTAAACAAAGTACAATAACACCTCTCTATGTTACAAAACTACTGCCATTCAACACTACTTACTACTTCAGTATACTATTTTGGGTAAATGGGATAGCTTTTACCCTAAATTGGCTAAGTAAAGCAAGTGGTTACCAGAACCTGGCATGATTGCACAAACTTTATGACAGGGTTATGGAAATTTGCAGCAGTGATGAAGTGGGGGGGGATGGGTTTACCTCAGTTTAATGGCTCCACTTCTCCATTTGAGAGAGCCTGAGTTTTAATATACTTTCTCTTGAGGCACATGTAGAAGGATGTAAAATGTATTATAATATTTAAGCCACTTTCTCTCCCCTTTTGCTTTCACAGATACTAGCATGGATACTTCCCACATATATTTTAAAAACTGCTCCTATTTATTGCATCCTTTCCTAACTTAATGTCTTAGTCTATGACTTTAACTTGAAAGGGTTTCCAGCAACTGTAACCAAAGGCAATACGTTTCTTCATATCAGTAGGTTGGAGAAGATCTAAGTTTTCACAAAAGAAGTAGTCACCCATTTCTCCTTCTTGCTCACCACTTTCTGGAAGAACTCCTTTGAGAATATCATCTGTGGGTTCTTGACTAGTCAAACTTTCTTCCTGGTTTCTTATAAAGTTAATAGGATGTGGAATTTGATTTGGTGCCGCAGACCAGGATTTCTGAGGAGCTAAGGTCTTTGTAAGCATGGCTGTATGCTCTTCTATCATGGCAGGGGACATTGCACCTGTTGGAAAAGAAGTCAATAAATGACGAGCACATACCACAGTAGTAATTCCACAATTCCTCAGAGCAAAAAATAATCTTGTATAAATGTATTGTCTTTGTAAGGGCTGAATATACAGGTGGCAACTTGAACTAGAAATTTTTATTAGCTTGATATAATGGAGTTTATCCAAAATAATCCTGGGGAAAAATAGAGAAATGCCAAGCAATCTTCTCCTATTTCCTATCATTCACATGTATTAGAACACAACTCTATGAATTACACACCATCACAGTCTCTTTAACCGTGCCTGCTAGGATTTTAGGAGTTGCTGTCCCAACATCTCTGGAAGGTGTCAGAGTGTAAGCGACTAGGTTAGAAATTCCTAGTTCTTTGTCCTATAGTGCTCCCCTTCAAGACCTTATTTTTATTTATTTTATTATTTATTTTTCATATTTATATCCCGCACCCATCTCCCACCAAGGGACCCGGGGCCGCACACAGGAAAATTAAAAACACAAATATACAATATACAAAAATACAAAAGCTCATTAAAATTAAATTAAACCAAACCCTGCGCTAAAACATAAATAAAACCCCTAATTAAAAACTTTGATCAACTAATGGTCAGTAAGGTATTGGGTCGTTCATGCCAGGCCGACTAGATGAAAAAAGTGCGTTTTTAAGTGCTGGCGGAATAGGCGGAGGTTGGAGATGACACAGAGTTCGGGAGGTAGGTCGTTCCATAGGGTGGGGCCCACCACAGAGAAGGCCCTTCCCCTGGGCGTCGCCAACCGGCATTGACCGGTTGGCGATGCCGACAGCACCCGGAGAAGACCCTCTCTGTGGGAGCGAATCGGTCGTAGGGACGTATGGGGCAGCAGACGGTCTCAAAGGTAACTAGGCCCTGTGCCATGGAGCACTTTGAAGATGGTCATCAAAACCTTGTTCATCAAGACCTAGTTTGGAATATGTCCTGGGAAGGGTAGGTAATTGTTACATGTGTTTTATCATTCTCACCTGAACACACAGCCCCAGCATCTTCACTGTGCCGGCAATTGTTTGTCCCCCAGGGACTGGTGTGGCAGTCTACCAATTTTGACTCTTCTCCATGGCACTGCACATCATCCAGCCAGATGACACTGTTCCCCTCACCAAAGAAAGCACCACCGGGTGCTGCCAGAGCCTCCCCGCAGTCCAGTTCTCGGCATATAACAGTAACATCTAGAAGGTCCCACATGTCATCACATACTGTCCCCCACTGCCCTTCATGAAATATCTCTAGCCGGCCAGAACACTGACTTCTGCCTCCCACAAGTCTTAGGGTTTCTGGAGAGAAAAAGAAGGAATTTAAGGTAGACTATGGAAGAGCCAATGTACATATGAAGATAGGTTTGCTATATACAGTGTTCTAAAAGTAAAGATAACATCTCCCTTACATTAAGCTTGAATTTTCCTTACTTTAAGCTTGAAAACTACACATCCATAAATTTAGAGTATCATTTTCTTAATGGAAAAATATTTTTTCTCTAAATCATATCCAAATCTTTTGCTTTGTTTGTTTTCTATATAAAATTCTTTTAAACCATGAGGTCTGGTGTTGCGTCTCCTCCTTACTTGCCCCAAAATATTAAATTAACAAATTGTTTTTAAGTTAAATGACTCAGATCAAAATCAGCTGTATAAAACGGAGGCATCTCCCATTTCCCCAGTGACTTTTAATTCCTGTTCTGAAGAGTGACAATTTGTGTGCAAATAATGGAAGTGTGAATTTTATAATTGTACTCACTCTCAGTAGGTGTAGAAGATACAAAGGGTCTTGTGGTTGTTACTGCCTCCATTTTGCCCTTCTTGAAAGGTGTGTGGGCAGGAATGGCAGTAAAAAGAGGGAAGCGTTGTTCTGTGTAAAGGCAAGTGGGAAGGAATATAGGTTTCATTGCTCCAGAAGACACAGACTACTATAACATTTGGATCTGTATGAATTGATTTATTTAAAACACTAGTACAGTTTCCCCATCTTAAAAAAGATGCTTTTTCCTTCTCTTATTCAATCATATCTGATTCTGGAACTCTGCCTGGAGAAAACCCTGGAATTTTCTTGGCAAAGTTTCAGAAACGATTTGCTATTGCCTAGGCCTGAGGAAAAGTAATTGGCCCACAGGCATCCAGGTTTGTACCAGTGGTGGGTTTCAATTTTTTTTAGAACCTGTAGGTGTGGCCTGCTTTGTGGGACTGGCTTGGCAGTCATGTGACTGGGTGGGCATGGCCAACTTATAAAATGAACCCAAACGTTGGCTCAGAAACTCTGGCATTTGAAGCATGCAGGTCTTAAAGCTGTCAAGTTACAAGACCCTTGCACCCCTAACCCTTTAGAAAAAAACCCCCAGGGGTGTTCATACTTTTACAGCTTTAAGACTTGTGAACTTCAACTCCCAGAATTCCTCCTCTCACTCTTCATCTTGATGATGTGCAAACGGGTGGGGGGAGGGAGCTGGAACTGGTTCTAAACGGCACTGTAGATTTGTGGAACCTCTTCTATAGAAGAGGTTAGAACTGGCAGGAACCCACCCCTAGTTTGTACCTTTTGAGGCTCCTGGTTTAGCCTGGATCAGGCGAACCGGTAGTAGCAGTGGCGGGAGGCTCTGCCCACCCTTCCAGACACTTCTGTGCATTTGTAAGTGCGTAAGAGTGTGCAAGTGAACCTGTAGTAAAACATTTGGAAACCCACCACTGGTGGGGGCTAGAATTCATGGTTTCTAGCCTGATGCCTTAACCGCTGTGCCAAACTGGCTAAGGTGGGTTATACTCAACAATCGAAGCTAAATATGCAACTAAAACGAAAACCATAACCCCACCTCACTCCGAAGGAAAAACAGTAATGGCCACTTTGACCTCTCCTCATTCCAGCACAGAGGGGGGGGGGGGGGAGATCCAGGTCTTTAACTGAAAATTTAAAAAATTCTCCAGGAGGAGGCATTCCATTGGACAAGGGTTGCAATGGAAAAGCATGCTTTTGAGGACCCACAATGGGGATGTATTTAAGGGAAGGAACTTGGAGCATGCCTTGGCACATCTGGTGAGATGGATAGATACTTCAATAAGAGGTTGTTTGAGGGGCTATTCTTGCATTCAACTCTTTACATCAAGTCACACTTAGTAAAGTAAGAGGCTCAACTTTGAAAGAGGATTTGGTCAATTATTTATTAGTTAAGTTTCAAGGTGTGGATAGAGGAAACTTCTTCATTAAATTAGATGCCAGGAATACCCCTATATTAAAGTTAATATTGGAAGGACTCCAATTGTCCCCAACAAGCTTTTGTTGTAACTTAAATATTTGTCATTGTTTCTCAAATACTGATGTGTACTTGAAACAGATTTGGTAGCTACTCTAAGTAATACTGCATAGAGGTTATCTCTATGTAATAATAATTAATTCATCTGGTATAGCCAGCTGTATGGAGGAGCAAATATTTGGACCTCTGTAAAAAAAGTATAAAAATATTTGTAGTGTCAAGAACTGACATCCAGTTGTTATTTATGTAGTACATAGAAAATATTTCCTGTGTCCGAACAGTTGGGCTTGGAACAAAAGTTGCTTTTAAAGAAATATGATGATATTATTACTTCAGGTACAGTTTCCTACTCTCAGCTTTTCTTATTTTTTATGGGATTTAGGTAATGGTGAGAATTATGTTGAGTCATTGTTGGGTAATTTTCTACATCTAAACTATAAATTAATAAATGTGCTTCATATATTCATAACCAATTTTGTTATATTTAAGTACAATGACAATAAAGATTGTAGTTATTTTCTCCCTGTTTTAAGGGTAGGTTTCAATCATGACTGATTTTCACATTTAATGATTATTTAATACAATAAATCAAGCTGAAAACAATGCCTAAATCAGGGAGCTACTAAGGAGAAAACCACTACCCCACCAAAAATGGAAAGACAACTGCTATATACAAGAAGAAAATGAACCCCATCCGAGGTGGCATTCAGCAGGTTCTGACCAGTTCTGGAGAACCAGTAGCAAAAATGTTGAATAGTTCAGAGAACCAGTAAATACCACCTCTGACTGCCCCCGTCCCCATCTATTCTCTGCCTCCCGAGTCCCAGCTGATTGGAAGGAATGCGGGTTTTGCAGTAACATTCCCTTGGAGTGGGGTGGGAATGGAGATTTTACAGTATCCTTCCCTTGCCATGCCCACCAAGCTACGCTCACCAAATGGAAAAAGTAATAAAAAAAATTGACTCCCACCACTGAACCCCATATTTACTCAGACCAATGATATTATCTAGTATGGTAATAAAACATCTGCCACCAAACAACCAAACTCAGAGAGCATCAAGAACTCCATAATAAATTACTTCTAAACTTCTTAAACAAGTATCTTGTGAACACAGTTGGCAGTAACAAGAGCCCTACCTGAGCAGATGGCACTGGCATCTTCTTCATGGGTGCAGATATGCTTGCGAAAGCCACGGTGATGGCAGGAAAGCAGGTGCCTCTCAGTACCTGCACAATGTACTTCATTGAGCCAGATAGAACCAACTCCTTCACCAAACCAGGCTCCATGAGGTGCTGAAAGGGCTTCCCCACAATTTAGTTCTCGACACACAACAGCAACATCACGCAGGTCCCAATCATCATCACATACAGTCCCCCATTCACCTTTGTGGAGAACCTCCACCCGTCCCACACAAAGGTTGGGACCTCCCGATAAACGTATCTGGAAAGCGCCTGGAGAGAGAGAGAGAGAGAGAGATCCACAGGGACACACAAAGCTTTCTCTCTTCACTTTCAACAAGGTACCCTGAATATAATTAAATATTTTCCTTGAACTTATAAATCAGTTTTTATCATTTAGTTATTTGCTTTACATGATTTCAAAACCAGAATCAATAGATAAAAGCAATTATTTTCATAAAGAAACACACATCATCTGCAAACTGATAATAAAAAAATTATAACATGATAATTTGTGATGTTGCTATTCTTGTATAAAGATTATACAGTACGAAAAGTGCAAATCGTGTCCTATATTTCATTGCAGAAGTCAATCCATCATTTGATTAGTTTATCTGCAAGTATTCTGACATAGTTCACTGTAGTGTTCACATTCTGAGTACAACATACAGTGAACTAGTCTGGTCCACTCTAGTTTACATGGAAAATGCAAGACAAGGAAGTGCAACAAAAGAGGGTCTTGTTCCATTACCACAAACAAATTTGATGCTTTAGCTGCCCATTTTTCTGTGGTTTCCCAATTACTTTTCTGTATTATTGAAAAATCTGAGGTTCCCTTGAATTTGCGAATATTGCCCTCTTGTGGATGGCACCAATATAGAGCATAAACATCCATATTTGGAAAAAGAGCTTAGATATAAATATGGCAGTGACTATAGTTTATAGATCATCAATCTCAAATTGATCCGGGCAAAGATCAAAGTAGTCAAGTTTTAATTGGATTTACCTGTGACATGAAGTTTCAAGAAGACAACTGCAAAAACAAAGCAAGAGAGAAGTGAAAGTCAGTATGGGTTTTATTTAGATGAATGCAATATTTTCAAGCCTTAGGCATTTGAGAAAAAAATTCTCTTTTAGAGATAGAGAAGGAGTTGCAAATAATGTAAGAAGAAAAGATTCTTTCAAATCAAGCTTTATTGATACATTTATGCAATGTTCTTGGCAAGAGCATGGAAGTAGTATGCTATTGTTACTACACATTTTTTGCAGCTTGTGACCTTACCGTATAACTTTGCTATACAATAAATATTATATTAATATCTATGTAATTTCCAAAACAGTATCCTCTAAGGCAATTTATGCTTCTCTGCTACTGATTTAATTTGCCTATCTTAAGGCACAGCATGCTTAACAATTGCTTACTGAATAAGACATAGTATCTGAATAAAACACAATGGCTGAGTTTTACAACACTAAGCCATAATACTGATTTTGCTTGATCTTATCTCAAATATGAATTTAGACAATATTTCTTTTTTTTTCTTTTAGCTTGTTAATAATATTTTTTTTCCTTACAAATTTTACCATCATCACTATTTAAATATTTGGCATTTTATACTAAACAAGTCTGATTTCCAGGAAACTAAAAAAAATACAGTATGTTCAGTGGTGGGTTTCTGCAGGCTCGCACCTACTCGTGAGAGCCGGTTGGTGAAATTTAGAGAACTGGTGAGAGGGGGTTCCACTGGCGTACCTGGAAGTAAATCTGGCCCGCCGCTGCCAGTGACCCAACGGAAAGGAAAGGAAAGGAAGGAAGGAAGGAAGGAAGGAAGGAAGGAAAGAAAGAAAGAAAGAAAGAAAGAAAGAAAGAAAGAAAGAAAGAAAAAGAAAGAAAGAATTTATCATCACAATTGAGTCCAAAATTTTGGTTGCTAAGCAAGAGCATTGTTAAAAGAGTTTCACCACATTTTAAAAGGTGGCCACTCCCACCCTGTCACATGACTGCCAAACCACGCCCACAAAATAGGCCACACTTACAGAGTAGGTTCTAAAAAATTTGAAACCCACCACTGAGTATATTAGGACACATTGGAAACTTCTTGGCATTATCTTCTGATAATTTCGTCAGGTCATGAAATAATTAAGGCTCAGTCTACTATTATGCAGATAAGAAATCCAGCGTAGATAATGCATGTTAAGAGAGTGGTATATGCTGGGTAATATGCTTGACATTGGATTGGGCCATTTGATATTTTTCCATGCATTACATACGTTAAGTTGCCAGTACTGAGGTTAAGAATGAATTAATATTCTATGAAGCTTCTATATGTGGAAACAGAAAATATGCCCCCTTTGCTTCAGATAGAATGTCCATTCAGAGAGGACAGCCTTCTTTGCTAGTAAGGACAGCCAAGAAGATTATAAGAAGCATACTTCCTGTTATTCAGCATACTGCTTATAAGAGCTATGTGCTTAGAGTTCAAAGCATTGTTAGAAACCCACACACCCTCTTCATAGTCCGTTTCTATTGCTCCCCTCTGGGAGGAGATTTTGAAGTATTTTTAGCAGGACTACCAGATTCTGTAACAGCTTTGTTCCCTATGCCATCATTTCTCTCACCATGTACTAGGGGAGACATGATAGCAGTGTTCCAATATCTCAGGGGTTACCACAAAGAAGAGGGAGTCAAACTATTCTCCAAAGCACCTGAGGACAGAACAAGAAGCAATGTGTGGAAACTAATCAAGGAGAGAAGCAACTTAGAACTGAGGAGAAATTTCCTGACAGTTAAAACAATTAATTTTAACTACCCTGACATCAATTGGGAAACAAACTCTGCACCAAGTGGAAGATCCAACAGGTTCCTAACAAACCTAGCAGACAACTTTGTTTCCCAAAAGTTAGAGAAGGGAACACGGGGATCAGCAATATTGGACTTAATTCTCACTAACAGAGAGGAAATGATAGAAGGTGTAGAAGCTACAGGAACTTTGGGGGCAAGCGATCATGAAATACTGGAATTCAACATTATGCAAACAAAAGTAGTTGAACAAAGTCAAACTAGAGTCTTAGACTTTAAGAGAGCTAATTTCAATAAACTCAGAGAGAGCTTGGGAAGGATTCCATGGATGAGAATCCTCAAGGGGAAAACAACTCAAGAAGCTTGGGAAATTTTGAAAAATGAGATTATAAAAGCCCAGTCCAGCGCAATACCAATGAAGAAGAAAAATAACAGCTCCCAAAAGAAACCAGCATGGCTGCATAAAGAACTCTCTGACAAATTGAAAGACAAAAAGGATAAATATAAAAAGTGGAAAAAGGGGGACATAACTAAGGCAAAATATCAGCAAATAGCCCGAGCCTGTAAAGATGAAGTGAGGAAAGCTAAGGCTCGCAATGAAGAAAGGCTTGCCAAAAAAGTAAAAAATAACAAAAAAAGCTTCTTCCAACATGTTAAAAATAAGAAAAAAGTTAAGGAAACAATTGGTCCACTGCTGGGAGAAAATGGCAAGAAGATGATAAGCAACAGGGAGAAAGCAGAACTATTTAACTCTTTTTTTGCATCTGTCTTTACACAAAGGGATAAAACAGTCCAACCAATCAAAAACAGCACCACAAAAATCAGATTAGGAACACAAGTTGAAATAGGGAAGAAAATGGTAAGTGAGCACCTGTCTGCCCTGGACGAGTTCAAATCACCAGGACCGGATGGATTACACCCCAGGGTTCTGAAGGAACTGGCAGACGAGATCTCAGAACCACTGAACTATATCTTTCAGAGATCCTGGAGCACCGGGGAACTGCCAGAAGACTGGAAAAGAGCTGATGTGGTTCCCATCTTCAAAAAAGGGAAAAAAACAGATCCAGGAAACTATAGACCCATCAGCCTAACCTCAATACCAGGAAAGATTCTGGAAAAGATAATTAAACAACAAATAAGTGAACACCTAGAAGCAAACAAAGTAATAGCCAAAAGCCAACATGGGTTTGTCAAAAACAGATCATGCCAGACGAATCTAATTGCATACTTTGACAAAGTGACAAAATCAGTGGACCAGAGGAATGCTGTTGATGTAATTTACCTGGACTTCAGTAAGGCATTTGATAAAGTAGACCATAACCTACTATTAGATAAAGTAGAAAATTGTGGGTTAGACAGCACCACCACCAAATGGATTCGCAACTGGCTGACCAACCGCACTCAACGTGTAATCCTCAATGGAACTGCATCTACATGGAAGGAAGTATGCAGTGGAGTTCCCCAAGGCTCTGTTTTAGGCCCAGTACTCTTTAACATCTTCATCAACGATTTGGATGAGGGGATAAATGGGGAACTCATCAAATTTGCAGACGACACCAAGCTGGCAGGAATAGCCAACACTCCAGAAGATAGGCTTAAGATACAGAAGGATCTAGCCAAACTTGAACATTGGGCACTATCTAATAAAATGAAATTCAATTGTGAAAAAGTAAGGTCCTACATATAGGCAAGAAAAACCAAATGCACAAGTACAGTATAGGTGGTACCTTGCTCAATAGTAGCAACTGTGAGAGGGATCTAGGAATCCTAGTGGACAACCATTTAAATATGAGCCAGCAGTGTGCAGCAGCTGCCAAAAAAGCCAACACAGTTCTAGGCTGCATAAACAGAGGGATAGAATCTAGATCACGTGAAGTGTTAATGCCACTGTATAGTGCCTTGGTAAGGCCACACTTGGAATACTGCATACAGTTTTGGTCGCCACGATGTAGAAAAGATGTGGAGACTCTGGAAAGAGTGCAGAGAAGAGCAACCAAGATGATTAGGGAACTGGAGACTAAAACATATGAAGAACGGCTGCAGGAGCTGGGTATGTCTAGTTTGATGAAGAGAAGGACCAGGGGAGACATGATAGCAGTGTTCCGATATCTCAGAGGGTGCCACAAAGAAGAGGGAGTCAATCTATTCTCCAAGGCACCTGGGGGCAGGACAAGAAGCAATGGGTGGAAACTAATCAAGGAGAGAAGCAACTTAGAAATAAGGAGAAATTTCCTGACAGTTAGAACAATTAACCTCTGGAACAGCTTGCCTCCAGAAGTTGTGAATGCCCCAACCCTGGAAGTCTTTAAAAAGATGTTAGATAGCCATTTGTCTGAAATGGTATAAGGTTCCTGCCCACGCAGGGGGTTGGACTAGAAGACCTACAAGGTCCCTTCCAACTCTGCTATTGTATTGTATTGTATTGTATTGTAATCAGTGGAACAGCTTGCCTCCAGAAGTTGTGAATGCCCCAACACTGCAAGTCTTTAAGAAGATGTTGGATAGCCATTTGTCTGAAATGGTATAGGGCAGTGGTGGGCAAACTCATTAGTCAACAGAGCCAAATATCAACAATACCACGATTGAATTTTTTTTGAGAGCTGGAAGGTGTGGCCTGTTTTGTGGGAGTGGCTCAGCAGTCATGTGACTGGGTGGGCATGGCCAACTTGGAAAATGTGAAACTCCCTTAACAATGGTCTTGGTTAGCAACCAAACTTTTAGGCTCAATTGTGGTCATAAGTTCTTTCTTTTCTTTCTTTCTTTCTTTCTTTCTTTCTTTCTTTCTTTCTTTCTTTCTCTCTCTCTTTCTCTCTTCCTTCCTTCCTCCATTTCTCTCTCTCTCTCTTCCTCTCTTTCTTTCTTTCTCTCTCCCTCTTTCTCTTTTTCTCTCTTTCTTTCTGTCTCTCTTTCTCTCTCTCTTTCTGTCTCTTTCTTTCTTTCTCTTTCTCGCTCTTTCTTTCTCTCTCTTTCTCTCTCTCTCTTTCTCTCTCTCTCTTTATTTCTCTCTCTTCCTTTTTCTTTCTTTCTTTCTCTCTCGCTCCTTCGTCCGCCCATCTCTGTCACTGTGTGTGTCTGTGTCTGTCTGTCTGTCTTGCATTCAAGCACTTAATCACTCATTCTGTGTCTCTGTCTATCTTTCTCTTCCTCCCTCCCTCCCTCCCTCCCTCTCTTTCTCTCCCTTTCTCTCTGTGTGTGTGTGTGTCACTCTCTGATTCCCCCCTCCCTCCCTGTCTCTCTCTGTGTCTGTGCCTCTCTCTGTCTGCCTGTCTGCCCCCCACCCCCGCGGAGCCTCCTCAGCCCAGTCCGCCATGCTTACTCACTCGCTCGCCTTAGCCTGGCCCGCCCGCCACACTCGTTCACTCGCCCAGGCTACTTCCAGGGGTGAGAAGGCTCCGTGTGGGGTGGGGAAGGAACGGCGTTCAGTGGGTGACCCACTGGATGCCGGTTCCCTCCAATCGCCCTGGAAGTAGCCTGGTTCGCCCGCTCGCCCACTTACTCAGGCTACTTTCAGGGCTGAGAAGGCTCCATGTGGGGTGGGGAAGGAACCGCGTTCAGTGGGTGACCCACTGGATGCCGGTTCCCTCCCCCCACCTGCGGAGCCTCCGCACCCCCTGGTAGTAGATGAGTGGCCGGAATGCCGGCTGGGGAGGCTCCACGGGGGGAGGGAGGGAGGGAATTGGCGGCCGGTAGGAAGGGTTGCTCCGGCGGGTCCCAGGAGTCCCATCGTCGGCAAGGGTGGAGGAAGAGCCACACTCGAGGGGCCAAAGAGCCGCATGCGGCTCGCAAGCCGCTGTTTGCCGACCACTGGTATAGGGCTTCCTGCCTAGGCAGGGAGTTGGACTAGATGACCTCAAAGGTCCCTTCCAACTCTGATATTGTATTGTATTATTGTATTATGTACATGCATACATCCAAACTAGATTGTGTTGTTTCTCTGTGACATATAATATATGTGGCAGTGGGGGGGTCCAGATCCCGTTGCAACCAGGACAGTACAATGGGGCCGGGTGTCCACCACATGAAGGCATGCAGCATGTGCATGTGTAATTACCATCTGTGATGCTCTGCGACACCTACGCAGCGCTCCAGTTGCTCAGCGGAGCATCACGCAGGTGCTGTATGCTCTGTGTGCGTGCGCGGAAGCCCCGAACAGCTCAAATACAGGTAAGTGCGGGCAGGCAGATGGGCCCTCCAGAGCACCATACTGGAACGGTACCTGGTGCTCCCAGAAGGCACTGGTATGCCCTTAACGGAGCATACCAGTCGTATCCCACCACTGATATGTGGGTATATACATAATTTTGTATTTATTTATTTTGTCATGTTTATGTAGTATATATTGAAGGTGGAGCCCCTTTGAGAGCTGTATGAAACAAAATTTCATTTTAATGTATGCCAATTAGTATACATTCAAAATGACAATAAAGTTATTTTAAGTCTAAGTCTTTCGTTCAATGGCTGACAACCACATAGTCCAATTCAACATGTGCTTCATATTCTCTTCCTCGCTATTCCAAATGTAAACTCACAATACAATGATTTTCTTATGTTTCGGCAGATCTGGTATCCTTAGTTAAACCAATTTCAATTCTAGCCACTATCAATCATGGTTTTGCCACATCAATCCTGCAAAATAAGCTGATTCAGAACTTCAAGCAATGAGCTTGAAGTATCTAGACATGATAATGAAGAACACTTTCTGAAGTATCAGCACAAAATGGAACCAGAAATATATATGTATAGGTGACCCTTGACTTAAACTCTTTGCCTAGAGACTGTTTGATGTTACAATGGACTCCCCAAAATATACTTACAAACCAGTTCTGAAGTTCTGGTGGCTGGTCCCCCCCAAGGACATATGACCACATTTGGTGTGCTCAATGTTAGGCCTACATTTTTAACTATTTCCAGAATCCCATGGTCACATGGCCAGAATTTACTATTTTCCAAATGTCAGGGTTTACTTTCAGTTTTTGGTAAAAACACCCATTAGGGGAAAAAATGGGATTCTCTTAACAACCACATTTAAGATAATTCTTAATAATAATCAAAAAAAAGTAAAATCAGATGAACCTGTAAGGGCCCACTTTATGACCATCATGATCATAATGGGCAGGTTTCATTATGACTGTTGACAGCTACCTGTAAAACTTTATTGTTTCAATAGATGATGATGTCCTTTCTCAAATAGAAGACTTAACATGATGGGATATTTTAAAAAGAAAATGCAGCACAACTATCTATATGTGTATGTTCTTTATGTATAGGTAGTCCCCTACTTTTTTATTTATTTATTTATTCAATTTATATACCACCCTTCTCCCTCTCAGGACTCAGGGCGGTGAACAGCTACAATAAAAAGAGGAAATACAAAAGTTAAAATATCAAATTAGTAAATATTAAATAGTTTGGCCTATTATTATAAAACCCAACACTAAAATCCAGTTAAAAGACTATGACAGGCCGGCTGCACAAAATAGATGTGTCTTCATGGCCCGACGGAAGAGACATAGGTCTGCGATCGTGCGTAATTCAGGGGGAAGGTCATTCCAGAGGGCAGGAGCTGCCACAGAGAAGGCTCTCCCCCTGGGGGTCGCCAGCCGACATTGTCTGGCTGACGGCACCCTGAGGAGGCCCTCTCTGTGGGAGCGGTTTGTGGGAGGTATTTGGCAGCAGGAGGCGGTCTTGCAGATAACCAGGTCCTTTGCCATGGAGCACTTTAAAGGTGGTCACTAGTAATTTGAAGTTCACCCGGAAAGCCACAGGCAGCCAGTACAGCTCACGCACTAGAGGTGTCACATGGGAGCGTCTAGATGCTCCCAAAATCCCCTGCGCAGCCGCATTCTGAACTAACTGGAGCCTCCGGGTGCCTCTCAAGGGAAGCCCCATGTAGAGACTGTTACAATAGTCCAGGCGGGAGGTGACGAGAGCTTGAGTGACAGTGCGTAAGGCGTCACGATCCAGAAAGGGATGCAACTGGTGCATCAGGCGAACCTGTTAGAAGCCCCCCCTGGCCACGGCCGTCATGAGGGTCACGGCTGCTGCGACCCTCTCTGCATCTCGTGTTAACAACTCAAAAAAACAACTAGCGAAACTAGCGAAAAGTAACAACTAGCGAAATCTAACAACAAACAGCAAGTTTTTGTGACTTTGAGACTTTCGATATTGGAGAGGGGAAAGAACCGAGTACAGGAGAGACGTTATCTCAGGAGGTGGAAGAAGAAGATGTGCTGGGACGGGAGAGTGGGAGACCGGAGCTGAGATCGGACCTGAGATCCAGCCGGGGAGGCCATCGGAAGGAGCCGGGAAGTCGGGAAGACACAGAAATGACTAGGAAGCCCCGGCCCCGGTCTACTACTGGCCGGGAGATGCCGCCTCAAGGAGTGGGAAGCAGGGGAGAACGCAGGACGCAGGAGCAAGTGGGAGGCCAGACCCCGATTTACCATCGGCCTTCATTCAACTTGGGCTTCCTCCGAATTTGATCAGCCGCTCCTGCCTCTTACCTGGGCGGTATTTTGCCGGGACTCCTCATGGTCTCAGCCGTTCCTCCTTCAGCCCTTCTTCTTCTGGCTTCTTCCTCCCTCCCTCCCTCTGGCAGAGCCCCTGCCCATTCTCTTTTTTCACACTGGAATTGGGCGGCTCCCCCGGCGCCCGCCTTCAAGGCCCCTTTCCCTCGCCCTTCACTATGGCGAGGGGCTCTTTGGGACCACTGGGCATGGAGGATGGGCCGAGATCCTCCTCGTGTAGGGGAGATACGTGGGCCCGGTGTTTTGGACTTGGAACTGGAACTGGGAGAGGCCCGGCAGCGAAGGGGCAAAGGAGGCGCAGTTTCGGCTGACCCCCTGGCCATGGTGGCCATTCATCATCACCATCATCTCCACCCACATTACTACCACCTACACCATCATGCCCCCCCTTGCGTAGAAGGTAGGACAACGCTGAAACATATCAACAAGGAACTAGTGACTCGGTCCGTGGCCTACCATTTCAATGTCTGCAAGCCCTGTTGGAGTTCAACGTGGTTTGTTGGTAAACCTCGATTATGAGTCCCAATGACAGTTATATCAAGTTGGTGCTTTCTTTCAGACAATTCATCTCCCTAAAACAGACTATTTTCAATGTGCTCGGCAGCTGACCTCTGTGCCTCCGCTCTAATGAGGGCCCACCTTGATGATGGGTTTGTTAGCCAAGAGAGGTGGTCAAAGCGGAAGCTAAGGGAGTTTTTAGTTAAATTTTTACTTTACATCTTAAGGGGTTCCAGGGAGGGGGAGGGCATACAAACTAAGATTAGGGTGGTGGGTGAGGGGGAAAACCCACCGGGGAATGCCTCCAGGCCGGCTAGCAGTCCCGACGGGGAGGGTGTAGGATCTAGAATTGGGGGGGGGTGTGGAATCAGTCCAACAAAGGGCTATTCCATCCAGACTGTGTGTGGGAGGGGCAGGTGTGGCAGGAGCCGAGGGTCATATCATACAAGGGGAGGGTGCTCCCGCTGTTTGCAAGCGGTGGTGCGCTCTGGCCCTTATCACCCTTCTTGCGACCCAGGGGGTTTAGGATCTCAGGGCCTGGGTCTTTGGCTGGTGTTGTGTAACGCCAGGTCCATTGTTAATAAAGCCCCCCTCATTCACGATCTGGTTTTGGAGGTGAGGCGGACCTGGCGGGTATTATGGAGACCTGGTTGGGCCAAGAGGTAGGGGTGCCCCTCGTTGAGATGTGCCCACCGGGTTACCATGCATTTCACCAGCCACAAGCCCAGAGTCGGGGTGGGAGGGTGGCGGTTGTTATAAGGGAGGGTCTGGATCCGAGGGAGATCACTGTACCGCAAACAGCCGGCTGTGAGTCTCTATGTGTGAAGTGGGGTCATGGGAGGCAGCTGGGCTTGCTGATTGTGTACCTGGTTCCCCGCTACGTATCAGCAGCCCTACCCAAGCTTCTCAATGTAATAGCAGAGATGGCGGTTGACACCCCTAGGCTATAGTCATGGGGGATTTCAACCTGCCATCAATAGGCAAAGCATCTGAGACAGCACGGGAGTTCATGGCCTCCATGACGGCCATGGACCTGACCCAGTTAGTTCATGACCCCACCCACACTGGAGGACACACGCTGGATTTAGTTTTTGTCTCTGGCCAGTGGGTGAGTGATCTTGGTTTAGGGGACATAGTCGTTGAACCCCTGTCATGGTCAGATCACTCTCTCCTTCGGCTGGGCTTTCCTACCACTGCATTCCCACAGTGGGGAGGCAGAACCGGAAGTGGCAAGATGGTTCCTCCCCAGGCACCTGATGGACCCTGAGATGTTCCAGAGGGAGCTTGGGCCAATACCTGAGACCCTGACTCACGACTCGACTGAGGACCTAGTGGCCGCTTGGAATAGTGTGGCCACGGGGGCCCTGGACCGGGTCGTGTCCTTGCGACCTCTCACCCGGCGCCAAACCACCTTGGCTCCCTGGTTTTCTGATGAGCTGAGGGTGATGAAGCACCGGAGCGGTTGGAGGTCCACTCACTCCGAATCTGACTGGACACTGGCAAGGTCGCATTTGAAGACCTACCCAGTGGCGATAGAAGTGGCGAAGCATAATTACTTCTCCACTCTTATCGTGTCTGCAGACAACTGGCCTACTGCCCTGTTTAGGGTGACCTGCTCCCTCATTCATCAGAGGGCGCGGGATGCCCCTCTGCAGGGTCGTGGGGAGGAATTTTGGTGTTATCTGCATGATAAAATCGATCAGATCTGGGTCGGATTGGCCTCTGACTGGAATAGTACAGACGGGTTGACGGAGGCAGGTCTTGAGACCATTGTTTGGGAAGAGTTCGATCCTGTGACTCCCGAGGACATGGACAGGATGCTGGGGCGGCTGAACACCACCACATGCTTATTGGACCAGTGTCCCTCCTGGTTGGTACTGGCCTCCCGGGAGGTTACACGAGGCTGGCTCCAGGGAATTGTCAACGCTTCTTTGAGTGAGGGGTTCCTACCGGCCGCCTTGAAAGAGGTGGTGGTGAGGACCCTCCTCAAGAAGCCCTCCCTGGGCCTGGGTGTGTTGGCCAACTACCATCCTGTCTCCAACCTCTACTTTCTTGCAAAGGTTGTTGAGAGTGTGGTGGTGCGGCAGCTCCCTCAGCATCTGGAGGAAACTGTCTATCTGGAATCGCGCCACTCTGTGCTCTGGCCTGGGCACAGCACAGAGACGGCATTGGTCGCGTTGGTGGATGATCTCTGGAGGGCTCGGGATAGGAGTTGTTCCTCTATCCTGGTCCTGTTAGATCTCTCAGCGGCTATTGATACCATCGACCATGGTATCTTGTTGCACCGGCTGGAGGGGCTGGGGGTGGGGGCACTGTTCTATGGTGGTTCTCTCCTACCTCTCCGACTGGTCACAATTTGTGTTGGCAGGGGGGCAGAGGTCGACGTCGAGGTACCTCTCTTGTGGGGTACCACAGGGGTCGGTCCTCTCGCCTCTCCTGTTTAACATCTACATGAAGTCGTTGGGCGAGATCATCTGTGGTTTTGGGGTAGAGTTCTCAGCTGTACGTCTCTACCTGGGACCACCCCAACGATGTCGTGGAAGTGATGTCCCAGTGTCTGGAGGCCGTGCGAGTCTGGATGGGGAAAAACAGGCTCCGACTCAACCCATCCAAGACCGAGTGGCTGTGGCTTCCGGCGTCATGGTATAGCCAGAAGTTACGATGGATATAGATTTTAATTTTAGAAAAAAAGAAAGAGGTTGGAGATATGATGGAAAATTGTTTAAAAAGGAGGAAGATAAAACATGGATTCTTAAAAAATGGGAGGAAAGTTGGAGATTCAACGATAATGGAGAGGTTAAATTTGAAACTGTTTGGGACACGATGAAAGCAGTATTTAGAGGAGAAAGTATTAAGTTGTCAAGTAGGAAATACAGAGAATATAGAAGTAAAATGGAACAGGATACAAGACAGATTAAGGTATTGGAGAACCAATTTTTACTTACAAAGGATAGAAAATGCTTGGAGGAATTGAATTTACTAAAAACTAAACTGATAGAAGAAGATATAGAATTGGTTAAAAAAATATAAGATATTTAAACAGGGATTTTTTTGAATTTAGTAATAAAAACTCTAGGTTATTAGCAAGGATGAAAATATAGGAAGTATAGTAAATTGGTTAAGAGCATTAGAAATTGAGAGCAGAAAAAAAGAAATAATTGAAAAATTGGAGCTGAATTGGTTTGAAAAAATACAGGTAGAAAAATGGTCTACGGAAGTAAGGGGAACATGTAAAATAGGCAGAAGTAAAACTGAATTTGAAAGTTTAGTATCTCAAATTATCAAGGATGAAATTGGGTTAAAGGGACTCGTTAGTAAGATATATAAGATTATAAACTTTGATGGAAATCCACAAATGGTAATGAAGACGAATTGGGAGGAAGAACTTAAGATTAAAATATTAGACTCGGATTGGAATGTGAATTGGAAAAGTCGAATTGTGAGGATTATGTCTATAAGGATTAAAGAGCACAACTTTAAGGTTGTTTGGAAATGGTATTGGACTCCATTAAGGTTATCATTGATGGATAAAAAAATCAGTAATAAATGTTGGAGATGTAATATGGAAGTGGGAACTTATGAACATATGTGGTATAAATGTGAAAAAGTTAAAAAGTTTTGGCAACAATTGGAGGAAATGATGTTTGAAATGATGAAGAAAAGAATAACTTTGAGATCAGAAACTATATTATTACTGATAATTAAGGAATTAGAATTAACAAAATATGAGAAAGAACTGATTAGAATTATGATTATAATGGGTAGAATTATAATAGCAAGATACTGGAAAATAGAGGTAAATATTAAAATAGAAGAGTGGTATTGTGAAATGTGGAAATTAGCTTTAAATGATAAAATGACTTGTGATATTAAATTCAGAGAGGGGGTCTATAAAAAAGACATTTTATGGAAGATTTGGAACCCATTTGTGGACTATGCACTTGGAACTTTGGATGCCTCGACACCTGTACCCAGGGAATGCGGATTTTGGAGATCTTAAAGACAATTGAAGATATCCAAAGAACCAACTCTTCCTTTCGTTTTGTATAGCACTGGGTGGATTATTGTTAAAAAAAAGTAAATTTTATGTGTAGATGTATAATTTGTGGAAAATTATAATAATAAAAAAAAAATGGTATAGCCAGTTGGTGCCATCCCTGGCTATTGGGGGCCCCCACAGAGAGGGCTCGCAACTTGGGCATCCTCCTGGACTCTTGGCTGTCTCTAGAAGACCATATGATGGCTATGGCCACGGGGGCTTTTTATTAGGTTCGCCATCCCTTTCTGGATCGTGACGCTTTATGCATGGTCACTCAAGCCCTTGTCATCTCCCGCCTGGACTACTGTAATGCTCTCTACATGGGGCTTTCCTTGAGGTGCACCCGGAGGCTCCAGCTAGTTCAGAATGCGGCCGCGCGGGGGATTCTGGGGTTGTCTAGATGCTCCCACGTGACACCTCTCCTGCGTGAGCTGCACTGGCTGCTTTCCGGGTTCGCTTCAAGGTATTAGTAACCACTTTTAAAGCGCTCCATAGCAAGGGACCTGGTTATCTGCAAGACCGCCTCCTGCTACCAAATACCTTCCACCGTCCAGTTCACTCCCACAGAGAGGGCCTCCTCAGGGTGCCGTCAGCCAGGCAATGTCGGCTGGCGACCCCTAGGTGGGGAGCCTTCTCTGTGGCAGCCCCTGCCCTCTGGAATGACCTACCCCCTGACCTATGGACAATCACGGACCTGCGCCTTTTCCGTCGGGCTTTGAAGACTTATTTATTCCGTGCAGCCGGCCTGGCATAGTTTCTAAACTGGCATAGTTTCTAAACTGGCATAGTTTTATATGGTTTTTAGTAGGGATTTTAACTAGGTTTTAAGACAGGCTCCATTATTTAATGTATTTTTAAGGGTTTCTATGTTTTTATTCGTGTTTTTACTGCTGCCTGTACACCGCCCTGAGTCCCGGAAGGGAGAAGGGCGGTATAGAAAATTTAATAATAATAATAATAACAACAACAACAATAATAATGTGCTAAAGACAGCTGAGAGTCCAGGAGGACACCCAAGTTGCGAGCCCTCTCTGTGGGGCCAATGACTCGCCCCCAATAGCCAGAGATGGCGTCAACTGGCTATACCGTGATGCTGGAAGCCACTACTTACAACCATTCATTTAGTGACCATCTGAAGTTACAATGGCAATTAAAAAAATGACTGTTTTCACACATAAAACTATTGCAGCATACCTGTGATCATCTGATCAAAATTCAGATGCTTGGCAATTAGCATGTATTTATGATGGTTACAGTATCCTAGAGTCATGTTATCACCTTTTGCAAATTTCTAACATGCAAAGTCAATAGGGAAGCCAGATTCACTTAACATGTTACTAATTTAACAACTAATTTAAATGGTACACTTAACAGCCATGGCAAGAAAAATTGTAAAATGGTATAAAATTCACTTAACAATTTTCTTGCTTAGCAACACAAATTTTGGATTCAACTGGGATTGTAAATCAAGAAATAAGTACATAATGGATTTCGGTTCATCTTTTGCTATCTGAGGAGATGGCATGAAGGTTTTTATTAAAATTTACTTAGGTGTTTGTGAGCTCTTAACATTTTAATACTTTCCTCTGGATTTCTAGAATCAAAATTGCAGGGTGGGTGGGATGTTCTTATGCATGAATAACTAAATGGACCAAACTGTTATTTCTCTTCCATCCTCTCATCATGTAATCTGCTTTCTAAACTGTTGCAAGTCAGTTTTCAAATACATTAAGTACAGCCAAGTCTATTAAGTGATCTGTTTTTAAATAAATCAGAATCAATTTATTATAACTCATTAACCTCACAAACCTGAAACAGCTATTGTAGAATAAATGCATGCAAAAAGTAGCAGCAGATGTCTTCAGCAATGTTCACTTGAGGCTAGAATATAGATAAAAGTTATGTGATCTAAAATAAAAACATTATATGTATTTTCTGACTGAAATGTTGATGACACTTTTGCATTGATCTATGAGGATTCATCTCTGTTACTGCCACAGAATGTCATATCCTCCTACAATAGTGGATCAAACCCATGCAACCACATCTCCACTGTGCATTCTTTCCCATAACTCTGATGGGAATCACAGCCTTGCTGGTAAAAATATTAAGCCACACCCAAAGGGCCAATTTGCTCCCACCCACCTCCCAAGGAAAATAAGGGTAGCAGTAATAAAGGAGAATCTACTCACCCAGAAAGGACCAGGACTGCATGGTGTGAATGGCAGGAACGGTGAGTTGCCTGATTGCAAAGGCAAATCAGAAGCAATAAAGGCAGAAGACCCAGGCTGTGAGTCAGCCAGACAGAAAGGAAAGTAGGAAACACCCCTGCTTTGCCCTGGGTCATGTAACTTCCAATCTGCAGCCTGGGAAGAAGAGAACCAGACCAAGGAGAAATTCCCACAAGACCAAGCCTGATGTGAGATCCACATTTGAGACATTTCTCTAAGACTTTTCAAGAGAGTCACTTAACAGAGACCTAAGCTGAGTTGCTGTATCTGTCAATGGAAAACTTTAAAACTCATGTTGATTATGTAGCAGTTATACTAATGTGTGTAGTTTGCTCTTTTGAAACATTTTTTAAAACCATCATTTGTCCTGAAACACAGCTTTCAATTCATTTTATATGTGAATCCCAGCCAGAAATAGACACAATATTTCCAAGATGTCCATGCATCATTTCTCACAGCGTTGTGTTTTTTAACAGTGGGATATAATGCTTTTTCCATGCAGTGTTCCGGAGTCATGTAATTGTCATTTGCATCCTTCCTAGCCAGCTTCTAACAAGTCAATGGGAAAGCCAGCAGGGAAAGTTATAAACGACTATTCTGTGATGTCTCATTTAATTACCACATTAATTAATGATGAGTTTCCAGTCTCAACTATGGTTATATGTCTAAGATTACCTGTACATTTTTTCCTATACCATGGTTTTTTTTTAAACTAAAGTTTTTTATTTAATGATTGGTTTCATGTTTGTCCCTTATAAGGAGAGATGGTGGTGCAATGCTTAGAATGCAGTCTTACAGGCTAACTCTGTCTACAGTCTAGAGTTTGATCCTAATGGGCTCAAGGTGGATTCAGCTTTGCATTCTTCTCAGGTCGGTAAGATAAAGATCCAGAATGTTGCAGGCAACATCCTGACATTGTAAACTGCTCATATAGTGCCGTTAAACTCTGTAGAGCGATATATAAGTCAAAGAGCTATCGCTATTTTATAAAGTTAGGCTTCTTTTTAACTGTATTTTCTCATTATGGCATATACATCCAGGGCTTCTTTGTGGAGGGAAGGTTATTTAATATATAGATCAAGATATTCACAAGATAGTGCACCAAGATCAAACTGTATGACACAACCAACGTATGATAAGTACCTAATAATTAAGAAATTAAATATTTTATTCCCATAAGATAAACATTAAGAAGTACAGATTGAGTTCAATTAAGAATTTAAATTAACTTCCCCCTTTCCTTTTTGCTACAAATTGGTGGGAAAGGAGGCTACAGAGTTATACAATCTGCTCTGTCCATATCTAATTTTATAAATATTACCATTGGGCCAGAGGTGGTATTCAGCAGGTTCTGACCAGTTTTGGAGAACCGGTAGCAGAAATTTTGAGTTCAGAGAACCAGTAAATACTACCTCTGACTGGCCCCACCCCATCTATTCTCTGCCTGCCAAGTCCCAGCTGATCGGGAGGGAATGGGGATTTTGCTGTTCCTTCCCCTGGAGTGGAGAGGGAATGGAGATTTTACAGTATCCTTCCCCTACCACGCCCACCAAACCACACCCACCAAGGCATGCCCACAGAACTGGTAGTTAAAATTTTTTGAATCCCGTCACTGCATTGGGCACCTAGTTTGCCACCTTTAAAATAAGTACATATAGATAGTAGAAATTAAATTGTCTCTTTGCACCACTTTTCATCTCTACAGTAAATGGGAAGGTTCCTCAAACAATTCCTATCTCTGTCCATTACCTGGCTTATTATTATTGAAATGAGTGTCCCTATCTAAGGAGTAAAGGAACTCTCTGTCTCAACACATTATTTAAAAGTAACATCTGCATATTTTTTAGTAAATCAACATTTTACTTCTAACATAATGAATGTCTATTAATTGGGTTAATAATGTTTTCGTGCTCTCTAAAATCCACAGTCTCCAATTTGCAGCATACGGATAACTGAAATGTCCAGCAATTGGAACAATTCCAGAGTTCTGGCCCAATAGCTGGTAGTCATGGTAATACAGCATTATATAGTTCAACAATCCAGACTAATTTAGAATAGTGGCGGGTGACTAAAAGAAGAGATGGGTAAAGAAAAATGAGGCCAGTAAAATTCAGACAACGGTACTGTTGCTAGGTTCTTTCAGCATTTTATTGGTGAACACAGACATGGATTCTCAACATAAGTATTAACTTAAACTTGCTCCTTTGAATCTTGTTTTTAAAAGTCAAGTTTCAGCTGCAGGACATATGAGGTAAGTGTTTCTGGATAAAATGGAAATCTTTTATGCGGTATTAGGCAATCAGAGCCAAAACTGTACATCATTCACCGTTAAGAATAGCTGCCAAGACAGAGAAAAGTTCTTCTAAATAAACAAAACTGTCTTGGCTTACTCCTTTCAAATCTAAGAGAATGTCCTTGATAATATTTTACATTGCATTGCAGATAACCATGAAGTTGCTTGCCTCTCAATGAAATTATTATACATTATTATATATGAAGTAATTATTTTTGAAATGTAATTTCTATTCTAATATCAACCTACAAGGATCTAAAAAGAAGTTAGCAGAATTGGAACAATAATCATTACCACCATTATCAGGATTTCTCCCTCTAGTTGATCATGACATAAAGATGTAGAACCTGCCTCCTTCAAATGTTGGCCTCAGACTTTCAGATGTAAAATGATCATGGCTGAAGGAAATTCATACTTTCTTCCATTCCCCATTCTTCCATTAGGAGAATATCTTTTCTTACACACCTAACTTGGGATCTTGCCCCTAAGTTCCTATCATATTAACAGAGTCCAAATCTTGTGTAGTAGCAATACTCACATTAAATAGCTCTGCCTTGTATACAATTCTATTCTTTTCTTTCTTTGGGAAGAAAAAGGCTCTGCCTTACGATCATACCTAGGATGGGCCTGTTCATTTCTGTTCTGCCAAATAGAGAACCATCCTTTTCAGCCAGAAGCCTTATTCACTACGGGCAGTTAACTTAAAGCAACAATGGGGACTGTAAAATTAATTGTTAAATGATGCACCCGATTTTATTACTTTTTTGCTGCAGTTGTTAAGTAAATCACAGTGGTTGTTAAGCAAGACAATTATGTAACTGTGATTTGTTATGTTTCCTGCTGGCTTCTCCATTGATTCTTTTGAAAGTAGGCTGGGAAGGTCACCAATGGTGATCATGTGACCATGGAATAGATAACCATCATACATGGTGTGATGATTGCCAAGTGCCCAAATCGTGACAAGATGAACTCAGGGATGCTGCAGTGGTTATAAGTACAAGGTCTGGTTGTCAGTTTTTTTTCTGTATTGACATAAACTTGAATGGCCACTAAATCTAGTATAAACATTGCCTTGTACTAGAAAACAGCAAAATGCTGGGATTTTTTTCCATGACAATTTCAGAATGCTTGATGAGTCTATGCAGTGTAAAGACAAAAATTGGCATAGGTTATTCAAAAACTACATTACTACCAAGGCTCAAAGAGAAAGATATTAAATCTTTGGATTCCCATATCTTAATTCGCTTTGCCTCTGAAACTAACTTCTATTTATTCTTTAATATTTTTGTTTGGGCTTGATCCTGAATCAGTATGTAAGCAAGTAATGTGTCGCAGTTTGTAAGCAAGTAACCCTCAGTAATTCATAAATCACAGTTCTGCAACATTAAACCTGACTTTTATTCATATCTATCAAAAGTACAGACAAGCTTTTCAAAACTATAGTGAGGGCCAGCATTGCAAAGAGTGCATCGGATTAAAGCAAACTAGAAAGAATGATAAATAATGAAAATAAAAGATTCCACAATTGTTACTAACTCCCTATATGCAATTATGGGATGAGAGTTGGGGACTAGTGAGAGTTAAGAGTTTATCAATATTTTTAAAAGGCAAAATTTCCATCTGCACAAAGTAGATTCCAATGTGAAAAAAGCATCTGGTCAGAGCATAAAGGGAAAATCACAGAATTAAATATATAGAAATATTGAGTTGAAGGACCCATGTCTAGTGTTCTTATTCCTGACCTTTTCTCTTGATCTGTGCAGTGTTTCCTAACACAGTGAATTACAAAAAATAAACTGCCACCCCTGAAATCACAGGGGCAGAACATGTTGGTCCCAACAACTAGAACTCAGCTTCCAATAACTTGGCTGTCGCAGATGTAACACATGTCAGCACACTGTGTTCCTAATCACTAGGTACTTCAAATTAAAAGACATCACCTCCACCCCCAGTCACAATATATTACTGAGTGTGTGCATATGTACAACCCGCCCCCCCCAAGGAATCAATTTGAGCTGATAGTTAAAGCTCCATGTGAGCTGATGGTAAAAGCTCTAGATTAGAAACCAGGACTATGAATTCTAGTTCTGCTTTAGGCATGAAAGCTGGCCTAGTGACTTTGAACCAGTCAGTTTTCCTTAGCCCATGATGTCAGGCTAAAGCGGCAAGTCAGTTGATCAATTCTTGTTGAAACCAACAGATCAATATTGATCAGAAAAACACAGTCTCTGTATCTGCAGAAAAAAAATCTATCAAGAGGGAAAAAAAGAAAATGTATATACAAAGCATTTTTGTTGATCATACAAAATTTCCATTTCACTGAATTCTTTTGCAATGTACATCTAATGAGTTTGGAAATCTAGTTCAGCATGATGGAAGTTGGGTACAGACAATGATTCATTCATTTTTTGAATTCTTTTGGCTAAAACATCTGGAGGAAGATACATTTGTGAGCCAGAATATAGACAAGAATTTCTAAAATCAACTTCCTGCCTGGGCTAATAGATCCCCTAAATAGGTTGCTAGTCAACCCAGCTTGGTTGTTAGAAAAATGACACTGTAGAATCAAGCCAAGTCTGGGTTGTTTGCTAATTTGGACACAGAACTGTTATATAAACATGAATGCTAGAACATTTATTAGCTCATCCTAAAAACAAATAAGCTTTTAAAGACTATTCAAATGTATGTTCTTTTAATCCTTTTTGTGTCTGATACTGTGTTCCTTTTCAGTTACATTTTTACTCATAAAATTCCACTCACCAGTTTATCTTCAAGACACTAGATGAAGTAGGGGTATGCAACATGAATTAAATACATATATGTAATATGTATCATTTTAAAAAATGACCTCTAACCAGTTTTTATTATCTCCAAATTCTGTGAAAATTAATTTTATGAACATACAGTATGTGATTTAAACTAGTTTCCATGACAAGAGCACAACCTCTAATGCTCTTGGATTTATGATTTACAATGATGCTATCCACATCCTCATCCTATAGTAGTTCAACAGTTTTTATGTGCACAATTTAAACTAATCGGAACTACAAGGATCACGTTCAAATTCCCGTATATAGCTGAAAAATATTTTATCAGAATGTATAAAAGAATTTTTGAAATCTCATCTTAAAAAGGTATTTTCTCCTTTTTAAAATCAATTTTTACTGAATTTATAAAAGTGAAACTTTAATAGGCTAGAGAATGCACAACTAAATTTCTGACCCTAAGAACTAGGGTCAGAGAATATACTCCAACTCAGGCATGCAAATACAGATTTAGAAAACTCGTCCATATATTCACTACCAGCTAACAGAAGTTAGGAAATGAATGTAAAATACATTAATGAATGCAAATGACTAGATCTGTCCAGTCTGTATGGCATCAAGGTACGACAAATGCTTACCGTATTTCTTTAACTCATTTAAGAAACTGATCAGCTGCTGGGAATTCACCATCCTGATCATTAATTTGAAAAGAAAATACACAATAACGTGATAAAAGTCAGATGTGCCCTATGCATTCAGGCTGGCTTGCCAGTGAAATATAAATCTAGCACGTAAATACCTCATCTGCGCATTCTGAAAGGATATTTGAACAATAATAATTTTCAGATGGCCTTCTGTTATATGAAGTGCATTCACGGAGAAGTACATATATACAAAGGGTGATGCAAACATCAGGCCCTATAAGCCAATCTTTCAGTTTTTTTCCCCTGCAGGAAAAATGTTATTATATTTAGGAGTGTTCAAAAGTCATGCATCAAACAAAAAAGAAAGGGTTTAGAAAAAAAGGAAACCAAGATGAACAATTAATGTAATTTATGTAATAAACTGTCCATGGGGCCTGACTTTTGGTATATTCTCTGGTTTGTGTGTGTGTATACACATTGAGAAAATGTGTGCAGGTTTGTGTATACACACACACACACACACAAAATCCTCTGGGGGTATGTATGTATGCATGTACGTATGTATGTACACACATGCACAAATTTTCTCAATTGTTAGAATTTGCTGTTCCCTTTGTATAAAATATAAAGTTACTCTGACCCCAAAAGAGGATACAGGAAATGAGCTTTAGTTCCTGTTTCCAACATCAGTGAATAATGTGGAACAGAAATCCCAAATGACAAGGGTTTGATTACTATACCAGACTGGGAAGAAGGCACAAACTATCCTGATCTGCTTTGCAGCCACACTTCATTTTCTAAGCAGAAACCATGTTAACAGTAACCTTAGGACCTGGAATGCCTTGTTTTAACTGCAGTCTGAAGCTCTGTGTTTTCTTTGTTCAAGAACAACAAGATTCCAAAACATGCTATCTTACCTAACAGCTTGGTATCAAACTAGTAGATACAGTTCTAAAGTTCTTTGATGAACTCTTGTTGAACAGTGTAACCCAACCATGGGCGCCCACCACTCACACTGTAGTCAGTGTTCTCAAAGAGACCAATAGCAGCCTTAGCCACCACGGAGACCTGGGCCACCAGGAATTTGAAGCCCTGTGCACGAGCCTGCGCCTCTAGAAAATGCAGGAGGCACCGACCCACACCCGAGCGCCTGTACCATCGGCTGACAGCCAAGCGCTTGAGCTCAGCAGTGTGAGGCTCTCTATCAAGAGGCTCCAAAGCCACACAGCCACACACATCATCATCATCATAAACAGCCACCCACAGCCCACGATGGTTTGCACTGTAATATGCATGCAAGTGTTTAAGGTCTGGAGAGCGCCACAGTAGAAGTTTCAAAGCCACTACTGTGAGGAGTACTGGCAGCACAAGGGCCACCACAAAGGAGTTCAGGAAGAAGCGTAGTCCACTGCTTACAACTGCCATCAGTAATAAGGCTAGTGGTCGTGTCAGCACATAAAGTATCAAGCGGTTTTCCGTATCTTTGAATCCATCCTGGTGGGAAAAAAATAGAAGAACATAAGAACTCCTAGAGTTTAGAGGAACCTAAATGCCAGAGAAGTTATCAGGCATATGTAACTATCTAACTCTCTCAGAGAGCCATCACATTCTTACCTGGCCCTGTTCAAAATCAGTCAGTGAGCTTTATGAAACAGTAACGATATGAACTCAGATATTCTTGGTTCTATTTTAGCATTCAAAACTACATGATCATATTGTCACAAATCATTTCCCAATAATTAAAATCCCACCTATTACTTTCATGTTACAAGAAAAAGTCAAAAGCAACAGGCATGCTATCTTTTAAGAAAAAAATTATGCTGTTAAACTTTGTAAATAAAAAATTCCGGAAAATATTTTGGACAGATTTGAGACTCTCTAAGACTAGACCTGAAAATACAATTAGATTTCTGCTATGTCTTGGATAACAGCTGACTCCATGAAACTTCCAGAGCACAAATACTAGTATTATCAACTTGTTGGAAGATATCTTCTGAAAAAAAGTTTTATATGAATCAACATACAGAAACTTCTCAAAAGAAAAGTCCTGATGCAGCTGGAGTCACATTTCTCCTCCTTCTCACCTTCAGAAGTTCCAAAACAATGGGGGCTTCATCCTCTCTCATTTCCCTGATTAACAGCTGTTCTGGGTCCAAGGTAGGCATTTTGTTAGCAACTGACACCTAAAAGGAAAAAAAGTTCAAATGTTGACTGAAAAATAATTTCAGACTACAGTGAGAGAACCTTCTGCTTAAATGGGGAAATAAATGCTCCTCCTCAATACTCCAAGAGAAGGCAAACTCCGACTTATTCCATAAAAAGGTTCTCAACCACCTCCATCATATAAATATAATTTGGTAAATATACATAAGCAGTTAGGAAAGGGCTCTTCATAATCATTTCTACTTTACATCCCCCCTCTATTCTCCACATATATTTAGATGACAGCGCAGAGCCTTCTTTAAATTATGAGCAAAACTGTGATAGGTATCACCCTGAAACAGGTGATGTCTAACAAGAAAAAAGAACAATTATTGCAAATGGTTTTATTATAAAATCACAGTCTGACATCACACAGGGTTAAAACCAGATTGTTGATTACAGCACAATAGATGGATGCCCAACTGCACTTTAAGCTAAAACACATGGTGGTTTAGTATGATGCACGAGTCCCTAAAGAATCACTGGTTAGCTCTAGGCCAGGGGTCTGCAAAGTTGGCTCTTTTAAGACTGGTGGACTTCAACTCCCAGAATTTCCCAGCCAGCTATGCTGGCTGGGGAACTCTGGGAGTTGAAGTCCACCAGTTTTAAAAGAGCCGACTTTGCAGACCCCTGCTCTAGGCCACCTGCTCTTCTCTGGCTTCCGTTTTCTCTTTTGTTATACAGGGCCCCTTACTTCAAAAGATTAATCTGAAAGGGATTATTGAGAAAACGATGGGTTTTGGTGCTTTACATTTACTGCAAATATAGTTTTTTTCCTTAGAATGAATTCACAAGCAGCTTATCAGATGCAAAGGAGCAATAAAGTTTTCCTCGTAAAATTTACAACAGGAAAACTGCAGCACCTGTATTTTGCCTAGCCCCTCCTTATGAAAAGGGCCACCGCAGCCACACCCCTCCGCAAAAAATAGAAGCACCTTATTTAGCATACTCACTACTGTTAAACCTTTCACGGTTCCCCCTCTGTTCCCAATGGACTCACCCAGTTTGCAGGCTACGGCTGACTTCTCCCCTGCAGAGAGGCGCATGGGATATTCCAATAACTGTTACATTCTCCACTCCTCCTTCCAGAAGGACGGGAGGGGTGGGGAGGAAACAGTCCTGACCCAAAGGCCCGATAATTCAATCTCTTTCCAGACTCAAGGCGTCACTGAATATGCGCATGCGCTACGTTCTTTCTTCTTCGACCCCTATCCCTTCCTACGCAGCACTTAGTTACTGTTGCTAAGCGGGACCAATGTGGTCTCTCGGGTATGCCAAGACCGTCGAGTTGTAGAGATGTCAGAGGAAATGGGGGGTGGGGGGGATGACTGACCCCCCTTCTTTTTCTGTATTGTATAACAAAAAAAACTATCCGATGCGTAAATCCTAGCAGACAGGAATTCAACAGATAAATATATGCACAAATCATGGCAGACAAATTCAACAGGTAAATCTATACATAGAAAAGGATACATTAACTTTTTCCTTTTCTGGATGTTATGACAGTATTAAAAGCACTATTAACCCTGAGAAGCCTATGTTGTTTGCACCTGGTGGGGGGAAAGTCTTTGGGATTGGCATGATATAGGGATTTTTCTTTTTGCCTAAACCTTTAAATTGCATTCATAAGCTAACAAGCCAGCCTTAGTCTATGTAGAAAGCAAAATTCCTACTACCTACGTGGGGGACTACCATACCAAGAAATCCTAGAACTGCAGATTGGAACAGGGAGGATTTAAAAACAAAAAACAAAAGAACAAAAACATTCCTGGAATGGTGGTGGCAGTCCATTTCCACATCATGGCCAGCAAAGTGCCTAGATTCAGTCATATATGTCACCAATAGTTTAGCTTGACTTAAAAATGGATTTTATTATACATGTTTTATTATACATGGCCTAGCTATATACGAGACCGTCTCCTGCCCCATACATCCCTTCGTCCGATCCGCTCCCACAGAGAGGGTCTTCTCCGGGTGCCGTCAGCGGGGCAATGCCGGCTGGCGACACCCAGGGGAAGGGCCTTCTCTGTGGCGGGCCCGGCCCTCTGGAACGACCTACCCCCCGACCTTCGCACTATCTCGGACCTCCGCCTCTTCCGCCAACGTCTTAAGACGTATCTATTCCAACAAGCCGGCCTAGGATAGCCCCTACTTCTGACTTTTAAATTTAAAATTAATTTGGTATGGTTTTAAAATGGGTTTTTAGCACGGGTCTAATAATTTAATATATTTTAATCGATTTTGTATTTTGTATTTTGTGGTTTTAATAATGCCTGTGCGCCGCCCTGGGTCCTAACAAGGAGAAGGGCGGGGTATAAATTTAATAAAATAAATAAAATAAATAAATGTTTACATTTTACCTTCCCCCTGTCTTGGAATACAGCTGGCTGAACATTTAAATGGTAACCAATTATACAATAGGTTTATAGAGCCCCAGTTTCGGAAAGCTACCAAAGCCACAGAAATTCACTATGGCTGTGCCAATAATTTTGAGTTCAACCAACCTCATAGGATTCACCTGTGGGACAGAACAAAGAGTTTACCCATCTAAGCCACCTTAAGTTCTTGGAAGATAGGATAAATAAATATAAACAAAATGTATACTAATTTGAAGTACTGAAAGAGGCAGTATTTCATCTGTAAGCTTCTTTGCATCCAGCTGGCTAATGTTAATCTTAAATGATATACTGAAAACAAAATCAGCGCTGTTCTGAAAATATTGTGTAGTTTAAAAGCTGTTGCTGAAAATAAAAGACAGTTCCCAGTACCAAACCAGTATATAGTTAATTAGTTTGCACTTCATTATACAACATGCATATTACTTGTTGGAAATTTAATTTATTTTCAGTATTCATTATATGTAGTACATAGGTGGTCTGAATGCACCCCCCTGTGGTGAGAGGAAATACTGAATACATGAAGGCAAACAGTGGTATATTATCATAGGTTTGATGCAGTACATTGCTGTGCAGCTATTCGTTGTGCCAAAATGATGAGTAGCAAATATGACAGCAAAGCTGTAATAAAGAAATCCTTTAGTTAATAAGTTACTACACCTTATGTATACCTATGAAACACTTGTCACATTAATCTATATCACAGGGACATTTTAAATACAAATGTAATGTTCCAAAACCTCAAGGCAGAAATTTTGTTTTAACACTGATTTGGAGATTAAGTACAGGGGGACAGAGGGCTGGTTCTAGAAGTCATTAAAGGCTTTTGTTCTTAGAACAGCACATTTTCTAGTTGTCTTTTGTTTGATATCTTCATGAAACCACTAGATATCTTCATTAACTCTTAACAGGAGAATGCAGCTATTGTAAACCCTTGACTGAAGATCAGTGTACTCCCATCCGGGATGGTCGTCTTCTCCCATCAAGCATGCAACTTCAAGAGGGATGCACACAAAGCAGTGAAAGAAGGGTACAGCTGTATAACCAGCCAGATCACTGAAATTAACCTTGATGATCAATGGGGTACACTGATAGATATCCCAGCTAGTTCACCCCCATATCCCCTTCATAAATTTTGAATCTTGGCCAGCTGAGTCACATGTCCAAAATCCTATTGAGTGCCTGAGGGAGAGGAACAGGTTCAATTCTGACCAAATCAAGTGGCTGTGCTTATTTGGGTCCCCTGGTTCTGGGCATGTTCCATTAACTTTCAATGGATTTGCACTTCCCTCTTTGAGCTTGTGCAATCTCTGGGACCTCTCAGATTGCAACCTTCTGCTCAAAGAGCAGGTAATACCTGTGACCAAGAGGAACTTTTGCATAGGTATATGTTAGTATGCCAGTTGTGACCTTTCCTGGACTGGGACACCTTTCTGGTGCTGGGCATCCCCCATTAGAGCTTACTACAACACACACTATATAAACCTGCTGTTGAAGACTGTCTTGGAGCTCCAGCTGGTATAGAACCTGGTAGTACAGGTAGTGTTGGTAATGTTGCATTACGCTCACATGACATCACTGCTTCACAAGCTGCAATAGCAATTCAAGGTACTTGTGATCAGTTTTAAAGTTTGCCTTGTATAATCCAGCAGAGAGGATATGCTTTGGGCCTTGTCCATTAAATCAATGTTTCTTAAAAGTGTAGTCTCTCAGGGGGTCTGCAAAACTAAAATTGTTTACCAGCCTATGCTGAAAAATAAAGCAATATTAAAATCCCATCAATTGTATGAACTGATAGCAACAGTGTGTCAATTTTTATTTTTAACTAGCTATACCCGGCCACGCGTTGCTGTGGCCCAGTCTGGTTAAATGGCCAACCAATCTGTGTGTAGATCTACACCTGCACACATACACCCAACCACCATATAAGCCCCAACCTAGCTACCTGTATTTCTCTCTCTCTCTCTCTATCCCTCTACCTACCTACCTACTGTATTTCTTTCTTTCTCCCTCTACCTACCTACCTACCTACCTACCTACCTACCTACCTATTGTATTTCCCCCTCTCTATCCCTCTACCTACCTACCTACCTACCTACCTACCTACCTACCTACCTACTATATTTCTCCCTCTCTATCTATCCCCCTATCTACATACCTGCCTACCTACTGTATTTCTCCTTCTCTGTCTATCCCTCTACCTACCTACCTACTGTATTTCTTTTTCCCTCTATCTACCTACCTACCTACCTACCTACTGTATTTCCCCCCCTCTATCCCTCTACCTACCTACCTACTGTATTTCCCCCCTCTATCCCTCTACCTATCTACCTACTGTATTTCTCCCTCTCTCTATACCTCTACCTACCTACTGTATTTCTTTATTTTTCCCTCTATCTACCTACCTACCTACTGTATTTCCCCCCCTCTATCCCTCTACCTACCTACCGTATTTCTCGCTATCTACACACCTACCTACCGTATTTCTCCCTCTTTGTCTATCCCTCTACTTACCTACCTATTGTATTTCTTGCTTTCTCCCTCCACCTACCTACCTACTGTATTTCTCCCTCTCTATCTATCCCCCTATCCACCTACCTGCCTACCTACTGTATTTCTCCCTCTCTGTCTATCCCTCTACCTACCTATCTACTGTATTTCTTCCTATCTATCTATCCATCCCCCTACCTATGTACCTACCTACCTACTACCTACTATATTTCTTCCTTTCTCCCTCTACCTACCTACCTACCTACCTACCTACCTACCTACCTACCTACCTACTGTCTCTTTCTTTCTTTCTTTCTTTCTTTCTTTCTTTCTTTCTTTCTTTCTTTCTTTCTTTCTTTCTTTCTTTGTATCTATCTATCTATCTATCTATCCATCTATCCACCTACCTATCTACATACCTACCTACATACCTACCTTATTTCTGCCTCTCTATCTATCCCTTGGGGGTCATCTAGTCCAACTCCCTGCTAGGCAGGAAGCCCTATACCTATGATGGCGAACCTATGGCACGGGTGCCACAGGTGGCACACGGAACCATTTCTTAGGCCACTCGAGGCATTGCCCTGTCAGCTTCAGTTTGTATGTGTGCCCTGGCCAGCTGATTTAGGCCTTCTTTTGAGGCCATTTTTTGTCCTCTGGAGGTGGGGGAAGGCTGTTTTCACCCTCCCCAGGCTCCTATAAATCCTCTGGAGCCTGGGGATGACGTAAAAAGCATGCCAAATGCAGGTGGTCATGCACATAGCATTATGGATGTGACACACCTGTGCACATCGCCCCTGCACTCCCCCTGCTATTGGCACGTGAGCCAAAAAAGGTTAGCCATCACTGCCCTATACCATTTCAGACTAATGGCTATCCAACATCTTCTTGAAGACTTCCAGTTTTGGGGCATTCACAACTTCTGGAGGCAAGCTGTTTCACTGATTAATTGTTCTAACTGTCAGGAAATCCTCAGTTCTAAGTTGCTTCTCTCCTTGATTAGTTTCCACCCATTGCTTCTTGTCCTGCCCTCAGGTGCCTTGGAGAATAGCTTGACTCCCTCTTCTTTGTGGCAACCCCTGAGATATTGGAAGGCTGCTATCCTGTCTCCCCTAGTCCCTCTTTTATTAAACTGTATTTCTCCCTGTCTCTATATTCCCCTATCTACCTACCTACTGTAATACAATAATACAATAGCAGAGTTGGAAGGGATCTTGGAGGTCATCTAGTCCAACCCCGCTGCTCAAGCAGGAGACCCTATGCCGTTTCAGACAAATGGTTTTCCAGTCTCTTCTCTCTTCAGTGTTGGGCCATCCATAACTTCTGGTGGCAAGCTGTTCCACTGGTTAATAGTTCTCACTGCCATGAAATTTGCCCTCAGTTCTAGGTTGCTTCTCTCCTTGATTAGTTTCCACCCATTGCTTCTTGTTCTGCCCTCAGGTGCCTTGGTGAATAGCTTGACTCCCTCTTCTTTGGGGCAACCCCTGAGATATTGGAAGGCTGCTATCATGCCTTCCCTAGTCCCTCTTTTATTAAACTATATTTCTCCCTGTCTCTCTATTCCCCTATCTACTGTAATACAATAATACAATAGCAGAGTTGGAAGGGACCTTGGAGGTCATCTAGTCCAACCCCGCTGCTCAAGCAGGAGACCCTATGCCGTTTCAGACAAATGGTTTTCCAGTCTCTTCTCTCTTCAGTGTTGGGGCATCCATAACTTCTGGTGGCAAGATGTTCCACTGGTTAATAGTTCTCACTGCCATGAAATTTGCCCTCAGTTCTAGGTTGCTTCTCTCCTTGATTAGTTTCCACCCATTGCTTCTTGTTCTGCCCTCGGGTGCCTTGGTGAATAGCTTGACTCCCTTTTCTTTGAGGCACCCTCTGAGATATTGGAAGGCTGCTATCATGTCTTCCCTAGTCCCTCTTTTATTAAACTGTATTTGCTGTCAGATGGGTGATTCTTTGTTACAGTTGGTTCAGTCCGTATTAAACAGTTTAAAGCAGCTGCCTGCCTCCGTTTTTTTTTTTTACCTCAGAGAACAGTCCTGAGCAGAATTTCTCCCCCCCCCCCTCTATGGGCCACCTGGGAGTTTGCTATCCTCTGTGCCTTTTTGGCCCCAAGAGGCCGCCGTATGAGGCCTTTTCCAACACTCACAGTTGAAAAGCAGTTTGATGGGCGTGGCTACAGGGATGTTAAATCACATTTCAGTGAGTACATTTTTGTGTGTGTAATTTGTACACAACACACGTGTGCTAGGCACAAAATGATTAGCTATTCTATTATCGGAAGTCCTTGGCTATGTTGTCTGAAAGTTTCGTTTAAATCGGCCCAGTAGTTTTTGAGATTAGTGGATTCGTACAAACTATTTTACATTTTTATTTATATAGATATGGTCAGCTTCAATAAATATAACCAATGCAAACAAAAATCTCTTTTGGGTCCTCTGAAATTTTTAAAAATGGGAAGGGATCCTGAAGGGGAAAAAAGTTTAAGAAACACTGTGTTAAACAGTCATTTTATGGGAACCAGGAAATATGCCTTCTCTGTGCAATGCCTGCCTCTGAGAATGATGGTTCTCCAGAATCGTGTAGCCTCCACCATTGTGATATTTAGAAAACCTGTTTGTTCTCCTAGGCCAGAAATGTCAAACTGGCGCCCCGAGAGCTGGATGCATCACCCGCAGGCTATGCCCACTCCAGCTCCATGAAGGGAAAAAACATTCCAAAACGTCATGTGATGACAATGTGAGAACGCAAGTTTGATACCCGTGTCTTAGACCTTGGGACATGTTAATTGAGAAGAGAGGTTTTATATTTGTTGTTTCCCAAACAGCTTTGTATACTCTTTTTAGAGTTGTCTAGAGTTCTGCTTAGGCCTGTAAATAACCTATTTGAGAAAAAAACTTCTGACTCACTAGATCCCCACAATTGCTTCATGTCGGCCTTCCCTTGATAACAAAAAAAATTAGTCCAAGTGTTGGCAATTCTGAAAGCAAGAAGATATCAATCCGTATCAAAACTCTTTTGCTAATTAATTGGGTAGTTAAGTTGTGGCTTGGCAGTCATGTGACAGGGTGGGAGTGGCCACATTTTAAAATGTGGTGAAACTCATTTAACAACGTTCTTGCTTAGCAACCAAAATTTTGGACTCAATTGTGATGATAAAATTTCTTTTTCTTTCTTTCTTTCCTTTCTTCCTTTCCTTTCCTTTCTTTCCCGTTGGATCACTGGCAGCGGCGGGCCAGATTTACTTCCAGGTACGCCAGTGGAACCCCCCTCTCACCAGTTCTCTAAATTTCACCAACCGGCTCTCGCAAGTAGGTGCGAGCCTGCAGAAACCCACCACTGCATACTTGGTATCAATTCATGAAAAAAATTCAGTATTTCAGCCTTTGTGTGAATGAGCTAATCCTTATATGACACGTAATGAAATCCTTTATTTAAAGTGTGAGCATAAACCTTAAAAATCTTTGTCTAAGGTATGTTTGCTTCTGGATTTGCCCTTTTCCTTCATGAAGCTATTAAGTTATACAGAAGAGGTACTTCTGAAGATGTGTTATTAAAGCCTTGCTTTTCTGGTGAAAGAGCTGACCATCTTCTGCCTTGCTGCAATGCACTACCTCCAAACTCGGTTGGGCTCTTTCTAGATTTAAAAAAAACCCTTACAAAATTACATTTTTTCTAAGTATTTTATTTTTAGTTAATTTTAGTACTAATTTTAATGTATGCATCTACTATTACTTGCTTTCAGTATTAGTTGAGTTTGAAGAACAGAATTTGAACTGAATACTTGACTAGATTTTCACAGCTAAAGTGCAAATCAAATAAATCATATTATGACTTAATTTGATTTGTAAGCCCAATTACTAAAGCATATTACTTATTCATCTAGCCCAGTTCTGGCTATATATATCCCAATATTCCTTTGTTAGCTCAACTAGAATTAAATCAATGGCTTGTCAGTATTTTGAACCACAAACTAGCTGTATGCATTTTAGTCTGGCATGCTATGCAAACGTACTACTATCTAGTCAGAGATAGGTATTCCACAACTTTCTTCTAGAGTGATTTTTGTTACCTCCTATATAAATTTTAGTACTATCTATAATCCAGTATGTACTATATCTGAATAAAGCAGCATGGAACTGAGAAAACAAAGAGTAACACATCTTTTCATCCTTTAAAAAAAGGCCTTAAGTCAATAATTGAATGCATAACCTGCTTCTCAAGTTGAATGGCAGAAACCCTGAAGAGCCTACCTTGTATTTTCTTATCCCAGTTCAGTAACTGTCAGTCTCGCTAGTTCTGGCTTCGCTGCCATGGAAACGGGGAGGGTGGGGGGTTTGGGGTGAATGTGTTCTGCTGGTGGACAATGTTGATGTTTCGTGTTATCTCCTGCTAACGGACCTACATTCCAGGATGGTGAAGACCTGCCCACCTGATGTTGGAGATGGCTGCATATTGGACAATGCACAGGGGGGGTTTGGGGATTGGGATGGGCTTAAGCTTAATACTTTCTGTTCGCGCCTAAACTATTCATTCTCAGCTTTACTTGGTCTGTACGCTATCGTAACTTAGTAAAAGGAGCCTTAACATTTCAAAATAATGTCTAAGTGTGGTCTTTCCTGAGTCAACGAAGAAACAGGCCTGACATTAAGCTGAGAATCAACAAAACCAAAAACCTGCCCTGATGTCGGACCCTTCACAAGAGGAGCCTCCGTTGGTAGAGGTCCTGCCTGAAACCATTTTGGGAGCTGAAGCATCGCATCCTCCTGCTCAATCTGAAGGGATCAGGTCAGTGATGGAAGGTTTGGCTGGCCTAGATCTAAATCTGCCAGCTGAAGAATCAGTCAAACCTAAACGTTGGTCTGAAGGGGTTGGAATGAGTGGGGTAAACGTCTCCAGGCGTCGAATTTCCCCAAAGAAAGTCATTCCGGAGCTCCTAAGAGAAGAACGGGAACTAAGGGAGATGGCTCAGGACCTACTCCGCCAGGCAGATGAGAAAAGTTTAGCCCTGGAAAAAATCTGGGGGAGGGAGGCGGATCGCCCACAGCCAAGAGGTTCACAGGCAGCTCCGGGCAGACGAAGCAGGGTTTCAACACCATCCCCCCCTCCTCAGGCCGGCAGGGAATTGCGAAGAGAGGCAGCTTCTGCCAGGCAAAGCAGGAGAGCAACTCCCTCCCCCCCCTCAGGCTGGAAGGGAAGCCAACCCCATTAACCCCCGCCGACTTGCAAAACTGCCTCCTTTGGGTGTGAAATACAACGGAAGTGCCGACAAACTGGCGTTTTTTCTAATTCACGTTGATAATTGCATGCAGTTTTACGCAGCTGATTTGGACGATGAAATCAAAATCAGAATTGTATCTATGACCCTAGAAGATCAAGCTTCTAATTGGTTAGTTTCATTACATAATTGCCGCTCACCGGCACTGCGCGATTTCGATCGTTTCATGAATGCTCTTAGAAGGCGTTTTGAAGACCCCCGTGTTGAGAGGAAAGCAAAAATGAAACTAAAAAGTTTGCAGCAGGGGGACATGTCTATTCAGGCTTACACGCAGATTTTCCAGGAGTTATCAGTGTTTATGATTGGTTATAGTGAACAAGCCCTAATGGACATTTATATTGAAGGGCTGAATAAAGATATTTATCAAACATGTGTGAACAGATTTCGCCCCGAAACTTTGAATGACTGGATAGATCTAGCTTCGGATGTCGAATTGGATCATGCCCACTTGCAGGATCCAGTCCGCTTGGAGAAAAAAGCACAGGAAGATAGCCCCAAATCTCACCCCCCTGCGAGGGAGAAACGCATGCAAAAGGGGGAGGGGAGAACAACCCAGCCTCGTTCAGGCAGCTGTTATCGCTGTGGGAAGGAGGGGCACTGGGCAGACAAATGCCGATCAAAACCACCTCCACGCCCACTTTCTTCCTTGGACCGGAAACAGCCTAGAACGCCAACTGTGCGCGCCAAACCGGCTATGAGTGGGGTGGAGCCCATCAACCTCTCTGCTGACCAGCCCGCCGCTGGCCCTGACGATTGGGAGGCGTCTTCAGACTCTTCTGACGACAATCTGGTGAGTCATCGCTCCGGGCCCCTTTATGTTAATTTAAAGCTTTTGGCTCCATCTACTGGTCGTACATGCAATGTGCAGGCTCTCATTGACTCTGGGTGTTCAAAATGTCTCATAAGCCAAGACATCGTGTCTTCGATGGGTTTTCACCTTAAGACCCTGAAAACTCCCATAGCCTTTTGCCAAATGGATGGTTCTGTAGCTGGGGGAACCCCAGCATCTTTTATCACCGAACCAATTCATGTTTCTATAGGCACAGGCCATACTGAGACCATCAACTTTATTGTAACTGCCATTGCCGATAATGCTGTAATTTTGGGGGTCAATTGGCTTCGAAAATGGAATCCTCTGATAAACTGGAAGGAAGGTTGGGTGCGCATTCCTTTATCCCTCCCGGAAGATACCTCTCTTCCATCAGAAACTGATCAACCCCCGCACCATCAGCCACCCCCCCATATTGAATCTGCCGCGCATTTATTGGATTTCCCATCACCCGAGGTCATACCAGGTGAGGAGAAAATTCCCAAAGAATATTGGGACCTAAAGGATGCTTTCAGTGAAAGATCTTGTGATTCCCTTCCTCCTCATAGGGCTACTGACTGTTCAATTGATTTTCTTCCTGGGGTTCAATTACCCAAACCTCGTATGTATTCAATGACCCCACGGGAGATGGAGGAATTACGTAAATTCATCGATAAAAACCTTCAAAGGGGTTTCATTGAACCAGCTAGGCCCCGTGTAGCTGCACCAGTTATGTTTAGAGAAAAGAAAGATGGCACTCTAAGATTAATACAGGACTATTCATATCTCAACACCATTTGTGAACACAATATTTACCCCCTTCCGCTCATGAAGGACATGCTTGCTCACCTGGCTACCGGTAAGATTTTTACGAAGCTGGACTTACGTGAAGCATATTACAGGGTCAGGATCAAAGAGGGGGACGAATGGAAGACAGCTTTTAGACTGCCCACCTGATGTTGGAGATGGCTGCATATTGGACAATGCACAGGGGGGGTTTGGGGATTGGGATGGGCTTAAGCTTAATACTTTCTGTTCGCGCCTAAACTATTCATTCTCAGCTTTACTTGGTCTGTACGCTATCGTAACTTAGTAAAAGGAGCCTTAACATTTCAAAATAATGTCTAAGTGTGGTCTTTCCTGAGTCAACGAAGAAACAGGCCTGACAGTAACAGATAAAACATTTTAAAAATGACTAAAAAAAGTACTGTAGAACCTTGACTGAATTATGAGAAATATTTAACATTATTGCATAATAAATGTGATGCAGCCTGTATATGATGGCACACTAAAAAATACAACTGAAAAAGACCAAAGGTGCATCAAAGCAGTCTTTTATTTTCATTCCAGCTCACAAGGATCTTTGATTCTGTTGTTTGTTAGCACCAGGAACTAAGGTCCACTCAGGAAGAAATGTACTTCTGCACATGATAAAAGGGCTATAATGGAAACAGAAGGAATTAGCCATAAAAGCTATTGTAATTGTATGATGCAGTCTATAGTAGCTCATAAAATTGTCTCCTATAGTATCAAGCAATCTCAAGCCTGAATGTCCCCAATTTCCAATTTTACAAAAGGATTATGCTATTTCACAGCAGTATGGTCCACAGAAAGGAAATTGAGAGATCAGCTGCCCATTAATCACATTCCTGTCTAATAGAATGGGTAGAAGTCCTAGCTACAATTAGGTTTCTTCTTCTTTTTTCTTTTTTTTGCTAGAACAAAATGTTTTAAATACAGGGATGGATTTGGGTAAAAGACTGGGCTGGCGCTTTCTCATGTGCAGTATATATGCTGAGAGGGATTATTGTGGCTGCAGGGATAGAAGCAGCAGCGGCAGACCACATAGGATCAGAAGAAGAATAACAAAGGACATGCTTTGGACCAGCAGGCAAAGGTTGAACCCACCTATTTGTTGAGAAAATTTGTCCTGAGGAACTCAAGCAGAACTCACTTGGTGAGCTAACCACCTCAATTACAGTATATGTTTGAAGTTTTCTAGTTTCAAATCATCCAATGTAGCCCCATTCTTATTTTTGTAGAAATCATACTTCCAGTCCAGGTATGTGAGGCAGCTGTTTTTCTTAGAAGGTGTGAACAAGTTGCATGTTTGGTACTGTTTGCACAATTTGAATGGAAGACAGTCCTTGGGATGCAACTGGGTTTTGTAAAAGCTGCACCATTTGAGGAGTGCTGTTGCTTTCAACAGCAACTTGACTGTTATCTGGGCTACTTACCTGCAGGGTCGGTACACTCTCCAGTACTTGGAGAGTCTGTTCACCCTGCGCACTGCGGATAATCAGCAGATTCTGCCCAGTCCCTGAGCTACCATCAGTACTATGTAACTGAAGGCCAGACAGTTCCTGCAGAGTCTGGATGTTCTCTACTTCCTGAACACATAAACGGGTTTGTTCTCCACCTGCCCTCCTCAACACTAATACATTTTGAACCCCTTCTTCAGTCTGCAAAGTCTCAATATGCATGTCTTGCACACCCTCAAGATTTTCAACCTCACTTCCCGGTCCTAGCAGGTCCTCTCCTGGAGAATTCTGTACAACAATCAGGTTCTGGCTTTCTTCTTCCATGTTGGATCCCTGATGGAGGTCCACTTCAGAGAAGTCATGTGAACTAGACAGAGCAGTTCCAATGTCATTCATTTCCTGAGCTGAGCCCAGAGACTGAAGTTGGACACTGGCCATCTCTTCTGAAGGCTGAAGCTGCTGCCCTTCCTGGGAAGACATAAGCCCCTGGATCTGATTTGCACTATCCAACTGCTGGGAAGGAGCAAGGCCTTGGATTTCAACACTGTTCACAGACTGATTTGACTGAGGCAAATTTTGAATCTGAAGAGAGTTGGCCTGCTGACAAGATGTCAAAGTCTGGATCTGAAGAGAGCTTACTTGTTGGGAAGACTGGAGGTTTTGGAGCTGCAGGGTCCCCACCTGCTGGGGGGATGTTACAGCCTGAAATTGCACAGTATTCATCTTTTGTGATGGCTGAAGAGTTTGGAAGTGTACTGTGCTAGCTGGTGGATAACTGGACAGACCCTTGATCTGCAGAGTGTTTTGGGGTAGAGGCAGACTTTGAATCTGTAGAAGACCAGTCTGTGGAGGGGTAGGAACAGCCTCGATCCGAATTGTGCCACTTTGCTGGGCAGTAGGCAAGGTCTGAATTTGTAGTGTGCCACTTTGCTGGGCAGTGGAAATGTTTTGGAGTTGCTGAGGCAGAGTTTGAAACTGAATAGTACTTGTTGATGGATTAGGTGGTATATATTGTATCTGCACTGTGCCCACCTGCTGTTCCGGCAAACCCTGGAGCACCATAACATTCTGTCCATTGGTCTGCAGTCCTGGTGACCTCTGGATTTGTACATTAGGGATAGGCTGCATATTGGCTCCAGTGGTACTGGGAATTAAAATAATATTCTGGTTACTAGATACTGGTGATGGTGGGGGAGGTACTGACACAGACTTCTTTCCCTTACTTTGACGGAGTAGGACAGGTCTGTTTGGAGTAGTGGAAGCACTTGGCACCAGGGTGAAAGTTGCTGAAGCAGCAGGTGTAGTTGTTACCATCTGTGGACTGGGCAAAAGGATGAATTTGGGGGGTGAACTTTGGAGAAGGGGCTGCTGCTGCTGCACACTGGGAATGAGCTGCAAGCCCTGAGCTGTCTGCACTAGCAAGAAACTTTGACTGTCGGAAGAAACAGCTGGAGGTGGGTTGCCACTTAGGTCCACATTCAGTGTGGCCTGCATGTTGGGCATGATTTGTACCTCCTGGGTGGCAGCAGACAAGGCAGCAGTTGTGTGATTGGCTGCCTCACTGTTGTTATGGGTACGCAAGTGACGCTGTAGGTAAGATGCCATGACAAAAGCCTTGCAACAAACTTGGCACTGGAAGGGGCGTTCCCGGGAGTGGGTGCGTCGGTGCAGTGCCAAGTTGGATGAATGAGTGAATGCCTTGCCACAGTCCCGG
Source organism: Rhabdophis nuchalis (assembly GCA_039707465.1). Taxonomy (NCBI): domain Eukaryota; kingdom Metazoa; phylum Chordata; class Lepidosauria; order Squamata; family Natricidae; genus Rhabdophis; species Rhabdophis nuchalis. The sequence continues at coordinate 143,457,528 of CM077647.1, forward strand.
CAGCAATAGGGCCTTTCACCAGTGTGCACCCGCTGATGTTGCCGGAGGTTGGAAGTCTGAGTGAAAGCCTTGCCACAAGTCTGGCAGGCGAAGGGACGCTCCCCTGTATGCAGCTGCTGGTGTCGACGAAGGCATGAGGTATTCTTAAAGGCTTTCCCACAATCCTGGCAGGCATATGGACGCTCTCCAGTATGCTGGCGCAAGTGATATTGGTAATGAGAGGCCCATTTGAATGCCATGCCACAGGTGGGGCAGGTGAAGGCACGCAGCCCTGTATGCACCCGCTGGTGAATGCGCAGCAGTGATGAGCGCTTGAAGGCCTTCCCACATTCGTTACAAGCATAGGGACGCTCACCTGTGTGATCACGGAGATGATAACGTAGCCCTGAAGAGCCCTTGAATGACTTCCCACATTCTCCACACACATATGGTCGCTCAGGTGGTGGAGGTGGTGTTGCGGTGGCTGTAGGCACTGGCTCTGCCTGAGCTGGACAGGTCACTTCAGCTTCCTCCAGCCTCTGTTCAGCTGGGGGATGTGAACGCTGGTGGCCCAATAAGCTGGCCAGTGCAGGGAAGGAGCGTTCACACACCACACAGGTGTAGGTGCGATCTGATGAATGTTGGCTCTGCTGATGCCTTGCTAAACCTGTTGCACTCTTGAAAGTCTTACCACATACTGAGCAAGATACTAAGGGCGTGGGAGATATTACAGGTGCCGTCTCCTCCTGCATTGATGGTGATGGCATTTCTGGCAGAGGCAATGGCTCTGTTGGGGCCAAGTGCGTTTCTTGGTGATTTAGTAGTTGCTCTTGCAAGGAAAAAGTAAGATGGCAGATACTACATCGAAACACCATCTCTACCGTGGTGGTTGGCTCCTCCAAGAAGAGCTGTGCTGGAGGTGCAATGTCAGGATGAGTCTCTAGGTGCTGCTGCAAATAAGTGTCAGATGCAAAAGCTTTACCACAAATAGCACAGGTGTGAACAGAGCGGGCAGTGTGTGCTGATCGGCAATGCAATGCTAGATTAGATGAGTGCGTGAAAGCTTTACCACAGTCCTGGCATCGATAGGGTCTCTCACCAGTGTGCACTCGCTGATGCTGTCGTAGGTTTGTGGATTGAGTGAAAGCTTTGCCGCAGATAGGGCAGACATAAGGACGCTCACCTGTATGTGTGTGGCGGTGCCGTCGCAAGCTAGAAGAGTTCTTAAAGGCCTTATCACATGCTGGACAGGGATAGGGGCGTTCTCCAGTATGTTGGCGCAGGTGATACTGGTAATGGGAAGACCACTTAAAGGCTTGGCCACAATGAGCACATTTAAAAGCACGCAGACCAGTATGTACACTCTGATGGATCTGAAGCAAGGATGATCGTTTAAAGGCCTTGCCACATTCACCACACTTATATGGTCGCTCACCCGTGTGTCCACGCTGGTGATACAGCAAGGCCGATGAACCTTTGAAAGCCTTGGGACATTCTGAGCACTTATAAGGCCGCTCGCCTGTGTGAGTCCGCTGGTGATGGATGAGCCGTGATGACCATTTGAACACCTTGCCACATTCTAAGCATTCATATTGATGATCGCCACTGCCACCACCAGGACCTCCACCTGTTGGGGCCACTGCGGGCACTGCTGCTGCCTGCATCTCTATCTGCTGAGCTCCCACCATTGCCACAGATTTCACCTGCTGGAGAGAATCAGTATTACCTGTTTGTCACAACTGACACAACATATTGACTTGCAATATGTGCAAGCATCTATTAAAAATAGATCGTACATCTAAGATATAAACAAAATCTTCCCTACGTGATCTTACCCCACTCCACTACTTTGCTCCAGAACTTAAATAAGGTAAATAAGTAGTACTATGTAAAAGTTTAGGGAACTGATGTTTTCTATCATCATCTTCAAAGGAAGTCCTCTATTACTGGCAAGATCCAAGAGCCCAGAAAAGGAGATAAAATATATTCCTAGTCCTGGCTGTTTTGGAGCAGAGACACATATTAACACTAGGTTTATTTTACCAAACAATTACCTTGTAACAGAGTTGCACCAATGTATACAGCTATAGCAACAACAGCCTGAGGAGCAGATAATTTCTATCCTCATCCTTATAATATTCTAAATTTATTACACCATAACATATTCTAGTAGCCTATTTATGGATTAAAATAATGGTAATTCACATGTAAATTGCATAAATAATAATCTCTGAAACTTGAATCATCAGGCCAAAATAACAGCAACTAAGTTTATTATAACAAAAAGAAAAAGAAAGAAAGAAAATGGTATATTCAAATATGGGTGCAATATTTTAATTGACAATACAATATTAGAACTGAAAGAGGATCTGGGGAAAGGGAAAGAAAATTGACAAGAAAGGATATTACTACTCAGGCATGAATTCTTGTTCATCTGTAGCAATTGGTAGGCACTAAAAAGCAGCAAAGAGCTGGCTACTAGGGCTCAGCAGTCTGATAAATTGAAGGAGTTGAAATGAGGGAAGTCCAGACAGAGTTCAGATTATGGCTGAGAATATCTTCATGCTATCAAAGCGGTACCTGTGAAGGTGGTAAGTCACAATTCCTAACATATTTCATTTTAGGTGTGGTGTGTGATTGTGTGAATAAAAATGGGACATTGGTTAAAGATTTTACATCTTCAGGAATCCTATTTTATCTCTCTGTGTTTATGTGAGACAGGGATGTGTGTGTGTGAATAGACACACACCTCCCTGTCTCACACACAGAGAGATAAAATAGGATTCCTGAAGATGCAAAATCTTTTAACCAATGTCCCATTTCCCAGCATTCACATATTAGAAACCAAATGTTACTGAAGCTCATAAAAAGGGCTACAAGATGAGTAGAGCGTTTATTTTCTCTCTAATTTCGCTCTCACACCATTTTTGAAATTTTGTATAGGCCCCATTTTACTTTAAGCAATGTCCAGCCTCATAATGCTGTGAAGAGGACAAGCCATTCTTTTCTCCCCCCGATTTTCTGCATAGTCTACAGAAAGGCTCTGAGGGTGCCATGAATGAGGTGCTGTTGTCAATTGTACTGAAATCCAGCATTAGCAATTTAGTATACGCTAATTCCAATTTGGAGCCTTCTACGGGTATTGGACTGCAGTCTGCATCTTCCAGCAGGCACCCAATGCAGGTTGGGAACCGATGGGAGTTGTAGTCCATCCTAAGGGCGCCAAGTTGGAGAATGGTGGCTCAAAGGTGAATCTCTTGTGAACCTCTGGATGGGAAGGAATTCCACATTGACGTGTCCCTCAATTAGTCCTTCCTATTGCCTCTAATATTGTAAGATGAAGAAGCATCCTGTAATTAAAATTGCCTTTCCCATTTCTCCACCCGACCGCCTTGGGAACAAACGAATATTCTGTCGGGTGGAAAAAAATCCCCTTTTGTGACATGCCCCTTTAAAGAAAGAGCCTTCCCTTTAAGGAACCCAGCTCTGCCGCCCCTCCCCCTTCGCTGCCGTTCGGTCTCGCGACGTCTTTTTTCCCCTTCCCCCTTGCTGTCCCACTAATGCTGAGTTTTCTCCTCACCTGGACCTTTTTTTTCCTTCCCTCGCACCTCGTTGCAATGAGTGGTTGATGGGAGAGCCGCCGCGGGGCTATGGGGGGATGGGCACCCCCTCCTCCCTCCTAATAGCCAGGGGCGCGAGACACCCAACCTTTACCTTGCTCACACTAACAGCCCGCGACGCCGGCCAACCCCACCCCTTTGCTCTTCTGCCATTGGCTACTCAGAACATCTTGGGAGTTGTAGTTCAAATACGAGTCTTTCGCCATCTTGGCCATGGGGCACGTGACCACGAAGTACAGATTCTGGAGGCTCAACAGGAAGTGCTTTTCTGTGCTAGTTCGATGTCAGGCGACTAACTGCGTGGTGGAGCCGCAGATTTGGCCGGTCGCGGAAGCGCTAGGGTGTGATAAGAATTCGGATATCAAGAACACATCAATGTGCACGGATTCTGCACGTGCATTTGTTTCAGTTGTTAGTCTACTTCCAGGACAAAGTGTTTCTACCTGCTGAAGGAAATTTAATGTTCGCACAATGCACTTTATCCAGGTTGAATCATGCAAACACAAACTACATCATTGGTTCCCTGAATCACAACTCACAACTCACATTTGTTTGCTTGAAGCATTATTGGAACCTTTTGGGCACTAGGGTCGGGTTCCCTGGTGAGGGGTTTTTCTGTGGACCGAAGTAGGCGTGGCTTTGTGTGCTGCCTGCATCACGCGGATGGGGCTTCGCTTGTTTGCGCAGCCCAGTTGCTGTCATGCTGTGGACCGGTTTTGGTCCATGGACCGGGTTTTGGGGACTCCTGTATTACATACAGATAGTCCTTGCCTAACGACCACAATTGAGCCTAAAACTTCTGTTCCTAAGTGAGACAGTTAAGTGAATATTGCCCCATTTTATAACCTTTATTCCACAGTTAAGTGAATCACTGCAGTCATTAAATTAGTGACACGGTTATTAAGTGAATCTGAATTCCCCTTGAGTTTGCTACCTGTATTTAAATATAACTAAGGGGTAGCTGATGGACTGGAGGGAGGGGCTTTTGCCATTAATGGATTGATAGCAATAATGGAGAAATGCTTAGAATACTATGATAGTTAAATAGGAAAAAAATAGATAGAAATTTATTAATTTAATAATAATTAATAATAATTAATAATAATTAATAATAATAATAATAATAATAATAATTAATAGTAATTAATAATAATTAATAAATAATAATAATAATAATAATAATAATAATAATAATAATAATAATAATAATAATAATAATAATAATAATAATAATAATAATAATAATAATAATAATAATAATAATAATAATAATAAAAAATTTAATTTGTTGACCGCTCCCTCTCCCCGAAGGGACTCGGAGCGGTGCACAGGGCAAATAAAACAATAAATATACACACATAATAAAAACAGATTAAATGATAACCCTGCGCTAAAAATTCCCAGTTAAAAATTACTAAAATCCCCATCTAAAATTATTAACAACCCCATAGAAGGGAGAATTTAGTTGTAAGGAGTGGATTTAGAATTCAGAATAAATATATTTCTAGTGTGTACATATGTATGCAGGCTTTCTGGCTTGTTCATAGTAAATCTAGGCTGAAGCCAATGAAATAAAATAAAAAGCATTCAGTTAAATAATATATTGTAGAAAAGCTGAGAAATCATTATGAAAGATTTTGTTACTATTGCACATCAAAAGTGATGCCTATTTGTACTTAAATCATTTTTTCTAATTTTGCTCCTCTTTCTCTTGCCTAAATTATGCAGTGAGCTTCATAGTTTCCTCCTTTGGATGGGAGAGAGCCAATTTCTATTTGTTTGTAGTTTTTGACAGTAGACAAATAAAATACCAGGCTATTTTCCTTTGATCATGTAAAGAGTATCCCACACCCCACCTTATTTCTAAGCTGTGTTTCAAAGTTCTTGCCTTGTCAGTGTCCGGGAATATGCTTATTTGTAGTGCGCTCTGATATAGATCAGTATGATTGGATGCAGGCTGCTTATTCTGGATGAATTAACTGGCAATACCATCTTCCTTTTCTGTTCTGTTTTGTGATATTCTGAGATTGCTTTCAGTCCCATCAACAAGCTCACAAACAACAACTTCAACATTTTTCTTCTCGGTCCCCTTCAGTCCCTTTCGAGGGCAGAAGAAACATGACCTGGGTAACTTGCTGAGTTGTCCTAGCAGTTACATAGCATCCTGGGAGCCAGCCTAAGCTATTAGCCTACTGGAAGAAATCCAGCATGCTCCAGGAGTGAGGTGTGAAAACATCGCTGACAAGAGATTACACAAACACTTTTACTGTTACACAACAGCCTTTTGGCTTTTTTCCTAACTAGTGATCAGAAAGAATGTCAATTTTGAATAGACCATCAGAGTTTATATTTCATTATAGAATATGTCAAAGGTTAGATAATTCCTACTGCTATTTAAAAGTACTGAACATTGTACGGTACATGCCAGAATCAACTTTTTTGCCTTCTTAAATTGTTTCTATGCATGTTTATTTAGAATAGGAATTCTAGTCTTGCACATCTAGAATGAATTGAGAAACCAATTATCCAGATTACTTCTGAGTAAATCTGTACAAAGTAAAAAGTTACACTCACACTTTCCCCTGGAAAACAGATAACCCTTGTAGAGTTATTTTCTATGTAAAACAACCATTTTTATTTAGATTTTTCACAAATGGGATGATGTATAGTAAAAAAGCACATTTGGTTTAATTAAATGGAAAATGCTTAAGTGGGAAATATTTGAATTGTGTCGTCCAGCTCTGTGATTTAGTGATCCTTTGTTTATATGTGATCCAATAAAACACCTGCATGAGTGTAAACATGGCCATCCAACTTTAGGACAATCTGTCATTCTTAATTACTTTTTAGTGACTAGAAAGCTTATGTGAAGCTAAGGATTTGCACAGCTCAGTTGAACTAACTTGCAGATGCTGCTTAGTGATCTTTCAGAGGGTATTTTTTAAAAGATGTCAAGCATGCTTGGTCTCTGGACAGCTTAGCATGCCTCAGTATTCATCAAATTTCAGAAAATTTAAATTGTTTCGCAGTGCTGTGGAGTGGGGAGAAAAAACAGAGAAGGAGCCTTAACATTAAATGATAAGAATGCCTTCTTATCAAAAGGTATAGGAAACACAAAACTTGCCCATTGATCTTGATTTGGGTTAAAGGAGAAGTTGTGACAAAAGTCTGTACGTTCAATGAGAGAATAACAGAGTTGGAAGGGACCTTGAAGGTCTTCTAGTCCAACCCCTGCTTAGGCAGGAAACCCTACACTTCAAACAAATAATTATCCAACATCAGTGTTGGAGCATTCACAACTTCTGCAGGCAAGTTGTTCCACTGATTAATTGTTCTAACTGTCAGGAAATTTCTCCTTAGTTCTAAATTGCTTCTCTCCTTGATTAGTTTTCACCCATTGCTTCTTGTTCTACCCTCAGGTGCTTTGGAGAATAGTTTGACTCTCTCTTCTTTGTGGCAACCTCTGAGATATTGGAATAGTGCTATCATGTCTCCCCTAGTCCTTCTTTTCATTAAATTAGACATACCCAGTTCCTGCAACTGTTCTTCATATGTTTTAGCCTCCAGTCCCCTAATCATCTTTGTTGCTCTTCTCTGCACTCTTTCTAGACTCTCCACATCTTTTTTACATTGTGGCAACCAAAACTGAATGCAGTATTCCAAGTGTAGCCTTACCAAGGCATTATAAAGTTGTATTAACTCTTCATGTGATCTTTATTCTACCCCTCTGTTTATGCAGAAAGACATTGAAAGAGACCTGGCAGATCCATGTTATTTACTATGTGCTTGTTCCAGGATTGTTGACGACAGCTGCACTATTCTGAACAGGACTGGAAATCTAAATCAGATGGAGAACGACATTCCTGGATCTGTGCCAGGATCAGAATTAAAAGTGTTGTGTGGCCATAGGCACAGTGAGCCAAGCTAAAGTTGGAAAGGAACACAAACTGAATTGCCACCTGCCTGCCTGAGTTTTGTTTGCAATTAGCAGCAGTTTCCTTGCGTTCTTTTTAGAAGTTTAGAGCAATTAAAGTTTTAGCAATTAGATTAATGCTTTATTTTAACAATGTATGCACAGTAAATAACTTCAGGCTGTTTATATACTGAAAATGCAATAATCAAGGAAAGGGAAAATATAAACACAAAATTGATTGTTTTGAATATTACATTTCAGTGCCTAGTGGAAAACTTTCAGAAGAGAATTTGGTGAAAATAGAAAAAAAACATTCAGCATCTCTCCTCAAGTGTGAGGTAGAAATCCTGCATCTGCTTTTTGGTCATTGCTGTATTATAGGTATGGTGACATTTTTAATCATGTAGTTACTCTTGTAGAAGCTCAATGAATTTCTAAATACCACACAGAGAAGAAATCCAAGGACTTAATCCCAAACAAATGGGAAGAGAACTGATTTGTAGCATCTTTAAGCCACAAATGTGTGTTCCGTTAGTAGATTGGCTGAACCTAACTAGTTGGTCTTTCATAACATAAATATTATATAGTTTTTATTTAGTGCACTATTGTGGCAAGAAAATTAAGTATAGAATGGAAATTGGACAAAAGCTTTGACCATTCATTCAACTTTATCAAATCTATCTGAAAGGGATTTTTCCTGTACTAAGTTGATGTACTATACATCCATGCATGAGTTGGCAGAAAACTTAAAATAGGAATATTTTTATCCCTATTGTTGTCCTATGTGTTGTCTCTATTTCAGGTCACTGCAGTCTGTGGGCTTTCCTGAAAAAGCCAATAAGATTTTATACTATTTGGTATTGCCCTGTGGATAGTGTTGAAATAAATGGAAAAACTACTTTAACCAGGAAACAGCAGAAGTTGAGTCAGGCCCCTACTCAAGTGTTTGTGACATGGACACTTCTAGGAGGTGGCAAGAGGGAACAAATAAGAATATGCATGATAACGTACAGTAATTGTGCAAATGCCACAACTTACCTACTTAATAATAATAATAATAATAAATTGGAATTTATTAACCGCACCCTCTCCCCACAGGGACCCGGGGCGGTGCACAGGCATAATTAAAACAATATATAATAATACAGACATTACTAAAATAAAATTAAATAAATTACCCGTGCTAAAAATACAATTAAAAAACCCATTAAAATTTATCGTTAAAAGACAGAGAGAACTATTCAAGGCCGGCCAGTCGAAAGAGATGGGTCTTTAACTTTACACAGAAGGAGCGGAGGTCGGTGGTCGTTCTAATATCAGGGGGAAGGTCGTTCCAGAGGGCCGGGCCCGCCACAGAGAGCGCCCTTCCCCTGGGCGTCGCCCGCTGACAAAGTCTAGTGGACGGCACCCGGAGAAGCCCCTCTCTGTGGGAGCGAATCGGTCGTGAGGATGTGTGGGGCAGGATCCGATCTCGCAGATAGCTAGGTCCCGAGCCATGGAGCGCTTTGAAGATGATAACTAACACCTTGAAGCGCACCCGGAAGACGACAGGTAGCCAGTGCAGCTCGCGCAAGAGCGGTGTTACATGGGCAAACCTAGAGGTGCCCATAATTGCTCGCGCGGCTGCATTCTGAACTAACTGAAGCCTCCGGGTGCACCTCAAGGGGAGCCCCATGTAGAGAGAGTTACAATAGTCCAGTCGGGATGTCACGAGGGCATGAGTGACTGTGCGAAGGGCGTCCCGATCCAATAGGGGGCGCAATTGGCGGACCAGGCAAACCTGGTAAAACGCCCTCCTGGCCACGGCTGTCACTTGCTCTTCCATAGACAGCCGGGTATCCAGGAGGACACCCAAATTGCGCGCCCCATCCACAGGGGCAAGATGTTCGCCCCCACTTGCTTCTAATGCAGAGGAGTCGATTCATAATGGTGGATTTTGTGTGATCATGTCACCCACATATGTAGTTATTTTGACATCATAACAATTTATGCTGATAGCAATAGCACTTATATACTGCTTTATAGTGCTTTTACAGCCCTCTCTAAGCGGTTTACAGAATCAGCATATTGCCCCCAACAATCTGGATTCTCCTTTTACCCACTTCAGAAGGATGGAAGGCTGAGTCAACCTGGAGCTGGTGAGATTTGAACTGCTGAACTGCAGCTAGCAGTCAGCTGAAGTAGCCTGCAGTACTTCACTCTAACCACCATGCCACCTCAACTCTACACCAGAGTTTGGGACCAGTGAAACCACATCATGGGGAACATGACAAAAAATGTCACGGATAGATTATTATTTATTATTCACATTTGTAACCCGCACCCATCTCAATGTGAGTTCAAATGGGGAAAAGCCCTATGTGTGACATTTTATATAATTGTAGATATAATTAGAGAAGAAGAAGAGACCAGATATTCTGACATTAATTGAGAAAGGAAAAATAGAATATTGGTGAGGTAATTGTTTATTAGTAATTTTATTATTATTCCTCCAGCCTTTGCTAATTGTATAAAAGTTCACTTATAACATTTCCATCAACACCTTTTATATTAAATTCTTCTTTCTTTTATTAATTACCAAATGCCTTCTCCATTATTGTTGTTATTTTTGTCCTAGAATATTTTATATTGTTTTCTGAATATACTTAAGCTTTGATCATAAAGTTTAGCTAACTGGAGATGCATTCAATACAGTGGATGTGATTGGCTTGTCAAAACCCTCGCAGTGAGAAAAGGTAGACATCCATTCAGACAACTATGAGTGAGCTATTCTCCATTTAGGAATCATGACTGTTCAAATGTTCTGAAAAGTTCCAACAGCTAACATCACTAGTACATTCAAGCCCAAGTTATATATTTGTTGTTAGCTGTGAAATCATGTCCAAACCATCGCGACCCCATGGACAATGTTAGTCCAGGCCTTCCTGTCCTCTACCATCCTCTAAAGTCCATTTAAGCTCACGCCTAGTGCTTCAGTGACTCCATCCAGCCACCTCATTCTCTGTTATCCCTTCTCCTTCAATCCCAGCATTAGGCTCTTCTCCAGTGATGTGAATCCCTTGCACTGCAAGGCGATCAAATTGGTCAGTCCTAGAAGAGATGAACCCTGACTGCTCTTTAAAAGGCCAGATCCTGAAGATGAAACTCAAATACTTTGGTCACCTAATAAGAAGAAAGGACTCACCACATATCCACCACATATGATAGTATGAACCTGGTATCTGATTGCACTTGCAACATTTGGTTATGTATTTTAAAGATGTGCTGATGCTTCCTTGTTACGGAATTAAAAAGTTCAAGGTATACCTTGCCAGCAGTAATGGTATCCTCTTCACTACCAATTTGGTAGCAGGAGTGAGTGTCTTGTGCTCACACGTAGCATGTCTGGGCATGCACAGAACCTTATGAGCATGCACAGAAGGTCCATTATAACGTCTGGGTGGGTAGGCGGGGCCTCATACCACTGCCACTCCCAGTTCACCCGAACCGGTAAAAACAGCAGAATACCACCTCTGCTTGCCAGTCAGTTTTTTCTAAACTGTGAGTTCTGGTGATTCTCTACTTGAAAATGTTTCAACACTATTAGAAACTGAGATCCCAAGACACACATGCGGCTCAAATGTAATGGAATTCCAAACTATCCTGGCCTGGGAAACCAATTATAACATTGAGAAGAAATCTAGCATGTCCTTTTTAAAGCGGTATGTGTTACTTACAAACTTTGCTGATAATAAAATAAGTACTGGTAAGTTTATAGGATATCACATACTCAGAGACATAACTTTATCTTTGGCTTACAGTGTTGACTGAAAAGTGTTTAGGAAAGATAAAACAATCATTTGCAGAGTTTTGAGATACCATCTTTTAGTTCCCTATAGTGTTATCATTCTCAACAATCCTTCCCTAACTCCTGCATTATGATGTCACCAATAGAGTTTCTTATTAGAACATCCAAGAAGAGTTTTAGGTATTTGAAGTATATACTATCTTTTCAGTGCCTGGGGTAACTGATTTTCTTTGTCCAACTTTTAAAAAATAAGCTATATAGTGATTGTTGACCTTTTTGCTTATTCCACCTTAAGCATCCCATGGTCCCTGCAGCTGAGTTATTGTTCATAAACTCAGATTAAAACAAAATAAGTCTTCTTTCTTTCTAATCTTCTGTCATTGCCAATGCATTATGGTTCAGGACAAATCCTTTATCAAATTGGAAAGGTTAGTTCATTGGCATCAGCCCAAGGGTAAGTTCAGTTAACAAAGCAGTATAGATGTATTATGTCTTAAATTTATGGACACTTTTTTCTGTCCTGTAATGTTAATATTGACTATTGCAAAATGTATTGAGACTTCAGACATCCAATCAAGATGGATACATTCTAATAACAGTTATTAGATCGGTGAAATGAACATAGGGTTTGATATCAGGCTTCCTCTGAAGAACCAAGCATCACTGTATCCATTTAGATCAAGGGTAGTCAACCTTTTTATACCAACCACCCACTTTTGTATCTCTGTTAGTAGTAAAATTTTCTAACTGCCCACCGGTTCCACAGTAATCGTGATTTATAAAGTAGGGAAGTCAATTAAATTAAAAAAAGGAAAGTGCTTCAGTATCAGACAAAACTCCTAACGCCCACCATGAAAGCTGGAACCCCCACTAGTGGGTGGTAGGGAACAGCTTGACTACCACTGATTTAGATGATACCTATGTTATGGCCACAAAACAAAGTTGAGAAGAGATCAAAAAATTCTGGAAAGAGTTGCAGGGAAGGATATGTTGTCCTACGTACATGAGGGTATGTGTGGTCATGACCTGACTCCTGGAGACCAACAGTCCCTGAAATTTGCCCTGAGCTATCACATAACATTATGATGCAATAATTATGGCAGGCTGCCATTAGTTATAAACTTCATTTATAATGATTTCATAGGATATGTTGAGAGTATTTGACTGGTCGAATAACAGTAGCTGATTCCTGAATCAAAGGCAATTGCATTATTATCAAGAGCACATCATGCTCTTTTGTCTGCAATAAAATATCAATGTCAGGAGAGATTTCTGCCCTGGCTGAAAATAGTTGAAACAAGTAATCAATGTATCTGTATCCCAGGTTGCATAATATTGAGTGTTTCTGCAGCGTGTATAAGAAGAAGTGTTGGTCTATGCCAAAAGATTCTTACAGTGTAAGAATCTTGAAACATGCCCACCCAGAATCTTTCTGACAGCACTGAGGCCGTGTCTTTATCACTCATTGGCTTTTCACACCTGAACTATCAATTTTCAAAAGAGTTCACAGGCAGAAGATTAAACTCCTCCACCATCTGCCTAAACTTCAGCAAGATTGGCACACAGGATAGCACATTCAGTCCTCATCAACAAAATTGTTATCACTTAATTGCAAAACTTGTTCAACAGTTTGCTTAATTGTAAGACATGGACCCATGCTTCTCATTTTCTTTTCCTGGCTGATGTAACCAACTTCAAAACAAATATCATGCTACCCCTTTAATACTAACAAGGGGCAGATTCCTTTCTGCCCTAGACATCTGGTTATCTTAAATCCAAAATTACCTGCTGACATTTTTTTTGTGTAAAAGCCAAAAGGGGAAAGTACCACTGTCTTGGTAACAACAACAAAAACTTCTCTTAACTTGGTCATATAAATGTATTACTAGTAGATTTTCTGTGATTTATTTTGCTTTGAGTAAATCTCCAAGCTTTGCTGATACTAATAATTATGGAACTGGCTAGATGAATAACTCTATATGTCACTTTTTCCTTAAGAGACTGCCAGACATTATTAGGCAAGATATCTTTTAGAACAACTGAGATGTATTTGCATATGGCATAGTGGGTATACAGAAAAAGAAGACAACAAAAAAGTTTTAACTTTGCCACATTGAGATATATCAGCCATAAGAAAAATGCCTGCAAAGTAGTCAGAATTTATTTGCACATCTTGATTAATAAACAGGAGTTTGCCTTTAAAGATACTTAGAGTAAATTCCTGTTTGTTCTTCATCTACTTCATCCTTCATTTTGAAGTGAGCATGCTTTTCAATGTGTATGCAGTGTTCTTTTTCAATTGTTCAGTCACCATTGATTTTTAATACAAGGTCAGGACCTTCCTGGCAGAAATTGCTTTTCCAAGTTCTTGAAATTCATATTTCTATTATCAATTATTGTACTTTGTCACCTTCTCTTGGCTTCTTTTTTGATTGACTTCTTTTTTCAAGCATCAGGATCTTCTCAGATTCTCTTACTCTTACATTATATGCCACAACTATCTAGGCTTTAGCTTCAGCTTTATTAACTGACTATCTATCAACTATCATCATCTATTATCTGTCTCTATCTATCTATCTATCTATCTATCTATCTATCTATCTATCTATCTATCTATCTATCTATCTATCTATCTATCTATCTATCTATCATCTATCTATCTCACTACAATATAGGAAAGGTCCCACACCCTTGGCCCTCCTTCCTGTCTTGCTCCACTTATTTCTTCTGAAGATTACCTGTCTGAAAGAGAATGAATTCATGTTTCATGTGGCCTTCCTGTACAGAAACTGCCATCCTGGAAGCAGGGATCTTTTTTGAGCCTGAGAATTGTGGCCACTTCCAAACTGGCTTCAACTTCTGAGATGGCATAAAGTGAGTTTTCTAAAAGAATGTCATGGTGCATTAGACACTTCTCTTTTATAAAGGTATTTTCAAAGATGACCTTTTTGAAAGAGCACCCAACTGATGTAACATGTGGCCTTTTACAAAGTCTGCTTTGCACCATTCTAGAAGCGGCTGGCATTCTTGTGAGTTCTCAGAAGGGCTCCCTTCTGGCAACCACCTCCAGAGTAGAATGAAGTCTCTGAAGGAAGAAGGAACTTTGCATGGCCTGGGGGTTGTTTTGGGAAAGTGTACTATGGAAAAGGTAAGTAAAGCAAGGCAGGTTGAGGTAGGGAAGAAGCCCAAGGATGTGGGATCCAGTGGGGCAGGAAGCTGTGCAAGGGATGCCTCAAGGGGTAGGGAAGCCCTGGAAAGTGAGGAACAGGCCACCTGTGAGCTTGGGAGGTGCTGTAATGAGGGACTTTTTTGATTGCCTGTCCCCAACCCAAGGCACATGGTACTCCACTTAACAACTCATGTAGACACTTAATAATCACAATGGGGAGTGCTGGGATTGTAGTCATTAAGTGAGGTGATCATATGAGTGCCTTCTTAATAACCACAACAATGTGGACTGTAATTCCAGACCCAATTGTGCTTATAAATCGAGACCACCAATAATGGTGTTATAAAAATTGTTATCAATATAACTAGTAATAGTACTTTGATTCTGATTTTAGGAAAGCAAATATTTGTGAAGCTATATAAAGAGAGACCAGAAGAAGATAGCCCTGCCTAAGTACATTTCCCCACATCCCCCAGAAATGTGGAATACTCAGAGGATAAAATGAGTATTTTACTTCACATTACTAACAAGGAGTATATCATACATAAAAAAGAGGACTATGTTTGATTACTAGCTGAATGTTAATAATGAATTGATAATGAAGGAAAACATTAAGAAATGTGATTTGAAGTCTGAAATGACAGAGCCTAATCTATTATAATATTCTACAGGCAGTTCTCAACTTAAGGCTACAATAGGGACTGAAAAATTCATCTTTAATAACCATCCTTGGTTATTATGACTGACTTGTGACTTTCCCATTGACCCTATTGTGAGAAGTTGCTTGGAAAGATCCCAAATGGCGAACGTGATTGCAGAATGCTGCAGCCATTGTAAATGTGTGATGGCTGCCAATTGCCCAAATTGTGATTATGTGGCCATGGAGATGCTGTGATGGTGTGAAGTGGGAGAACACATCACTTTTATCAGTTGTAACCTTGGATTGTTGCTAAACAAATAGTTTTTAAATGAAGACTACTTATATTACTGCCTTCTTCTATGGTTGCCAGAAAGCTAAAAAAAGGACCAGGGATTTTTTTTTAAATGGTAAGCCATAAAAAGAGTTTGGGAAAAGACTCCAAGTGTTCTTCCAGAAAGGTAGGACTATAATAATTAGCAACAAGACCTAACAAAGGCGAGCTAAAAAATGTGAGAGCACAGGAATGAAAGCATTTTGTAGCTTGGAAGTCAGAGGGAAATGGCTGAGCTTTATATTTTTACTTATATTTACTTTAATATTGTCTCTCAGCTTGAAACTGAAATGATATTTCTTTAAAATAATGTCAGGCTGTAAAACCCGAAAACAATATAAGCAAACAATATATTGTTTACAATATAAATCTATACACTTTATTTACAACTATACACTTAAGTGAATATTATTATAGCATTAAATCAGCTATATACATACAGTGTTAGAATCACAACAGCATCAATTTCAGATCCCCAAACTGAATGCTCTCAGAAACTCTGCACAATATTGCCACATAAAAAAAATCACAGGACTTCTTGCAATAAAACTTCATTTTGCCATCCTTTCATTAGTTAGATATGTCTCAGCAGATACTATAAGATGGCTTTTGGCAAAGAGCTATATAATTGTTCATTGATCACCTTTCTTTATACTCAAGTTTCTTAGGCTGATTAAAAATAAAACAGGACTCAATGCTTCATAACAATATCAAATAAGTTTCTTGCATTTGACTGCTGTTGTATGAAACAGGGTCACTAACTTTACCCCATTCATTCATTGGAAATTTTAAACTGATTCCATTTTATCTGATCCAAAATGAAGGAAGGAAGCTATGACTTCTTCACTTGGTTCCTTTTAAGAAGCTTGAAGAATCTGAGGAATAATTCTTGATTAAGGAAAGTGTCAGACCCACCATCGTGTCTTTCCATTTTGTTGGAAGAGGGGGAGGAGGGTGGCTGGTATTTTCGCATTCTTTTGCTTTGACTGTAACTGCTTGGGAATTAGGGAGGGAGACAGTCTTTGGAGATGGAGAGGGCTTCCCTCCCAGCCTGACTTCAAGGACGTCCTGCCCTGAGGGTGACCTGTTATCTGCCTAGCACCTCGGAGTTTTCATAACAACCTTGCAGCATCACATTGGCTATTGGTAGATTGGTCGGGGGTGGTGCTGGTGGTAGATTTGGGGAAATGAAAAAATGCTGTTTGCATCACATGGGCTTTTTCAGATTTCGCCTTACTTTCCTGCAATCACTTTCTCTCAGTAAAAGTTCTTTTGATTGAACTTAATGGATTCAAGAGGTTTTCTTTCCTGAAGGACTAGTTGAGGCAGGTCCTTACAGAAAGACTGAAATCAAATCATTTGAAACTGTGAGGCAGGAGATTGGATAGCAATATTTCCAAGACTAACTCTCTTAGGTTTCCCCTGAGTTGGTTTCTCCTCCCTTCCTCAGTATGCAGCTTGTTTTGTTTCCTAGTCATCTTTTTTCTGTTTCTCTGGCTCCACTGATTTTTACCAAACAAAATATGTTCATCAGATGATAGACATCTTTGGTCCTTTAAAAGCGAAGGTGAGGTTTCAGAGCCTCTTGTTTCTCCTTGCAACACTTTTAGAGATGGTTTTTAGCATCTCCGCATAGTGCCAAGAAGTTCTCTGCTGGGTCGGACACGACTCTTTACTTCCGGTAGCAACCAAGGTGTTTTGATGTAATTCATAATCATTTTAGCAGGGCTACGGAGTGCTGGGTTAGGTGTCAGGAGCCCTTGCAACATTTCTAATGTTTGAGGAGTGAAACGTTCCCAATGGGCTGGGAGTGATACAAAACGGGGGCTACGATGCCAGGACACAAAGCTGCGATAATACCGATCAGAGGGCACAGCTGTAAGCCAGGGAAAGTAGCCAGTTAGCACACAGAATAGCAGCACTCCGAGAGCCCAGGTATCAAGGCTTGGCTGGGCTTCCAGATTAGCTTTGGGGCCCAGGATACACATTTCAGGTGCAGTATAAGGCAGACCTTCAGGCAAGGCCTTAATGGCATGGCCCCTTGGGCAGCTCAGTCCAAAATCAGTCAGCTTGATGCGCCGGCATTCAGGGTCACAGAGCAGCACATTTTCTGGTTTGACATCTCGATGGATTAGTCCTTTGGATTCCATGTATTCCAGGGCACTTGAAAGCTGCAGGGCACAGCGCTTTACCTGTTGCTCAGGTACGCCGACCTGGAAATAAAAGATGACATTTATTTATTTATTTATTTTATTTATTTCACATTTGTATACCGCCCTATCTCCCTAGAGGGACTCAGGGCAGTGCACAGAAAGAGTAAAAAAGGTAGTACACACAATAACAGTATAAAAATTAAAAATAGATTAAATATAATGGGTCTGTGCTAAAAATTATACTAAAAGCAATTAAAATTATTATAATCGGGACTATATCAATTAAAAACTATGCCAGGCAAGCCACATGGAATAGATGTGTTTTTAGAGTCCGGCGGAAGAGGAGTAGGTCCGTGATGGTGCGAAGGTCGGGGGCAGGTCTTTCCAGAGGGCAGGAACTGCCACAGAGAAGGCTTTCCCCCTGGGGGTCACCAGCTGGCATTGTCCAGCCAACAGCACCCTGAGGAGGCCCTCTCTGTGGGAGCGGACAGGTCGAAGGGAGGTATGTGGTAGGAGGCGGTCCCGCAAGTAACCAGGTCCCATGCCATGGAGTGCTTTGAAGATGGTTATTAGCACCTTGAAGTGCACCCGGAAGGCCACAGGCAGCCAGTGCAACTCGCGCAGGAGATGTGTTACATGGGAGTATCTTGAAACTCCCATAATCCCCCGCGTGGCCGCATTCTGTACTAGCTGGAGCCTCCGGGCGCACCCCAAGGGGAGCCCCATGTAGAGAGCATTACAGTAGTCCAGGCAGGAGATGACGAGGGCTTGAGTGACCGTGCGTAGGGCATCATGATCTAGAAAGGGACGCAACTGGTGTATCAGGGAAACCTGATAAAAAGCCTCCCTGGCCCCGGCTGTCACATGGTCATCCAGGGACAGCTGAGAATCCAGGAGGATGCCCAAGTTGCGAACCCATTCCACGGGGGCTAATGATTCGCCCCCGATAGCCAGAGATGGAGCCAACTGGCTATATCGTGACGCCGGAAACCATAGCCACTCGGTCTTGGATGAGTTGAGTCGAAGCTTGTTCCTCCCCATCCAGGCCCGCATGACCTCCAAACACCGGGACATGACTTCAACAGCATCGTTGGGGTGGTCAGGGGTAGAGATGTACAGGTGAGTATCATCAGCGTACTGAAGGAACTCTACCCCAAAACCACGGATGATCTCACCCAGCGGCTTCATATAGGTGTTGAATAGGAGGGGCAAGAGGGATGTATGTAGTAGGATGTGGTCCTGCAAGTAACTAGGCCCCGTGCCATGGAGTGTTTTACAAATGGTTATCAGCACCTTGAAGCACACCTGGAAAGCTACAGGTAGTCAGTGCAACTCGCGCAGGAGAGGTGTTACATGGGAATGCCGTGAGGCTCCCAAGATCCCCCACGCGGCTGCATTCTGTACCAGCTGCAGTTTCTGGGTGCACCTCAAGGGGAGCCCCATGTAGAGAACATTAGAGTAGTCTAGGCGGGACGTAACGAGTGCTTGAGTGACTGTGCGGAGGGCATCCCTGTCAAGAAAGGGGCGCAACTGGCGTACCAGGCGGACCTGGTAAAAAGCCCCCCTGGCCACGGCCATCACATGGTCATCCATGGACAGCTGGGAGTCCAGGAGGATGCCTAAGTTGTGGTCCCTTTCCACGGGGGCTAATAACTTGCCCCTGATGGCTAGTGATGGAGTCAACTGGCTGTACCGGGATGTCGGAAACCACAGCCACTCGGTCTTGGACGGGTTGAGTCGAAGTTTGTTACTTCCCATCCAGACCCGTATGGCCTCCAGACACTGGGACATCACTTCAACGGCATTGTTGGGGTGGTTTGGGGTAGATATGTACAGCTGCGTGTCATCAGCGTACTGATGGTACTCTACCCCAAAACCACGGATGATCTCTCCCAGCAGCTTCATATAGGTGTTGAACAGGAGTGGCGAGAGGACCGACCCCTGAGGTACTCCACACATGAGAGGTCTCGAGGTTGACCTCTGCCCTCCTGCCAACACGAATTGCAACTGACCGGAGAGGTAGGAGGAGAACCACTGTAAAACGGTGCCTCTCATCCCCAACCCCTCCAGTCGGTGCAATAGGATACCATGGTCGATGGTATCAAAAGCCACTGAGAGGTTTAATAGGACCAGGATAGAGGAACAACCCCTATCCCGGGCCCTCCAGAGATCGTCAACCAACGCGACCAATGCCGTCTCAGTGCTGTGCCCAGGTCGGAAGCCGGACTGGCACGGGTCCAGATAGTCAATTTCCTCCAGGTGCCGGGGGAACTGCTGTGCCACCACACTCTCTACAACCTTCGCCAGAAAGTGAAGGTTGGAAACTGGATGATAATTTACTAACAATGTTGGGTCCAGGGAAGGCTTCTTGAGGAGGGGTCTCACCACCGCCTCTTTCAAGGCAGTCAGCAAAAACTCCTCACTCAAAGAAGCATTCACTATTTTCTGGAGCCAGCCTCGTGTTACCTCCCAGGATGCCAGTACAAGCCAGGAGGAACACAGGTCCAATGCTCTCTAGGCATCTCTTTCGGCGTTTCATCACCCTCAGCTCCTCAGAAAACCAAGGAGCCAAGGTGGATTAGCGCCAAGTGAGAAGGCCGCAAGGGCACGACCCGATCTAGGGCCAACATGGCCGCATTATTCCAGGTGGCTACTAGGTCCTCAGTCAAGTCGCGGGTCAGGGTCTCAGGTATTGGCCTAAGCTCCATCTGGAACCTCTCAGGGTCCATCAGGCGCCTGGGGTGGAACCATCTCGCTATATCTGGTTCCGCCTTCCCATGGTGGGGTGTAGAGGTTGGGAAGTCAAGCCGGAGGAGAGAATGATCTGTCCATGACAGTGGTGTGATGACTAATTCCCCTAATCCAAGCTCATTTGTCCACTGGCCGGAGACAAAAACTAAGTCTAGTGTGTGTCCACCAGTGTGAGTGGGGTCATGAATTAGTTGGGTCAGGTCCATGGCTGTCATGGAAGCCATGAACTCCCTGGCCACCTCAGATGTTTTGCCTATTGATGGCAGGTTAAAATCCCCCATGACTAGTAGCCTTGGGGTAACAACCGCCACCTCAGCTATCACATCGAGGAGCTCGGGCAGGGCTGCTGATACGCAGCGGGGAGCCAGGTACAGAATCAGCCAGCCCAACTGCCTCCCAGGGCCCCACTTCACACACAGGGACTCACAGCCAGCTTTCTGCGACACTGTGGTCTCCCTCGGATCAAGACAATTCCTTATAATAACCGCCAACCGCCAACCCTGACCCTGGGCTTGTGGCTGATGGAATGCCCGGTAACCTGGTGGGCACATTTCCACGAGGGGTACTCCCCCCTCATGGCCCAACCAAGTCTCCGTGATTCCCACCAGGTCCGGCTCCCCCTCCAATACCAAATCATGGATGAGGGGGGCTTTGTTGACCATGGACCTGGCGTTACATAGCATCAGCCTAGGGCCCAGGCCCTGTGACCCCGAACCCTCTGGAATGCGGGAAGAGCCCTGGGGACCGGAGGGTGCAATCGTTAGCAAACAGCGGGTGCGCCCTCCCATAACCTGATATGGTCCCCGGCTCACACCATACCTACCTCTCCCACACACTGTCCTGATGGTATGGCCCTCTGTAAAATTGACCTTTACTCCCCCCCCCCCAATATTGGACCTTACTTCCTCTCCATCGGAACCATGGGCCGACCTGGAAATAAGATCCCGTGGGTCAGTCCCGTCACCCACTCTCCTAATCCGGGTAACCCTCCCCCCACCCTGGGGCCCCGTAAGAAACAAATTAAGAAATCCCCCCCCAAACTCTTAATTTTCCGTTTATGCCGCCTCTCAGGATTTAGAATTCCGCCATCGAGGTGGGCCTCAGACTAACAGTTGTCCTAAAAATGAGGAGAAATATCTGGATCCACTACCTGGTCCTTTTGGATCTTGAGAATAATTAGTATAATAATTAATTAAATCAATAATTAAAATAGAATTCTTCATGAGCTTAGGGTACTTTTTAATATGTGGTAGTTCTTTTCAACAGCTTACAGCTGATTTACTGATTTGATCTGTAAGGCCAGCAAAGGGGACACAAAGTCTTTTAAAGTGCTCAAATTTCAGGCAGCTTTCCAAGAAATAGCTTGAAACATAACCAAGAAGTGGAAAGCAGCATAAGCTTGGATTGTGTTCAGTGTCTATCACTTAATGCATAAGCAGTGTCTGGCATCGAAAAGCTAGCATAGCAGAAAGTTTCTGTCTCTTTCTAGTTATGTATTTTCAAAATATAATAATTCAAACTATTATTATAACCAGTTCATACCATCTTCAAAGAAGTACGTTCCCTTCTGTCATGGTAGGAAGAACTAGCTTTTTCTTAGCAACTGTCTGCCACAACAGGCACATGTGCAACAGTTAAAGTAATGCTTTTTGCCTCAAAGTATTTATTCTACAATGAGTGAATATAAGGAATACATGCAGAATAATAAATAAGTGCACACACAAGGAATAAATCAACCAGTTGGAATTGTGCAATCCCCCCCAAAAAATGAATTCAATCTCAAGAACATGGTTTATATATAGTTTATATAGGCTGAAAGCTCGTGATATAGATTAGATAGTCTTGGATAATAAAAAAGATGATATATAAAATATCTAAATTAACAGAAATAGTTCCAGCATTAAGGAGAGCAATGAAAGTACTGTTCACATCCTTGGTAGGAAGTCCACTCCCTCTCTCTCCTTCTCCCTCCCCCTCTCCCTCTCTCTCCTTTGTCCATCTCTTTCCTGCCCTACCTCTCTTTGTGTCTCTCCCTCTCCCTCTCTCTCTCTCCCCCCCTCTCTCTTCCACTATCTCCCTCCCCCCACTTTCCCTCCCGCTGTCTCTTTTGGGTTCAAGACCACAGTCCTGGGAGAGCCTAGGACTAATAAAATTCATCCTCACAATGACCCTCAACTGAGAAAATTAAGAAGAAAGACACCAACTGGAGTTCCAATGGCTGTGTATGGGCTTCAATCTCCCTATCACCACTGGCATTACAAAGTAAATTCAGTAACAGCCTTTTTCCTTTTTGAAATATCTTGATAATGGATTATGGGTGTTGAAGGATGATTTCTGACTATTTGTCATCTTACCTATTTAGGTACTACAGGAAATCATTTGTTGTAGGTACTTACCTTTGGCACCATGAGAGTGAAGAGATCATGAGACAATGCCAATTCTTGTGCAAAGACATAGTGTTGGGAGGTTTGGAAGGCAATCCCAAGGGCAGTGGCAATGCAGGGATGTGCCCCCAAAGTCAGTGCAATGCAATATTCACTAAGGAAATCCTGTAGCTCTGTACCTTTTTTATGTACAAATTTCAGTGCCATGGGGGTTCCTGAAAGAGAAGAGATCTTGATTCATGAATCCAGTGTTCTAACTTCTCCTCATTCTAGTTTGAACTAGTTTGACATGCAGGTAGGTATGCATCTGATGTTCTTCCTTCATTTCTCACAATTCTGTAAGATAGGCTAGGCTAAGAGAAAATGATAATAGTATGTGGAAATGACCTTGGGAGACAGGAAGAACAGTTGCACACTGGACAATTGACATATAAAAAGTATCTGTCCACAGAAGAACTGGGAAGCATTTCAAAAGGGACTCTTCCTAGTTTTCTGAAGAGTAAAAGGAGAGGAGTTCCAACCCTCTGCTCAACCCTATACCATTTCAAACAAATCAATGCGAATCTCTTCCTAAAAATCTCCAGTGTTGGCTCACCCACAACTTCTGGAGGCAAGTTGTTCCACTGAATTAATTGTTCTAATTGTCAGGAAAATTCTCCTTGGTCCTAGGTTGCTTCTCTCTTTGTTTCCATCTATTGCTTCTTGTCCTGCCTTCAGACGCTTTGGGTAATAGCTTGACCCCCTCTTCTTTGTGGCAGCCCCCTAGATATTGGAACACTCCTATCATGTCACCCCTAGTCATTCTTTTCATTAAATTAGACATACCCAACCGTTCTTCGTATGTGTTAGCCTCTAGTCCTCTAATCTCTCTGTTGCTCTTCTCTGCACTCTTTCTAAAGTCTCAACATATTTTTGCAAGATGTTAACAGAACAGTTGCAGACTTGCAAGATTCTGTTAATGTAGCCTTACAATAAAGACAAAATTAGTATCCATACTCTTGTTCTGAGTCTGGACTGATTCAAAGGACTAACAATAGCTGAATTTCTGCAAAATCTACGGCACTTTTGTTTTTCTTAAAATCATTTTCCAGATGTGCACAATCTTTGCAAATTATTTTAGTTCATAGCCTTCCCTATTCCTTCTTTTCCCTTTTAAATCCAGACCCACCTTGGCGATGGTGGACTGCCATCAATACGTGCCCAAAGGCACCACTGCCCAGCTCTCGAAGGATAGTGTAACTACTGGTCACCTCCACCTGAGGTAGGTTCTGAGCTGTCAGCTGCACCATCTCCTCAAGTCGTTTTCCAATGTCACCCGGGATTAGTTTCATGACTGCAGGGAAAGAAAAATATATAGAGAAGGCTTGAGGTGAACACAGAAGACATCATTAAATAAGTAGCACCTTGTCTCCATGGGGTTTTCTTGAAGTTTCTTTTGCTAAGCAGAAAAGAGAATTTTATTATTCCTTTGATTCCCTGGGTTTCATTTGGAAAAAGACTGTGGGGTAAATCTTACAAAAGAAAAAAAAATCCTTTCATAACTGACTACTTTTGGAAGCCACAGGCTGCCTTTTAAAGGTTTAAGTGTTTTGACAGAGTTGCAGGATACAAAACAAAAATGGAATTATTTTGGCCAAGTACATAAGATGCTTGATAGTTTTTCCCCTTTAGAGGCTTGTTATAAGATCATAGATCTGCACCCGCCCTTTTGGCCTTCCATAGGGGCTTTAACACCCGACTTTGCCAAAATGGCTTGGGCCCTAATGGAGGTGTATTGTACTGAACGTGGATAATAGATTGAGGGATGATTTTAGTTTCACCCCATTGCTCATTTCTTTAGGTATCTTTTAGTCTTATTGTTAATCATTTTTATTTAAATATTGTACTGTTTTGTACTGCTGTTTTTACTTTATTGTAAACTGCCTGGAGTCATCTTTGGGTAAGATGTGCAGCAAAAGAAAGAAAGGAAGGAGGCCATCAGGGGTTTTGCAGATCCTCTGCCAAAAAATGTGCCTGGAAATCATTGCTTGCTGTCAAATATTGCTATACTCCTTCATAGATTTTAAGTTGCAGATTCATGATCTATAAAAAAAGAATGAAAGGAAACATACTTTTTTAAAGAAATAGAATGAATGCATTAGTGGATCTTGCAAAATTTGATCATTTCCTTATTTCTCTGCTCTTTGGTTGTGTTTAAAAGCTGAATAGTCCTCAATTTATGACCAGATGTTCAGTCATCATTTGAAGTTAGGACAGCACTGAATGAATGGTGGTTTTGAGTGGTCCCTGAAATTCCAGCTATCCCAGCGCCCTTGTTGTCATATGATTGTGATCTGGGTCCTTGGCAGCCGGCTCATATTTATCCTCAGTCGTGTTGCTCCATGGACACATGATTGCCATTTGCAACCTTTCCTACCTCCAGAAAGTCAGTGGGAAAGCCAGCAGGGAAAGTCACAAGTTGTTGCAATAAGTCTCCCCTACTTGTGGTGGCCTAGTGGTCAGAATGCAGTACTGCAGGCTACTTCTGTTGACTGCTGGCTGCCTGAAGCTTGGCAGTTTGAATCTCACCAGTTCTAGGTTAACTCAGACTTCCATCCTTCTGAAGTTGGTAAAATGACCCAGATTGTTGGGGGCAATATTCTGACTTTGTAAACTGCTTAGAGAGGGCTGTAAAGCACTGTGAATTGGTATATAGGTCTCAGTGGTATTGCTATTCCTTTCAATTCCCCTCCAACCTCTCAGCACTTGTTCTGTGCTGGCCCCTTGCACACTCCAAGATACCCTGCCTGCTCCAACTGGCTGCAACTCCTTGTACCTCAGTGAATCATTGCACACATCACCAATCCTTGCTGTGCCTCCCTCACACCTACCCATCTGCACATAGCCTTGCACATTCTTTCACCTGGCAGTAGCCCTTGCCTGCTTGCTGGCCTACTCACAACTTTCTGCTGGCTTCCCTTATTTAGGTAGTTGTGTGAAACCAGAAGGAAGTTGCCTTGCTGAACAACTATGGGATTTGGTTAATGACAGCCACTGGGGCTGCTTGGATGGCCTTACAAGCAATGTAATGGCAACCCAATGTAATTGTAACATTTTACAATTATTTAAGAACTCCAATCATAATTGTCATTTTAAATTGATGTACCTGATTGCTATTCCCACACCCGCCGACCCCTGCCCCAACACACCCAACAATATGGGGAATGAATGAAAATTGTTAGTTATCAAGGAATAACATTGTATCAAAAACTGAGAATTTTGCCATGCCCCTAAATGTTACCTTGGGAACTAAAATGTGTTCAAAACTTCACTTATTGTTTGGCAAGATATTATGATATAAATCAAATTTGCAGCTCTGGAAGACCATCTATTATTTTTAGAACACTTCTGTCTTCCTTCCACCAGCACTTTAAGGATATATTCTTTAACGCTTCTTTGTATTTCTTTCTCACACCAGCCCTATGAAGTAGATTATGCTGAAATTACACCAAAATTATACAGTGAATGTAATGACTGCCAGGGGGTTTAATCCTGATTCTCCAATCCATGCAGATTCAAATAGAATAAGTGCATGAAAATAATTATGTCACCATGCAGACATGTCCTATAGTGATCATGGGTGTTTTGTCTTCAAATATAGCTATACTTCCTATTTAGTCTCAATATTCCTTACTTGTTTTCAAGCAACATGTATTACAACATAAGAACATGATTCCTCCTGGCAAAACTTCAGAAATGTCTACACCCCTGGGTTTACATAAGCAGATAAAGCAAATTCTAGACTGTGTGTACACACTGAAGGACAACCGGATACCCTTCAGTTTTAGCAAGTTGCAAAATAAGACCCAGAATGCTGGTCCAGATGGTAAAAAGTGATGGTAAATGCTGGAGACATACACTCAAATTATTAAGTTGTGAATGCTTCTGCTGACATACAGAGTGCCTTTTTCTCCCAAAGCAACTGCAACTAATCCTATCAGAATTGGATAAATAGTTTTAAACAGAGAATGTGATTTATAGGTGGAGAGGTTTCATTTCAAACATTTCAAAGCTCTGACAGCAGATGTAGGGCATAACATAAAGGGCTTTTGCATTCACCACAAAAGCATAACAATGGGATTTCTCCCCCCAAGAGCTGTATAAATTCCCTTTAAATTGGAGTTGATGCAAGAGAATAAGCAAAAGAGACATGGGAACTTTCAGTCAGTTGCACCATTTGGCCTGTAGGTTTTGCAGATGCAATAATTAGAAATAACAATCTTAGTATCTTTATAGCAGATCCTTACCAGAAACTCTGGAGCTGGAGCACATGTGCCTCTTTTCCATGTATTTCTTCTTATTTTGTTGATTAAACAGTCAATCCTGCCTTGTCAGCCTAATTCAGTACCTGTTCCATGCAGATCCCTGTAGCACCTTTTATAGTAACTACTTCCCATCTGATTCTGTCCAGTCACATTAATAGGGAACTGTACCAAACCACTCCTCTCATCTCTTCTCCACTCTGCCCCAAAAGGTCAAGACTTTGGAAGTCCAGGCAGTTCCATGGGACAGGATTAACAGCCACTTATCAAGGTTATTTTTACTGCTCTTACCCAGATGGTTTCATAGTTATGTGTACCAGATGTTCCTGGAAAGAAATGCTTCTCCTGTCTCTGGAGAACCAATAGTTAAGCTTCGATGAGAGAAAGTCTTGAGATGGAATGAAAAGGAACTTTACTGGGGTGCACATATAAACTCACTGTTTCCATGCTGATAGATCAACACAAGCTCATTAAGCACACACTACTTTTCTTGCACCCTGGTTTTATTCTGGGTCTTTCATATGTATTTGTTGAACAGTTCAATCCAGATGACACCAGTTTGTTTTGAGGAGTGAAAATGTGGATAATTTTGGGGTTCTACACTGGTTTATCTGAAAAAAAAGAGAAAAACTGAGCCTTTTCATTTTGACAAGAATGAAAATAGTGAATGGTGTTTTTTTCCTACTATCATTGCTTTGCTTTTACTTAATTATTTTCTGGGTGCAAGCAATCCCTTGCTTTCTGCTGCAAACTAGACATGAAAAGCAATGATTTTAAAAATAAAATTTCCTTTGTGTTAAACATTTCCTCATGAAAACAACTATGTGGTTTTCTTGGGAAATGGCATGAATGATTTGATACTGTCTTTCATGGTGTTCTTGATTTGTTGGTCTGTCCTACATTTGGACATTCTTGGGTAATTTTCCTTTTATCTGCTTACCTTTTTTTATCTTTATCTTTATTTAGTTTCAGAATTTCTGTAAAAGCCTGATTTCTTTTTAATGTTTATACAAGACTTTACTGTTGCCCTACACACAAACACACCTGCTGCAACTTATTAACTAGTACTATTGTGAAAAGTGTTGGGTTGCAAAATCCCACCAAGGTATTATTTGATGTTTTACCATATTTTCTCTATCTCATATATCCAAGCTTTGTACTAGAAACAAAAGGAATAGCATCTTTATCATAGACTTTTGGTTCTTATAACGAGATTTAGAAACTCCTGATTTTCTTCCTACTCTGTTCTTTTAGCTGATACGTGCATACATTTTACCACCTCCAAACACAGACAGACATAAAATGTCTGAGAGGGAGTCTGTTTCCTGATGGTGTTGTTGTTGTTGATGATGATTTTGCAGCTATAAAAGTTTCAGAACATTTTATGTTAATGTTGTGCACACTTTTTTCCTATGTACTGTAAATATATAGAACAAGGTGAAGAAGATATGGCTTTTAAGATGGTGTACTCTAGAATCCCTCAAAAGAGCATATTAGGGAAACCTGTTCTTTGTTTGGAGGATAAGTAACCTTGTATTATCCAAATCATTATTAAATGATTTCAGTACATGCTTTTGACTATTTCTTTATTGAGCACTTGAAGTTATGACTGTTGAAAAAATGATGTGTGACAGGTTCTTGTACACTTACAACTGTTGCAGTGTCCCTGTAGTCACATGATCACAAGTTGGATGCTTGGCAATCAATATGTATTTAAAAGGGTTGCAGCATCCTGGATTCATGTAATCGCCATTTGTAACCTTCTCAGCTGACAATAAAAAAGTCAAAAGAAGAAATGGTATTTGCTTGACAACCATGGAAATAAAAGGTCATAGAATTTGGTGCAGTATGCCTATGGATCATGGGCCATTAAACAAGGACCACATTGTTTAGTGACATATATTCCAGTTCAACTGTAGTCATAATTTGAGATATTTTATAGAGACAGACATACACACACATCTATCTATCTATCATCCATCCATCCATCCATCCATCCATCCATCCATCCATCCATCCATCCATCCATCCATCCATCCATCCATCCATCCATCCATCCATCCATCCATCCATCCATCCATCCATCCATCCATCCATCCATCCATCCATCCATCCATCCATCTATCTATCTATCTATCTATCTATCTATCTATCTATCTATCTATATGACTGAATAGTTGCTTACTAGATCACTTGCTGATGTTCCTTTTCTGCAAATCTGTTTCCATGAAGTCACCTGTTTTTACAACTAAATATCATTCACACAGGCAGAATCCCTTGCCTGTTGACATGCCATCTTGCACTCAGATGGAAGACAGATGCATTCTGACCTTTCCATATTCCTTGGCAACCTTCACATTGCAGGTGGATAGCTCACACTCAGGCCACTAATGAATGTCTGACACAGAAGCTTGCCCCTGGGGGAGAATGGGAGGACTTAACTAAGCAGGTGGCAGGACACTGTTTGCTGTATCCTGAACTTGGGTTTCCATGGAGAGTCACTCTCTAACATGGCCTAATGCTCTTGGGAACCCAAAAGAAAATGCACAGAGGAGCTGGTTCAGTGGTACACATAGTTTCAGCTTTGCAATAAAATCTAGGGATAAGTGATGAAAAGGTGATCAACTTTCCCTGATGATCAGCTGTATGGACTGCCATCCCAATAGGCTTAATTAAACAGGAAGCCAAGCCAGGGTCTCTTTGCTGATTGACCAACTTTCCTTGATCAAAAGGACAAAGAGCCCCATGAAAAGCAGTAGAAAACATCTCCCCGTTTCTTGCATTTTTCTTCCCATAGCTGGCAGCAACTACTTGTGGGGAGGTAGAATTTTTGTACGAAGAAAAACTTTAGTGCCCATTTCATTTTTTTAGTAAACTCTGCCAAAAACATGCCTGCCCTCCCTGCATTGAGCAATGGGTCAAAATATAGGCTATGTATCATTTTAAGAATTACTTTTTTAAAGTAGGGATGGTAGTTTACATAATGATCACAGGTTTTGTTTTTTAAAACTAGATCATGTGCATTTCCAGTTTAAGGTCAATATATTTTTGCTTTAATGCTTTCCGGTTGTTGGTTGATTGCATAAGTCCTGCACAAACTGTCATGCCCAATTCATTTTGAGGATGACAAGTTTCCTTCAGTCATATTTATGAATACTGCCTCATTCTTCTCTGCTTTTTGGTTGATTACATGTGTTCTCCTAGAGGAGATGGGTCAGACCTATTCATCTCGAAATGCCTTCAATCCTGTATTTGTTACTCTGAGCTAACTTAGTTCTGTAATTGAGGCACCAGTGGGGCTCCCATTCCTTGATCTAGAGTTGGCAGAGATTCTGTCCTTTTGTGATGCCCATTGTTCCATTCTGTGACAGTTCTATTCCTTAGCTATTCAGCTTCCTGCCTTGAAGTAGGCAGTGGCATATTCCTAGTTAAAGTAGTGCCAGGCAACAGCTGCAGTTGTGTACTCTGTTTACTTTGGCAAGTATGCTTCATGCTGGTCATTACCTTGGCACAATAATAAGGGGATCAACACTCGCTAGCTTTTTTAAACAGAAGGTTTAACTTTACACATAGATAAACCTATGGTTTCAAATAATGCACACCGAAAGCTGCATTTTTGTATTCTGTATTCCCACCAGCTAGCTATGTTGATCCTCCTGTGCTTTCTCCCTTCTATTGCTGATTTAGATAATATGGTAATTTTCAATGTAAATATCAGCTCATCAATGATGCATGGTCACTCAAGCCCTCATCATCTCCCGCCTGGACTACTGCAACGCTCTCTACATGGGGCTTCCCTTGAGGTGTATCTGGAGGCTCCAGCTAGTTCAGAATGCGGCCGCGCGGGGGATTTTGGGAGCCCCGAGACACTCCCATGTAACACCTCTCCTGCGCAAGCTGCACTGGCTGCCTATGGCTTTCCGGGTGCGCTTCAAGGTCTTAGTAACCATCTTTAAAGCGCTCCATGGCAAGGGACCTGGTTATTTGTGGGACCGCCTCCTACCACATACCTCCCTTCGACCTGTCCGCTCCCACAGGGAGGGCCTCCTTAGGGTGCCGTCTGCCAGACAATGCCGGCTGGTGACTCCTAGGGGGAGAGTCTTCTCTGTGGCAGCCCCCGCCCTCTGGAACGACCTGCCCCCCGACTTCTGTACAACCACAGACCTGCGCCTCTTCCGCCGGGCATTAAAAACACACTTATTTTATGCGGCCGGCCTGGCATAGTTTTTAAGTTTGATCTTAGCAAGGGTCTTTTATGTTTTTAGCACGGGTTTCTAATTTAATTTATTTTTAATATATTTCTACTGCATTTAGTGTTATAGTATTTTATTACTCCCTGTGCACCGCCCTGAGTCCCGCAAGGGAGATAGGGTGGTATATAAATGTGAAAAATAATAATAATACTAATACTAATCATCATCATCATCATCATCATCATCATCATCATCATCATCATCATCATCATCTCAGTAGCATTAAACAAGCTGGTCTTTTTCATCATCAGTGCCTTCCATTGATAGTATTTGGATTGATTAGCATACTCCTTTACCAGTCTGTTGTGAGACAATGATAATTATGCATATTACCTTTTCAAAAATTCAGTACACAGAGTATTATTAGTGTTAATGTTAAAAATAGTACCACAGTCAAAACTCAACGGAACTACATAGATGCCAAAATGTGCTTTGAAAATGCTCTCAAAGATTTATCATATCAATAACTTACTTTTTGTGGGAATCTCTGAAGGAATAGGAAGCAATACCATTTTAGCTATATTTTATTGTGAAATATTTAATGTAAGAGGTAAAGTTCTTTTTTAATAAGTATCAGGTCTAATTCCATTCTTCTTTCAAGGAATTTAGCCTAGCAGACAGGGCTTCTATTCCCATTTTATCCTTTGAATGACAGATAGGGAGCAGCTTGCTCAATGTAACCCAGTTTTGAAGTTACTAAATTGTTACCATCAGCCCTGCTTCAACACCCAACTGTTGTACCATTTGAGTAAGTGACTAGACAGCTGCTGCAACTGTCAAGTAATTCAGAAGATTAAAAAAAAACAAACCTAAAGCTACACTTGTTGGGAACTATAGACCAGTTGTATGCTACCACCAGGTGGTAACATAGAGTTACAACTATCTTCCCAAAAGAAGAGGATCTAAAGGCAAAGTCAATATATAAACCCTCTTTAGACTTTTTTTTTAAGGAGAAAATTTCAGTGAATTTAACAAACAGGAACTACAACTTTCAGCTCCTTTTCCATCCCAAAAAAGGGTATTAAAAATGCCAGGAGAGAAAATCCTACATTATGTATAGTAAAATAAGAAGAAATACAGTTAAGAATGAATGAGGCAAGAAGGAAGATTGAATACTTGGTTGCAGAGAGAGAATGGATGAAGACTGTATCACAAAACAAATATTGAGAGGAGTGAATGGTCAAAATGAACAGGAATATTACTATGCTTGGAGTTGATGAGATTCTCAAAAAGAGAAAGATGCAGCCTTTCAAGTTAGTTTTTATTGTTATGTAGAAAGTTAGCATCCATCCCTCTCCTAGAAGAATGAAATATTCCAGGAAATATTAAAAAGGCAGAATATTATACCTCCCTGGATGAGAAAAACCTCCCTCCGGCCGATCCGCTCCCACAGAGAGGGCCTTCTCAGGGTGCCGTCTGCCGGGCAATGCCGGCTGGCGCCCCCCAGGGGAAGGGCCTTCTCTGTGGCGGGCCCAGCCCTCTGGAATGACCTACCCCCCGAACTTTGTACCACCACGGACCTTCGCCTCTTCCGCCGGTTACTCAAAACTGATTTTTTCCATCTAGCCAGCCTAGCTTAGACCTTCGAGGTCACCCCTCACAGATTTAGTTAGTGATTTTAATTTTTATCAATTTTAACTTACATTTTAGCACCGGTTACTGGATTTAATTTATATTTTAGCGTTTGTATGTATTTATTATGGTTTGTATGTTTGGTTTTTATTTTCCCTGTGCACCGCCCTGAGTCCCATTGGGGAGAGAGGTGCGGTATAAAAGTGCAATAAAATAAAATCAAAATCAAAAAGAGAAACATTTTCTTGGAGAGCAGCCCCACCTTTATTAATAGCCTGGGCCATCTTATCTACAAAACAAAAGACTTTGAGTTCCAGGGTGTTAGGATTAGCCATCACTCAAGATCCAAACCAGGACAAAGCCATTAAGCCATAATAGGAATTGCCCAACACCCTTACCTCACCCAGCACAGTTCAACCAAGCTTGACTGAGAAAACCTACAGAGTTAGCTATGACCCCTACAACAGCCAATAGCTTGCCACAGGAACAGGAAGCTCAAATTCAAAGCCCAAGAGAGGGTATCTCTCTGCCTCTCTCCCTCCCTCCCCCCCATGTGCTCAATTGTCCAGGACCTCAAACTATGTGGGCCTGTCCACCATTAAACCACCTTTCCAAACAACCTCCATGTTTCCAGTGTCTTTCTCCCCACTTGGGACTGAATCCAGATGGACATTTCTTCCAACAGTTAATGGAATTCACTTTTCCATATGTAAACAAAGATCAAGAAAATCTAAATCAAACAATTACCTTTATTAGGCAAGTAGTTTAATAAATCACAGCACACAAGTGCCACAAATTATGTTTTAATCCTAACATAATTTTTGTTTGGACTTCACATACCTGTAAGGCATTTCAGTCTTTATCACATACAATATTTCAAGTTTGCTTGTTTCCCTTTTTATGCAGCTCTCACTGCTTTCAAATTCTCTCTTGCCTTTTCTGAAAACTGTATTTAGTAAATCACTGTTACAAGTACCTTTAAGTATACCTTGGCCTTCCATGCAAATAGCATTTCAGACTGAAGTACAGTTTCAGAAATTCAAGTCTTTCTACCAAATGTGACTAATAAATTTCTAATTGGATTGCTACTCAAATATATTGGGGAAAATTATCTCTAATCTGGAAACCAGATTCCAAAAGATGCTAAGGAAAAACATCACAGTAACATTACAGGTAGTCCTTGACTAACAATCATTCAAACTGTCAAACTAATAACAGTTTGAAGTTACAATGACACTGAAAAGTGACCTATGGCCATTCTTCACATGTCGACCATTGTGGCATCCCCATGGTCACTTGATCAAAATTCAGATCAAAATTGACAATCAGTTCATAATGGTTGCAGTGTCCGGGGTCATGTGATCACCTTTTGCGATCTTGTGACAAGCAAAGTCAATAGGGAAACCAGATTTACTTAACAACCATGTTATCAACATGCAGTGATTCACATACTGTGGCAAGAAAGGTCATAAAATGCAGTAAAACTTACTTAACAACTTGTCTTGCTTAACAGCAATAAGGGCTCAATGGTGATCATAAATTCAGGATTACCTGTATATTGTTCTCCAAAGAACAGAAAGAATCCTTAGAGGTAGAACAACATCAACCAGAAAACTAAGTCTCTACCATCAGATGTCTCTATACATATAATGGAAAGTTGCTAGAAGCATTTTTTTATCAGTCCCTATTCGTCTTTGAAAGCAGAACACTCTACAATACAACTGTCAAAAGAAGTTTAATGTTTCACTTTTCATCCTGAGATTTTAGAGCAGCTGGGAAATAGAAAGTTCAGAACTACTCCTGTTACTGATGCTGCAATTTTCAAGCATTCTAAAGACTGAACTGATTAATAAGAAAAAGGAAACAAAGAGATATGTGATTTTCTAGCACCATCTTCCATTTCTTTATCAACATAAAACTAATTATAACCAGCCTTGGAACCATACACAGCAGTGGGCTATTGACTAAGAGGTACAAAAAAACTATAATTCGTTGGCAGACCATACGTTTAATAAATCTGGTTTCCTCATTTGAATTCTAAATTAGCTACAATACATAAGAGCTTAATCCAAAATGAATAGGAACTGAATGTATTTAAGTGTGAGGCATAGCAAGAAGTAGATTCTTTTCTCCTTTAAAAAGGCAGACAGAAGTTGCTGGTTGATATGTAGCTTTTTATTGTGCAAAGGTTCCACAATCTTTTCATTAGGAATAAAGGCTATCATCAGAAAACATGTCAGGAAAACTACCAAACTGGCTGAGTTGATGCAACTGGGAAAACAAGCCTAATCTGACATTATATTCTTCTTGCTGGGTCTTACTAGAGTGCACTAGAACAATGGAACAAACCATTTTTTTCTCAGCCTTGGCCAATTGGGGAATGAGAATGAAAGTGTCTCGTATAATAAGGCTGGAAGTCAAACTAGTGAATGTTGGATGTTCTGGACATCCCTCCTATACTTTTTACTTCTGTTAAAGGAGTTAAGGAAATGAGGAAATAAAAGCTAACATGAACAAATAAATTATTACATACATTATTAGTATTTTGGGAAATCCTGCTTTCAGATTTCTGTTGCATCACAGATTTCTGACCTGGGATGTATCAATTTTCTTTTTTCAGTCATTATTTTGAGAAAATATAGATAACGATTGACCCACCTCCTTAAATTATCAACTCACCAGGCTTTTTCTGGGAGGCACCTGGGAGGCACCGTTTTGCGGTGGTTCTCGTCCTACCTCTCTGGTCGGTCGCAATATGTGTTGACGGGAGGGCAGAGGTCGACCTCGAGGCCACTCCTATGTGGGGTTCCTCAGGGGTCGGTACTCTCGCCCCTCCTTTTCAACACATATATGAAGCCGCTGGGTGAGATCATCCGTGGTTTTGGGGTGGAGTACCATCTGTATGCTGATGACACTCAGTTGTACATATCCACCCCAGACCACCCCAACGATGCCGTTGAAGTGCTGTCCCGGTGTTTGGAGGCCATACGGATCTGGATGGATGGTAACAAACTCAAGCTCAACCCTACCAAGACTGAGTGGCTGTGGTTTCCGGCACCCCGGTTCAGCCAGATTACTCCAACTCTGGCCATTGGGGGCGAAACACTGGCCCCCGTGGAGAGGGCGCGCAATTTGGGTGTCCTCCTGGATCCCCGGCTGTCCATGGAAGACCATGTGGCAGCCGTGGCCAGGGGGGTGTTTCATCAGGTACGCCTGATGCGCCAATAGCACCCCTTACTGGACCGGGCTGCCCTTCGCACAGTCACTCAAGGTCTCGTGACGTCCCAACTCGACTACTGTAATGCTCTCTACATAGGGCTTGAGGTGCACCCGAAAGCTACAGCTAGTCCAAAACGCAGCCGCGCGGGTAATTACGGGAGCTACCAGAAGCTCCCATATAACACCAATACTGCGCGAGCTGCATTGGCTTCCTGTGGTCTTTCGGGTGCGCTTCAAGGTTTTGACGACCATCTTTAAAGCGCTCCATGGCTCGGGGCCTAGTTATATGCGAGACCGTCTCGTGCCCCATACATCCCTTAGACCGATACGCTCCCCCAGAGAGGGCCTTCTCAGGGTGCCGTCGGCCGGACAATGCCGACTGGCGACACCCAGGGGAAGAGCCTTCTCTGTGGCGGGCCCTGCCCTTTGGAACGACCTACCCCCCGAACTCCGGACCATCACCGACCTCCGCCTCTTCCGCCAATGTCTAAAGACATACTTTTTTCATCAAGCCGGCCTAGCCTAACCTCCCATGGGGACTTTTAGAAAAGTTTTAAATTGGGTTTTTAATTAATAATTGGTTTTAGCACAGGTTTGGGATTTAATATATATTTTAAATTATTTATCTATGTTCTATTTTGTATGTTTTTTAAGTTTCCTGTGCGCCGCCCTGGGTCCTCTGCGGAGAAGGGCGGGATATAAATGTAATAAAATAAAATAAATAAATAAATAAATTTTCATATCATCAGTGACTACACAGAAAATTTCCATTTTGATTTGCTTGATATCAACATACTGTACTCCAAGGAACAACAATTAAAATGAAGTAGCATTTCATGCACAATGTTGATAGGGAAAAAAACAGGGGACAAAATAGAATTCAGAAGCAGGAAGACTGAATGTAATAAAAAATCACTAATAACAGTTCAGGAAATCCCACCTCTTTTTACTTTTACTATCTATGGTAATTCTTTGATAGACTTTTGACAAAAAGAGCCCAAACTTCCCACCAGTACACTATCATCACTGTTGACATTATTGTTGTCAACAATTTATTTTTGATTATGTCATTGGATAGGAAGCAAAGCCAGTAGCTTGCATCTCCAACTAATGGCACTTGATCAAAAATAAGAACTAATCAACATTGCTCTTTATGATATAAAGCAGATGAAAAATTTGGGAACAGTGTGTAGCTTTCATGAGTCTGGAAAATTATACTCCTCTGGGAAGTTCTTTCTAGGTTAACGATTGGAAACAATTGCCAAAAAAAAATCTACTGGGAGCAATTGAGAGGCAGTGTGACAGGAGAAACATAGTAATAGAACGAGGATATTGGAATTATACCTTTCCCACACCCTTTCTCAATTTCAAAAACTGTAAATATTCATTTCATGTATATAAACCCAATGGCAGGAAAGTTTTTCTTTACAGATACTGCAATTACAAATTTGCTCTTGGATGAAGTTTTTGATGCTTGACCAGTGTTTGTCTCTGCTAGAATCTCCTGCCACACTCGATGCAGTGATGTGGCTTTCCCCTGTGTGGACTCTTTGATGAATTATGAGATCAGCTAGCAGAATAAATGTTCTATTACTTATCACAAGGATAAAGTTTCTCCCTGGTGTGGATTTTCTGATGCCTGATGAGAGAGAAAAACTGGCTGAACCTTTTCCCACACTCAGTGCAGCTGTAAAGTCTCTTACCTGAGTGGGCCCACTGGGTGAAAGAGCTGGTGAAACCTCCTGCCACATTCATCACAGTGATAAGGCCTTTCTTCTGAGTGGCTCCTCTGGTGCCTGGTTAAAGCAGAGGAAGCAATGAACTTTTCCCCACATTTGGGGCAGCCATATGGCGGCTGCCCCCCATGGATCCTCTTGTGCACTGTAAGCACTGAGAGATGACTGAAACATTTCAGGCAGGAATTGCAGTGATAAGGTCTTTCTCCTGCATGGATTCTCTGATGGCTGATCAGATGGGCCCACTGGCTAAAGGTTTCCCAACACACAGTGCAGGAGTAAGGTTTCTCATCAGTGTGAATCCTCTGATGCTCTGCACTCAGGGGAAGGGTTTCTCTCCCGTATGAACGTGCCGGTGCTTAGCTAGATCTAATGAACAATTGAAGCCACATTTAGCACAAGGATGGATTTTCCCCCCAATGTGGACTCTCTGAATGAAACTCTTGAGGCACTCGCCACAGTGATAAGGTTTATCCCCCAAATGTGTTTTCAAGTGCTTGGCTAAGCCTGATGGACAGGTGAATCTTTTTCCACACTGGGCATAAGCATGAGGTATGTCCTTTCTGTGAATGCCACTATGAGCTAAGAGTTCTCCCTGAAACCTTTCCCCACAATCCAGGCATTGAAAATGCTGCCCAATTCTTCCCAAAAATTTGGCACCTGTTGTTGAAAGAGAGAAAAGAAAGCTAGTCATGATTTGATAGCAAAAGTTCCAGTGAGAAAATATAAATATCTGTATATCTCAAAGGTGCTTTTTCAAAAGGCAACTGGACCATTCTTTTCCTTGAGGAAGAAAAAATGTGTTGCTTCTCATCCAGTACTGTGGGTACCTATCCTTTCATCCTCAGCATCACAACTAATGAAGCTTTTTGGATGAGAAGCAAAATGTTTTCTTCTTCCTCAATGAAAATTATCAGTCCAGTTGCCTTTTGAAAAGCACTTTTGGCACAACTATGAT
This sequence comes from Rhabdophis nuchalis, assembly GCA_039707465.1. NCBI lineage: Eukaryota > Metazoa > Chordata > Lepidosauria > Squamata > Natricidae > Rhabdophis > Rhabdophis nuchalis. The sequence goes on from CM077647.1 coordinate 143,496,294, forward strand.
CTGGATGACTGAAAATCTCCACAGACAAATATCTATATATTTTTTAAATATTATATATTAATTCTGCTCCTCAAAAAAGGATACTAACAACATTGGCAAAGTAGATTTATTTAACATCACTTAGCAAACCAAATGTGATACATAATATTCAGCACGCTGTAAGCAAATTAGAATTGCTTTTAGTGAAATGCCTTGGATTGAACTTTTACAAACTCAGCAATTTGAATTTGAACCAATTTCATTGTAATTTTAGTACAATGACAATAAAGATTATTATTATTAATTTCTCAACCCTGTCTATCAAAGCACACCACTATCCCACATATGAACTTTAAAAAATGGCTTTCCATTGAATAGAGGTTGCAAAGTAATCTTTAGCTGACTTCTGTTAGTTGACTTAGTAATACCTAAACTACTATCACATTTTTTTTAAAAAAAGTTAGAATATTGGACTTTATGACTCTGATTAAAAAAAAGAGACAGGTAAATGTGAAAATAAAGGGAAGGGGGAGGTTATGTCCTGCAGAAAATCAGTTGATTTTGCCCATGTTTGTGGAGTATTTGAAAAGCAAGAATTTCAATAGGCAATTGTGTAGTTATCAATAATAATAAGCCTGTGAGAAAGAGATTATGGTAAGAGAACATGCACAGCTATTACAAACGTTACCCAATATGCCAGCATTCCCATTATCTTGCTGCCTGGCTTTCTTATAGATAGGCTTTGGCCTGATGTTTGCTGGAGGTCGTTGTGTCACAGAGCCATTGGTGATTCCTGGTTGGATTGTTCACCTGAAACAACTACTACTATTATAATCAGACCAACATGAAAAAATACTACAGAATAGTGTAGCTCTCCTGATCCCTTGATTATGATCCTTATAAATTCTGCAAATTCTAGTACCACTCCTTTGAAGAATCAAGAAAAAATATCGTAGCTACAAAAATTTAGACAACCACAAGAATCTTCTTGGGATTCTTTCTTGCCATTTAATGATCATCTCAATTTTTGAAGTCCACTTATACCAGCCTAATAAGAGATGTGTCTTGCCACTTTATACAATGTAAGAGCTAGTTTTAAATTAGCTGACACTCTCTGGATTACAACAGAAGGCATGGCTAACTTTCCATAGGCAGTAAACTGGTCTCATGCAAACCAAAGCAGACAGCTAGATTTAACTTAATCCAAGACAAATAGAAAACACGGTGCCTTGGCCTGGCCATTGTAGAGGTTATTACAGGTAGACTTACAGCAATTCATTTAATGACCGTTCAAAGTTACAACGATACTGAAAATGGTGATCTCAGTCCCCAGGCCTTAGAAAACGAACATGCTCTGAAAATGGTGGGTAATGTTTTATTCAAACCTGAGGCCTGGCACAAATGAGTATTTGACAGTTGCAGTCAACTGTCAACACTGGCAGTTGCTGCCTCCCAGCATTCTATATATAGGTATGACCACGCTCCTTCCCACCCACTAGCATCTGATGTCAGCATTCCGTTTCTCATTGGCAGTCCACCATCCAGTCCCTGCGCTTCCGGTCTCTGTCTGGCCTCCAACCTCCAATTACTGGGCTTTTTCCCCCCCTCTTCCTTCCACTCCCCCCAGGTATGGCAAGCCGTTCAGGGCTTGACAGGTGACCTATAACCATTTTTCAAATTATAACCTTTGAAGCATCCCCATGCTCATATGATCAAAATTCAGGTGCTTGACAATTGGTTCATACTTATGCTGTGTCCCAAGGTCATGGGTGATCACCTTTTGCAACCTTTTGGCAAGCAAGGTCAATTGGGAAGCCAGATTCACTTAACAACCAGATTACTAACTTATCAACTGTAGTGATTCACTTAGCAAGAAAGGTCATAAACTGGGGCAAAACTCAATAAATGTTTCACTTAACAACAGAAATTTTGGTCTCAATTGTGGTCATAAGTTGAAGACTACCTGTACTTGCAAACTTAGCAGGGCACACTAGTGACAGTTTCATTATAGCTGAATCTTTTGCCTTCTCATAGTAAAGCTCTAGAATCTTGAAACCTACAATAAATAGAGTTTAATAAAACTCTATATGTAGTTGCTAGGTAACCAATGGAAGCACTTCCTTGAGGGCATAGTTGTACTGTTGCCATGCAACCACAAGATTCAACTCTCAATCTCTTCTATATTGTTTCAGTGTGCCAATTAGACCTGAAGAAATAGCAATTCTTAAGAAACCACAAGGAATAAACAAGCTCTCATCTTTCAGTAAGTTTGGGCATCACATATAGATTCATTTTCAGATTCAGTGCTCATAAGCAATAGCAGATATAGTTCTGAGTGTATAAAAAGTACATTTTATTTATTGTTGGTTAACCCATGGTCGGCAATCCACATCAGAAAGGGTAACCTCCAGGGATGCAGGTGGTAATGGAAATGCCACCATATAAAAGAGACATCTTTACTCTTCCTATTCCCCTGCCATGACAATTTCCCCTTCACTCCATTTCATTTCATGATATTGGAATAATTATTCCAGCAAATTCATTTCCTGAAAATTACAAAAAAATATACATGCATGTCAGTCACTTCATAATTTTTGCTACACTCCCAAAAGTGTGCACAATATAATAGGATCCCTGGTTATTTATCTAAAATTCTAATGAATTTAGAATCTTTTAAAAAAATGAGTTAAAGGACTTGAACTGCTTTCCCCCTTCTTGCTATCTTAGGAGAAAACCTTCCACCAAGCCCACAGCCTGGGCGCAGGTCTCTGGCTCAAATTCCCAAACTTTATTTTGGATTTCCTCTGGCAGGATTGTCAAGAACTGCTCCAAAATCAGCAACTCCAGGATCTGTTCCTTTGTCCAGTTTTTAGGCTCCAACCACTGATGGCACAGTTCTCATAAACAGCTACCCGCTTCATGGGGGCCTCTGGCTTCCAGAAACTGGAACCGACAGAAGTACTAATGTTGCAACTCCACATTTGTAGACTCTTTTTATAGACTGGGAACCTTTATCTTTCCACTGTTAGATCAGACAAAGGATTCCAACTCAGGCATGGTCAAAACAACAGGAACGTTTATTCACACTATTTACAATGCACACAAGATTCAACTGGCAAGGTTTCTTCTCTGGCAATCTCTTATATAGAGTTACCAGGCAGGAAAACTACTAGCAAGCAATTGCAACATTGTAACTCCTTTCCAGACAGATTCCAGTCAGCTCGTCTCAGTCAATTAACGCAGCTGCCGGATCTGTTCCGGAATGCGGTGACTCACAAGTTACCAGACTTGCTGCCTGGGTCGTAGACCTGAGGACTCAACATCCACAAGTGCTGGTTTCATTGGCTTCAGGACTCTTAAAGGCCTGCTGAGTTTCTCTACTGAGATTTGGCATAGGTTTGGCTATGCAATCACTTCATGGCCATTGACAAGCATCGCCTGCCTTTTCAAATGCAGACAGCTCATCCCAGGGTGGTGACTTTGACAGTTGAGAATTTTCCCTGTTTGAGTGAGAGGTCTTTATTTTTTCCAGAAATCCTTGCCATTAGAGATTAAAAACTTATTGATTATCCCATTCTGAATGCCCCAATATTTTCTTGACCCTTTATCTGAGTCCAGATTTGGATCTTCCATTTGTCTGGATTGTTCACAAGGACAGATAGATTGGAAGAGTGAGTCTTATAAGTTTTCTTGGATTTCAGGTCTTTTATCTCTTTGATATTGGCCTTAGCGAGGATCAACTCCACATCCCCTGAAGCCTCAGAACTTGAGTCATTAACCACCCAATCTTCCATTCTGAGAAGCTCAACCTCTTCTGAAAAAGAGAAAGAAGTATAAAGAGCCTAGAAATCTTTGCACATTAAGAAATACAACAAAAATAATTTCCTGTTATGCAACTCTTGCTCCAGGTATTGGCTGAAGCTATAGTGTCACAAAATATTGACGAAAATGGTAACTTTTTGTAGAAAATAGTAATTGAATGTTTGAAAATCAAGGGAACAGAAGACAAATTTGATGAGTAAAAATATATATATATTCTTGATATGAGAAAGGGAAATTAAATACTAAAGACCAGAAATGGAATCTGGAAGTTTTCTAATAGAAAACTCAAACAACTGAAATAGCCTGCAATAACCATTCTAAAAGGGATTCCACAAAATGTGTTGGATTACATTTCCCCAAATTGCAGTTTCCAGAAAATGTAATATAGCAAACTGGAGGTGTTCACCTGCAGCAATACTTTATACTTTAAATATTCAAAATTAATGAAATACATATTGAGTAACAACTGTGATGTGATCACGAATTAAAGAAGAAATTATTCAGGACATCTATGATATAGGACCAATGTGCCTTTTCCTGAGAGGGTTGTACAAACCCCAGGAAATAAGATTTCTTAAAGCAATTGCATGTACAGATGTTGCATATACAGATGCAGCATACATACTCAAAATTACCTTTTCCATTTGAATCCAGATTTTAGTCCCAACACTGCAGCTTTACTATACAATTTGTGGAAAATCATAACAATGGCACAAATTATTTTTATTGCGATACCGTTAATCCATGACTTACAACCATTCATGTAACAATTGTTCAAAATTACAATGGCACTGAAAAAAGTGATTTAAAACTGGTCCTCATACACATGTCCATCATTTCCATAGTTACATGATTAAAACTTGACCGCTTGGCACCTGGCATGTATTTTCAAAAGTCATAACAGCATCCCTGGGTCATAAGATCACCATTTGCAACTTGCCAGCTAGCTTCCAACAAGCAAAATCAAAGGGGGAAGCTGGATTCATTTAATTACATGATTGACTTAACAACAGCAGTGATTTGCTTAACAAATACGTCATAAAATCCAGTGTAATTGTCTTAACAATTGCCCTTGCTTAGCAATGGAAATTCTGATTCCAGTTGTAGTTTTAAGTTGAGGACTACTATATGTCCATAAGTCATCTGTCTGCCTGCTTGTTTTAGGGTGAGAGGGATGGTGTTGGTATTCTCTCAGATATGAAAACATGACTTGGCTTTCCTTCTATTCTCTAAGACTGCTCATGTGCTTTTAGGATTTCTTCACAACTCTAAAGACAAACTGTTGCAGTGCTGATCTGCACGTAGTCCGATATCTTCCCACTAGCAATGTGACAGCAGGACATGTGGCTGTGAATAATCTAATGATCTCCTGATGAAAGTGCCTTGTCATGACATTATTCTAAGCAAATTCAGCAGTGTGGGGGCAGTGTTTGCTTACTTGCTAATAATTTCATATTCTCAAAGAAGATTCACACAAACATGTGCATTATTTTATCTGCATATCCTTTTCCTGTTTACCTGGAAACTGCATTGAATGCTGGATTACTTTGGAGCAGATATACACGACACTGGTATTTTCTGGCTTTTTAAAGAAAGGAAGGTAAACAGAATATCAGTAAAGTACAGTACATGTGCCAGTCTCTTCTTAAAAGCTTCCAGTAATGGAGCTCTCACAACTTCTGAAGGCAAGCTGTTCCACTGTTTAATGCATATAAACACAACCTCTAGATATTTCATCTGTGGGTAAATTTGCTCAAGGAAGGCAATGTACACATTTAAAGCAATGCTGTTTATTGCAATTCATTGACAAAATAGCCAGATAATATCTCTAGTTCTTCCCAAATGCACAATAGGAGAGACTACTTCTCACCTTGGAAAATTCTACTGCCAGATTGTAATTTTTGGTGTTGCTGAGGGCACAAATGGGTGGGATCAGAACTGCTTCTGAAAGAGAGGAAGCTCTCTACCAAATTCTGTCCATTCGCTCCCCCCCCCCAGCTCCTTTCTCTCTCTCTCCACAGGAAGTTGCCAGCTTTAGGACTTAGAAAGCTCCACTCATTTAACTCTCTGTAGTCTGTTTCAGAGAACCTTCCTGGTTACAAGCTCTGTGATTCAAGGCAAGTCTCATTCAGATCAGTTCAACTAGTCCCTGGTACTGCCATCAGGATGATTCTGCACTCAGTTACATTGATTTTGTAGTAATACTCATAAATAAGAGTATGCAAATTGCAGACCTACATGCAAATATAATTCCTTGTAATTGTACTCCATTTTCAGTTTGCTATCTCCAAGCTACCAAAAATGCTGGCCCAATTCACATCTCATATTATGCAATAATGTGGTTTATTTCATTTTGGCTCAGTGTGTTGGGTGAAACTAGGCAGTAATGGCTTATCTAACAAATCATATTTAATCATGGTTTTACCTTATATATTCACTGAAGAAGACAGAGATCACATGCCCAAAACAGAGCCTATCTTTGTAGGGAGGGAAACTGAGGAATCAATCCAGATAGAAATAACCAGGAAGGAGGTCCTTGCATATCTTGTTAAACTAAACACTAACAAATCACCAGGACCAGATGGCATCCATCCACGAGTTATCAAGGAACTTAAAGATGAAATTGCTGATGCCCTTGCCAAAATATATAATCTTTCCCTCAAATCAGGCCTTGTGCCGGATGACTGGAAGGTAGCGAATATAACACCTATCTTCAAAAAAGGATCCAGAGGTGATCCAGGAAATTACTGACCAGTCAGCTTGACAAGTGTCCCAGGTAAAGTGATGGAAACCATCTTAAAGGATAAAATTAATAGGCACGTAGAAGAGAAGGCACTGCTGAAGGAGAGCCAACATGGCTTTTGCAAGGGCAAATCATGCCTCACTAATCTGCTGGAATTTTTTGAGAGTGTCAACAAGCACGTGGACAAGGGAGATCCAGTTGACATTGTTTATCTGGACTTTCAGAAGGCCTTTGACAAGCTCCCGCATCAAAGGCTCTTAAATAAACTTGCCAGTCATGGAATAAAGGGACAGGCCTTTTCCTGGATTAGCAACTGGCTGAGGGACAGGAAACAGAGAGTAGCATTAAATGGACACTTCTCCAAGTGGAGGGAGGTAAAGAGTGGGGTTCCCCAAAGTTCAGTACTGGGACCCCTGCTCTTCAACCTTTTCATAAATGATCTAGAAGTAGGAGTAAACAGCAAGGTAGCCAAATTCGCCAATGACACTAAATTATACAGGGTAGTAAAAACTGCGAGAGAGTGAGAGGAGCTCCAGAGGGATCTCTTGACACTGGGGGAGTGGGCAGCCCAGTGGCAAATGAGCTTCAACATTAGTAAGTGCAGAGTGATGCACATTGGGGCAAAAAATCCCAACTACATCTATACACTGATGGGGTCTGAACTCCTTGCAACTAACCAGGAAAGGGACCTTGGTGTCCTGGTGGACAGCTCAATGAAGGTGTCAACCCAGTGTGCCGCAGCAGTGAAAAAAGCAAACTCATTGCTAGGGATCATTAGGAAGGTATAGAAAATAAGTCAGCAAGTGTCATTCTGCCTCTTTATAAATCTATGGTGAGGCCCCATCTGGAGTATTGTGTCCAGTTCTGGTCACCATACCTTCAGAAGGATATTATGGAAATGGAAAAGGTGCAGAGGAGGGCAACCAAAATGATTAGGGGGCTGGAACACCTTCCTTACCATCTGAGACTGCAACGGCTGGGCCTCTTCACTCTAGAACGATGGCGCCTGAGAGGTGACCTGATTGAAGTCTATAAAATCATGCACGGTGTGGACAAAGTAGAAAAGGAAAAACTGTTTTCCCTATCGCACAACACTAAAACTAAGGGGCACTCCATGAAACTTTTGATAACTAGACCTCAAACAAATAAGAGGAAGTACTTTTTCACCCAGAGGATCACTGGTCTATGGAACTCCCTGCCAGAAGAAGTGGTGACAGCTGTCAGCCTCAACACCTTTAAGAAAGGATTAGATGAGTTCATGGAGAACACCTCCAGTGTTTGAGCATTCACAGCTTCTAGAGGCAAGTTGTTCCACTGATTTATTATTCTGTCAGGCAATTTCTCCTTCTAGATTGCTTGTCTCCTTGATTAGTTTCCACCCATTGCTTCTTGTCCTGCTCTCAGGTGCTTTGGAAAATAGCTTGACTCCCTCTTCTTTGTGGCAGACCCTGAGATATTAGAACACCGCTATCATGTCATCCCAAGTCCTTCTTTTATTTTATTTATTTATTTATTTGTTGGATTTATATAACCGCACCCTCTCCCCAAAGGGACCCGGGGTGGTTTTCAATAGAGATGCCCACTTCCAGCAACCATTTTTATTATGTTTTAGTTTCCAGTCTCCTAATAATCTTTGTTGCTTTTGAGTGCTTTGTTGCACTCTGGAATTTCCCGAGTCTCAACATCTTGCTTAGATCGTGGCAACATCATGGCAACTATTTCTTTTATTCCCATGTTATTAGGAGACCCTCATTTTTTCCTCTTTGTAAAAACAAAAGAACAAGAGGACAAATAAGGAAAATGGAGAAAAAGAATACAAATCCACTTTTTCTGATGTGTGTTCCTTTTTGAGTGATGGCTCAGAGCGATTGACTTTTTAGTTAACGGACAAGTTAATTTCTCAATTCAGTGGAATACATATAAATTGGCTAGTTTAGATTTGTAGTTAAAACTGGAGGACTGAAACTATTGGTACCTATTGCATGGAGATATTTATATGCAAAAAGCAATGTTGTTTTGCCCCCAAATTACAGCCTCATCTATATTAAGGCAACTACTTTCTTAGCTTGTGGCCTAATAAAAACATCATCATTATACATGATAAACAGAAACCCTAGTGATACATGCTCTTTTATATTCCTTCCTCCAAACTGACAAAATAATGCCTTTCTGAGCATCTGCCTGTTATGGCAAAGAAGCCACGAGGGACGGAATACTGAAGACTCAAAAAATGGTATTTTGCCGCAATCTGCTTCCCCACAACACACATATAGCAAGTGCAAATTACAACTACGATTCTTCTGTATGGGATTTCCTTCAACAGCTGAGCTGAAAACCTTGAAAGAATCGCCTGCAGTTTCTTGCAGTCTGATCTCAGCTCAGGCTCTCATTCACACATTCTTCTTGCTCCATTTATGAGTAGATGACCTCATATGAAACCAATCCTTCCCGCGCATCACTGGTATTTTCACTGGGAAACCTTGAAGGAAAATCATCACTTCATTTGATTTTACTTTAATTGCTGCTTGAAAAATAACAAAACACCTGCCCTATTGATTTGAAATATGGCAAGAGTTAAATCGAGTGTGAACTCCCTGCCCTAGAGAGGATCAGGAGACTGGGTTTGAGCAAAAAGGGGATGCTTTAGTGCAGGACACGCTTCCTGCTCCTCTCTTCCCAGGATCAAAACTTAGGATTTGAATTTTAATAAGATTGGTCTCTCTGGGGTAGCGGATCGACTGCAGCTGGGCTTTGTTGAAAGCAAGCTATAAGTAGAAATGGGGGTGGGGGCGTGGCGGTTGAGAAACTGGGCTGCAAAAAACTGAGGGGACAAAAACCTGAAGGAGGTAAAAGGCTGGTGGACAAAGTGGAAAATTCAGGGAATTTTTATATAGCCTTTATATCTTGGTCTCCTCTGATGATCTGGCTTCCGTAGTACCTAGTGCTGGACTCCTGTCACAATAGTAATGATTGATTGATAGTGGGCCAAAAGGTTTCACTCCCATTGCTTCTTGTATTATACGGTATTAAAACTATTTTTCCTGAGCAACAAATGTGGTCAAGTGTGAAGCTTTAAAAGAGGATGAAATAAAAAATATGACTGATTCAGGATCATTTTGTCAGCTTTGTACTCTCAAATCTTTCTGGCCTAGTCCTGCTCTTTATGCTACTGCTTTTAATGTCCTGTGAATTTCTGATTCTGATGAAGATTCTAAGCCAAGAGCGCTTGTCTTTTGCCCCCTCTTTTATCCAACTCTGCCCCTTCTAATTTCCTTCCTTTAATAGTAGGAAATGAAAACAGGATCTAGCTGAGCAGAAGATATATGGGGAAGGCCCTTCAGCTATTGCCTCTGAGGCTTTTAGGGAAATGAATGAAAAACTCTGATTGCTTCATTTAAAAAAATGTCTTTCAATCTATACCCACATGAAGTTTTCTTTATATGTATAAAGCAGTGATTTCCACAAGAGGGAATTTGATTTTTAATGGGGGCAATTTGGACCTTGTTTAAACCAAGTTAATGACCTTTTAGGCTTTCTCTATGTAAGTAGAGTTCACTTTTTGAATAAAGTAAGAATTATATGTCAGGGGGAGCATCAGGATTTTAAAGATGCTTAGGTGGGTGGCCAAAAAAGGGTTGGGGATTGTAGTAAGAGCATTTACACCAGATCAACTTTAAACAGTGGTGGGTTCCTACTGATTTGGATGGGTTTGGCCAAACTAGTAGTGATTTGACAGCCTGGGTCGCTGGAACCAGTAGCCACCCAGGCCTGCCATGCCCCTGAACCAGTTCCCTCAGCTGTACGGGCCGCGGCACCATCTTGTTTTTCAGTTCTGCGCATTCACAGAACAATTTTAATTGTACTGGACATGTGTGTTCAATATGTTGAAAGCAAACATTGGAGCCTATGAGGGAAAAAGAGGCCACGTGGAAGCCCACCAGCCCTTGCTTTGTGAAAAGCTAGCTTATTGTGAAGCCGGCAGAAGCCTGCAGCCCAAACTCCTGGATCCATTGGGAGAAGATGGTGATCTGCTATACATTAGAATCAGGTGGCTGACTATAAATGCGTGGGTCAGAGAAGGCTGGAATGTTGCCTTTTCCCAATGTATATTTTATATTTAAATGGAGCGGCTTTAATTCAAGTTCATCAGGAGGTGGTATGGATTTATCAGTGTGGATTTTATAGAAGTTAAAAAAACCCCAAAGTACTAAAATTCCTAAATGCTACTTTACCCCACCCCCTTCCAAATTTGCAGCTGCAATATTTCAGTATTGCAACCAAGATGCAGACACTCGGAAATCAAAAGATCATAGTATATATGCGTGGGGCTGGGTGAGCACAGGAGTCTATAGCAAAAGCTTGATGTGTCCTTTCATTCTGTTATAGGCCCAGAGGATTGAAGGGGAAGCTTGGGGAGTAGAAACCTGGGGGTGGGGGCTCCTAATTTTCTGTAGAATGTGTTTAATCTCTGAGCTGATTAAAGGTTTATCTTAGTCCACCCTGGATTCTCACGACAAAATTTCTGCCCCCCTTCAAAGAGGTTCTCCTTCTTGTGGGATCAACTATTTCTCAATTAAAATCTTTGCCACTACATTTTCAATGTCTGCTTTTTAAAAAAAAAACTTTGTATCAGTTAAAAATTTAATATCTCCTCTTCTTTTTATAATTGTGATGATAATTGTAATTCATGTCAGAAGAAGCAACTTAATTCTTGCCCTACCATAGAAATGGATTATACTGTAAATTGGCACATGAGGTCCCCTATCTGCAAGTTAGATTTAGGCAACAGAACTTCTGGCATCATTTGTTTCATTGTTTATTTCAATGATGGTTTGCCAAACATACTATAAAGGCCTTGTTTATGCATAACTGTCAGCCCTAAGTGTGGGTTTATAAGTCACAGTGGAGGGTTAGCTTATCAGATGAGTAAAAATTCCAATTAAGCCATCCTTACAGCTTAGTATAATGAAGTTATGCTTTACAGTGCTTGTATAGATTTCGGTTTGAAGAAGAATGAGAGAAAAAAACTAAACGTTTCTGGAGGTTGTTGGGTGCTAATGTAAGTTCCTTTTTGGCAGGAGGACACAGCGTCCTTCCGTTTAAGCATCACAGTAACATCTCCCCCCCCCCCAGGCTGATGCTGTGCCTAAAAGCAGACAGGAAAGGACCCATTTTGCAGACAATTCAGTCATTTTAATGCAATGTTTCTCACCCTTGACACCTTGAAGATGTGTAGACTACAACTTTCAGTATTCTTCAGTCCGCATGCTATTATAGTTTGAATTATTTTTCTGTGCCTTTTCTTTTTATTCAGGAACAAACATACTTTTCTTGGCTGAGGGCTCTTGGTCTCATATTTAATTGCTTTGTAAGCTACCACTTCTGGGTTAGTAAGAAGACATCTTCATCCAGTTTCCAAAGTAGAAATTGTGCAGTGGTATTGTGTCTTTTTTTTTTACTTATTTGACATTCCACACATAAATTTGAAGACAGCAGGCTTAAACATTTTTGCTGAGAAAATTTCGATCTCTAAGCCTCCAGGTGGGCAGAGATGGACTTTCTTCTGCGAAACTCTATGTGACATTTTTTCCAAGATGGAAAAAGAGACCCAAGAAAGGCCTATGCCAGAAGGCCCTGATGGACCAGGAAGAAACACCATTTCAATACATTCTAGTGGTGCTCGAGATCTGTTCCATATCAACACAAGAAGGGATTGGTCAGTGGCAAGAATATTTGAAAACAGCCCCATATCCAATCTCAGGATGGGAAGCCTCACAGTTGCCAGATCTGATCTTGTGGGATGGTCTGGCTATCTTTGACCATATGGTTGGTGCCTGCCGGTGGTCTTGAGAAGGGGTGAGCCACCTCCTGCCCACTCTTAGGGCTGAAACCCAGCAGATTTTAAGTAATCTGAATGCCAAAGTGGACCATAAGAAGATTAAAACAACTTCCATGAACAACAATTCAAGTACTACTGAGAGTCAATAGCAGCTCTTCCACTGTTATCTGCAGGCCAATGGATCCTGTTAGGTCTGTAACTGGTTACGGGAACTCTGCCACTGCTGTTTGGAACCAGAGAGCCACACGAAGGAGCAGATCCTGGAGCTGCTGATTCTGGAACACTTTCTGACAATTTTGCCAAAGGCAAATCCAGGTCCGAGAATATGGTTCTGAGACCTGTGCCCAGGCTGTTGCCTTGACAGAGTGGCTCCTTTTGCGCAGCAGAAGGATTTGGAACATGAACCACAAATTAGGAAATTTATTGCATAAATTGTGTAGAAAATGGGTAATCTATACTTCAGAAAAATAAAATACCAATTTTGTTGCATAAAACGCCACTCCATGTTAGCAGCATACATGCACATATCTTTCAGTTTATGATGGCTGAGCTCACACAACAAGCTAATCCAGCCTCAAACTGGATTAACAGTATAAAATTTCAGGTAGTCTTTGATTTATGACCACAACAGAGGTGAGCATTTATGTTGTTAAGCTAAGTGACTCATGCCCAATTTTACAACTTTGTTTTTACCATAGTTGTTAAGCAAATCACTGCAATTGTTAAGTGAATCATATGGTCATTAAGTGAAGTTGGCTTTCCCTATTGACTTTGCTTGTCAGAAGAGGGCTGGGAAAATTGCAAGTGGCAAATCATTGAACCCAGGACATCACAACTGTTGTAATATATTTTAGTTGCCAAGCACCCATATTTTAATCAAATAACCATGGGGATGTTGGGTCAATTGTAAGTGTGAGGACTACTCATAAATCCCTTTTTTCAGTGCCATTGTAACTTTGAATGGTTACTGAATGAATGATTGTAAGTCAAGGACTACCTATACTGAGTTCATGTACAGTTATGCGCAGTGGTGGGATTCAATTTTTTTTACTACCGGTTCTGTGGTCATGGCATGACTTGGTGGGGTGGCTTGGTGGGCATAGCAGGGGAAGGATACTGTGAAATCCCCATTTCCACCTACTCCAGGACAAGAATACTTCAAAATCCCTATTCCCTCTCCACCCCACTAACCTGCTTTCCAGTTCCATTCTCCTGTGCAGGGCAACAGAAGAATACCCAGCTGATGAGGTCAGGTAGGACTCAGGTGGCAGTGAATAGATGGGGGTGGAGTCACCCAGAGGTGGTATTTGCCAGTTCTTCAAACTACTTAAAAATTCTGCTACCTGTTCACCAGAACCAATCAGAACTGTCTGAATACCATCTCTGGTTATGCTCTAACTAACCTTATGATGACTTAATGCATTCTAAGGCAATGATTAGGATGCCAGAATATACAAAGCTTATGAACCATACCAATTTCTAGTACACACACACACACACACACACACACGAAAGCTGTCCTCCATATTGGTCTTATGAATAGTGCTATGCAAACAATCTTTGTACATTTTGTATAAACAAATTTTGAACACATTTTGTCCAATCATGTTAGTCTTTGGGATTGCTAAGAGTTGACACCAACGTATTGACACACCATGATGGAATGCTTCTCCACTACCACTACTTTTACATGTGGACCACATTGTGAAGTGTTAAGAACACTTCAGAAGCAATTACATACTTACATTTTTTCAGAAAACCTCAGCTTTCCTGTTCCCCATGTTTGCAAACTTTTAATATTCAACATATAACTTTTATACCCACAAAAAATCTCTTGAAGAAACAAAGTGAGAAAAGACTACTAGTTTTAGCTCTGATATCTGCATATTTGGCTGTGGGGCACATTGATGTGCATATTGCTTAATGCAAATTCACCAAGGGAAGTCTGTTTTTAGACATAGTACACTGAACTCTGTAGATCCCTTTGGAGTTATGCAAGTGAAGAAGAATTATGATTCAGTCCAGCTATTCAGAAGTGCACACCACAGCACTCCAAACTATTTCTCAGTAGCAGTGAGATTGAAGTATCACTTCCTTTTGCTCTCATAATGTTTGCTAGAATCAATAACAAAAATCTTCTAGAGAAGAACTCTTCTGATCTTCTAGAGGACAGCTAGGGGGGAAATAAGGTTGAATCTTCCTTTCCAGTGATTCTTAACAAAACTGATTTTTGCCATTCAGATGAAAATGCCTCCAAAATAGATAGTCTCCTGGGATTTTTATTCCAAGATGGCGGGGCGCTTAGGCGCGGCGGCTTTGAGCTCCTGGTGTCACAGCAGACTTTTCCATCAAAAACTCGCTCTGAACCTACTGTGAATTATAAAGAAACAAACATATCAACTGGTTGTGACACATCAGTTAAAGAAAAAAAAGGATTATTCGGATTTATTAAGACAAGTAAGAAAAACAAGTTTCAGGCAGAGAAATCCTCAAGAAGAAGCCTAGATCTGGGTAGTGGAGAATTTTTAAAGCCCATGTTGTATCGTAAACAAAGCCTTGATGAAACAATGATCGCAGATTCTTTATGAAGTTTATGTTCTGTAACGGTGGGTTTCAAAATTTTTGGAACAGGTTCTGTGGGTGTGGCCTGCTTTGTGGGAGTGGCTTGCCGGCCATGTGACCGGGTGGGAGTGGCTTTCTGGCCATGTGACCGGGTGGGAGTGGCTTTCTGGCCATGTGACCGGGTGGGAGTGGCTTTCTGGCCATGTGACCGGGTGGGAGTGGCTTTCTGGCCATGTGACCAGGTGGGAATGTTAGCAGCTGCTGGAATTATGTTTGCATAACAGTGGAAAAACAGATATGAAAATGAATAAATACTATAATGTGCAGGAATAAATAAAGTGACAATTAAAATCAAGAAGGCTTTGAATATTTTTTCACGTGGGATTTGTTTTAGCAATTGCTAAGTAACAGAAACAGAAAATAGAAATCCAAAAGTATGAAAGACAACACCAATTATGTAAGGAAAGGTCATTAAATGTATAAGGAAACATTAGTAGTACTTGATCATTATTAATGTGTACAACTGCTGCAGGACATAATACACCCACGAAAACTATGACAGTGCCAGGAAAACACCAAAAACTAGAATCCCTCCTACAAAAGACTGAAAATGAAACCAGTTAACACTGTATATTGAAGTGAACCATTTAAAAAAATTCTCTACTCAATACATTATAAAGTACTGAGTATAGAATTTTTAAAAATGGTTTATATTAATTTGTTTTTCATAGAATCTTTTTTTAAATAGTCTAAGACAGGGATGTCCAAACTTGGGAACTTTAAGACTTGTGGACTTCAACTCCCAGAATTCCACAAGTCTTAAAGTTCCCAAGTTTGGACATCCCTGGTCTAAGACAATTTAAAAAAAGAACCCACACACAATCAATTGAAGTAAACCATTTTAAAAAATTCTCTATTCAATAGTTAGGTAAAACAATTTTAAAAAATTATATGCACAATAAATAAAATAATCTTTAAAAAATCATTAAAAAAAATAAAAGAGGAAAAAAAACCAGGTCACTTACCAGAAGGCAGAATCAGCAGCTCTCCTATGGATGCAAAGAGGCAACAAGATGCAGGTAAACCTATCTGACTAAAGGGAGAAGGGAGGCAGCCAGCCAGATGAGGCTGAGACAGAGGGGAGCTGGGGGGCTTTTGGCCATTGTGCGAAAGCTAGCCTACCCCCAAACACGTGTTAAGAGGCACAGGCCTTTTACATTTCAAGCTGCCAGGCACCGGGGCCTTTCTCAACATGACTAGCCGTGAGAAGCGAAACGTCTTCAAAGAAAAAAAACAAAGTCCAGATGCCTCGTGGAAAATAAAGCATCTTTGGGGCGGGACACCCAACACCTCTGGTCTACTCGACTGGAGAAACATGTACCATGTTTACTTTTCCAGTGAGGCATCATTCTCATCCCCTTCCCATCTTCAGATCACCTTGTGGAAACCCTCCTGCCCCCCACCCCCAAAATCATGAGTCAACCAGGACCCTCAACCTCTGTGGTCATCCTCACCACCATGACCAGGTTCACTTCTCAGAAGCCCCCATCATCATCATCATCATCATCATCATCCATCATCATCATCCCCAGCATTGTGCCCTCAGGTCACCTTGTGGGGTCTCCCCACTGGCTCATCCAGGACTAAGACCCCCTCTCCCACAACATCTTTGGCCATCTCCATCATTCCTACCAGGTCACCCTCTCCAGCGGGCACCCAAGTGGCTCAGCCAGGACCTCCCCAATCTCCCTCCTGGCTGCCCCCTTCTGCACCCCTTCCCCCCCCAGACTCCCCTCCCTCCCCAGACCCCTCCTCTTCCCCTTCCCCCATTCCCCTTTGCCCGGGACCCTCCGGGCGCCGCTCACCTTCTGCAGGGCGCGCACGTTCTCCTCGCCCAGGAGGCCGCTGGTGCCCTGGTAGATGCCGCTGGCCGCCCTGCGGAGGCTGTTCTGCTTGTTGGCGCCCCGGGACCCCCGCGCCCCCGGCCCGCACAGCAGCAGCAGGAGCAGCAACAGTAGCAGCGCGCCCCGCACCCCGCTCTGGCTCGCCATGGCGCTCGCGGGTGGCTCGTGCGCTCCAGCCGGGTGCGCTTGGCTCGGCTCGGCGCAAAGCCCCCCCAAGCCTCTGCATTCGCGCCAAGCGCGAAAGGCCCAGCCCGGCCCTTAAAGCTGCCGGCGTGGCTGCAGGGGGTCGGGATGGCTTAGCGCAGCCCGCGAATAGCTGCGCGAAGCCCCCCCAAGCCTCTGCATTCGCGCCAAGCGTGAAAGGGCCGGCTCGGCCCTTAAAGCTGCCGGCGTGGCTGCAGGGGGTCGGGATGGCTTCGCGCAGCCCGCGAATAGCTGCGCGAAGCCCCCCCAAGCCTCTGCATTCGCGCCAAGCGTGAAAGGGCCGGCTCGGCCCTTAAAACTGCCGGTGTGGCTGCAGGGGGTCGGGATGGCTTCGCGCAGCCCGCGAATAGCTGCGCGAAGCCCCCCCAAGCCTCTGCATTCGCGCCAAGCGCGAAAGGCCCAGCCCGGCCCTGGCAGCTTCAAAACTAAAGGGCCCAGGCCGGGCCTTGAAACTCTTTCCCTGTTGGCGCGGCTGGGGAGGGTGGGGGGGGCCTTCGCGCACCTAGCATGCCTTCCGCTGCCCCCCCTAGCCATGCTAACAACGAAAGAGCTTCAAGGCCCGGCCCCCGCCCTTTAGTTTTGAAGCCTGGCAGGCTAGGGGCGGCGGAAGGCGGCGCGCTAGCCTACGCGACACCCCCCCCCCCAGCTGCCCCAACAGAGAAAGAGCTTCAAATGGAGGTTTTGACGGAGGAGCCACGTGTTCCGGACGTAACTTCTGGGTCCATCGTCCAACGGGATCGGCCAGGATCTCTAAATTTTACGTTCAGGCTCGCGTGATCCTGGCCGATCCCTTAGGAAGCCACCCCTGTGTGGCACCATCATTATCTCTTGGGAATATACAAGGGGAAACTGCAAGAATGGAAATGAAGAAGCGGAGAGCACCACCCCTACCAGTAATTCCATCCTTCTCTGTTGGGAAAGCTGAGAGAGAAGGAAAAAAATGCCAAGTGTAATTCCTCAAAGTTCATTGCAACAAGAAATAAAAAAGAAAAAGAGATGTGCTCCTCTTCCACCAACTCCTAAAATGCCAAACAGATTTGAATTTTACACACATAATGACTGGTGTACTGACAGTGGGGTTGCTTATACACACTGTCCTGCAGACGTGGGGTTCTCAACTGTCATTTGTTGGCCATTTTGTTTGCCTGGAGAGATTCCTGTTATGGCTGTAACTGCCGTCTGTATTCCACCTGATGCAAATGTTGGCACAGCGCTCGAACCAATTTCATTGTAATTTTATTACAATCTTATTACAATGACAATAAAGATTATTATTATTATTATTATTATTATTATTATTATTATTATTATTATTATTATTATTTAAGAGTAGTTGGTTTATATATGCAATATCTCAAACATCATCGTTATTTGGCTTCAACTGTGGCCACTTAAGTTGATGTCCATATTGTTAGTGTGCCCAACAACACTTTTCTTACCTCTTGCACACCCTGTCCTATCTGAAGATTTATATATTTTAATGAGAAGCAGTCCTTCATACTACTTTTATTATAAACAGCCATGCATATTATGATGCTTCAAATGCCTGTTATGTATTTTCAAAATTCTAAATATCCAGATGAAAAATTGCAAATGGATCCAGAAAGTTTGAACCTTTTGACCTAGCTTTGCAGTCTAATCATGAAGAATTTTTGGATATCAGGTTGGGCAATTTGCAGGCACAAACAGTGGCCTCTGATGCCATGATAGCAGTAAAAGATTCCAGATGATATTTTTTTTAAGATGTGGGGGGGAGGGGAAGCTAAAAAAAATTAAAAGGGCTAAGATCCCCTAGTATTGTAGTACAATGCCATTGGGATGGATATCTATTATTTTATGTATTGTTGTTGTTAATTGCGAAGTTATGTCTGACCCATTGTGACCCCAAGGGCAATGCTCCTCCAGGCCCTCCTGTCCTCTACCATCCTCTGGTGTCCATTTAAACTCACACCTACTACTTCGGTGACTCCATCCAGTCACCTCATTCTTTGTCGCCCCCTTCTTCTTTTGCCCTCAATCTTTCCCAGCATTAGGCTCTTCTCCAGTGAGTCCTTCCTTTTCCTTATGTGGCCAAACTATTTGAGTTTTATCTTCAGGATCTGGCCTTCTAAGGAGCAGTCAAGGTTGACCTCCTCTAGGATTGACCGGTTTGATTGCCTTGCAATCCACTGGACTTGCAGGAATCTTCTCCAGCACTATAGTTCAAAAGCCTCAATTCTTTAGTGCTCATCCTTTCTTATAGTCCAATTTTCACAGCCATATTTTATGTATAAATAGCCTTTAAAAAGTAGACAAGGGAAGCAAAATCCTAACTTTTCTGAAATCATTATGTTATTTTCCTTTGCCTTGTGAACCACCACAAGGCAAAGGTGGGTCCTCCTCTGCAAAAGGGGGGGGGGAGCCTTTATGCTTTGGCTAAATATGTAAAACTTAATGTTAATGCCAATGAGTTTGCAGGTGTTGGTCCCTTCATTTCCACCCATATACAAAATGTTCAGAAATACCTAAACAGTGTTCTGTGTAATAGCTAATGTTTTAATGCACTTCTTATCTGCAGCTGTTTTCATTTCTGTTGGCTTTATCTGTTGGCATGATACCATTTTGCTAAAAATGGTTTTTGGAAAAAGGGGCTTGGATATTAACTTACAGTGTCATTTCAGGAGTCTGACTCATTTCAAGAGGCAGCTGTAAATCTCTCTGAAGGTGAGTAGGCCATGTCAGATGCCAGACAAAGGCTTCTTGCCAAGGAAGTCCAGAAACATGATAATGGGAAAGCAAGCTTGTTAGGTAAGCCTTTAATTTGCAAGTGGTGATAGTCTTGCTCTATTCAGCTCAGTGTAAGGTCATATGGTCAGGCCTGTGTCCCCTTCTAGATTGCAATATTCTGAAAAGGACTATGACTGTGATAGCGACCTATGGCACGCATGCTAGAGGTGGCACGCAGAGCCTTCTCTATGGGCACACATGCTGTCGCCAGCTTCTGGTTTCCAGCATGCACATACACGTTGACGAGCTGGTCTTCATGATGCCATAGCACCTGAAAATAGCCTACAAATGGCCCAGAAAATGCCCCCAAAATTTTCTGGGCCTTTTCGGGGCTGCTTCTTCAGCCATTTTTGGGGCATTTGTCGAATCTTTTTGGGCCATTTTTGACTGTTTTCAGGCTAATTTTCAGGCCAAAAATGACACGAAAGTGGCTAAAAGCATGGCCAAAAACCAGGCATTCATGAGCCTGCTACTGTTCTTAAGGTTTCCAGTGCTCTGGTATGCAAGAAGAGCAGCTGGCTGGCATGCACATGTGTCCCAACCAGCTGGTCTTCAGGTTTCTGGTGTTTTGGCATGTGGACATGCACATGTATGCACATGCATTCTGGTTTGGGCACTCAGTGCCGAAAAGGTTTGCCATAACTGGACTATAAAAATGCTGGAAGTCAGGCCAGCTTCACTTGTGAGGTGTCCCTTTCATACTTTGGATGAGTCTTTCTATAAAATGAAATTACATTTTGCAAATTGCTAGCTGTATTTCAAAAGAAGAGGATTTCTACAGAAAAGTTAAAAATTGCAACTTGTGAAACCCTTTTTGGTAACTCCTGGCACCATATACTGCTGACTTTTGCTTTCTCTCTGGATTGGAGCAAAGCATACCTCAGTAAGTCCGAAGTAGGAAAACTAAATTAAAATCCCAGCCTGTGCTATAAACATCATATAAGTAAGGTTATATTTGAATCTAATTTGATACCTAGTAACAGCATGCACTTAATTGTGTACTCTTTGAAATGATGCATAATAGTTTGGCATTGCCTTTTAACAAAGCTTGTTTTTATATCTAGCCTGTGGTGTGGTGATTTCTTGATTTTCCATCCAAATACTATAGGTAATCCTCCATTTATGACTAAAATGGAACCCAATATATCCTTTGATAGACAAAACAGTTGTTAAGTTAGTTTTGCCCCATTTTAGGGCCTTTCTTGCCATAGTTGTTAATTGATTCACTGCAGTTGTTAAGTTAGTTAAGTAGATCTGTCTTCCCCATTGACTTTGCTTGTCAAAAGGTTGCAAAAGGTGATTTCGTGTGACCCTATGATCATAAATACACCCAGTTGCCAAGCATCCAAATTTTGATCATATGATCATGAGAATGTTGCAACAGTTGTGAGTGTAGAAAACATTCATAAGTCATTTTTTTCAATGCCATTGTAACTTTGATCAGCTAAGGTTAGCTAGATGCTGACAGCCATCCATGTATAAAAAGGAGGTAAACCTTTCGATTCTACATGTTGTCCTGCCAGTTGCAGCCTCTGATCCTTCATTACCCCCCAAAATACCAAGTTTTATAGTTCCTAAGCACCAAAAAATTACCATTTTCTGCTGTACGAGATGTAGTCTGGCTTATCTCTGGAATCTTCTAAGCAACTCATTTAGAATAAACAGTAAGTTCCCACATTACATAGATGTGGAATATCCAAAGATGTTGTTGGTAGAAAACAACTTTTAACAGATTGGGATATCTTTTCAGTGTTTTCAAGATCTTGATCACATTAGTGCATTAAATAACAACCTCTGAAATTCTTTCTGCACTATCTCATAGGTTCTGGAGTCACCAACAGAGGAGCAGGGGCTATTCAGAATCAAGAGATTAAAGGCGAGGGGACACATGGTATTTTGCAAGGGACTCTCAAAAAGGAGAAACCCTACAACTGTATTTGACTGTGGGAAATGTTTTGTGAGGCTATAAGACTTGACGAAACATTCGAATATTCACAGGTGCCAAGCCTTTTCACAGCATGGAATGTGGGATAACATTTAGTCAATTGTCCCACCTGACTAGACATCAGAAAATTTGCGCAGGGGGAAAACTACACACGTGCACTGAATGTGGTGTATCATTTGCCTAGAGAGCGTCGCTGATCAGTTATCAGAGAGTCCACTCTGGAGAACAGCCTTAGCATTGTTCTCATTGCCAACAGTACTTCAGCCATCCGTCAGCATTTAAAGTGCATGAACGTATCCAAATGGGCCAGAAACCTTATATCTGCCTAGAATGTGGGAAAATATTTGTTTCTTCTTCTACCCTTCAAATACACAAAGGATCCATACAGGAGAAAAATCATTTTCCAATGCCAAGTGTGGGAAACAATTCATCAAGCACTCTAACCTGATTTCACACCAATGGACACACTCTAGGGAAAAACCCTTTTGCTGCACCATGTGTGGAAGAAGATTCAGTTATCCATCGAACCTCACCCAGTACCAGAAAATCCACACAGGAGAAAAACTGTTTCCTTGTGTTAGAGGAGATTCACTAGGTTTTCAGATCTCCTTATACATCGGAGAATCCATACCAGGGAGCCCCCGTATCGTTGCCTGGAATGTGAGAGGAGATTACATCAGAAGAGTGCATTGGTAACACACCTAAGAATCCACATGAAAGAGGACAGCAGAACGACAGCATGAAAAATCAGTCACAGAAAAATAATGAATTAAAAATCTGTGACACCAAAGAAAAGGCATGCATTCTAGAAGAAACAGGAGTAAAATGCTTCAAAGTGCTCTCGGGAGGTTACATGAGGCAGGCTCCAGGAAATTATCAACACTTCTTTGAGTGAGGGGTTTCTGCCAGCCGCCTTGAAAGAGGCGGTGGTGAGGCCCCTCCTCAAGAAGCCCTCTCTGGACACCGCTGTGTTGGCCAACTATCGTCGTGTCTCCAACCTTCGATTTATTGCGAAGGTTGTTGAGAGTGTTGTGGTGCAGCAGCTCCCTCAGCATCTGGATGAAGCTGTCTATCTGGACTCGTGCCAGTCCAGCTTTCGGCTTGGGTACAGCACAGAGATGGCATTGGTCGCATTGGTCGATGATCTCTGGAGGGCTCGGGATAGGGGTTGTTCATCTATCCTGGTCCTGTTAGATCTCTCAGTGGCTTTTGATACCATCGACCATGGTATCATGCTGCACCGGTTGGAGAAGTTGGAGGTGGGGGGCACCGTTTTACGGTGGTTCTTCTCCTACCGCTCTGACCGGTCGCAGTTTGTGTTGTCAGGGGAGCAGAGGTCGACGTCAAGGTGCCTCACTTGTGGCACCTCACTTGTGGCACAAGGATCGGTCCTATTGCCCCTCCTGTTCAACATTTATATGAGTGAGATCATCCGTGGTTTTGGGGTAGAGTTCCATCAGTATGCTGATGATACTCAGCTGTACATCTCTACCCCGGACCACCCCAACGATGCCGTGGAAGTGATGTCCCGGTGTCTGGAGGCCATGCGAGTCTGGATGGGGAAAAACAGGCTCCGACTCAACCCATCCAAGACTGAGTGGCTGTGGCTTCCGGCGTCACGGTATAGACAGTTGGTGCCATCCCTGGCTATTGGGGACGAGTTATTGGCCCCCACAGAGAGGGCTTGCAACTTGGGCATCCTCCTGAACTCTCAGCTGTCTCTAGAAGACCATATGACGGCTGTGGCCAGGGTGCCTTCAGCCAGGCAATGTTGGCTGGCGACCCCTAGTGGGAGAGCCTTCTCTGTGGCAACTCCTGCCCTCTGGAATGACCTATCCCCTGAACTACGGACGATCACGGACCTATGCCTCTTCTATCAGGCCCTGAAGACCCATTTATTTCATGCTGCTGGCCTCTCATAGTTTTTAAATTGATTTTAGCAGGGGGTTTTAATTGGCAGGCCAATCCATTTAATATAACTTAACATATGATTTTAGCTTTTGTATTATCCACTCTTACTGTTGGCTGTACACCGCCCTGAGTCTTGAAAGGGAGAAAGGCAGTATACAAATTCAATAAATCTAATCTAAATCTAAAGGTGAAGCTCACTTGTCTTCCTGACTCTAGGTCCATCCCTTTTTCATGATCTTCTTAGGGAAGAAAATCTATAGAGAATCAAGAGTTCATGTATTATTTCTTCAATCATGTCTATCCCTTCTCCAGTGCTTATATTTGAAGAACATTGCTGGACTTTGTCCCTAGTTCTAGGATTAGCCTGGAATATTATGGCAGTAGAAGTTGGAATATTTTGCCTTGGTTTTTCTCTTGGCATTCAGTTGTTGTTCTGACATCAATTCATTGGGTGTTTGGGCAATGTTTCTTCATGCTACAATGACTAGAAAAAGAAACCGAGCCCTGGTTCCTTGCTTCCTTCTTACTTTTAGTTTGAAAGGATGGCAAGAACCCTGGTAAAAAGAAGTTCATTGTTTCATTGATTTTTGTCAAGTAGATAAAGACTTTCTGCTCCGATTTATTCCAGAGTGGAGCCAGAGCATAAGACTTCAGGAAAGATCAGATTGAGGATAATTTGTGCCATTAAATTTAATAAACTAGAGATAGGAATATGTCCATAAGAGATTGTAAAGTAGGCGTCACCTTTCAATCTATATAAATAAAAATGTAAAATAGTTTGTACGAATCCACTAATCTCAAAAACTACTGGGCTGATTTACACAAAACTTTCAGACAACGTAGACAAGGACTTCCGATAATAGAATAGCTAATCATTTTGTGCCTAGCACGCATGTGTTGTGTACAAATTACACACACAAAAAAGTACCCACTGAAATTGTGTGTTAACATCCCTGTAGCCACGCCCATCAAACTGCTTTTCAACTGTCAGTGTTGGAAAAGGCCTCGTACGGCGGCCTCTTGGGGCCAAAAAGGCACAGAGGATAGCAAACTCCCAGGTGGCCCATAGAGGGGGGGGGGAGAAATTCTGCTCAGGACTGTTCTCTGAGGTAAAAAAAAAAGGAGGCAGGCAGCTGCTTTAAACTGTTTAATAGGAACTGAACCAAACTGTAGCAAAGAATCACCCATCTGACAGCAAATACAGTTTAATAAAAGAGGGACTAGGGAAGGCATGATAGCAGCCTTCCAATATCTCAGGGGTTGCCCCAAAGAAGAGGGAGTCAAGCTATTCACCAAGGCACCTGAGGGCAGAACAAGAAGCAATGGGTGGAAACTAATCAAGGAGAGAAGCAATCTAGAACTGAGGGGAAATTTCCTGGCAGTGAGAACTATTAACCAGTGGAACATATTGCCACCAGAAGTTATGGATGCCCCAACACTGAAGAGAGAAGAGACTGGAAAACCATTTGTCTGAAACGGCATAGGGTCTCCTGCTTGAGCAGCGGGGTTGGACTAGATGACCTCCAAGGTCCCTTCCAAATCTGCTATTGTATTATTGTATTACAGTAGGTAGGTATTTATTTATTTTATTTTATTTATTTATTTAAATTTGTATCCCGCCCTTCTCCACAGAGGACCTAGGGCGGCGCACAGGAAATTTAATAACATACAAAATACAATAAATATAATTTAAAAACTATTAAATAAACCTATCCTGCGCTAAAACCAAATTTTAAAAACCCAATTTAAAACTATCTAAAAGTCCCCATGGGAGGTTAGGCTAGGCCGGCTTGTTGAAACAAATATGTCTTAAGACATTGGCGGAAGAGGCGGAGGTCGGTGATGGTACGTAATTCAGGGGGCAGGTCATTCCAGAGGGCTGGCCCCGCCACAGAGAAGGCTCTCACCCTGGGTGTCGCCAGTCGGCATTGTCCGGCTGACGGCACCCTGAGGAGGCCCTCTCTGTGGGAGCGTATCGGTCTAAGGGATGTATGGGGCAGGAGGCGGTCTTGCATATAACTAGGCCCCGAGCCATGGAGCGCTTTAAAGATAGTTGTCAAAACCTTGAAGCGCACTCGAAAGGCCACAGGAAGCCAATGCAGCTCGCACAGGATCGGTGTTATGTGGGAGCACCTAGTGGCTCCCATAATCACCCGCGCGGCTGCGTTTTGGACTAGCTGTAGCTTTCGAGTGCACCTCAAGGGAAGCCCCATGTAGAGAGCATTACAATAGTCGAGTTGGGACATCACGAGAGCTTGAGTGACTGTGCGAAGGGCAGCCTGGTCCAGTAAGGGGCTCAATTGGCGCATCAGGCGTACCTGATGAAACGCCCCCCTGGCCACGGCTGCCACATGGTCCTCCATGGACAGCCGGGAATCCAGGAGGACACCCAAATTGCGTGCCCTCTCCACGGGGGCCAGTGTTTCGCCCCCAATGGCCAGAGTTGGAATAATCTGGCTGAACCGGGGTGCCGGAAACCACAGCCACTCAGTCTTGGCAGGGTTGAGCTTACAATACAATACAATAGCAGAGTTGGAAGGGACCTTGTAGGTCTTCTAGTCCAACCCCCTGCGTGGGCAGGAACCTTATACCATTTCAAACAAATGGCTGTTTAACATCTTTTTAAAGACTTCCAGGGTTGGGACATTCACAACTGCTGGAGGCAAGCTGTTCTAGAGGTTAATTGTTCTTACTGTTAGGAAATTTCTCCTTAGTTCTAAGTTGCTTCTCTCCTTGGTTAGTTTCCACCCATTGCTCCTTGCCCTGCCCCCAGGTGCCTTGGAGAAAAGTTTGACTCCCTCTTCTTTGTGGCACCCTCTGAGATATCGGAACACTGCTATCATGTCTCCCCTGGTCCTTCTCTTCATCAAACTAGACATACCCAGCTCCTGCAGCCGTTCTTCATATGTCTTAGTCTCCAGTCCTCTAATCATCTTGGTTGCTCTTCTTTGCACTCTTTCCAGAGTCTCCACGTCTTTTCTACATCGTGGCGACCAAAACTGTATGCAGTATTCCAAGTGTGGCCTTACCAAGGCACTATACAGTGGCATTAACACTTCACGCGATCTAGATTCTATCCCTCTGTTGATGCAGCCTAGAATTGTGTTGGCTTTTTTGGCAGCTGCTGCACACTGCTGGCTCATATTTAAATGGTTGTCCACTAGGATTCCAAGATCCCTCTCACAGTTGCTACTATTGAGCAAGGTACCACCTATACTGTACTTGTGCATTTGGTTTTTCTTGCCTATATGTAGGACCTTACTTTTTTCACAATTGAATTTCATTTTATTAGACAGTGCCCAATGTTCAAGTTTGTCTAGATCCTTCTGTATCTTAAGCCTATCTTCTGGAGTGTTGGCTATTCCTGCAAGCTTGGTGTCGTCTGTGAATTTGATGAGTTCTCCATTTATCCCCTCATCCAAATCGTTGATGAAGATGTTAAAGAGTACTGGGCCTAAAACAGAGCCTTGGGGGACTCCACTGCATACTTCCTTCCATGTAGATGCAGTTCCATTGAGGACTACATGTTGAGTGCGGTTGGTCAGCCAGTTGCGAATCCATTTGGTGGTGCTGCTGTCTAACCCACAATTTTCTACTTTATCTAATAGTAGGTTATGGTCTACTTTATCAAATGCCTTACTGAAGTCCAGGTAAATTATATCAACAGCATTCCTCTGGTCCACTGATTTTGTCACTTTGTCAAAGAATGCAATTAGATTCATCTGGCATGATCTGTTTTTGACAAACCCATGTTGGCTTTTGGCTATTACTTGGTTTGCTTCTAGGTGTTCACTTATTTGTTGTTTAATTATCTTTTCCAGAATCTTTCCTGGTATTGAGGTCAGGCTGATGGGTCTATAGTTTCCTGGATCTGTTATTTTTCCTTTTTTGAAGATGGGAACCACATCTGTTCTTTTCCAGTCTTCTGGCAGTTCCCCGGTGCTCCAGGATCTTGAGTTTGTTACCACCCATCCAGGATCCGTACGGCTTCCAGACACCGGGACAGCACTTCGGCAGCATCGTTGGGGTGGTTTGGGGTGGATATGTAGAATTGAGTGTCATCAGCGTACAGATGGTACTCCACCCCAAAACCACGGATGATCTCACCCAGTGGCTCACCCAGGTAGATAGGAGAATAGAGAGACAGGGAGAAATACAGTTTAATAAAAGAGGGACTAGGGGAGACAGGATAGCAGCCTTCCAATATTTCAGGGTTGCCACAAAGAAGAGGGAGTCAAGCTATTCTCCAAAGCACTTGAGGGCAGAACAAGAAGCAATGGGTGGAAACTAATCAAGGAGAGAAGAAACTTAGAACTGAGGAGAAATTTCCTGACAGTTAGAACAATTAATCAGTGGAACAACTTGCCTCCAGAAGTTGTGAATGCCCCAACACTGGAAGTCTTCAAGAAGATGTTGGATAGCCATTAGTCTGAAATGGTATAGGGCAGTGATGGCTAACCTTTTTTGGCTCACGTGCCAATAGCAGGGGGAGTGCAGGGGCGATGTGCACAGGTGTACCACATCCATAATGCTATGTGCATGACCCCCTGCATTTGGCATGCTTTTTACGTCATCCCCAGGCTCCAGAGTGTTTATAGGAGCCTGGGGAGGGTGAAAACAGCCTTCCCCCACCTCCAGAGGGCAAAAAATGGCCTCAAAAGAAGGCCTAAATCAGCTGGCCAGGGCACACATACAAACTGAAGCTGACAGGGCAATGCCTCGAGTGGCCTAAGAAATGGTTCCGTGTGCCACCTGTGGCACCCGTGCCATAGGTTCGCCATCATGGGTATAGGGCTTCCTGCCTAGCAGGGAGTTGGACTAGATGACCCCCAAGGGATGGATAGAGAGGCAGAAATAAGGTAGGTATGTAGGTAGGTAGGTAGGTAGGTAGGTAGGTGGATAGATAGATAGATAGATACAAAGAAAGAAAGAAAGAAAAAAAGAAAGAAAGAAAGAAAGAAAGAAAGAAAGAAAGAAAGAAAGAAAGAAAGAGCCAGTAGGTAGGTAGGTAGGTAGGTAGGTAGGTAGGTAGGTAGGTAGGTAGAGGGAGAAAGGAAGAAATATAGTAGATAGGTAGGTAGGTAGGTAGGTAGGTAGGTACATAGGTAGGGGGATGGATAGATAGATAGGGAGAAATACAGTAGATAGGTAGATAGAGGGATAGACAGAGAGGGAGAAATACAGTAGGTAGGCAGGTAGGTGGATAGGGGGATAGATAGAGAGGGAGAAATACAGTAGGTAGGTAGGTAGGTAGGTGGAGGGAGAAAGCAAGAAATACAATAGGTAGGTAAGTAGAGGGATAGACAGAAGGGAGAAATACCATAGGTAGGTAGGTAGGTGTATAGATAGCGAGAAATACGGTAGGTAGGTAGGTAGAGGGATAGAGGGGGGGAAATACAGTAGGTAGGTAGATAGAGGGAAAAAAGAAAGAAATACAGTAGGTAGGTAGGTAGAGGGATAGACAGAGAGGGAGAAATACAGTAGGTAGGTAGGTAGAGGGATAGAGGGGGGGAAATACAGTAGGTAGGTAGGTAGATAGAGGGAAAAAGAAAGAAATACAGTAGGTAGGTAGAGGGATAGACAGAGAGGGAGAAATACAGTAGGTAGGCAGGTAGGTAGATAGGGGGATAGATAGAGAGGGAGAAATATAGTAGGTAGGTAGGTAGGTAGGTAGGTAGGTAGGTAGGTAGGTAGGTAGAGGGATAGAGAGGGGGAAATACAATAGGTAGGTAGGTAGAGGGAGAAAGAAAGAAATACAGTAGGTAGGTAGGTAGATGGATAGATAGATAGATAGATAGATAGATAGATAGATAGATAGATAGATAGATAGATAGATAGATAGATAGATAGATAGATAGAGAAAAATACAGTAGGTAGGTAGGTTGGGGCTTATATAGTGGTTGGGTGTATGTGTGCAGGTGTAGATCTACACACAGATTGGTTGGCCATTTAACCAGACTGGGCCACAGCAACGCGTGGCCGGGTATAGCTAGTTCAAAATAAATACCTACAGAAGAGAAAAATGTGAAGGTTTTTATGTTTCAAAGGCAGCATAAGAGCTGATCTGGCAAGGACTGAGGGCAGAAATGAATTGACTTCTTAAATCCAAACTTTAATTTGGCTGTTAGTTGAATATAAAGAAGTGAAGGATTGAAACATTAGCTTGATCTACAGAATAATTCATATCAAGAAATTTGGAAATTAAGGAAATATGTCATGTAGAAATTTGCATATTTTTCATCATGTATGTTTCATGATGTTTCAGGCAGAACCTGAATCACCAATCTGGTTCCGCCCCAGGCGCCTGATGGACCCGGATAGGTTCCAAACGGCGCTTGGGCCAGTTCCTGTACCCCTGACCCACGCCCCGATGGAGGACCTCGTGGCCGCATGGAATATTGCGACCACGGGAGCCTTGGATCGGGTCGCGCCCTTGCGGCCTCTCCTGCGGCGTCGAAACACCCTGGCTCCTTGGTTTACCGAGGAGCTACGGGTGATGAAACGCCGCAAGAGATGCCTAGAGGGAAGATAGAGGTCTACCCATTCTGAATCTGACCGGACACAGATAAGAGCCCATTTACGGACTTACATTGTGGCGCTGAGAGTAGCCAAATGTCATCATTGTGCTACTCTCATAGCATCCGCAGACAACCGCCCTGCCGCCCTGTTTAGGGTGACCCGCTCCCTCCTTCAACAGAGGGTGCGGGAAGCCCCGTTACAGGGTAGAGCAGAGGAATTTGTGATTTTTCTGCAGGAGAAAATCGCTCAGGTACAGAACGAGTTAGCCCCCATTCATGGCCCAGTGGGATGCCACGAGACGGATCTTATTTGGGAGGAGTTTGACTCCGTTGCTTCCGAGGATATGGACAGGTTACGTGGGCGACTGCGAGCCACCACATGTTTATTGGACCCGTGTCCCTCCTGGCTTGTACTGGCATCCTGGGAGGTGACACGAGGCTGGCTCCAAGAGGTTGTCAACGCATCCTTAAGTGAGGGTGCCTTGCCTGCTTCCCTAAAAGAAGCGATGGTGAGGCCCCTCCTTAAGAAGCCCTCTTTGGATCCAGCTCTTTTGAACAACTACCGTCCAGTCTCCAACCTTCCCTTTTTGGCGAAGGTTGTTGAGAGTGTGGTGGCACAACAGTTTCCCCATCACCTGGAGGAAGTTGATTATCTAGATCCGCGGCAGTCCGGCTTCCGGCCCGGGCATAGCACCGAGACGGCATTGGTCGCGTTGGTTGATGATCTCTGGAGGGCCAGAGATGGGGGTTGTTCCTCCATCCTGGTCCTATTAGACCTCTCGGCGGCTTTCGATACCATCGACCATGGTATCCTATTGCATCGGCTGGGGGGTTGGGGGTGGGAGGCACCGTTTTGCGGTGGTTCTCCTCCTACCTCTCTAGCTGATTGCAATTTGTGTTGGCAGGAGGGCAGAGGTCGACCGCGAGACCCCTCACATGTGGGGTGTCTCAGGGGTCGGTCCTCTCGCCCCTCCTGTTTAACACATACATGAAGCCGCTGGGTGAGATCATCCGTGGTTTTGGGGTAGAGTACCATCTATACGCTGACGACACTCAGTTGTATATATCTACCCCAAACCACCCCAACGATGCCGTAGCGGTGATGTGCCAGTGCCTGGAAGCCATACGGATCTGGATGGGAAGCAACGGACTCAGTCTCAACCCGACCAAGACCGAGTGCCTGTGGTTTCCGGCTGCCCGATTCAACCAGCTTACTCCATCGCTGGCCATAGGGGGCGAACATCTTGCCCCTGTGGATGGGGTGTGCAATTTGGGTGTCCTCCTGGATGCCCGGCTGTCCATGGAAGATCAAGTGACAGCCGTGGCCAGGAGGGCGTTTTACCAGGTTCGCCTGGTTCGCCAATTGCGCCCCCTATTGGATCGGGACGCCCTTCGCACAGTCACTCATGCGCTCGTGACATCCCGACTGGACTATTGTAACTCCCTCTACATGGGGCTTCCCTTGAGGTGCACCCGGAGACTTCAGCTAGTCCAGAATGCAGCCGCGCGAGCAATTATGGGGACCGCAAGGTCTACCCACGTAACACCGCTCTTGCACGAGCTGCACTGGCTACCTGTCGTCTTCCGGGTGCGCTTCAAGGTGTTAATTATCATCTTTAAAGCGCTCCATGGCTCGGGACCTAGCTATCTGCGGGATCGGATCCTGCCTCATACATCCTCACGGCCGATTCGCTCCCACAGAGAGGGACTTCTCCGGGTGCCGTCCACTAGACTTTGTCAGCGGGCGACGCCCAGGGGGAGGGCTCTCTCTGTGGCGGCCCCGGCCCTCTGGAACGACCTTCCCCCCGATATTAGAACGACCACGGACCTCCGCTCCTTCCGTCTTAAATTAAAAACTCACTTTTTCTGTCTGGCCGGCCTGGGATAGTCTCCCTGTCTTGGGGTTTTTATTGGATAGTTTTTAGTATAGTTAGTTTTATGGGAATTTTAGCACAGGTTAGTTTAATTTGGTTTTAGAATTATTTGTATATTTTTATTGTTTTTATTCTACCTGTGCACCGCCCCGAGTCCCCATGGGGAGAGGGAGCGGTTTATAAGTATTAAAATTATTATTATTATTATTATTATTATTATTATTATTATTATTATTATTATTATTATTATTATTATTATTATTATTATTATTATTATTATTATTATTATTATTATTATTATTTCATATCTTAAATTGTGTGACATTTGCCTTCTAGATCACTGAGGTGATTGTATATGGAAGTATACAATAGGGTCAAGTCTCAAATGTTCTGGAGAACTATTACTTCATTGTATGGCTTTTACAAGTTATGTTCTCAGTCTGAATTGCTGATCTAGAAATGTATAAGAAGCACCCACTGCATAATTAAAAACTAAAAGGCAATCAATACACTGAACATGCCAAAGAAGTGTTTCAACATCATGACAAGTCGGAAGTATTCACCGCATTTCCATAGGTTGGTAGAATACAGTGATTCCTTTGTACTTAACTGCTTTGAAACTCATTGAATTTGGTACTCTGCATGTTGGTGTTAATATTTTGTCCCAATACTCATTGTTTATTTGGTATTCATGACACAAACTAGAACTTGTCATTGTTGGCTGCCTTGTGACTTACTACATTATTCCTTATGGCAGGGGTGAATTCAACTCGATTTTTGCCATATTTTGACCCTTTCTTGTCCACAAATATGTATATACACCCCACATTTAACTTATGTACCTCTAGCAAACCGAAAATTTAGAAGTGAACATATATCCTCATAAAGTTGTGCCCAGAGTTATGTAACAGACTGGATAAATTTTTAAATGGTGGGGAAATTGCTGCTTTCTATTCTAAGAGATCATATACTGCTAAAAATTATTTTGATTTGTTTTGAGGCTTTCTACTTTTAGGTTGATAACATATTTACTTCTGACACTAGCAGCTCTAACATATTTTGTAAAAAATAAAAATAATGTTCAATGATACAAGTGATCTTTCTGTTTTTGAGTAAACTTTAGATACCTAAAGTCTCAGCAGGTATTTTTCCTCTCAAATACAAAACAAAACAACAACAAAAAATAAACAGTGAGGAGTGCTGTGATGTAAAGTTGCCTATAATTGGTAACTAAACTAGTAAAGTCTTCGAAAAGGATGTTGATCATAATGCTAGGTGACAAAACCAGAATCCTGGTTGTGCAAAATGTAATTCTGCCCAGGAAGCATTTTATGTACGGTAGGTAAACTCTCATCAATTTGCTTTTTTGAAATCTGTTTAGTTCTAGCCAAGAGACTAATTAGATAATTTAACTTGCTAGTATATACTTGCAGTTTTACAAAAACCAGCAGAAAACAATTAAAAAATTTAAGAATGTTTAAGTGCCCAGTGAAAACTTCATATCAAATCAAACTATTTTTTTTGTATTCAGTGAAATGTAATCTCTATCTATATGTCTGTTTGTCTACCCACACATATTTACATACAAACATGCATACACAGATATTTTTATTTCTTAGAATCATTTTGTTGTGTTACATGCAAAGTTATGGAACCAATTATAAACCAATCAATTGTTCACCACTTAGAGGCAAACAACTTGCCATCCGACAAACAGTTTGGCTTTAGGAAAAACTCATCCTGTAATCTTCAACTTTTGCACTGTAAAAACATATCTTGGACTACATGGACTTTGATACAGCAGTCCATGATAAACTGCTGTTCAAATTAAACTTAACGGCATTTCTGCTCCTTTGCACAAGTAGATTGCTGCTTTCCTGTCTAATAGAGCAGCAGAAAGTCGCAATGGGGAACTTGCTGTCTATTCCTCTATCAGTTAACAGTGGTGTTCTACAAGGCAGCATCTTAGAGCCCACACTTTTCTTGCTCTTTATCAACAATTTATGTGATCAGCTTAAAAGCAACTGCGTCCTTTTTGCTGCTGACATAAAACTATTCGATACTACAGATAACTCTGCTGTTTTGCAAAATGATCTATGTGTCTGAATGGTCATCTATTTGGCAACTTCAAATTTTGATCAATAAATGCTCTGTCTTACATATTGGTAAACGTAATCATAATGTCAAGTATAAGCTAGGTGGCATTGAATTAGCTGATAACCCTCACTTTGTCAAGGACCTAGGTGCACTTATCTCTGATGTTCTATGCTCCAAATTTCACTCTAACAGTGTTGCTAAAATAGCATTAAGAGTTGTAAATTTAATTTTGCACAGTTTATTTTCCCTGGAAACATTGCATTGCTAATTAGAGCTTATAAAACTTATGCTAGATCAATATTAGAATATTGTTCAACTGTTTGGAATCCCCACCATGTATCTGACCTCAGTACAATTGAGCGGGTTCAGAAGTATTTCACGAGAAAAGTTTTGCACTCCTCTGTACACAATAGAATTCCCTATGTTATCAGCCTTGAAATTCTCAGTTTGGATAACTTAGAACTGTGATGCTTGCAGTCAGACCTAGGTATTGCAAACAAAATTATACGTAGTTATGTTTTACCTGTAAATGATTTTTTTGTTTTAATTGCAATAATATGCACTAGCAACCACTTTAAAATTAATATATATTGTTCCAAACCTGACTGTAAAAAATATGATTTCTGTAATTGTCAAAGTATGGAATGCTCTACCTGATTCAGTTGTTTCAGCTACAAATTTTCAGTTTCAGTCACAAATTGACTTTCATGGGTCTTACATCATACTTAAGTGGTTAGTAGAGGAGGTGTGCATAGGTGTACTAATGTGCCTATCATCTCTGTCATGGTATTTTTATTCTTTTATGCTTGCTCTTGTTTTTGTTTGACAAATTTTAATAAATAAATAAATAAAATCCTCAAACCAATCAGCCCTCAGCATCACTTATAATGATAATGGGTTAGACTTCAATTCCTCGGATGAAGGAAGGAGGATCATAAACATATGTAAGATATTCAGATTAAATTCAAACTAAGTTAGCTGAAGTCAAAACTGTGGCCTTGTGATAGCTGAAATTTAGCTAAGGTTTAGTTCCTTAAAATTAAATGTTATGATTTATATTGTTTGTACAAAATTCTCTACAGAATTCCTCTTCTATATTCTGATTTTCCTTCTCCTTTCTTTTCTGAAGCTGAGTTATATTTGGAGTCTCATATGTTGTTTGAGGCCACCAAGTTCTGAGACTTCCTTCTATTCATGTATCTACAACTGAAAATAGTACTTAAATATACTGTATCTGAGATGACTTCTTGATCATACAGTCCTGATCTGCTGTGCTATGGTCCACTGAAGGAACTCCCAGGTTGTACCAGTCAGGAAACTGCAAGACATTTTTCTAAATTGTGCCAAGCTAGTTTCCAAACAGGGGCAAGTAATCACTGAAGCAAACGTGACAGTCTATAAATTCTAATACCACTGCAGACTTCAAAATTGCCACTTGCTTTATGGCTTAATTTGTTTCACAGGCAGTGTTACTGTCACACCGAAGAAACTGGTTTCCTCCACATGTAATAATATTCTTGTGAAAATTGGCTAGATGTAGGACTGAGTATCAGATGTAAACCCTGCCTCTTCATCAACACATACATGTTCAAAATGGACGAAGTTTGGATTGCGACACTATACCCACTATCTTGTAGATTTTGAATTCTTATATGCAGTGCTGAATCTTACAGTGCTTGAAAAAAAAAGTAGCAGGAGTTTCTCAAAGCAGTACAATCTCTTTTATTGTTATGGGAAAATCCACATTGTTATGGGAAAATCCAGTCTGTAAATGGAATGCTCTAGGAGACCATCACTTCATCAGCAGAGATGCCTACTATTGATCAGTCAAGTGAATGAAGTGACAGAACAATGACAGAGAATCTAAAGAAGCCTATAGATGCTTGTGGATAAGAGATACAAATTAGGTCTAAGGGAAGCCTGCTATCCTGCAAGGAAAACTGATAATATGGAAGGACAGCACACACTTTTGCTATCAAGAGGCTAAGAATGAGATATATAAACAGATCTTATAGGAATTATTAACCACTTAGCCTAAAGAAATCCAAAACCACTTTCAGGAAGCTGGCCCAAAGATCCAGGCAGGGAGTTTCCTGCTAAGGCTGAAGGAAGGCAAGAGAGAACAGCAGACAGTAATATTTATGCCAGTTTGTCACAGTCCTGAGAACTCCAGTGGCAACAAAGGAGTGTTACAATCCTGTGAACTTCAGCAGCAACAAAGGAATGAGAAGTAATATCTTCTTTAGGAATCCCTTTACATACCAATAAGCTTCACTGAAGGTTTAACTTATGCCTGAGATGTAAATTTTGGAGGGCAGATTATCAGGAGAATAGTGAAGAATGTGGAAGTGGGGGAACTAGGCTGCCTCTGATGTACTTATTTATTTATTTATTTATTTTATTAAATTTATACCCCGCCCTTCTCCTAAAAAAGGACCCAGGGCGGCACACAGGCATCATTAAAAACATACACAGTACAAAAATCCAAAATTTTAAAAACTAATTAAATAATTCCCTGTGCTAAAATACTAATGCTCTAAAATCTAAAAATATCCCTATAAAATCAGAAACGGGGTTATGCTAGGCCGGCTTGAAAAGGCGGAGGTCCACGATGGTGCGTAGATCGGGGGGAAGGTCATTCCAGAGGGCAGGGCCCGCCACAGAGAAGGCTCTTCCCCTGGGCACTGCCAACCAGCATTGCCCGGCCGACGGTACCCTGAGAAGGCCCTCTCTATGGGAGCGGATCGGTCGAAGGGATGTATGGGGCAAGAGGGGGTCGCGAATATAGCTAGGCCCCGAGCCATGGAGCGCTTTGAAGATGGTCGTCAGCACCTTGAAGCGCACCCAAAAGGCCACAGGTAGCCAGTGCAGCTCGCGCAGGAGAGGTGTTATGTGGGTCTGCCTTGCGGCACCCATAATTACCCGCGCGGCCGCATTCTGGACTAGCTGTAACCTTCGAGTGCACCTCAAGGGGAGCCCCATGTAGAGAGCGTTACAGTAGTCCAGCTGAGATGTCACCAATGCCTAAGTGACTGTGTGAAGAGCTCCCCGGTCAAGTAAGGGGAGACAGAATTTTCTTAAGCCATTTTAGAACCAGTTGGCATTATGATAGGACAGAAGCTTTTGTCAGTTGTTTTGTTTCCTTTGTTGTCAAAGGAAACAAGCCAACATGATATAGATGCTACTGAATCACAAACCCTACAGGAAGTTACATGGTGCCTCTAATCTCTTTTTTTTAGCAAGCCTGTTTGCTAGCTATAAAGGTAATAATTAACAGCTCTAAAGGATTTTCAGTGAACCATATTGTTGAACTTTTCTGTATTGATCCTAGGTAATTGGTAACCTTATTTTTTCTAGGTGTTTTGAAATGCATTCTCTGATGTTTTGAAATGAACATAGCAATCAGCATCACTCCCATTCTCACTCATTTTGGGTATTTTTGAAGCAAATGAAACTAATGTTTTAAAGCTATTTTTTGGATGTTTGGAATCTACATTTCTGTGGTGTCTTAAATGCAATCTCTCAAAATTAAATGAACATAGAATCCACAGCAATACAAGATCATCAGGAGTAGGGCTTTATGCCATCTTGGATTTTGCACTTTGCTATGCATGCCTCAGTTTAGATGAGTTTTAAAAGGCTTTCAGTTCACAAAGTGGCCAAAAACAAGACATTTTCCCCCTAGCAATTATCAATCAGGAAGAAAAAGTAAGCAAGAGATTCAGGGAGAGAAAAGACAGAAAGAGGAAAGCAACTGAAAGGGAGAGAGAGAAACGGCATCAGAGAGAGGAAAAGGGGATGCCCCTAATCCACTTTGCTCTCCTAGACTTTGTACTCTGGATCTAATTGGCTATGGATGCCTTATTTAGTAAACAATGGTCTTCTGGCAGGGAAAGATGGTCAATCAGTAATGGCCAATCAGCATTGTTAGAAGAATTTCAACATCTAAAAGCCAGATTGCCTACTTTCCTGCTCCTGCTCCTGTAAAGAAAGCAAAGACAGACTAATAATGTTAAAACCCTCAAAGATAATTCTGCTGAAGAAAAAGATATTATTCGTTTTCCTCTTACTAACTGAAGGAAAAACTATAATAGTATTATACCACAGATACCCTGGATTTCTCTTCTAAAATCTTGTCTCTTGAACCCATTTTTGCTGAGTTAAGTCTCTGAAAGGCTATTTTTTCTGAAAAAGAAAAAAATGCCTATCTCCTCAGCAATAAACTTCAAATATCTAATTATTTAAAGGCAACTAGAATATATTACATTCATTGTAATATACAATTGTAATATACTTAGGTGAAGGAAGAGTCAAAGGATTAAGAGAAAAAGATGGAGGTTAGAAAACTAATCGGGAATTTAACTTAAATGGAAGGAAGGCTTACCTTTTACAAATTGGATCAGCACTTTTTAGTACATTAAAGAAAAGTTCAGTTGCATTTTTGGAGAGGCCACAGTCAAATTTTAGGGTGCACCAGCTGTACACCATTTTTAAGGCAAATATTTGGATTGTTGAAGGGATTTCATCAGCTACATTGCATCTTAATTAAAGTTTTTTTCACATTAAAAATATGAAAAAGCTATAAACCTTCAAACCTGCATCCCATGCTTATCTTGTGGGTTGAAATCTTTCTCTTCACACACCTTCCTTCTTAACTAGGATATCGACAGTTTATAGATAGACAACTCTCTCTTTTTCTTTTATTTGATGTTTATTAATTCCCCCCAAAAGTGTATTTTTATACAACAAAAAATCTTGGTTATACAGATTGCTCCTAATAGAAATGCTCAGAATGAAGTTACATAACAAATATCTATGTAGTTTAGCTTTAAATGTAAAATTCAATTCATCTATATCACCATAAGCAACTAAATCATTTCCCCCATTACACCAAAGGTTAAAGTAGGCAAAATTACAAATGGGAGTGAAGTTTCAGATAGACAAACATGAGATGGAAAAGAAATTCTGTACAGATTTTAAGGGGCCTAAATGATATTACTTGTGAAAACGGCCTTTGGTGCAGCTTAAAAGTATTTGTCTTTCTCTGTATTATCCCTCAAAAATGCACAAAAAGGAGGTTATTTGAAAAAAAATATTTAAAAAATGCTCATTTTGAGGGTACAAAAATACAATCTCCCTGAAGATGAGCTTGGCTTCTGATAACAACATGGATATGTCCATGCTGGCTTTTTAAAATAGTAATACTGAAATGGTTTCTTATTGATGTCTTCAGGATTAGCCTACATCATTGAGATTTCCTGGTAGTTTTTCATACAACTGATATTACCCTTAGATTTTTGAGATCAAATAAAGTTAGCTAGATTCTACCACTAAGATAGCTGATGCACTTGGAGTAGTTGGATATTAAAAAAATGCAGATATTTATAATTTAGAAAAAAAGTACCAAAATGAAAGCTAAATAGGGGAATTTTAAGCAAGTTGTAAACATCAAATGTGCCTTTTCCAGCATTAAAAAATATAAAGAAAATTTTGTTGGAAAGAAATAGGTTTTGCATACCCCCAACTCCGAGATGGACCCAGTTCAGGTTGACATGCCTATTATAATATACTTCAGGGATTGTCTAAACTTTAAAGCTCAGTTAGTTCAACTCTGCTTATATTTTGATGTGAATTTGCAGAAAAGTTGATTCAAACTTTGATAAAAGATTTGTCTACACCTTGTACAAAATCTGTACTGTCTAATATTTTTCACAATGAGAGGCACTTCATCTTGTTTGTATATTGGATTTTATTATTGTATTAGGGATTGAAATTATAATTTCTGGATCTAACTTTTTAATATGCAGCAAGTGTGTTCTGTGATGGTTCTAGTGAGGATATTAAATCAAATGTTACTTATAATGAACAATAATGAAAACAAGGAGTTTGAAAACAATTTGCCAAAGCCCCATCTTGTAAGAACACTAATAACATGTATATCTCTAAGTACATCAATGTTGTCTTCAATCCTTGTCTAATTACTTCAATTTCTGGGATAGTGAGGATAGTTGTATGATCAATCCAAGGGATGCCAGCAAAAGTCTCTAAACATTCATGCTAACAACATGAGAAATGATGACATGCTTATGACATCCTGTGAGCGGATCACAGAAGGACCTATTTCTGAAAGTTGCATCTGTTTTTCTAACACTTAAACTTTTGTCCTTTCCCAGTCTATTAGTCAGTGCTGCTTGCTGAAGGATCAGATGGGGCTTTAACAAGACAGATGGTATCACCTTCAGGGTCCCCTTCAGAGGTTATTTGTTCTCTTCCCCGACTATACATTTCTCGAAGGCCATTGACCATATTTGACCCAACACTGATGTTTTCCATGAAGGGCTCTGCAAGAACAAAGAAAAATGTTACACCAGCTTCTATTTCGATTAGATCTTCTTTTCTTCACATATTTTAATACTGGACCATTTAAAGCATCCCCTGGTCATGTGGCCATGATTTACAATGTTTCTGTTGGAAATTGGTGTTTACTTCCAGTTTCAGCAAAAAACAAAACAAAAGCATAGCAACCAGTGCTTTCCCTTAATGACCACAACATTAATACCTGTTTTATGTCCACTGCAAAAAAAGTTGTAAAATTTGGTGTGGTCACATAGTGGCCTAGAATCAAGTTCAGACATACTGAAGAAAAGAAACCGATGCCATCTTCTGAAATTGTGAATGTTAAAGCAGTCTGCCACACAGTTCTTTGAATGAGCTTTTTCCTCATCCAAATGGGTCAGCAATCCAAGACGTCGGAAGACATACAATCCCTAACCTATGTTTACAAAGCCTTTTCCCCTTGATCACATAGTAGAGTTCAGAAGCAAAGTAGAATGGGGCAATTCTAAGATTTTGGGCTCAACTGGGAAGTTAAAAAAAAGTCAGAATCCAATGGCCACTTGCTTCTGTATTGCTTCAAAGAAAACTTAAAGGATGTGCACATATAATCACCAGATGTCAAGTTCAACCATCCTATATGTGTGTAAATAAAGTAGGTGTGTAAGAATCCAATTAACTATTTTTATAGAGAAAAAATATGTTATTGGGGTAGTTAAGAATAATCTAGACTACAATTTGGATTTAAGGCTATATAGAATTTTTATGACAATAATTATTTGAAACATTATAGAGACAACACAAGAATGCTAGTGCATGCTTCATCAGATAGCAATTTGGATCTAAAACAATTTATCCAAATCAAGAGGAAATGAATCAATTGAAATAGCACATTATTATTTGGCATCTGCTATTAGAAACTATGCATATATGCTTCCATCCCCCAACACCCTTACCCTCTCATATTAGAGTTTTGTGTTTGTT
Organism: Rhabdophis nuchalis; assembly: GCA_039707465.1. Classification (NCBI taxonomy): domain Eukaryota; kingdom Metazoa; phylum Chordata; class Lepidosauria; order Squamata; family Natricidae; genus Rhabdophis; species Rhabdophis nuchalis. The sequence continues at coordinate 143,537,775 of CM077647.1, forward strand.
ACTGGCCTGGGCATCATGCTATGTGACCAGATTGACTTTTCTAAAAGACTACAGGACAGGGTTTATATAGCTTCAGATGTTATATTAATTAGTGACTAATAGGAGGCATTATGTAACCAGATTTATCCTTATTGGGACTCTTCAGGCGTACGTTTTCTCCAGGGCCTGTGGGTTCAAATCTCATTAAAGGGTTGAATTAAAAAAAAAATCTAATATGGAGGATGCCTACACCAAAAGATGTCCAATAAGGACAAAAAAAATAGTGTAGGGCTGTCAAACTCCTGGCCTATGGCCCAGGTGCTTCATGCACTGGTCACACCCATGCCCAGTTTAGCAAAGGGCCAAAAAGTCCCAATATGCCACATGATGCCACCATGATGAGTTTGACACCCCTGATATAGTGCCGTCTAATGGTCAATATCTAATATAGCATCTAAAGGAGCAGACTTTGTTAGCTAGTCTGCATATAGTGAACCTGTGTACATAAGCAAATAAAATCTGAGGTACCCTGTGGTCAAATGTTGAAAAACAGTTATTAACTTCTTACCTCGTCTCCGGGTGAAAGGATTCAGTGCAGATAATTTCACACCCTTTTTCCAGAGGTAAAGCAATAAACCCCCGATGAGTAAAATAATAGCTAGCAGGATTAAAATGATTGTAGCAGTTTTGCCTGAGCCTGGAAAGTGGGGAAGGAAGACAAGTCAAGAGTAAGAGAGCTGCATTATTGTTCCCTTCTTGATCATAATTACTAAAATTTGGATAGGCTATATACCTGACTGTCCTTCACATACGGCTCCTGCATAGGAGCCACAGATGCACTTCTTGGAAGCTGTGGTTGCAGCTTGGCATTCAGCAAGGGATGATTCTGTTCCTTTACATTTCACATTATCCAGAAATGCTGAGCCAACACTCATGCCATATTCATTGCCCTTGGGCACAGACAATGCTGAACCACAGCCCAATTGTCGACATATCACTGTGGCTTCATTAAGACTCCAACCTGAATCCCCAATAGAGAGCCAGGTACCATTATAGTTCAACTCTACTCGTCCAGTACAGGCATTCGGGCCTTTTGCTAATCGTACATTCAGGGGTCCTAGAAAACAAAAGAGAGTTAATTTGATCTTCTCAACTGATATGGTGTGTCCTGGTGCTCAATTTCAGATTATTTTAGCCACAATTAAGATTTTGGAAATATTTGTTTTCCTCTCTATCATTCTAAGTGTGTATTTAACAAAATAATAGAGTTGGAAGGGACATTGGAGATCTTCTAGTACAACTCCCTGCTCAAACAGGAAAACATACAATTTGATCATTCTTCAATTAACCCCTTCAATTAACTTAATACTATGGGAGGCATAAGGAATAGCCTTAAAGGATAGAAGAAAAAGCTGCTACCAACATGATAAGCAGGAAAGTGGGACTTAAGCTTGGGCTAAGGAAATAACTTGATATTTTTTTTCAGATAAACCCCTCCCTAGTTCATCCAAATATAATGGGAGGGAGGGAAGGAGGGGAGAAGCAGATTCAAACACTTCAGATTTTGTGTTGAATTTACCAACAAAAAAATTAAAGGAGACTAGTATATATCTATTTCAAGCTATTTAGCTCTCATCAACTAGCTATACCCTTCTAGGATTCAAACCCAGGCTATTTGTATATTAGGTAGATGTATTAACCTCTAAGCCACAGGCTCTCTCACTTTGTTGGCTATATCAGAGGAAAGATTGTTTTTTAAATCAAGGCAACCTGGTCTACCCAATTATGTGATGAAGCATACTGCCATAAATAGTTCTGATTTATATGACATTGTTTCTTAGTCTGATCTACCTCATAAAGCTGATAAACTTGGTCCCTCTAAGGCTGTAAATTTTTTAATTTTATTATATAGTGTAAACAAAAAGACTACTTCCATGATTGGCACAGTTTTGTAAGGAAATATTTTCATAGAAATTTACCTGATTCATTATTCAATTCAATTACAAATTGAAAATTAATAATGAAAACATTTAATCCAGCAACAAAACACACCAAGTAGTATAAACACTTTTAGAGTTCATTTAAAATCCAAGTTGGAAGATGTTAGTAAAATACTTTATTATTTTTTGCACTATGTTTATAGCAACTTATTAAGTAACAAATTAAAGAGAGGGAAGAAGCATTTATGTTTCAGAACATCAGGGCAAAACCTCTTTTTGTCAAATAATTGGATGGGGATAGAACAAAACTCATTAAATTGCATTTTAATTAACTTGAATTACATGATGACAAGGGTAGTAGTCATTCACACAGTTAGTCTCTATTTATTTAATTAGATCCTTTGATCACACAAACAATTACAGTTCAGTAATAACTTTAGAGAGATGCAGCTAAGACATCAAGATATCACTTTGGGCAAGTCTGTGTATCCATTCTAATGTATTTAATGGGAAAGTATAGATTTTTTTATTTATGCTTAACTCAGACCAAAAAAGGGAAACCAGGAACTTTAATGTAACCACAGTTCCCTGCTAATCTAAACTTGGAAAGTATGATTTGTTAAAACAGACCAAAAACCAAAGCCACAGTTTGCTCTGGCTTTCTTTTTTCCAAACTAGTTTAAAGGGGAGGAGAAGGGGAGGAGAACTTTAGGCCATGTCCAGCCCACTGATCAAAAGGAGTAAAATAAATTGTCTTTGGTAGATTTGCTTTTTTAAACATACCTACTAAGTCTTTAAGTGAGGGCTAAGGGTTGATCTCAGATTTGCTTTGAAGCTCAGCGTGCTCCACCGATGTCCTTGTGGGGAAATTTATAACTGCCCAGACTTTTGTACATAATAGAAAATCTGTAGTTACATTTAAATTGGTTTAAATTTCTGGACAGGCATATTAATGCAGAAGAACTACTGCTTTCTTTGAAGAAGGTATGTAATAACAAACTGAAAAGCTGTAGGAAACGTGTATGTTGTTTTGGCTCTAGTTCACCTGCCTTCCATATTGCTTTCTATTCTTCATATGTTCGATTGTGCATTTGAGGGTAAATACAACTCTGGAACATTTAAAAGATTTTGAGCCCTCCTTTATTCTAAACTGTAGTTGCGCACACACACATGCATGCGCACACACACACAATTAAACTTTAAACTACAAGCATTGTATTTAATTTGCAATTTCCTCCACCTGTAAGTTACCTGAGCAAACTGCACCAGCATCTTCTGAATGATCGCAGTCATGCTCTCCTACGGAACGTCCTCGGCAATCTTTGATTGACATTTCTGTCCCAGTACAGTTCACATCATCCAGAAAAATAGGGCCAGAACCTCTTCCAAAGTGTGCCCCAGACTGGGATTCCAAAGGAATACCACACTTTAACTGCTTACACACCACAGCTACATCTTGAAGGCCCCATCCATCATCACACACAGTTCCCCATTGATCTTGGTGAAAGACTTCCACCCGGCCTGCACAAGAGTTTGGACCATCTTCCAGTCTTATCTTTGCCACATTGAGGGTAAAAGTGTCTACAGAATAAACAGATTTCATACAATTTAAACAGTGTGTAAAGGCTTTCAATCCACTGAAATAGAGCTTTCTGCCCTCACCTCAGAAAACCTTTCTCAGGGAGAGAGGAGGAGAGAATGGGTGGAAAAATGGGGGGAGAGAAGAAAGAGGTAAGGAGAGGAGGATGGAAGGGAGAGGAAGAGAAGGAGAGAGGATAGGAAGGGGAAGAGGAAGAGTAGGAGTAGGGGAGAGGTAAGGGAAGAGGAAGGGGAAGGAGAGGAGGAAGGAAGGAAGTAGAGAAGGGAGGAAGGGAGAAAACAAAGGGAAAATAAGATGGTGTTACAACAGGCGGAAGGCATGGTAAATTAAGCAACCCAAACTGTATATTATAACCTATTAAATGAAATAACAAATGTATAAGAATGACAAATGTAAAGATGAATAACAATTATGTGAATGTGTACTTAAAATGGTATGTAAGAAAATAAAAAAAATGCAAAAAAGAAAAGAAAAATACAACCTTTCTGAATACCTCCCCCCAACCTAGGCATGAGACAGTGCAAGTACAAAGTTTCCCCAAACATGTTGTGGTAGTTGAGGACTGGAGGAAGAAATGGAAGAGGAGAATCCTATAGGGACTTCTCTGTTTAATCTCAGAGGAATTGACTTTCCTCTTCCACACTCAGTTTTGCGTTCCTACTTCTCATCCACCATTCAATTCAGAAAGAATGTCCTCTTATTCAGAACAGACTCATGACTTCTCTTTTCAAAAGACACCTCCCCACTCAATTGCCTCAAACTCTTTTATCTTTTAGGCATATCTTTAGGCATGAAAAAAATCTGGAAAAAAATTTGGAAAAGACAGCAGCATATCTCCATTACCATGTAGTCATTACCCAGATGTTTGCAACTCAGATATACTTGGCATATTCTCTTTACCCCTGTTTGGTGGAGGAAGAGAACCAAAAGAGAGAGAAATCAGGCCTCAGCAGATGCCAGGGAAGCATCCCAAGTCTTTCACTACCAGCAAAAACTGGGGCAGAAGGAATAGCAAGAGAGAAGAACTGGGAGCAACAGTATCCCTCCCTCCCTCCCTCCCTTCTTTCTCATTTGACAATGTTCCCATTGAGCCCCAGCACTCCAGACAATCCCCAGAAATGGTTTTGAAGACATATACTATTTTTTGCTTTTATATACTAATTATCCACATTTTTGTGGTCCAGGTGTAGGAATCTTTTCTTGAGCAATCATGTTTGATAGAGGTGTGGGACAAGAGAAAGTGATGGAGATTTCTTTTCTCCATGTTCTAAAAAGTCTAGCTCACTTGCCTTCATTCTACTTCTATAATTGCCTCTATCTAGCAACTTAAGGGGCAGGTATGTGTGGGAGGGGCAGGTATGGCGGGAGCCGAAGGCCATATCATATAAGGGGAGGGCGCACCCGCTGTTTGCGAGCAGTGGTGTGCTCCAGCCCTCATGGCTCCTCTTGCGACCCAGGGGGTTCAGGATCTCAGGGCCTGGGCCTTCGGCTGATGTTGTGTAACGCCAGGTCCGTGGTTAATAAAGCCCCCCTCATTCACGACCTGGTTTTGGAGGGGGGGAGGACCTGGCAGGTATTACGGAGACCTGGCTGGGCCAAGAGGGGGGTGCCCCTCATTGAAATGTGCCCACCGGGTTGCCATGCATTTCATCAGCCACGAGCCCAGGGTTGGGGTGGGGGATGGCGGTTGTCATAAAGGAGGGTCTGGACCTGAGGGAGACCACTGTGCCGCAGACAGACAGCTGTGAAGTGGGGTCATGGGAGGCAGTTGGGCTTGCTGATTGTGTACCGGGCTCCCCGCTCCATATCAGCAGCCCTACCCAAGCTTCTCAATGTGATAGCCGAGATGGCGTTTGACACCCCCAGGCTGTTAGTCATGGGGGATTTCAACCTGCCATCGATAGGCGAGGCATCTGAGATGGCACGGGAGTTCATGGCCTCCATGACGGCAATGAACCTGACCCAGTTAGTTCATGACCCCATCCACACTGGAGGACACACGCTGGACTTAGTTTTTGCCTCCGGCCAGTGGCTGAGGAATCTTGGTTTAGGGGAAATAGCTTTTGAACCCCTGTCATGGTCAGATCACTCTCTCTTTTGGCTAGGCTTTCCAACCACTACATCCCACCGCAGGGAGGCGGAACCGGAAGCAGTGAGATGGTTCCGCCCCAGGCGCCTAATAAACCCGGAGAGGTTCCAGATGGAGCTTGGGCCAATACCTGAGACCCTGACCTGCGACTCGACTGAGGACCTAGTGGCCGCTTGGAATAGTGTGGCCATGGGGGCACTTAGCCCGGGTCATGCCTTTGCGGCCTCTCACCTTGGCCCCTTGGTTTTCTGAGGAGCTGAGGGTGATGAAATGTCAGAAGAGATGCCTAGAGAGCGGTTGGAAGGTCACCTGCTCTGAGTCTCACCGGACACTGGTAAGGTCACATTTGAAGACCTACCTAGTGGCGATAAAAGCGGCGAAATGTAATTATTTCTCCGCTCTTATCATGTCTGCAGATAACCACCCTGCTGCCCTGTTTAGGGTGACCCGCTCCCTCCTTCACCAGAGGGTGGGGGATACCCCCTTACAGGGTCATGCGGAGGAATTTGGGTGTTATCTGCATGATAAAATCGATCAGATCCGGGACGGGTTGGCCTCCAATTGGACTAGTTCAGACGGGCTGACGGAGGCAGGTCTTGAGTCTGTTATCTGGGAAGAGTTCGATCCTGTGACTCCTGAGGACATGGACAGGATGCTGGGGCAGCTGAATGCCACCACATGTTTATTGGACCTGTGTCCCTCCTGGTTGGTACTGGCCTCCCGAGAGGTTACACAAGGCTGGCTCCAGGGAATTGTCAATGCTTCTTTGAGTGAGGGGTTTCTGCCGGCCGCTTTGAAAGAGGCAGTGGTAAGACCCCTCCTCAAGAAGCCCTCCCTGGACCCGGATGTGTTGGCCAACGACCGCCCAGTCTCCAACCTTCGATTTCTTGCGAAGGTTGTTGAGAGTGTGGTGGCACAACAACTCCCTCTATCTGGGCCCGCGCCAGTCCGGCTTCTGGCCTGGGCACAGCACAGAGACGGCATTGGTCGCGTTGGTGGATGATCTCTGGAGGGCCCGGGATAGGGGTTGTTCCTCTATCCTGGTCCTGTTAGATCTCTTAGCGGCTTTCAATACCATCGACCATGATATCATGTTGTGCTGGCTGGAGGGGCTGGGGCTGGGGGGCACCGTTTCACGGTGGCTTCCTACCTCTCCGACCGGTCGCGGAGTGTTGTGTGTTGGGAGGAGGGCAGAGGATGATGTCGAGGTGCCTCACTTGTGGGGTACCACAGGGGTCGGTCCTCTCACCTCTCCTTTTCAACATTTATATGAAGCCATTGGGTGAGATCATCCGTGATTTTGGGGTAGAATTCCACCAGTACGTCGGCTGGTGACCCCCAGGGGGAGAGCCTTCTCTGTGGCAGCCCCTGCCCTTTGGAATGACCTCCCCCTGACCTACGGACGATCACCAACCTACGCCTTTTCCATCGGGCGCTGAAGACCCATTTATTTCGTGCTGCCAGCCTGTCGTAGTTTTTAAATTGATTTTAGTAGAGAGTTTTAATTTGGCAGGCCAATTTATTTAATTATATCTTAACACTTGATCTTAACTTTTATATTACTCATTTTTACTGTTGGCTGTACCCTGCCCTGAGTCCCGAAAGGGAGATAGGGCGGTATATAAATGCAATAAATCTTAATATTAATATTAATAGAGCATTAGAATCTTTGGGGGGGGAATGAAATTGTGGGCTCATTCTCTCTGTTAGAAATGAATGCAAGAAAGGTACTGAGCAAGGAAAGCTAAGGTTTGCCAAGAAACACAGCTGAGTTAATATGGCAAAATACTTTCCATTGATTGAGGCAACTAAAGTCTGGGGGCAATGTCTTTGCCTCAGAAAGCTCAGTAAAGGATAAAACTGCCATCAGAAACTTAAAGGAAGATGTTAAAAGTAGTTGCTGACAATGATTATTCTTTTTTTATAGTATGCAAACTTTGTATCTCTTATGAATTAAAAAAAATGAGAGCTTTTTCTGAATTATGCACCAAATATTTCTAAATATTTCTAAAACAAGGTCGCAATTTAGATGTTTATCAATACAGTAGTCACTGTATATCTTTAAAGTCCTATTTGTCATCTCACAAGATCTCCATTGCTATTAGTTTGCCCCCTTTTAATACATTTCATAAAGCTATGTACTATGAAGACTTAGTCACTAATGCAAAAATCATCATAAATCACAACTTTGCCACCATGAATTACCTGAACAAATAACACTTGCATCCTGATCATGAACACAGTTGTTTGTCCCTTGGGTATTTGCTCTGCATTCTTGAATAGAATTTTCTGTGCCATCACAATTGACATCATCCATCCAGATGCGGCCTAATCCACGCCCAAAATGAGCTCCTTTTGGAGCCGATCCAGCACCTCCACAGCCCAATTGCCTGCACACAACTTCTACCTCTTTTAAGTCCCAAGTCCGGTCACAGACTGTCCCCCACTCATCACTTCCAGGTGATCGAACCTCCACTCTTCCACTACAGCGATTTGTGCCATTGACAAGCCTGAGATTCTCTGAAAATAAAGCAATTGAAGGGATAAATGAATTAGCCTCTTAGAGTATGTGTTTGGAAAGATCAGGATGTGAATAAAACTTTCCCCAAGAGACAAGAAGCATTTTTCAAACTGAGCTGAACCTACAATGGTCTTCAGAGAAACCAGCAAGAACAGAACAATTGAAAGAGATGATTTGCTTTGTAAGCATATGCTTTGCTTCAGATTATATAGATACATCAGTATTTTTTTTACTAAATTCTCTCTATCATTGACTGATTATAAATAAGACAGATTATACCAATATGTTTCCAGTGTGTACCTGAATCTTCTTTAGTTTTCTTATCTTGTTGGAATTGATTATATTTGCAATGCAGCACATGACCACATACCACTTTCTAAAAATTAGAATTTACCTTGAGGTAGATGGCCAATAAAATTTATAAACAAATAAACAATCTCTTTTTCCCAAGAAAGGGATCATTATCGGCTGGCAAAATATAAGAAGAGACTGGACTGGATAAGATCAAATACGATCTAGTCAATATCCTATTTCACACAATAGTGAAACAGATGCCCTTGTGAAATTCACAAAAAGAACATCAGTGCAGTAGTATATTACTTCTACTGGGCCTTATTCAGAAGACTTTGGTGGAGAACATGAGACAATTTACAGAGTAGTTCAAACCAATAACTTATCTAAAGATCAGGAATCATTGAAGATCAGAAAGCAGTCTGATTATCTGTCCTTGTGTTGCTTTCTCCTAATATAGAATACATTTTCAAAGCCAGTTACCTGAACATACAACACCAGCGTCTTCCCCGTGGTTACAGTCATTAGTTCCCCAAGGCTTGGCCTTGCAAGAAGTGAGGGAAGTTTCACTTCCTGTGCATTCAACATCATCCAGCCAGATAGCCTCAATTCCTCGACCAAACCGAGCTGAACGAGGGGCAGAAATGGCTGATCCACAATCAAGGTATCGACACACAACAACAGCTTCATTCAAGTCCCAGTTGTCATCACAAACGGTCCCATACTGCTGGAGATGAAATACTTCTACCCTCCCGGTACACCGGTGAGAGCCGTTGACTAGTTTGAGCTCCACTGGATCTGAAAAGGTAGAAGATATTATCAGAAGACCATTGACATTGAGGAAATTCCCCACAAAATTGAGGTGAACATTTTTACAACTTTTATAACCTTTGGCCATGTCCCTTAACAACCCTTGTACTCCACTAATATTTTTTTTGGTGGGGGAACATATCAAGGAAATCTTCTATAGACTGAGATAAGCCCAACTTATTCTGACAAACTTTCATTTTTCAAATGCTGCTTACCTTCAAACATAAATAGTAAAAACTCTCATTATTAAAAAATCAGCAGGTATGTTTGGAGGTGCTCAAACAATTAATTATATTTCTAATCATTTTTGGAATGTACTGGAATGTACATTCCAGTACAATTGATTATATTTCTAATCATCTTTAGAATGTACTGGAGAATGAAATGTGCTTGGACAAATTCTTGTTTGTTTTTAATAAATAATTAATAAATAATTTATTAAATTTCTAAACCGCCCCCTCTCCCCGAAGGGACTCAGGGCGGTGTTCAGGGAAATTAAAAACATCTAAAACCATAACAATACGCACATAATTAAAACCGAATTAAATAATAACCCTGTACTAAAATTTATAAAAACATTAAAAACTGTATCCCATTAAAACCAGATTAAATAATTTAAACTACAGACTGGGGCGAGGAGCATAAATCAGGCCAAGGCGGCCTGATGGAACAGATAGGTCTTAACTTTTTGACGGAAGGAGCGGAGGTCCGTAGTAGTTCTAATATCGGGGGGTAGGTCATTCCAGAGGGTCGGGCCCATCACAGAGAAGGCCCTTCCCATGGGCGTCATCCGCTGGCATTGCCTAGTGGACAGCACTCGGAGAACTCCCTCTCTGTGGGAGCGAATCGGCCGAAGGGATGTATGGGGCAGGATATAATCCCGCAAATAATGTAAAGAAGGACTAGGGATGGCATAATATCAGTGTTTCAAAATCTCAGGGGGATGCCACAAGGAAGAGAACCTATTCTCAAAAGCACCCGAAGGCAGGACAAGAAACAATTGATGGAATCTAATCAAGGAGAAAACCAACCTAGAACTAAGGAGAAATTTCCTGACAGTTAAAACAATTAATCAGTGGAAAGGCTGGATTCCAAAAGTTGTGAGTGCTCCAACATTGGAGCTTCACATACTCATTCTCCAAATTCAATTTCAATAACAATTTGTACCCATCTTGGCAATAATATTACCACACAATGCAAGTTCTAATTCATTTTTACAAGGTTAAGTCTATGACTTTTAAAGTCTGATTTAAACCTGCATCCAGTTTTGGTCATCACACTATAAAAAAGATGCTGAGATTCTAGAAATGGTGCAGAGAACAGCAATGAATTGTTGCAGTAACTGGGCATGGATAATCTAGTGAAGAGAAAAACTAGGGGACACATGATAGCAGTGTTCCAATATTTGAGGGACTGCCACAGAGAGTAAGGGGTCAAGCTATTTTCCAAAATACTTGAAGGCTAGGCAAGGAATAATATATGGAAACCAAACAAAGAGAGATTCAACCTGAAAATAAGGAGAAATTTTCAGACAGTGATAGTAATCAACCAATGGAACAGCTTGCCTTCAGAAGTTATAGGAGCTTCATCACTGGAAGATTTTAAGAAGAGACTGGACTGCTATCTGTCAGAAATGGTGAAGGATTTGCTTGGGTGGGGAGTTGGACTAGATGACCTACAAGGTCCCTTCCAACTCTGTTAATCTGTATCTATCTGTATCTACCCTCTCTGATGTGAGTTGATGCCCAGCCATGAGTTCATTTAAAATGTATAAGAATTGCTAGTCTATCTTGAAACTACCTTCATGGAGGTTAGAAGAACATCTTGTAAATAAGCAAAAATATTATTTCAAAAGATTTGTATTTTATGTTTTCTCCATATTAAATATCTTTTCATTATAGATTTATGGAGATTAGAACATGTATCCCAATATTCATCCATAATAAATATCCCCAAAACAATTGGAATAAATAAAATAAAAATCCCAAATTAGCTAAAACTAACCTGAACACTCCACCCCAGCATCTTCTCCGTGGTGGCAGTTATTTCTTCCCCAAGTGCTTGCTGTGCATTGACTGAGGGAGGTTTCTGTTCCTTGGCAGTTCACATCATCTAGCCAAATTGGCCCTGTTCCCTGTCCAAAAAATGCCTTTCTTCGGGCTCTCAAAGCAACACCACAGCCCATTTCCCTGCAGATCACCTCAGCATGCTTGATGTCCCAGCGGTCATCACACACAGTCCCCCACTGCTGGTCATGGAAGATCTCCACTCTTCCTGAACAGCGGCTTGAGCCGTTCATCAGTCGGAGTTCTGATGGGAAATAAAAGGTTGAAAAAGCACAACATCATAAAATAAATTGTTGGGAAGGTTCTTAAATACCTAACTGCGGGGCCATTTCACAGGGAAGGAATATATATATATATATTCCTTCCCTCTGTGTGTGTGTGTGTGTGTGTTACATTTTTGAGCTGATCAATAAATAAGTCAGGGAGACTAGTATAGATCTATTTCAAGCTTTTTAGCTCTCATCAGCTAGCCATACCCTTACTGGGATTCGAACCGAGGCAGTATTACATGCTAGGCAAATGCCTTAGCCACTTGAGCCACCAGGTTCTCTTCCTGCTCAGCTGAGACAGGAGGATAAGTATATACTTGTTCCACAACACCCTGTTAGGCCCCAATTAAGGGATATCAAGTATCTATATATAGATAGATCAAGTATATATATATAATCAAGTATAATTTATTTATTTATTTATTTATTTTATTAAATTTATACCCCGCCCTTCTCCTTGTTAGGACCCAGGGCGGCGCACAGGCATTATATAAAACCATAAATACAATATACATCAATTAAAAATATATTAAATTAATTCACCCGTGCTAAAACCCGTTATTAAAACCGTACTTGATTATATATGTATATATATATATATACATATATATAACAGGTTCTTGCTGGAAAACATGGTTTTAACCATGATCATATTTAATTTTCTCTATAAGGAGAAGTTTTTGACCCTTTTTGCTTTCAGAAATCTTGGTTCTTGGCATTTACAGAAGAACAATTTTTAAGAAGCAAATTATTTACTTGAGATGAATAAATTCATCCTTACTGAAGAAACAACTTTTTAATCTCAATATATAAGAAATAGAAGCAATAGGAAATGAGGAGCAAATACTAATTGAATAGGCACTTAAATCTTCTTCAACTCAACAACTAAACCTGAGCATTGGCTGACATACCAACAACCACATATAGGGCAATTGTCTGTAGGCAGCAAAAATCTAAATGAGAAATAGATGCCAATCAAAGAAAAATAATGCTAACTTATTATTTGGGTCAATCTCCAAACCCATTATATATTACCCTTCCCTAAGTGCACACCTGAACATACAGCACCAGCATCCTCTCCATGGTTGCAGTTGTGATCTCCCCAAGATTTTAGACGACAGTCACGGAGAGCAGCTTCTGTTCCTTTACATTTGACATCATCCAGCCAAATGGGATCATTTCCTTTTCCAAATTTTGCTCCTCGTGGGGCTGATAAAGCTATTCCGCAGCCGAGTTCCTTGCACACAACTTGTGCATTGGTGAGCTCCCAGCCATCGTCACAGACTGTTCCCCACTGTTGGTTGTGCAGCACTTCAACTCTCCCAGAGCAACGACTTGTACCATTCACCAGTCTGACTTCATTGGGGTCTGAAATGGTTAGAATCACTGTTATGTTCCTACTTCTCACAACAGCTTGTATGAAAATTAGGTAGAGTCAACACAGGAGTTTGGACCTACAGTATATCTGACTTTATGTGTCACACTAAGTCATAATATGCCCTGTTTGATTATGATTTGTGAATGTTCAAGAATGAAGCCATGATTTATTCTAACATAGTAACTCTGACATTGTTGACTTCAACTGTTGTTTAGCATACCGTGTCATCAGAAACATGCAGTTTGTTTATCATTTCCTGATTTACTTCTGATCAGTTTTATATGCCCCACTCAATGTTTTAAGGACACAAGACAACAAACCTGCTAAAATGGAAGGAACTAGGAACTGGCCAAGTAAAACATTACTTTCTTGATCTGCAAGATTGTTTTCTTTTGTCTGAGTGTGGTCTTGAAACAAGCCATGGCTTAAAGGGATGCTTGAAAGCATGGGTTTTTAAACAATTTCCAAGCCCATAATTCGTGGCATCCATGGTGTGGAGCGGGGAGATTGTTGAAGGAGAGGGAAGATGGCATCTTAACCCAAGACTGCTCCTTTGGTATATTATGTGTGTTGACATGCACAGAGGACAAAGGTTGCACGCTAATGCTGCAACTGCCTCCTTGGTTGTTGTGACAACTTCTACATTCTCCCCGCAGATTGCAACTGATTATAAGATATTTTACTTTTTTATCCCAGGACTAAACAGCTCAAGCAATCTTTGATTAATTATGTGATACATAGTCATTGTTGATTTTAAATGGAAGGTGGTTGTTAGGTAATTGCAATTCACATACCGATTTGGATCCCTTCCTCTTTTCTTCCCTCCCTCCCTCCCTTCCTTCCCTCTCTCCCTCTCCCTTCCCCCTCCCTCCCTTCCTTTCCAAAGGAGTCTGATTAGAAACCATTTAGCTACTTTTAGGACTACTGACCCAACTTTCAATGCTGCTATAATCTGCCTGGATGTCTGCCAAATATTTCTAACTTATTTCAAGAAATCATTCCTTACCCTCAGCTGAGCTAAGCCATGTCAGTTTTATCCAGAAACTTTGCCATGGCTGAAGATCTGGCAATTAAGCCAGGAGTTTGATCTTGATCTAGATTACTGATTCCAACATAATTGACCAAATTACCTGAGCATTCCACACTTGCATCATTGATGTGTTCACAGCTATGCTCTCCCCAAGGTCTTTTTGGGCATTCATTCAGAAAAGCTTCTTTCCCTGTGCAGTTCACTCTGTCTAGCCAAATGGTTCCAGATCCTTGGCCAAACCGTGCTGCCCCAAGGGCCTTTAGGGCAGTTCCACACTCCAGTTCTCTGCACACCACATTGGCATCATTTAAATCCCAGTCTGCATCACACACAGTCCCCCATTGCTTGCTGTGGTACACCTCAAGCCTTCCTGCACAACGAGTGGGTCCATCTACTAGTCGAAGTTCTGATGGGACAAAAGAAGTAAGCAATGTGGTATATCCACCAAATACCATTTCCACGACCTTGAGGGGAGGCATATTTACCAGGGGAAAAGAAAAATATGATGTAAACTTTGTACACATATTAAAAATATAATCAGAAGTCAGATAATAATTTTGGGATAGCAGAATGGACCCTGTAAGCAAAATCACATCTGATTGTTTCTGATATGTCCAAGCCAAACCCATTCAAGGTCCCCCAGAGTTTTTGTCATTGCCTACATCAGCACTCTGGGTGACCATCTAAAAGGCTTCAAACTATAGTCTTTTGGACCAGTTTTTGCCACATCACTTAATCTGAAGTTTTTATTTTTTGTCTAAGAGGAACTCCACTAGGTAGCAAGATCGTGGTTGATCTTAAAAAGTCAAGCAGCCCTGGGTCTACTTAGTGCTTGAATGGGAGATAGGTTGGACTGGTATGTCAACAAAACAAATAACATGCAGGAAAAAAATCCCTTTCTGGCAGAAAGTGATGGCTAGCCACTTTTATATTGTTTCAAAAAGGCAACATGATACGCACACACAGTCAACTGGAATTAAGGTTTATTTCATACTTCTTCATCATTCTACTCTGACAGGAAAACAGGAAAGTGTTATTTTGCCAAGATTTCACCTCTCATTCTCTTGACAAAAATATTTATCAAGAGAAGGTAAAGACTGCCTTATTTCATTGCCCATGTCCTTTTCTCACATACATTCCTGAAAGTTCTCTGAAATAAGAGGTGACAACTTGCTTATGTGCAAGTTATGTTTCAGAAATGTTTGCATCTGGTATTTCACAACAGGCCTCTGATAGCTAAGAGTATTTTATATTATATTGATTATTTATTTTAAGATGTTCTTCCAGGCTTTCTTTCCTCTTAATAAGGAAACAACATGAAGGGTCTCTCAAAACCACACATCAGTTTTAGCCACTTCTGCTTATTTTTTTCACTTATTTCTTTAGCATTCCTTTCTTACATTAAAACCATTATGGGCTTACCTTTAAAGGAAAACTGTTAAAATAGATGCAAATATAAAACAAATAAATGCATAAATAGAAACAAAAAAGAATAAACAAATAAATGTGTAAGTACTAAGTAGTCTATTTATCCACCAAACTATGAATTTATGAGATGTTTTCAGAAAAATTGATCTGTCACATACACACACACACACACACACACACACACACACACACACACACACACACACTCAGCTTCAGTCCTGAGTTTTCAGAAGTACTTCTTACCTGCACATACCACACCAGCATCTTCTGAATGAGTGCAGTCATGTTCCCCCCATGCTTTTGCTGGACATTTGCTGATGGCTGTCTCTGACCCTGTGCAGTTCACACCATCCAACCATATGGGACCAGCTCCAGCTCCATAGCGAGAACCACGTGGGGCTGACAGTGCATTCCCACAGCCTAAATACTGGCATACAACCTTGGCGTCATCAATGTCCCAGTCGTCATCACAAATAGTTCCCCAGAGTTTTTCATGCAAGATCTCAACTCTCCCTGAACAATGATTGGGACCATTTGATAATCTGACCTCAGGTGGTTCTGAAGAGAGAAACGTTGATAAGGAATGAATATTTCTGGAGATAGTTTATTGCACAATTGGTTTTCTACAATATACTAAGGTCTCTTTTAACACTGCAGGCATCATTGTGTTTACACCTGCAAATGAATATGGCATTTTAATGTGGCATTCTAAGATGGCTCCATTCTTATTGTTAATATTCACTCGCTCCTATGCCTTTTAAATATTTTATTAATAATTATTTCCTAGATTTATTAATGATTGTTTTTGTTTTGTTAATTTATTACTTACCGTATACACTGTACAGAATAGGTTTTTGTGAGATGGGTAACCATATAAATTTGATAAATAAAAAAAATGTATTGTGATTACAAAAAAGAACACTAGTGTATCTTTTTGATTCAAAAAGATGAACTTTTCCTACTTATGGTCTAAATCAGTGACATGATGCCTCTTTCATCAACTATTCTGAGTAATTTTGCAACCATTGTAAAGTTTCATAATGAAGCTAATACTTAATTTTAAAGTAAATATTGGACACAATGCAGTATGCATCATGCTTTTCTTTGCCATCCAAGTGATCATTTGTTTATAATTCTCAGTATTGAGTTGCTTATAATTCCATAAGTCTGTAGTTATTATGACCATAAAGTACAAATGTTCCTTCTTTTTATTTCCAGGTACACATGCTGAGATATATGAATGCAGACATATATGTGTAGAAGTAAAAGGGCTGAATATCTGAGTGGTATTTTTTTGGGGGGGAAACCCATCTGTGTCAGAAAAAGGGAATTAATTTTTATTTTTCATTTAAACTTCAGACTTCTTTGCAAATCAAATATTCTCTTCCTCTTATGGGGTCTTAGAGTATCACAGAACTTTCCTTTTAAAGATATAGAAGGAAATAAATAATTAATTTTCATAAGGAGAGTTAGAGAATCTTTATCAAGGCAACATTGAGGAAAACAATAGAGAAATAAAGAGATAACAGTTAAACAGCATATTTGCCCTATCTTGATTTCTAGAAGACAGCAGCTCCCCATGGAAGATTTTTGATTTCATCCTTATGATTGGTGGATGACATTTTCAGGGGGGGGAAAAGAAATTTGGTGGATCGTTTATCCCTTTCAAGGAAACTTGGACAAGTTTCCTATTAGTTCCCTTCCCCATGGCAATCATTGCTATTTCTTTCTTTTTGGATTTTTCTGTTGTTGTTTGCCTAAGATCCTTTTACTTTATAACTGCCTTGCATATTTGAAAGACAAAAAATGAATGGGGAATATTTTTCAAGGAATGACTTTCATTATCAATATGCCAAACTAATACAGTTTGGTGCTCCAAATTGATTTCACAACCAGATTTTAACACCCCTACCCCGTAGATGGACAGAATAGCCCACAAATAAGAACAGAACATACAATATTTCTTCCAACATTTTATGATTATTACCTGCACACTCCACGCCAGCATCTTTACTGTGGCTACAACTGTGTTCTTTCATGCTTTTTGGTGGGCATTTTCTTAGACTGTCTTCTTCCCCTGTACAGTTTACCTGATCCATCCAGATTGGACCAGTTCCTTGTCCATATTTAGCTGCCCCTGCTGCTGCTAAAGCACTTCCACAGCCTACTTCCCGGCACACCACAGTGGCATCAGCTAAATCCCAGCCATTGTCGCATATTGTTCCCCATCTTTGGTTAAACAACACCTCAACCCTACCAGTGCAAAGGCTTGAACCACCTGCCAGTCTCATTTCTGTGTAGAAAGAAAAAGAGAGAATGGAAAACTAGTTTAGTGCGGGGGATTCTAACGTGGCAGACATCCAGAGCAGCCATTCCTGGATTAAAAAGCAAGCAAAGAACATGTTTATAACCTTCAAACAAAAGCAGTCACAGCTTTAATAACACCAGCATTTTCTACTTTCGGAAGGAGCCCATCTAAGTATTTGTGTGGAATCACCATTAACATACACTAACAAAATATATCATCTTTCTTTATTCCAACCTCACAGAAATTTACCAGATTTGTTTTATTTTTAAAAGCTGTAAATTGACCTACCTTCTGGGAATCAGCTGAATTTGTTTAGAAACATATATGGACTACATTAAATAGCAAAATGATAAGTAAGTTGATGATGGAGGAATGGTATTGTTCTGAGCAGATACAGGGAAATGTTAAGTTAGTTACAACAATTTCCCCTTTCTCACCCTTTATGTGCTCTTTCCAGAATCTGATCCCATTTGAGGCTAGATCTTTTGGATTTCATTACTGAGTGTCATTCCATTTCCTTTCCCTCAAAGGAATAATATCCTTTGTAAGCCTACCATACCTGTTCTACTGTCTCCATTTATTCGTACCCATTGTTCATGTTTATGTTTATACTTATATCTGTTATCTTTTACATGTTTGACAAACTAAATAAAATAAAATAAAATATTCTTCTTGAATATAGTTGTACTGTTTGTAGTGTCTGACAGGGATCTGGCAAAGAAATTTGGAGTTCCTGCTGCACAGAAAGTAATCATATTCTTTCATCAATGCTCCTCTTCTTTAATATAATGGTACTCAAGTTTGGCCAGTCTCAGAAGCTAAGTAGAATAAGACCCTGTTAGTACTGGAGCAGGGTACCATATGGCAATCCAGAGCCATTAGAAGATTAACCATCTTTGTAACAGGAAAACCACAAACACCAGGAATCAAGCTTAACTAAGGATACATTTACAATTTCAAACTCTCATATTGGTTCACGAGTTTTTTTGATGTTATAGAAAGAGTTTAATGAGTTTCATTCCAAAGGATAGTTAAACTGTCCTCTTGTAATATCCTGGAGCTATTCTATGTCTATGCCTTTCCTTTGTTATGGTAAATATTACTTATCATCATATGAGAGAATGTTTTCACTCAAGTATTTACAATACTAATATTCTGTAGTACATTATAACATGCACTAAGTTTATCACTCCAAGGTAATCATTCCAAAAATGCTATCCATCTACCTATTCTGTAATACATGTGGAAATTTAACAGTTGGTTGGTGCTGAAATATTAATGAATTACAATAATTCCACCCATGCTGTGAAAAGCTTCCCTTGTTGAAACCTTCATATCAATCAGTCATGCCAAATATGACACAACTCTCAGTTGATGAACTCACCCGAACACACAACACTAGCATCTTCTCCATGATGGCAATCATTGTCTCCCAAAGGTCTTGATGGGCATTGATTGAGGAAGCTTTCTGTCCCTATGCATCGAACTTCATCCATCCAGATGCGACCAGTTCCTCGGCCAAAATTGGATTCTCTTGGTGCTGATATTGCAGTTGCACAGCCCAGCTGCCGGCAGACAACACGGGCATCTTCTATGCCCCAATTATCATCACAAACAGTACCCCACATACCATTATGGAATACTTCCACTCTCCCTACACAGCGACTTGAACCATTCACCAGGCGAATCTCTATTGGTTGTGTAACAGTTGGTTGAATAGTCACAGCTAAACCTATAAAAGCCAAGTTCACAGTGGATTAATAACGACAGGACAGGACAGATAAAAGAAAAGTGCTCTGAGAACATAGCAACAGGAGAGAAAGAAGAACATATGGGCAAAGATTTGTGAAGCATTTACTGAATCAGAAGAATACTCTTCTTTTTCCTTCCTTCAATTGTCCAATTCTCAAAGACTACCTGGACAACTCTCTGCAGCTCTCTGGGCAAGATTTTTTCACATGTGGTTTGCCATTGTCTTCTCCAAAAAGGCAAGAGAAAGTGACTGGCCCAGGGTTATCCAGCTGACTTTGTGCCTAAGGTGAGACCAATACTACTTCTATCACCTTTGGTTGAATGCAAATCTTACCACTTATGCTCTCAATCTTATTTCAAAGCTTTGCTTTCACAGAACCATTTAACATTCTCCAACCCTCCCCCTGAAGTCCTCAAATCTTCCTTTTTGATAAGATTTGAATCAAAAATAAATGCTTTTTCACTTTCTGGAGAGAAGTAATGTAATTGCTAGAGTAAATATTTTTATGACTATTGCATGTATGTATGCATGTATGTATGTATGTATGTATGTATGTATGTATGTATGTATGTAAGTAAGTAAGTAAGTAAATATATCCCACTTTTATTATTTTTACAAATACCTGAAGGCCATGAACATATCCTTTCTTCAGGGGTGGGCTTCAAAAATTTTAGGAAGGGATTCTCTGCCCAGTTGCTGGGTGGGTGTAGTCATGGTGGGCAGGCCTAGTCAGCCTTCTGCACCATGGTAGGGGGGTTGCCCTTCCTGGGGCTTTGGAGGCTTTCCTCAAGCCTCTGGGAGAGTGAAAACAGCCACCCCAGACTCTGGAGGCCCTCTGGAGGCTGGAAATGACCCTCTTTCTGGCTTTCACAAACTTATGGTAGGGCCATTTTTTGCCCTCCCCAAGCCCCCATGCACTTACCTGCATCCAAAACGGGCCGATGGAGATGCCTGAGAGGGGGGTGGGGCCAGCCAGGAATGGGATTTGGGTGTACTCTGAACTGCACAGAATCGTAGCTAGAGGTTCTCCCAAAACCCTGTGAACCCCCAGCAGCCCACCCTGAGTCTTTCTTACTCTTATTTTTACAATTACAACAAGCCTGTAAGGTGGTTTGGACTGAGAAAGAGTGACTGGCCCAAGATCACTTAGCTAAGGCAGGACTTCAACAGTCTCCTGTTTTCTAACCTGGTGCCTTAACCACTAAACCAAATTTATTCTCTTTTAGTGTATTTTGGTCATTCAAATGTATTATTGTTATTGCCAAACTGTTTTGAAAAAATCATTAATTTTTTTACTCAAATAAACAAAATAAATAACATTATTAATTTTATTTTAATCTTTTATGGAGCCTCCCATCTCACAACAGGTTCCTCCCATCTCACAACAGGTTCCAGTATACTAAATCCATTATAATAAATACAAAATCATTCTGCTCTGATTAAATGCTAATTACCAAAACTAAACCACATCATTAATGGTGCTTACCTAACTGCCTAGTCCAAAAGCTTGGAAGAAATGTTTTACAGAAGTTTGGGTCTGTTAAATAACGCTTGGAGTATACATATCTTAAATAATTATAATGATTAGGAGTGCACTAAATGCACTAGAGGGCACAAACTATTTCATAAAAATAATGTCATAAGTTTCATCTTACATGGGAATCCATTGTTGAACTACTTAGTTTATACTGCATGAACAATTACAAAATTATGATACAACTTCTAAAAAACCAATTGCTGAATGTTGTGCTGCAAAATACATATGTCCCACATATCACTTTAGAAATAAGTGTTCAGTAGAACAACCCATTCCATTCCTAATCTCATTGTCATACTATGTAAATTCTACAAATCTAGTTTGCATCCCTGAGTCCTATAGGAATATGACAAATCTCAGGCTTTGTATGTAAACATTTTGTTTTGTTCAATGGTAATTTTAAGAACTATGCATTTCTAATACATTATTTTCCTATTATAATTTTTTGTTAAAATAAGCTGAGCCACTCTAGTCAATCATTAATTTTTCCTTTTTCAGAAACCTATCCTGCTTACTATACTTTTTACATAATAGGTTTATGTGTTCCAACATCAGAATATTCCAGAATATAAATGTCTTATTGGTTCAGCTCTTCATCCTGCTTGCATCTTTCCATTCCCTTCCTTTGGTTGTTTGTTCATGTATTTTTGAAATAGTCTTCCATGACAGCAGAAAAAAATAGCAGCAAAATGGGGATCTAACTTCCTTCTCCCAAGTTAAAACCATGCAAAGAACAGATGTAGCTTAGAATTCAAGGCTACCTGAATATTTCTTATTCCTTCTTGCTTATTCCCAGACAAACTCTTGTCCCAAAATTTTGATGATGATTTCCAAAGTCAAACTTTTCCAGTCTCAGAAAAATCTGACTTCACTGGATACTGATACTGTCATAGATTTAAAAAACCAATTTGTTTAATGGATTCTGCAATGCCATCATGTCCCCCCCTTTATTTATATTAATTTGTGTTGGAGACTCCTTAATACCTACTAATAATATAATTAATGAATTCTAGTTTGAGAGGCAATGCTGTCTCTCATCACCTGAATGAGGGACTATTACTAACTTTAAGAATATAACAAGTAATTGAAAAGGGATAACAATAATACAATTGTTCTTAGCACAAAATTTGAGTTGCATCTCTTTTCCCCCTTCCATTAAATATAATGCTCTAAATGAGTCTACTACAGATGGGCTCTAGTCAGTCAGAATTCGAATGATGGTTCTGAAGTTCATGAAAAGGCCCCAGCAGAACCTGTGAACAGCCTTAGGAGATACACAGTTAATAATCATCTGAGGTTGATCAAACACAGGTACCATCTACAGAGCTGGAGTACAGATAATGATGACGTACGGCCCCTCAGTCCCTGCACCTGATGACTGGAGTGAAGAGCATAGCAAAGACATTCTGTAAGGCTCTACCAAGTAAGGTCATACATCTCTTGAATTAAGGCAGCTGGCTGCAGCCTGATTTAAGATCCATGATCCCTTGTTGGAATCAACAGGTGTATTCTCCAGTTCTTGTGTGAGATTTGTTTGCATTTGGCCCACCTCTGGACTGATTGATAACTTTGACATGGCTCTTGGGACTCGGGACTGGATTTTGTTGCTCTATATATTCTTATTAAAAGCAAAACCATTCAGTAACTTCTTTCAGAGACTGCTGTTATTTCCTGATCTTGAGTAATCTGTTAATATGTCAATGTATAATTGAAACCAGAAACAGGACATGAGCAAAAATTGTTGAAATGAATGCAGATAATATATTGTCACCAGGCAGATTTTTTGTCAGCCCAATGTGACAGATTAGACTAAGAAATGGACTCCATAGAAGAGCCTGATGCTGGAAATGATTGAGGGCAAAAGAAGAACGGGATGACAGAGAATGAGGTGGCTGGATGGAGTCACTGAAGTAGTCAGTGTGAACTTAAATGGACTCTGGGGGGATGGATAAAGACAGGAAGGCCTGGAGGAATGTTGTCCGTAGTGTTGCAATGGGTCAGACATGACTTCACAACTAACAACAACAAAAAGATTGGCTACAGTAACATAATCTTCTTTTGTGTACATGTGCATTAGGGAGATGCCTGTCTGAGATATTTGTTATAATCCTCCCTCATTATTTGATTATAAGCACTGTTTCCTTTTTTGCTGCTTTGGTAATGGCTCTTCCCTCTCTCCATCCAGGTCATTTGTTTTGTTCTCTGCACTATCATACCAATTCTGCACTATTATACATGTCCTCCAATGAATCGAACCATTTTGCTTGCCACTTAATCTGCCTCTTCCCCCTTTCCTCCAACAATTACTCCTTGAAGACTGGGAAAAGAAAGAAAAAAAAAGATCATTAAACCTTGGGGAGAGATGAGATAATTCAGTTATCTCAAAATATTCTGTAGTATGCATTCATTTGAAAGTAATCTTTCAGAATTATTGCAATCTGCAACTCTCTTCAGGTTGAAAGAATGTACATGTATTGCTAAATTATACTGGCAGAATCTTTATTGCCTACACAGGTCTCTTGTTTCTAGAGATCTAAGTTATAGCAAAATGTGGCTTTTACTACTTTGTAGATCATGGCATGACTCAATGTGAGCAGATGTAGATAGATGTAGTTGTAATGTGACCTTGGATTGCCACCTCCCCTTCAAGCCCACTACAGGTTATTGCCATTCTAATTTCAAGATATACAACAAAGGAGTTGATTTCGTAAGGATCACTGTTTGTACTGGGGTTAACCATGGGTTTGTATCCACAAGTTTCCTAATACTCTGATAATTTCAGTAGAAATATGTGCGTGTGTAACAAAGTCTATATGTTTAAATGGTCAGTGAGATGGACAAATAACATTCTGCCTCCTTTTGTCCACCCCACCCCCCCATGCTCAAAAGCTGAGAGCACGGTTGGTCAAAAACCCTGAAATGCTCTGTAAGAACTAAGAGGTTTTCTTAGAGGACAGTTTGAGAGAAAGTAGCATTAGAGAAATTTGCAATTAGTCTTAGCTCAAGAATATTCCCTTTGAAGCAGCCTTATGAAGGTAATGGCCTTTCTGGGAAAACCAAAATAGCACACAGTGATGAGTTAAGTGGCAGTTATTGAACTTTGGAAGAATGATTCAATATGTTAGGTTTGAACTGCAATATCTATCGCAACAGAGCAATGAAGCAAACAGAACTCTGTGACAGTCCAAATCAGTTTTACTGGAAATCCAAAATTAGTTCTTCTCTATTTGTGTGTTTATTGAAAATGACTAATTAGCACCAGAGGGGTCCCATTGCTTTAATCACAATCCAGATAAAAATCACCTGCCTCTACTATTTGAAAATTCCCATTGATCTTGGTCAGAGGGACTAGAAGGTTTTTTCTCTCTCCCATGTCTTTCTTTTAATAGTTGGGATTAAAAAGACTCACAAGGGTGATGATCTTCAGGTTTAGCATGACTCTATAGTCTTAAAAGTTGGTTTTGAAAGGCACACATTTCATAATCTCACTGAATTTCTAAGAAAGGGTTTGTTTCTTGGAAAATTTAATCATGAAATACAAAATGGAGAATATTGCTCAACAATCCTAACTGGTTTGCTCTATGAGAGAGAAGTTGCTTCAAAGCTCAGCTACAAATGCTAATATTGCTTGCTGCAGAGCCAGAAAATTTCCTTGCAATAGTGGTAAACATTTGTTCCTTTTCCTGTTGATTTCAAATCTTCATCTCCCCTTTTTTCAAGCAACAGCTACTTATAATTACAGACAAGAGTGGTACTTGCAATTGGACATCTTGGATGTATTTTTTCTACAGCTTCTTTAGTTGAATTGCATATTTAAAGTATGTATGCATGTGTTCTAATGACTTATCTGTAGTGAAAGTCTTGTTCTCTTCATGTATGTAGGCTCTTAGGGAATACTGAAAGGAGCCTAGGAAAATCTCTCTGTATATTACATATATGAAGTCTGATTTTTAAATTCCCTCAAATATACATAAAGAGTTTGCACTTTAGTGATAGTTCATATCTCAATTGAAAGCTTGAAGAATCTCTGCCATGTATTACATTGACCAGTCTTTTCTGTTCTTATATAAAGGGTAGGGTCTCTTCTTGAACCACCCTAGTTTTTTGCCCCTTCTATTAGATCATAATTTATGGTTTACAGATTACAAGAAGTGGCTAGGTTCATGAAATGGATGATAAAATAAGTAAATCCAACACTATTATGCTTAGAATGATGTACGAACTAGTCTAGGAAAACTGTGATTAAAAAGAGCTCATTTGCACCAATTGGTATAATTTAATATTTTTTTGTTTCTAACAATAAAGTTAAAAGCATAAAGGATCCCTGATTTGATTTAGCTAGCTAACTTGGTGGCAAAGACAACATGGTTGGGAAGACAAATGTTGATTTAGAACTAAAACAAGTACAATAATGATGAAAATTTTAAAAATAATTAATGGATTTGAAAGCCAATTTAGTGTAGTGATGTGTTAGAGCTTGGGGTAGGAGTAGAAAGTCCCAGGTTCAATTCACTTTAACCTGTCAAAATTGCCAAATGAATGAAAAAAATACTATATTGTGATGATAATATAGGTTAGTGAAGAGTATTTCATGCACTAATTTAGATTTCTGAATAAAAGGAAGAATATAAATATAAGAAATACTTAATTGAGAAATAATAAAAGGGGCAAGGAACTAGGGTTATTCAAGAAGAGTTAATGGGGTTCCCTCTTTTGGTCTACTTTAGCAATGGTACTAGAAGAAAAAAAATCTGATAAGATGTTTTGTTTGCATAATTGAGTTTTGTTGATGCCTTCAGTTGCCAATTGTCTTCAGTTAATACACATCTTCAGTTCTCTCTCTCTCTCTCTCTCTCACACACACACACACACACACTTCCTGTTTTAAGTGCAGCCATTGAGTGATCATTGCAACAATGTATTGAACTTAGAAAGGGAGGTGCCTTAGGAGAGAAATATTGTCCTTCCTGTTCATATATTTTGTTTTATTTGGGTACCTATGCTCATGTTCAAAAATATTTGAAGAAAGCTTTTCTGTCTAGGACCCTCTAGAAAGTACCAGGTTAGGAAAGAAAATGGCATACCTTTTGCTGAAATGCTGAATCTCCTTGTAGGAAAGGAGAAAGAAAGAAAAATTATATCAAGAAAAAACTGGAAGATGTAAGCATTAAGAGGTACAATACAGTAAAAGAGAGATAAAGAAAAGAGCAGAGCTAGAGCCACTGAAGAAGTGGTTTGAGGAATATAATCTCATATCAAGTAGAACCGTTATCTTAAATCTTACATCTTTGACAAGCTTTTCTAAAACCTAAGAAAGAAGATGGAGGTATAATACTTTGCTTCTATGCACTCTTAATAACCTGGGTTAATGTAGCAGATTACAGACTATAGTCTTCAATGAAAAGAACTCCATCTTGCAATGAATTGATTTAGACTGATAAAGGATAGAAAAGAGAGAAAGAGATAGACAGAGAAAGAGAAATAAAAAAAAAGAGATATTCTATTTGGCAGCCTGAAAAGACAGACAGGAGCATTAAGGCAAACAAGTTCCCCCCCCCCCCTTTAAACTTTCAATTCTTTTCATATTCTTAGGAATGGAAGTTACTGATACTCATAGCAGACTTGGGGAAGTGCATTTTTCTACGGCTAATTTGGAGTTCAAAATTGTCCTCTTGGTCATGATCCCACTTTCAGCTCCATTCCTGGTAGCCACTGTTTAGAAATTATTTGGAAAAAAGTAAAATAATAATGTACAGGTCCAACCTTTGGTTAGTTTGGCTTGGATATATTTTGTTTGTGAGCCTGTTCTAATTTGGCAACCTTGTAGTCAATGATCAAAGTCTATGTTTTCTTCATCTCCATTTTTATTTTATTTATTTATTTAGCCAACAGGAATGCTCCTTGCCAATATTTGTCCGATGTCTGGATCTAGGTGGTCCAAGAAATCTCCTCCCCCCAACTGTTGAAGATTCACAAGCTTTTATATAGGAGTATAGCCCTGTATTGATCATAATCACCAGTCTTCTCAAAAGAGCAGTATGTACTGAAATAACCTAAACCCCATCTTCACAACCTACAGTTGCTTGCATTACAGTTACACACATACTATGGGTTTCTTGGCGCTGAGCTTGGTTGTTTTCCTGCAGACATTTCATTACTCGACTAGATAACCTCTTCAGTGCTAAAACGGTATAGGGCTTGCTCTCTTTTTACATACAATGGCTTGCCCTATCAGTCAGGTCAAATAGACAGGAATTTCCACCCCCTTCTAACACTAATGATATTAAGGAGATTAAGAAGGTGTAACCATGTACCAAAATCTGCCTCCAATTTTGGAGAGAACAATGAATGGTTGCTTATTTCAAACTGGTAATCTTCCCATCATTTTCTTTAGATTTCCTGCATGAAATCAGTTGCTGCCCTCATTTCAGGGACACAATAACGGATAAATTAGAGGAAAACATATTAAGATGAAGAAGAGCCCTTAGAACTTTAGACATCATGGCCAATAATAAATGACAAAAGTCCTATTTCCTAAAATCTGGCCTCATACTGGGGTCTGAATTCAATATGTATTTATGATTGGTTATTTACGTATGTATGTATGTATGTATGTATGTATGTATGTATGTATGTATGTATGTATGTATGTACAGGGAAAGCTTAAAATCAGTTTTAAGGAAGGGGAAAACTTTATTCATTGCCTCCATTAAAAGAACTGTGAGATCTAGGTTCCAGTCAACTCTTATTATGCAGCAAAGCATTCTTCCCCATGGCAAAGCCCACCAATAATTTTCTGGTCATTTATCTGGCTACTGAAAAGTTGGTTATATGCCTTTGTTTCTCCTCCTATCTTCCTAGTATAAAATTTAGACAATGTAAAGAGGATATGGATTCTATATGCTAATTATTTGCATACTAGTATGATGTTCCCTAAGCTAACAAAGACTCATCTAAACATCAGAATGGTTGTCTGTCAGATCATTAGAAACCACATAGTTCAAAATGGAGAATATAGTCCAAGACTGGTATCTTAAGACACCCTCTCACATTTTAGAAAAAATGCTATTCTACAAAAATGCATGAGAAAAGCAAAGCAAAAGCAGTCCATGATTTATGACATTGGAATACTTCTGATCCATCTGATCCACGTTTTATTCACTCAGGAGTTGCAGGGGCCTTTTCATGTGCTTCTTGACTGTAATTCTAATTTTTAGTGGCCAGATTCAATAAAAACTTTATTAGGTTTCTTTAAAAAGATATATATCACCAAATGATATATATCATTATAAAAACAATTTTATAAAAGCTGAAAGCAATCTTCATTTTAGAATGTATTTATTCCAGAGCTGAGATTTAATAGTCTAATCTGAGAATCTTTGTTTAGAACATTGTACGAGTAATGCTGTCACTATTAATATCATTGTCTTCATCTTCATCATCATTGTCATCTTTATTATCATCATCATTGAAAGGTAGTCCTTGACTTACAACCATAACTGGGCACAACATTTCTGTTGTTAAGTGAGACATTTGTTAAATCAATTTTGCCCCACTTTATGACCTTTCTTGTCACAATTGTTAAGTGAATAATTGCAGTTGCTAAGTTAGTAACTTGGTTGTTAAGTGAATGTAGCTTCCTCCTTGTCTTCGCAAAAGGTGATCACATGACCTTAGGAAACAGCAACAGTCATAAGTATGAACCAGTTGCTAAGCATCTGAAGTTTGATCAGATGATCATGGGGATACTTCAAAGATTGTAACTTTGAAAAATGGTTGTAAATCACTTTTTTCAGTGCTGTTGTAACTTTGAATGGTCACTAAATGAACGGTTTTAAGTTGAGGACTACAAGTAGTTAAGGTACAAGAAACTAGTGGAAAGCATTTCTAAGCATGTACTTTTTAAAAAGAACATTGAGAAAAGCTACTGGATCAGACTAGCCTTTATTTAGTAAACATTTCTTTGTAAGAACTTTGGCAATCATCAGCTAATAGATATGCCACAAATAACTTTTCATCCGCCTCTACCCACTTTAGTTTTACCTTGAAAGTTTATATTCTGGTAAACTCCCTTGACTAAAAACATAATAGAAAAGCTAGCAAGCACTAAACCATCAATTAGAAATTAGCTAGTGAGACCAGTAAGTCACCATAAGTTACAGTCATTGACTACCTAGCATCAAAAGATCCGCCAGAAAGGAGTCAGGAAGTTATCAATAGTCAACAATTAGTTTATTTTAACAACTGGCTTAGATTGATTTCTAGTAATTAAGTACTTTATAGGCAAATACACACATATATAGGTGCCTATTGGCAGATGGAGAAGGAACTTGCTCTGTTACCACAAGTAACAGAAGTAGGATCTAGGGGTAAAGGAATTAACCATCTATTAGCTTAAAGTCTGTAGAGATTCTCAATTATCCAGGTCATGTTTGTCCCAAAGGTGCTTTTTTTCCCCAGAAGACAACTGGGCTTTCTTGTTTTTTCTTTTGAAGACATTTTGATTCTCATCCAAGAAGCTTTTTCAGCTCTGGCAGGGTAGTGCGGAATGAAAGGATTTATACTCCTTGCAGACAACTGGTAATTTGCATTGTTTTTTCAGACGGTTGGTAATCTTCAATGGCCCTCTAAAAGGATGCAGCTTACCAATTGACTGCAAGAAGTATAAATTATTCCATTCCCCACTATCCTGTCAGAGCTGAAGAAGTTTTTGGGATGAGAAGCAAAACATCTTCAAAAGCAAAAAACAAGAAAGCCCAGATGTCTCCTGAAAAAACAAAAAGCACCTTTGGGACATATGTTAGCTTGTTGCAGAATAAACACACACAAAAAAAGGATTACTCACCCCAAAAACAGGTAAAGAATAAAAGGGTCAAAGTAACCTCTTTGATTCTCTCTCCTAGGTATTTCTCCCCAAAGGGGAGAGAATAGGAAGCCATAGATCCCAATTAGGTAGAAGCAGATTATTCACTTGTTGTAATGAGCGAAAGCTTGGACTTAAACTGCAGCTTGTCCTGATGGGACACTCTCATAGGTCAATGCCACAGGCAAAGGTTGAGAAGCAAAATACCTAGAGGGGGCTGGGTGAAACTGGAGGGAGGAGTCTAATCCCTTCACTTGGTGAAATATACTATTTGCCAGTACTGCAGATATTTTCTGCGTATCAGACATTTGAAACAACTTTCAGTTCCCCACAAGGGATGAATCGCAGGCGTAGATGAGCATTGTGTCTCAATTCCAGGATTAGTTTTTGCTGTCGGAGATAAATTTTAGAACATGCTAGAAAATGCAAATGTGTTTCTGTGCATATGAACTCTGCTTTTTCCTCATTAGTGATTTCATTTTTCATTTTTTCATTTTATTGGACTTCTATACCGTGCCACTCTCCCAAAAAGGGACTCGGGGCGGTGCAGAGGAAACTAAAAACATGAATATAAACATATACCAAAAAGAATAAATACATCATAAATAATCAATAAAATCTTATTAAATTAAACTATAACCTGCGCTAAAAACAGTATAAAAACCCATTTGTTAAAACTTAATTTAATTTAATTTACTTTAAAATCAATCGGTAAAATAATCTCGGGGAATTAGGCCAGGCCAGCTAAACGAAAGAAGTGTGTCTTTAGATGTTGACGGAAGAGGCGGAGGTCCGTGATGTTCCTGAGAGCGGGAAGCAGCTCGTTCCAGAGGGCAGGGCCCGCCACAGAGAAGGCCCTTCCCCTGGGTGTCGTCAGCCGGGCACCCAGAGAAGACCCTCTCTGTGGGAGCGAATCGGTCGAAGGGATGTATGAGGTAGGAGGCGGTTGCGCAAATACACATATATACCCAGATTAATACACATATATACCCAAAACCCTGATGTAGGTTTGAGTTCCTAAATAGAGTTTATCTTTCCCTCTTTCTGTCCCTCTCTCCAAGTTAATTAATGAATTAATACCAAATGGTAGCACTTTGAAGAGTAAAGTTGTTCCAGATGATTAATATAAAATGTGGCAAGTAGATTACTGGCTTGAACTGATCGTAATAATTGTACAATGTCCCTCTTGTGACATTGATTGACAGGTTCAATTCAAAGTATAGGCAGTCCATTTATATGCACAATTGGGACTAGGATTTCTGTTGATAAGTGAGCTCATAATTAAATAAGTTATGCCCAATTTTATGACCTTTTTTGTCACAGTCATTAAGTGATCTATATCAGTCATTAAGTGAACCATACTGTCATTAATTGAATCTGATTTCCTCTCATTGACTCTGTTAGTTGGAAGCTACCTGGGAAGGTCACAAATGGTGATCACATAAACCCAAGATGCTACAACTATTATAAATATATTCTGATTGTCAAGTGCCCGAATATTGATCATATGACTGTGGGATCACTGTGTTGGCCATAAGTGCAAAGACTAGCTCTAAGTCACTTTTTTCAGCACTGTTGTAACCATCTTTCCTGCTTTATTGCTTCTATTTGGAGGAAGTAACCCACAATTACATTTAATTCCTAATTGCCCTTTCTATCACCCATGCCCACACTCTAACAGCAAATTTTCATTCAGTCTCCATTACTTATTGAAGAAATGCATTGCTAACTACATTGCCTTCGACCTGGATGTGTTGACATTTCGAAGCGGCACGATCAAACAGAAATTCCCCTTGGGCTAAAGGTATCTGTTTGCTGAAGCTAACTTTCAACTGTAAACATGAGAGAGAGAATTGCCCAACATGAGAAATCTGGTTCTCCAGGTCATCACATGAAAGGCATGTGTGCAAATGCTTGAGCACAACCTGGTTTTCATTAACAACTTTCCCTCCATATGTTCAATGTGTGAATTGAAGGTCAATTTAGATTCAACAGAAGTGCTACTGCTGGAGCTGAAAATGTATTTAGAATTTTGGTGGGATTGCATTCTTACTAAATGATTAGGTTCACAAATTGGGTATGCTGCTCTGTCTGTGGATTAAAGTCCTCCTATAAACTGTAACACATTTACTAGATTTGGTTAGAATATTAGTTGTACCTGGCATTTACAACATAACATCTGATTCTATTCCAAAGAAATTATAGAGGTGCATCTACTTTATTGCAAGAAGGTCTCCATTCTGAGATTCACAAATTACGGGTGATCTTTTCAGTTCTATTTCCAGAAAGTTTGGTTATGTGCTAATGTTGGCTAATAAGCCTTGGACTGGGCAGATAATACATGTTTAGTCATCTCTTTAAAACACTGTTCCCATTTAAAGCTTAAATAGTTTCTGAGTCCTAGCATATAGGATGTATACTATAATATAAGAAAAGAAGAAAAATCTTTCATCATAAATATTCCCTTTTATGAATAATATAGAGATATTAATAATTCCAATTCTATAATGCATATCAATAACAGGGCTTCCATAACTAGGGAAACTAATGTCTGAGGAAAAAGATAATAGTTTTCATCCATGTCTAGAAAGGAAGAATACAGAAGAAGTGATAAATCAAGGAATGTGCAATAGTTACAGTAGAAATAAAACATGCAAAATTGAATGTTGTAAGAATAACAAACTTAGGTGGACAAGAATGAGCCATATGAAATCATGACTATATTATTTAGAAAATTGAAGAATGGGCCATATGAAATCATGACTATATTATTCTGAAAATTGAAGAATGGGCCATATAAAATCATGACTATATTATTTAGAAAATTGAAGAATGGGCCATATGAAATCATGACTATATTATTCTGAAAATTGAAAAAAAAATCAAATATATTCTAAAAGGGCATATCTACGAGCTTTCCTCAGTAACTCAGTTAGTGCTCTTCATCTGTCCTTGAACTAGCAAAAAACCAAACTAGTGTAATATTTGCTTTCCCTACTGTTGATCTCCAGCCTGTTTTAAAAGCCATTGTTCTATCTAGCTACCAAATACTACTATCCCATTTTACAATGGGCAAGACACATAAATCAATGTTCCTGGCTTAACCCACTGACTTTATAACTCTCCCCCTTTCTAACATCACAGTCTGGTAGGAAACCACCCTCCAATCACATTGTGGCAACTGATGAGTGTTTTTGACAGATTTCTAGATCCATGGATTTAGCTTTCTGTCAAAATCTAGAACCAAGACATTTACTTTAGGGTAGGGGTCTGAACACTCAAAGAGCCATTTGGACCTGTTTCCCACAGAAAAGAAAACACTGGGAGCCACAAAACCTGGATGGGCATATCTAACTCAACATCACTCCCATCCAGTCACATGACTCTCCCTGCCATGTCTGCCCAGGTTTTGTGGTTCCTGATGTTTTCTGTGCTTCTCACAGTGCCTTGTGCAGCACAGTTATATTTAGTGTGTTTCACAATGGGGGAGATGGCTTCCCCTCCTCCTGGAGTCCATTATGGCACAGAGCATCGACTGTAGCTGGGCTGGGTCAGTGTCTCTGGACAGAGAGCAGATTGCACTCCCCAAGTGACTGAGGTGCGAGCAGCCAGAAGAAGCACCCACAAGGCAAATACAAGGATGCTTTGCTCCTATTCTAGAATATGAAGCAAGTCTCCATCCCAGCCATTGCCCTTACCTTCTCAGGCCAGGCAAGGAGTGACTGGAAGAGGAAGGCAAGGGACCAGGCCAGCCAGTGGGTTTAGCTAACAGGGAGCCACAGCCAAGGGTTGAAAGAGCAGCATGCGGCTCTGGAGCTGGAGGTTGCCAACACTCACATTAGATTTAGAAACTTTTCTTTTACAAAGCAGTATTCACCTTTCTGCAAAGCAAATGTTAAGTTTAGAGCTGACAAGGATGCAAACTGTATAGTAAGCAGGAAATAGATAAAACTATGAAACAGAGAAAACAGGTTAAACTTGTAATTTAAGTGAGTGGATATGTCACAGAATTTGACCTGGAAAATAATTACAGTAGAAGCTCAATGTAAGAGACAGGTCCAATAGACTAAATTTATATGAAAGGAAGCTTAAGGTACTTCAGGGAGGAAATAAGAGTTATTGTATAAACTGAAGAGGAAAACAATATACATAAAATGAAATAAAAATATTCCAATCTATCAAAAATGGTACTGTAAAAGACAGATTAGGAATACATGTCAAAATAAACAAGAAAATGGTAAGACCTTACCAAGACCAGTTCAAATCACCAGGGCCAGATTGATAACATCTCAAAGTTCTGAGTGAGCTGGCAGATGTGATCTCACAAATACTGAACTATACCTTTCAAAGATCTTGAAGCACAGTGGAAATACCAGAGGACTTGAAAAGAGCTGATATGATTCCCATATTTTTAAAAAAATGGGAAAAGTGAATCCAGGAAAGTACAGACCAATCAGCCTGACATTAATACCTGGGGAAGATCCTAGAAAATATAATCAAGAAATAGATCTATAAACATTTAGAAATAAGCTATTACAAACAAAGCCAACATGGATTTGTCACAAACAGATCATTCCAGAAAAATCATCACATTAGTTGACAACATGACTAAATTAATGGATCAGCAAAATGCTGATTATATAGTATCCTTGGATTTTGGTAAGGCATTTGACAAAGTAGGCTGCAACCTACTTCTTTGTAATAGAAAAATATGGAATAGGCAGCATTAGATAGGTACATAAGTAGCTGACCAACTGTCTTCAGTGGAACCGCATTTACATGGAGAGAAGATGCAGTCAGGTACCCCAAGGTTCTGTCTTAAGCTTAGTACATTTCAGCATCTTCATAAACAATTTAGATGAGGGGGTAAACAGGAAACTCATCAAATTTTTAGAAAGCACTAAGATGAGGGAAATAGCCAACTCTTTAGAAGACAAGACACAGAAAGATCTTGAAGACTTGAACACTGGGCCCTCACCAACAAAATGCAATTTATTGAGAAAAATAAGGGTTTACACTTAGGCAAAATCAGAACAAAGCCCAGACACACAATTATAGAATAGGTAGTATGTGGCTCAACAGTAGTAACTATGAGAGGGATCTAGGAGTCCTAAGGAGAAATCACTTAAATAAGAGCCAGCAATGTGATGAAGATGCCAAAAAACCCAATGCACCCCTAGGTTATATCAATAAAGGGATAGCATCAAGATCATGTGAAATATTAGTACCCATTTATTCTGCTTGGTAAGACTACAGCTGGAATACTGCATTCAGTTTTGGTCAGCATTATGCAAAAAAAAAAGCTGTTGGGATTCTACAAAGAGTGTAGAGAAAAACTACAAGATGATTAGGGGGCAGGAGATTAAATGATTGGGAATGTCTAGTTTAATGAAGAGGACTATGGGTGACATGATAGCAATCTTCCACTATTTGAGGGGCTGTCATAGAAAAGAAGCAATCAACTTATTCTCAAAAGTACCTGAGGGCGAGAAAAAGTAACAGATGGAAAATTATTAATAAAAGATTTAATCTAGAACTAAGGATAAATTTCCTGACAATGAGAACAATTAATCAATGGAATGGCTTGCCTCCAAGGTTGTAGGAGCTCCATCATTGGAGATTTAAAAGAAGAGATTAGACAATTATTTGTCTTGTTCTTGTGCAAGCAGTTGGACTAGAAGACCCCCAAAATCCCTTTCAATGGTGTTATTCTGTTAATATTCTGAAGCAGAAGGGTATAAGTGGATTTTAGAATATGTCACCTTAATGTTTAGGGAAAGATGGAGGATAAAGATCTTGGGCCACAAAAGGAAAGTATGGTGACTGAACACAGACTCTCAAAATCATGCCAAAGCAGTGAAAGAAATGTAAATTAAAAGTAACCAACAGGGGAAACTATCAACATTTACAGGACATGAAAATGTGAAATGTATTTAAGATTAATATGATTACTAAAGAATAATAATAGATGGAATTTAGTAGGAAAAACATGTAATGAAGAAAACATTCTTTTCAAATGGAATTATAAAATGACAAAATATTTTGAGAGACAATATAGAGGAAAGGTAAAACTAAAACTTTCCCTCAGTCATTTTCTGACTCTAGGACATGGTGCTTATCTTTGTTTCTTGGCTGAGTGAGCCAACATTGTCTGAAGACAATTTCCATGGTCATGTGGCCTGCATGGCTAAATGCCAAAAGTGTATGGAACACCTTTATCTTCCCACCAAAGTGGTACCTATTAATCTATTTGCATTTGCATTCTTTTTAACTGCAAGGTGGGCAGAAGCTGGGACAAGTAATCCTGTTGTATGGAGCTCAAATCTCAAACCCAGGCTCTCAGCTGAGCTGAAAGCTCAGTGTCTAACTGCTGAGCCATTGTGCAGATATGGGAAATGATAGGGTTGATGTGAAATAAAAAAAGTAATGGACACAGATAGAACATCCATTGAACTTCTTAAAATTCAAGGAGAAGAGATGGATAGCATCCTAATTTTGTTGACTAGTATGACAAAAAACCTGCCTGGCCTTGAGTCTGGAAATTATTAGTGTGTATATCCATGGCAAAGAAGGCAGATGAAAAAAATATCAACTAATTCTATTAATTCCTTATAGAAGCAAAGATCTGCTGAACTATTCTTATGTTGAAAAATAGAGTTATACATGCAGAAAAAAATACAAATGAATAGGCTGGGTTCAGGGAAGGCAGCCTAATGTTACATTAAATACCTCATGTATATGGGAGAAAACAAGAACATTTAAGGATTTTCTTGTCTGTGTGTATGTGTGTGTGTGTGTTTTCTTTACAGATTATGTAAATCATATCAGAAAATGGAATTAAAGTTAATAGGAATGATCGAAATTTTATTATCAGTAACTTTTTTTATAGTTTTAATGAAAAAGTTGAAGCAAGTTGATTAAAACTTGTGTGTGTGTCCGATGCTGGTCTTGAGATAACATCTTGGGAGGAGTTTGACTTTGTCACTACCGAGGATATGGACAGGTTGTTGAGGAGCCTTAGGGCCACCACATGTTTATTGGACCCGTGTCCCTCCTGGCTTGTACTGGCATCCTGCGAGGTTACACGAGGCTGGCTCCAGGACAATGTGAATGCATCTTTGAGTGTGGGGTTCTTACCTACCACCTTGAAAGAGGCGGTGGTGAGACCTCTCCTCAAAAAGCCTTCCCTGGACCCAGCATTGTTGGAAAATTACCGTCCCGTCTCCAACCTTCACTTCCTTGCGAAGGTTGTAGAGAGTGTGGTGGCTCAACAGTTTCCTCGACACCTGGAGGAAGTTGATTATCTAGACTCACGCCAGTCCGGCTTCCAGCCCGGTCACAGTACCGAGACGGCATTGGTCGCATTGGTGGATGATCTCTGGAGGGCACGAGATAGAGGTTGTTCCTCTATCCTAGTCCTATTAGACCTCTCAGCGGCTTTCGATACCATCGACCATGGTATCTTATTGCACAGACTGGGAGGGTTGGGGGTGAGAGGCACCGTTTTACGGTCGTTCTCATCCTACCTCTCTGGTCGGTCGCAATGGATGTTGGCAGGAGGGCAGAGGTTGGCCCCGAGGCCCCTCATATGTGGGGTTCCTCAGGGGTCGGTCCTCTCGCCACTTCTGTTCAACACCTACATGAAGCCGCAGGGCGAGATCATCCGTGGTTTTGGGGTGGAATACCATCTGTATGCTGATGACACTCAGTTGTACATATCCACCCCAAACCATCCCAACGATGCCGTCGAGGTGCTTTCCCAGTGTCTGGAGGCCGTAGGGATCTGGATGGGTAGTAAAAAACTCAAGCTCAACCCATCCAAGACTGAGTGGCTGTGGTTTCCGGCACCCCGGTTCAGCCAGGTAACTCCAACTCTGGCCATCGGGGGTGAACAACTGGCCCCTGTGGAGAGGGCGCACAACTTGGGTGTCCTCCTGGATTCCCGGCTGTCCATGGAGGACCATGTGACGGCCGTGGCCAGGGGGGGTGTTCTATCAGGTACTCCTGATACGCCAGTTGCATCCCTTACTGGACCGGGTGGCCCTTCGCACAGTCACTCAAGCACTCGTGACATCCCGGTTGGACTACTGTAACGCTCTCTACATGGGGCTCCCCTTGAGATGCATTCGAAGGTTACAGCTAGTCCAGAATGCGGCAGTGCGGGTGATTATGGGTGCCTCAAGGCAATCCCACATAACACCTCTCCTGCGCGAGCTGCACTGGCTACCTGTGGCCTTTCGGGTGCGCTTCAAGGTGCTGACTACCATCTGTAAATCGCTCCATGGCTCGGGGCCTGGCTACATACACTTATTTCACCAAGCCGGCCTAGGATAGCCTCTACTGTGACGAATTTTAGATAGTTTTAATTGGGGGATTTTAATTGATTTTAGCGCAGG
This sequence comes from Rhabdophis nuchalis, assembly GCA_039707465.1. Lineage (NCBI taxonomy): Eukaryota > Metazoa > Chordata > Lepidosauria > Squamata > Natricidae > Rhabdophis > Rhabdophis nuchalis. The sequence goes on from CM077647.1 coordinate 143,576,033, forward strand.
TTACCATTTAATAGATTTTTAAATTTATATGTTTTGTATTATCTTTGTATGCTGTTTTTTAAATTCCTGTGCGCCACCCTGGGTCCTTTTGGAGAAGGGCGGGATATAAATTGGATAAAATAAATAAATAAATAAATACGAGACCGCCTTCTGCCCCATACATCCCTTCGACCAATCCGCTCCCACAGAGAGGGCTTCTCTGGGTATCATTGGCTGGGCAATGCCGGTTGGTGATACCCAGGGGAAGGGCCTTCTCTGTGGTGGGCCCAGTCCTCTGGAACGACCTACCCCCCCAATTTACGTACTACCTCGGACCTCCGCCTCTTCCGCCAACATCTTAAGACGTATTTATTCCAACAAGCCGGCCTAGCATAGCCCCCTGTTTCTGACTTTTATTCTGATAAATTTTAATTCGTAAGGTTTTATAAGGGTTTTTAGCACGGGATATAATTTAATTAGTTTTTAATAATGTATTTTTGTATGTTTTGAAGATTGCCTGTGCATCGCCCTGGGTCCTTGCCAGGAGAAGGGCGGGGTATAAATTTGAAAATAAATAAATAAATAAATAAATAAATAAATAAATAAATAAATAAATAAATAAATAAATAAATAAATAAATAAATAAATCCACACAAACCAATATAAAGTAAGGAAGAAAAAAAGTAAAAGAAATAAATCAAAATTAGGGATACATTGTGGTATTCTACTGAAAGTGGAAATACATTGAAGAGTTCATTGTGAATATAAAATGATCTAAGTTAATGTTAAACATGAAGAAAAAAGTGACTATCATGCTTAATGAATTCACCAGTGATCCAAAAATAGGTCAAAAACATTTCCATTTTTCTCAAAACTAGAGATGGACTAAGTTGGAGAAGTAAAGAAATTAATCCTAGGGAGAATCAAAAGGTAAATTTAGACAAATCATGAACAATATCTCTTTTTTCTAGACGATATATTTTCTATGGAAGTTGGATCTGATAGAATACCTTCCTACCTATAAACATACAGACCATTCTTTTATTTTGATTAACACTTACTGGAAAAATATCTTAGGGGGGAAAAAAACTAGCTAAGAAAATATACATAGAACATTATTGAAATAAGAAGGGTGGGGTAATGAAAAAACACTGGTGAATTGGAAGAAATGAAAGTTTAACTTGATGTAGAAATTTGGGAAGAGAAGAAGATGACTAGTAGTAGCATTGACAGCTTTGAATATTTTTTTTAAATATTTTTCTGTTCCAGAACAAGATGTAAAAGTTCACCAAAAGAGAAAAGTATTGAATGATGTGCAAAGGTGGTTTAAAAAAGGATTATCTATCTGTCTGTCTGCCTGCCTGTCTATCTGCCTGCCTGCCTGTCTGTCTGCCCTCTCAATATCCCAAGCAATTATGGGCAGTTTATAAATTGAATAACTGAAGAAGACTACATCCTGCAATCCCAAGAGTCCACCAGACAAGCATAATTATTATCTTAATTCTAACAAGCAGAAAGGTTTTTAAACTCATGGGTATTTGCCTTCTAGCTTTAGAAAAAGCCTTGCTTTGCAGAGAAAGTAAATAACTGAGAAAGGCTTGAACCAAAGCCCCACTGTTTTTTGTTGCATAACTATACCTTTTCTTTATTTCTATACTATTTTAGATAGGAGGGAATGATTTTATTATTGCATGGATTAAATGCTGGTCAAGTGAAATTCCTTAGTTCATTTGATTTCAAATCATCTAGAGATGTACCAACTGATTTAGAGTTGACCTTTTTCCCGTGCTCTTCAATTTGCTGACCATGTCCATTCATGCAATAATATTTCCTTTAACAGTAGATTATTTCGAATCAGCAAATCTGATGTGCTTTTCATGTTCTTGTTACTGACAAATGTTGGGCAAAACTAATATCTCTGCAGCATTCAGCATTTTTTAAAAGAAACAGGAAATCAGCTATGAACATTGTGTAAATTTAAATGGATAATGCTGCTGTGTAGACAACTCCTGCAGAATTGTAAATCAACATAATGTAAAAAACAGGAAGAGGGGATCTTTCTGGTTATTCAGGATAAAATGTTTGTATTTTATTGCCATATCCTGTTTTGGGGTATATATAGCCACATATCCACATATGCTTGCCTTTGAATATTGACTTCTGGTAATGCATAAGTCCATTCAGTTTTCTTGGCAACATTTTTCAAAAATGATTTGCTATTGTTTTCTAGGATGAGAAAGAATTTCATCAGAATATGACCTGGGTTGGCTTCATGTCTAAAGCAAAACTAAAACTACCTTCCTAGTTCAGTGTCTTTAATCCCTATATCAAACTGGTTCTCTATACCTTGGTAGAGGTATGTTTATTTGTTTTGAGCAAAGTTATAAAATACATCTCCTTCTCATGGAGAAATGTATGAATGTGAGAAAGAAATATTGTAGCATAGTATTGTATGTTTGTTGATTTAGAGAAAGCATATGATAAAATAAATAGCCTTGACTTACAGATATGATTGATTGATGGATATGTACTCTGCTTGAAAATTCTATGATGAACCTCATAAAAGCAGTGTATGCTGAGGTAAAGCAATCATGAGAATAAATGACTCATTTAGAAGAAAAAATGAATGTATGCTGAGAGAAAAGCATTCATGAGAATAAATGACTCATTTAGAAGGAAAAGGGAATAGCCTTGAGGGAGTGGAGGAGAGCTGCTGCCAAGGCAACAGTCAGATCAAGAAATCTGAGGCTGGAATAGAACTGTAACATACATAAATATCTCAGACAAATCCCTCTCTACTTCAAACAAATATAAAATAAAAGGGGAGTTGCATTAAGGCTTGCAGGATTCTGTTACTATAACTTTACAATATAAGTAGGTACCTTTGATTTCCTAATCGTCAACTTGAAGGGATGACACTAAAAGCAAATGGTCAACATTGAGCAAGAAGTTAGAATAGGATATGTGAGGTCTCCTTGCTTTTTTAATATATTAAATATCACTTTGAGGAAGATGGGCATTAAGAAATGAGTTGATAGAAAGAAAGTTTGATAGATGATAGATGTTAGATGATAGCTGATAGCTGAATAGATAGAAAATAAATAAATAAATACATGAATGAATGAATGAATGAATGAATGAATGAATGAATGAATAAATAAATAAATAAATAAATAAATAAATAAATAAATAAATAAATAAATAAATAAATAATCCTCCCTCAGACCACTTTTGCACATTATTCAATACATTTCTCTCTTGGTGAACTCTGGAAGATTTATATGTCTTGTTCTGGAACAGAGAAATAGTTGATTTTCAAAGATACCAAAGCTACTACTAATCATCTTCTTCTCTTCCCAAATTTCTACATTAAGTCTAACTTTCATTTCTGTCAATTCATCAGTGTTTTTTTCATTACCTCACCCTTCTTACTTCAAGAATGTTCTATGTAAATTTTCTTAGCTAGTTTTTTCCCCTAAGATACTTTTCTAGTAAGTGTTGATTACTGATAATAAAATTTCTGTCACTCCTGTTAGCTTTAATTCTATTTTCTGATATGATTTACATAATTCAGAACAGCTTGTAAACACACACACACACACAAAAGAAAATCCTTAAATTTTCTTGTTTTCTCCCATGTATATGAGGTATTTTAATGTAATGTTAGGCTGTCTCCCTTTTCTTTGTGATAACCCCTGAAATATTGGAACACTGTTATCATGTGAACCCTATTCCTTCTTTTCATAAGACTAGACATATCTACTGTGTTGGCTTTTTTGGCAGTTGCAGCACATTGCTGGATCATATTTAAGTGATTGTCCACTAGGACTCCAAGATTCCTCTCACAGTCACCACTATTGAGCAAGGTGCCACATATATTGAATCTGTGCATTTTGTTTTTCTTGTCTAAATATAGAATGTTACTTTTTCACCACTGAATTTAATTTTGTTAAATTGCACCCAATGTTCATGTCTGTCAAGATCCTTCTGTATCTTAAGCCTATTTTCTGGAGTGTTGGCTATTCCTGCTAGCTTGCTGTTGTCTGCAAATTTGATGAGTTCCCCATCTATCCCCTCATCCAAATCTTTGATGAATATGTTGAAGAGTACTAGGCCTAAAACAGAGCCCCGGGGTAGAAACAATTCAATTGAGGACTATATGTTGAATGTGGTTGGTCAGCAGTTATGAATCCATATGGTGATGATGCTGTCTAACCAACATTTTTCTATTTTATCAAGTAGTAGGTTATGGTCTACTTTGTCAAATGCCTTACTGAAGTCCAAGTAAATTATATCAACTGCATTCCTCATTCCACAGATAAATGGGATCTTTGTGATAATGTTAAAATTAAGTTGCTTGGGAGAAGAACGTATATGCACTTTATTCAAGTGCTACAAGTTGCCCAAGAACATTTGAAGACAATATTAGATTATACAATGTTACAAAGTGTGTGAACTTGAAAGTTAATATATGAAAGACAAAGGTAATTGTTTTTAACATATAGCGTAAATGAAATATTGCAATCAAATATAAATTGAGGAAAAACCTAGAGCAAGAAGCTGCATTTGTGATCTTCAGCAAAATGTTTACTGGAGATGCAGAAATGCATGACTGTTTTGGTTATTGTCCATTTGCAAACATGGCATAAATAAATGGTAATAAATTTTCATTTTCTGATCAAAGCATGCATTTATGACCAATTTTCATGTACTTAACAACAAAAGTGTTCAATCTGAATGGGCATGAAAGTTTAGTCATTTTCAGGCAGCAGGGTGAGCTATGGACATCCTAATCAACAAATTAATATCAGAGAGCTGAAGACATTTTAGGAAAATGCTACAGATCTCTCCACTCTGAAATGTCTTTAAGAAAATGAGAATCCCAGAACATCTCAAGCTACAAAATAATAATAATAATAATCTTTATTGTCGTTGTATTAAAATTACAATAAAATTGGTTATACAAAAATATAATATAATAGACTGGCTCTAGGCTGGCAAAGATGATAGGGCTATACATTTATTTATTCAACCTATATGAATATAGATTAAGGAAAGATTGATTGAAAGAAGATGAGCATGGTTTTAAAACTGGAAGAAGAAACATCAATAATCTGCATTCTGTTGGTGCTACTACTCTGATAGCTCAAAAAACAAATGCTCTACAAGCTCTAGAAACTCCAAGTGCAATGGGACTGAAATAAATTTAAAGACCATGTTTATGATAACATGCTTGGGATTTTATTTGATATTAGCAATTAAATAGTTTTACTTTTGATTTAGGATAAGCAAAATAAGATTTGTCCATCATTTTTCTGGGCCAAAAGACACAAGTTTTAATAGTAAAGAGAAAAATAAATCAGTGATGATATGGACAGACATTCTTTAAGCCATTGAAAGTTAGCACTTCAAGGGGAACCTCAAAATAATTTAATGAATTTTAGGATAATAAAATAATATCATTTTTATAATGATGCAAAGTGACTAGTGTGAGTATCTGCTTAAAATGCTGTTTTTAAATCTAAAATTGTATAACTACTTACAAATATTTATTATATATAACATCCCTTGCCAGTTATGAAATATGTGTCTGTCTTATACAGAATACAGATACAAAATACCAGAGTTAAAAGGAAAGCCTTCTAATCCATCCCTCTGCCAAAGCACCCTATACCAAGAAAAGAGAGAGAGAGAAAGTCTCTCTCTCCCCCCTCTCTCCTAAATTATAATCATTCTACTTTTGAAGATCTAAAAATATTGGACACATCACCATCTACTGGCTAATTAGATATTTTGCAGACAACATGTGAGTGATCATGGTTTTTTTTTTTTTTTTTGGAAAACAATTTTTATTAGTTTTACAATATATAAAAGGAAAAGGAGGTATATAGGATATTTTGTTAACATGTTAGGACTTCTATGCCAGGGGTGGTGACTGCCACCGAGGCTTCGTACAAAATAGTGTTAAGTAAATGGTGGCAAGAGATACATATATATCATATCATCAACTTCATACATTCAATTGTTTGTTTCGTATTAACATCCTTTTTCAGGAATTACAATAATAGTTTCAAAATAAACTCATTTTTGTGATCTGAGTCTCTTTGCTATTGTTTCTTCTTCCTCCTTCCTGCCAATGGGCGGGGCCATGGCCCCTCCTGGTCCCTCTTCTTCATTTCCCAGGATTAAGGAATGTTTTTTTAAGAAAGGCCTATGCCTCTCCTACTGTTTTAACTCTAATTCTACCTCCATCCCAGAATACCAGCATTCCTTCAAGCATTAACCATTTGAACCATACTCCTTTTTTGTATACTTTTTTGGACAAGAAGGAATACTTCCTTCTTATCTCTCGAATTTTTTTGGGAATTTGCTTAAATATGGTAACTTCTTTTTGTTGATATATCAAAGGCCCTCCTTGCTGTGCCCTCAAAATCTCATCCCTTGTGGACCTTCTTACAAATTTAATGTGAATCTCTCTAGGTACATCATTTATTCTAGCATATGTTGATTTAATTCTGTAAACCAGGTCTATATCCCCCCAGATATATTCTTTATTCTTTTTAGTATAATCTGCTAAAATTGTGCTAATTAAATCCTTAAGGTCCTCTGTTTCTGACTCTGGGACGTTCTGAAACCTTTAAAAAAAAAAAGACATTTTTTCAAATTCCATCCTTGACATATGCCCAATAATATCTATGTTTTCTTTCCATATTTCCCTTATCTCTTCTTTCATCTCAACTGCTCCCCCCTCCAACACCTCAATCTTTTGTTTATTATCTGCTGTGGTTCTTTGTGTCTCCAACAATTCCAATCTTGAGTTTATCAAGTCTTTCCGCATTTCTTTTATTTCTTTCATTATATTTTGGAGCATTTCATTTGTTGATGATCCTTGGGTGTCCTCTCCTGCAGCTTCTTTATGTAGCATTGTGGTGATCTTTGTCTGTTGCAGAGTTGGATTGGCTTTAGTTGAAGCTGGAGCGGAAAGAGACTTTCCAGTCGGTGGCTTTCTTGCAGCCATTACTATAGTTTTAAGTTTTTATGGCAAAAGATGGCGTCGGTGAGCAAGCAGTCAGTGGAGTCCGAGATATCAGGAAAAGTCTGTGTCAGAATTCAAACCATATATTGTATAAAATCCAGAGAGATAATTATATTGTCAAATCCAAAAGAGAAAAAGAAGAATCCACAAATTGGGAGAAACACTAAGAGCTTCCTGAGGAGGCTTTAAGTATAAGTTTTTTACCTTGTGATCTTATAAGGCTGAAGGAATGTTCATAAGTTAAGAGAAAGTTTTCAGCTGGGAACAAAGAAACACCATTTTCCCACCTCAACGCCAGAAGAGGAGAAGTAGTGAAAGTTTCATTTCAGTTGTAACGAGGCTCAGCTACAAAGTTGCTACTGCAATTCCATAAATGGAAAAAACATTCCTTTTTAGGTAGTAATAGATTGGATGTAAGTAATCCTTTCTCTCCCCAGTCTGGGGAGCATTTTAAAATGCCGCTTTTTGCGAGAGGGGGTTTTCATAAACAAACTCCCCCCTCTATTCTTCTTTTCCAAAAATGATTGAATATAAATAGAAAAAAAAACCCTCACAGTCCACACTGTCTAAACCAGAGTCGCGGTGCATTCCTCCGACCCTAGCATTTCAGCCCGATCTTCATTTTGCATTTCTTCCGGCATTTGTCAGTGAGAGGGCGGTTTCCATCCTGCTGTCAGCCCTCCGGCTCCTGGGGCGAGATGGGAGAGATGCCCAACTGATCGCCATCAGGTTGGAGTTCTCCCGCAGCTGTCCATATGGTTGGGGTCACTCCAGACCCCCCAATGCCCCCGAAGGCACACACTAGAGCAGCAAGCCGCGGATGTGTCTGAAAACATGTCCGGCACCTCCGGAGACCAGAAACCAAGTCCGATCATGGATTTTCTTGTGTCCCCCTGACTTATCCAAATTAAATGGCCATAGTGCTAAATAATTTTTATAAAGGTCATTTGTACATGTATCTGCAAAAAAAAAGAAGACATTTGTGTTTTACAAATGGCAAAAATGCAATTGCAAGAAGTGCCATTCAATCTGACTAGAATCAAACCCCCAATTTCTAGCAATAAAAATGCCAGGTGGATATGTGTGTGTGTGCGCATGCGTGTGAAAAATAGACTTCTGTTAATTAAATGTGATGGGCTCTCTGCTAACAGAGCAAGGTTATGCCATACACTTCAAAGAAGACCAGAAAACCTGTAACTGTGGAGCCTGTCTGGCAAGAACAAAGAATGCTTTTTTACAGGGAATATGCACATGTAAAGGTTGTAAAAATTTTGGGTTGTTAGAAAGCTGATAAAAGTAACAAAGAATTAAGCATCTTGCAAATCTCAGCTAGCAGTTAGGAATAGGAATGACCTGGAGCAAATAGAATGTGTATTAGATAATTCTTGAAGCACTCATTAGATTTAAGAATAAGGATTAAGATTAAGATTTAAGATTTATTGCATTTATATTCCGCCATATCTCCCTTTCGGGACTCAGGGCGGTGTACAGCCAACAGTAAAAATGAGTAATATAAAAGTTAAGATCAAATGTTAAGATATAATTAAATAAATTGGCTTGCCAAATTAAAACCCCCTACTAAAATCAATTTAAAAACTGACAGGCGGGCAGCACGAAATAAATGGGTCTTCAGGGCCCGACAGAAAAGGCGTAGGTCGGTGATCGTCTGTAGGTCAGGGGGTAGGTCATTCAAGGGGCTGCCACAGAGAAGGCTATCCCCCTGGGGGTTGCCAGCCGACGTACTGGTGGAATTCTACTCCAAAACCACAGATGATCTCACCCAATGGCTTCATATAAATGTTGAACAGGAGAGGTGAGAGGACCGACCCTTGTGGTACCCCACAAGTGAGGCACCTCGATGTCGACCTCTGCCCTCCTGCCAACACAAATTGCGACCCGTCAGAGAGGTAGGAGGAGAACCACCGTAAAATGGTGCCCCCCCAGCCCCAGCCCCTCCAGCTGGCGCAACATGATACCATGTTCGATGGTATCGAAAGCCACTGAGAGATCTAACAGGAACAGGATATAGGAACAACCCCTATCCCGTGCCTTTCCAGAGATCATCCACCAACGCGACCAATGCCGTCTCTGTGCAGAAACGGTAAGTTGAAGATTTTTTAATTGTAAAGTAAGTGGAAGGGCAATAGCAAATGTTGGAAGGAAATGGGGAAAAGAAATGAGAAAAGTCCCATGGAAGATGTGGGAGAGAAATTCATGGGAAAATGCGTGTGATATACTGAAGAAAGAAAGAGAGACTATTATTTTGTTAAATGAATGGTGAGTAGAAAAGAGGAAGGTAAGATTTCTGGGTAGTTTTCCAACCACCACTCATTTTCTATTTCATTGGTTGTTACTTTTCTTTCTTTTACTCAAGGAATTTTTGCCTTAGAAGAGAGGGAGGGAGGGAGAGAAGCAGGAAAGGGGGTGCAGTTTCTCTGTTTCTTTTAACCATACTTTTTCTGCTCAGTTAAAAACATTGAGCTCTTGTCTGAGAAAGATGGGATAATTTTTTTGCAGGTATCAAAAGTTTCGGTTTGCATTGCTTTTTGGTGTGCATATCAAAGGTGTATTCAGCAGGTTCTGACCAATTCTGGAGAACTGGTAGCAGATATTTTGAGTAGTTTGTAGAACCAGTAAATACCATCTCTGATTGGCCCCGCCTCCATCTATTCTCTGCCTCCCGAGTTCTAGCTGATTGGGAAGGGAATGGGGATTGTGCAACATTTATATGAAGCCGTTGGGTGAGATCATCCGTGGTTTTGGGGTAGAGTTCCATCAGTACGCTGATGATACTCAGCTGTATATTTCTACCCTGGACCACCCCAACGATGCTGTGGAAGTGATGTTCCCGTGTCTGGAGGCCACGCGAGTCTGGATGGGGAGAAACAGGCTCCGACTCAACCCACCCAAGACCGAGTGGCTGTGGCTTCTGGCGTCACGGTATAGCCAGTTGGTGCCATCTCTGGCTATTGGGGGCGAGTTATTGGCCCCCACAGAGAGGGCTTGCAACTTGGGTGTCCTCCTGGACTCTCAGCTGTCTCTAGAAGACCATATGATGGCCATCGCCAGGGGGGCTTTCTATCAGGTTTGCCTGATACACCAGTTGCACCCCTTTCTGGATCATGACGCTTTATGCACGGTCACTCAAGCCCTTGTCACTTCCCGCCTGGACTATTGTAATGATCTCTACATGGGGCTTCCCTTGAGGTGCACCTGGAGGCTGCAGTTAGTTCAGAATGCAGCTGCGCGGGGGATTTTAGGAGCATCTAGACGGTCCCATGTGACACCTCTCCTGCGTGAGCTGCACTGGCTGCCTGTTGCTTTCCAGATGCGCTTCAAGATATTAGTGACCATCTTTAAAGCGCTCCATGACAAGGGACCTGGCTGCTTGCAAGACTGCCTCCTGCTGCCAAATACTTTCCACCAACCAGTTCGCTCCCACAGAGAGGGCCTCCTCAGGGTGCTGTCGGCCAGGCAATGTTGGCTGGTGACCCCTAGTGGGAGAGTCTTCTCTGTGGCATCTCCTGCCCTTTGGAATGATCTATCCCCTGAACTATGTACAATCACGGACCTATGCCTCTTCTGTCAGGCCCTGAAGACCCATTTATTTTGTGCTGCTGGCCTGTCGTAGTTTTTAAATTGATTTTAGCAGGGGGTTTTAATTGGCAGGCCAATCCATTTAATATAACTTAACATATGATTTTAGCTTTTGTATTACCCTCTCTTACTGTTGGCTGTAAGTCCCGAAAGGGAGAAGGGTGGTATATAAATTCAATAAATCTAATCTAATCTAATCTAAAAAATGGTCTGCACTATAAATACTTATGCTGCTTGTCTCTTGTTCTGCTCTGGGCTGTTTCTTAATAATAATAATAATTTAATAATAATTTTATTGTTTCTATACCGCCCCCTCTCCCCACGGGGACTCGGGGCGGTGCACAGGTAGCATAAAAACAATATATAACAACAATAAATAAACAACAAAATTTAAAAGCCAATTAAATAAACCCTGTGCTAAAATCCCAATTAACTAAAACCTATTCTATAAAATCCCAAGGCAAGGAGGCTATCCCAGGCCGGCCAGACGGAAAAAGTAAGTTTTCAATTTAAGACGGAAGGAGCGGAGGTCCGTAGTTGTCCTAATGTCGGGGGGAAGGTCGTTCCAGAGGGCCGGGCCCGCCACAGAGAGCGCCCTTCCCCTGGGTGTCGCCCGCTGACATAGTCTAGTGGACGGCACCCGGAGAAGCCCCTCTCTGTGGGAGCGAATCGGCCGTGAGGACGTGTGAGGCAGGATCCGATCCTGCAGATAGCTAGGTCCCGAGCCATGGAGCGCTTTAAAGATGATGACTAGCACCTTGAAGCGCACCCGGAAGACGACAGGCAGCCAGTGCAGCTCGCGCAAGAGCGGTGTTACATGGGTAGACCTTGCGGTCCCCATAATTGCTCGCGCGGCTGCATTCTGGACTAGCTGAAGCCTCCGGGTGCACCTCAGGGGCAGCCCCATGTAGAGAGAGTTACAATAGTCCAGTCGGGATGTCACGTTTGTTTGTTTGTTTGTTTGTTTGTTTGTTTGTTTATTTATTTATTTATTTTATCGTACTTTTATACCACACTCTCTCCCAAGTGGAACTCAGGGCGGTGCACAGGAATAAGAAAATGAAATATAAATATACAGACAATCAAATAAATTTAAAATTGGATTAAATAAATTTGGCCTGTGCTAAAACTTAATTTAAAACCCAGCTAAAATTCAATAATATAAACAGTTATGTCAGGCCAGCCACATGGAAGAGGTATGCTTTTAGTGTTCGACGGAAGAGGCGAAGGTCCGTGATTGTGCGGAGGTCGGGGGGCAAGTTGTTCCAGAGGGCTGGACCTGCCACAGAGAAGGCTCTTCCCCTGGGAGTCGCCAGCTGGCATTGTCCAGCGGATGGCACCTTAAGGAGGCCGACCCTGTGGGAGCGGACAGGTCGAGTGGAGGTATGTGGCAGGAGGCGGTCCTGCAAGTAGCCAGGTCCTATGCCATGGAGCGCTTTAAAGATGGTCACTAGGACCTTGAAATGCACCCGGAAGGCCACAGGCAGCCAGTGCAGCTCGCGCAGGAGGGATGTTATATGGGAGTGTCTAGAGATTCCCAAAATCCCCCGCATGGCCGCATTCTGCACTAACTGAAGTCTCCGGGTGCACCTCAAGGGGAGTCCCATGTAGAGAGCATTGCAGTAGTCCAGGTGGGAGGTGACAAGAGCTTGAGTGACCATGCGTAAGGCGCCACGATCCAGAAAGGGGTGCAACTGGCATATCAGTTATACCTGATAGAAGGCCCCCCTGGCTACAGCCATCACATGGTCATTCAAGGACAGCCGAGAGTCCAGGAGGACACCCAAGTTGCGCGCCCTTTCTGCGGGATCCAATGTTTCGCCCCCGATAGCCAGAGATGGAACCAACTGGCTATGTCGTAGCGCCGGAAACCACAGCCACTCCGTCTTGGATGGGTTGAATCGGAGCCCGTTCCTCCCCATCCAGGCTTGCACTGCTTCCAAACACTGGGACATCACTTCAGCAGCATCATTGGGGTGCTTATGGGTAGAGATGTACAGCTGGGTATCATCAGCGTACAGATGGAACTCTACCCCATAACCATGGATGATCTCACCCAGCGGCTTCATATAAATGTTGAACAGGAGGGGCAAGAGGACCGACCCCTGTGGTACCCCACATGTAAGGGGACTTGCGGTCGACCTCTGCCCTCCTGCCAACACAAATTGCAACCGGTCAGAGAGGAAGGATAACCACTGTAATACCCCAACCCCAACCCCCCCAGCCGGTGCAATAGGATACCATAGTTGATGGTATCAAAAGCCGCTGAGAGATCTAACAGGACCAGGATAGAGGAACAACCTCTATCCCGGGCCCTCCAGAGATCATCTACCAACGCGACCAATGCCATCTCAATGCTGTACCCAGGTTGGAAACCGGACTGGCGTGAGTCTAGATAGGCAGTTTCCTCCAGGTGCTGGGGGAACTGTCCTGCCACCACACTCTCAACAATCTTCGCTATAAAGCAAAGGTTGGAGACCGAACAGTAATTAGATAACACAGCTGGGTCCAGGGAGGGCTTCTTGAGGAGGGGCCTCACCACCACCTCTTTCAAGACGGTCAGCAGGAGCCCCTCACTCAAAGAAGCATTAACAATCCCCTGGAGCCAGCCTTGTGTGACCTCCCGGGAGGCCAGTACAAGCCAGGAGAGACACGGGTCCAATAAACATGCGGTGGCATTCAGCCATCCCAGTATCCTGTCCATGCCATCAGGAGTCACTGGGTCAAACTCAGCCCAAACAATAGTCTCAAGGCCTGCCTCCATCATCCTGCCTGGACCAACCCAATTGGAGGCTAACTCGCCCCCGATCTGACCGATTTTATCCTGCAGATAGGATCCAAATTCCTCTGCCCGACCCTGCAAAGGAGCTTCCCGCAGTGTCTGATGAAGGAGGGAGCGGGTCACCCTAAACAGGGCGGCAGGGCGGTTAGCTGCGGATGCGATGAGAGCGGCAAGATAATCCCGCTTCGCCGCTCTTATTGCCACAAAGTAGGTCCGCAAATGCGACCTTGCCCATGTTCAGTCAGGTTCAGCACACATGGACTTCCAAGTGCTCTCTAGGCGTCTCTTCTGGCATTTCATTTCCCTCAGCTCCTCGGAGAACCTAGGACACCGAGTGAGAGGCTGCAAAGTCACAACCCAGTCCGCACTATTCCAGGCGGCCACTAGGTCCTCAGTCAAGTCGCGGGTCAGGGATTCAGGCATTGGCCCAAGCTCCATCTGGAACCTTACAGGGTCCATCAGGCACCTGGAGCGGAACCATCTTAACTCTTCTGGTTCCGCCTACCCGCAGTGGGGTGCAGCGGTTGGAAAGTCAAGCTGGAGGAGAGAGTGATCTGACCATGACAAGGGTTCGATGACTAATTCCCCTAATCCCAGAGCACTCAACCACTGGCCGGAAGCAAAAACAAGATCCAGTGTGTGTCCCCCGGTGTTCGTGGGGTCATGAATTACTTGGGTCAGGTCCATGGCCGTCATGGAGTCCATGAACTCCTAAACTACCTCAGATGACCCCCCTACCGATGGCAGGTTGAAATCCCCCATGACTAAATGCCTGGGGGTCTCAACCGCCACCTCGACGATCACTTCGAGGAGCTCGGGTAGGGCTGCTGACACGTAGTGGGGAGCCAGGTACACTATCAGCAGGCACAACTGCCTCCCATGACCCCACTTCACATAGAGGGTCTCACAACCAGCTGTCTGCGGCACAGTGGTTTCCCTGGGCTCAAGACTTTCCTTAATAGCCACCGCCACCCCCCCACCCTGCCCCTGGGCCCATGGCTGATGGAATGCCCGGTAACCTGGCAGGCACATTTCTACAAGGGGTACTCCTCCCTTGTGGACCAGCCAGGTTTCCATGATACCCACTAGGTCCAGCTCCCCCTCTGATACCAAATCATGTATGAGGGGGGCTTTGTTGATCACGGACCTGGCGTTACATAGCATCAGCCTAGGGCCCCGGCTCTGAAATCCCTGACCACTTGGGGTGCAAAAAGAGCTCTGGAGATTGGAGCGCGCAACCACTTGCAAATAGTGGGTGCGCATTCCAGCTCCCACCATACCTACCCTTTCCCCAGACCGTCCTGATGGTAAAGCCCTCTGTTAAATCGACCTTTGCCCCTCTCCCAGTATCGGACCCTACAGCCTCCCCATGGCGACCATGGGCCGACCTGACGATGTTATTTGGTGGGTTAGTTTCCTTACCCACATCCTTTTTCCCAAATAACCCTCCCCCTACCTGGGACCCCTTAAAAGCTGAATAAAAAAAAAACCTTAAAAAACCCTTAGTCTCCGATTCCGCCACCTCTCAAGATTAATAAATCCGTCATTAATGTAGGCCCTTGCTAGCGCAGAGGGCCAAACCTGTGAGAGCAGGGATTCTCGCAGGGCGTGGAGATCAGCTGCAGAGTACATAGTCGATAGTCATTAAAGGCCATACTCGGAATGTCAGCTGTCGCGAAGATGGAAATAGCGACGATGGCAGCAAAGCAGGCAAGCGCTCTCTGTCAGACGAAAACAGCAGAAACACCAGGGAGTAGAAGTAAGGCCAGACGAATAAACGCAGAGATGAAAAAATGCCAAAATGAGCCAGCAGGAGGCAATGACAAATAACTGGGGAAGCAAGACAGAACAGCAAGGCCCACATAGATGAAACCAGACGACGAAGCCAACAAGGCAGGCAAAGAAGGGCAGGAATCCACAGGAGTCAAGCAGCAAGCAGCAGCGGTCCGACGTCGAGATAGAGGAATGCCACGATGGGCAGCGACAAGACAGCGAAGACCACACAAAGAGAAGCAGGAACAAACGGGGTGTGACAATGACACGGAGGGCGCCAAGACAAAAAACCGGACGCCGGTGCAAAAACCACAGGAACAAAGAAGTAGACGACGAATGGTAGATCACGGCAGAAATGGTAAGACTGCCAGGCGACCGAGCGGCAGGGCGCTAGAGGTCCGGGTGAGGGCGGTCAGAGAAGCATGAGTGGCAGGAGTGGGGCCGGACAAGGAAGAGAAAACCGCGGGGACAGGGCGGCAGAAATGGGCTGGCAGCAGCCATAATGCCACGCCAACCACAGTAAGAGATCACGCCCCCCTGCCAGGCCCCGCCGGCAACCAACGCGCTGGCAACCAATGCGCCGGTAGCCAGTGTCACAGCATCACAGGTCTCCTTACTCCACAGGCTCCGTGGCTCTTATGCCAACTTCAAAACTTCTAGTCCCAATTTTAGTGGGATGGTTGTAGAGCTGGGCTGTCCAGATCAAAACCTCCACAAGATTTGATTAGTTGCTTCCCTGTTTCTCCCCCCACTCCATTTGTACAGGAAAGGCAATTCTCACAGAAATAGTGAGTATCAGATACACATTTTCTTATTTCCCTTTTAAGTTTGTGTCTTCCCTACTAATCACCATGACTCTCCTTTGCTTTTCCCATATGTTTATGCACTTGGATGCCTTCATACTCCCTTCCTACTATAACTTCTTTGACATTACTGCACTCCAATACCATCAGTGCACAGTAATCCAAACAACATAGCGGGGGAAAATCTTCTATTACTACAGATCCATAGCAAGAAAGAAGCTTTATAGGTCAATATTTTTACTTTGCAATTAAAAAACATGGAGAGGGTCATGGTTTCAGTACTAGGTGAGAAAGCAAGTTGGAGCATGCCTGTTTCAGTCCTGTAGAAACCAACAGATGCCTATTGGTAAAAGTAAGAATCAAGTGGAGCCTGAGCTTCTAGGATTGTAGATTGATTTAATAGATCACCTTTAGATCAATTGCAATAAACAGCTAACTGATGACCAGGATTCAATGGCTAGTAAGGGCATGGAGACGTCATTATAGAGGAGAAGTCCTTCCAGGGAACCAGGTTGTTGCTAGACTAGAACAAAATACTGGAATCCAATCATCTTGCAGAATGTAAGATTGCTTGAGCTGAAAAAGAGAAGTTTTCCAAAGCTGGAAAACACAGCAGTGGGATGCATTTCTGATAAACTGGGAATGGGAGAAGAATCATGCCATCTGATCTACACTCAAGAAGTGTTGAATGATCCTTACTGGTGACAGGCCAAATAGAACAGGCAAGTCTCTTGATTATGCTAACATTGACTGGGGCAATAATTCCAGAAGACATTGGGCCAAAGGAAAAATGATTCAGCATGAAAAGGCATGTGAAAAACAGTTAAAAACATTACAGTGTTATTATGGCAAAGCCAATGTATGGGCATGGGTAAGAGTGACAGTGTTGTTTAAATTTGGCAGCATTAAGTGGTGGGTTGCCAATTTTTTTACTACCAGTTCGGGCACACTCCCATGCATGCTCCTGCAAGAGCACGATGCTTCTGCACATGCATAGAAGCGACTGGGCGGGTGTGAAGAGCCTCCTACCACCCTTACTACTGGTTCGGCCAATCCAGGCTGAACTGAGAGCAACCCATCTCTGATTAAGATGTATTGACTTCACCTCCCAGAATTCGCTAGGCAACATGAAATTCACACATCTTAATTTGTCAAGTTTGAAAAACTCTGGTTTCTAACAACAAATGCTACAATCCATGGCTTCCTACAATTTACATATGTCAAACTATTTTTCTAAAAAGCCTTCTAAATTTATTTATGTCAAGCACACACACTACCCTTGAATTATACTCTTAGAGATCAGAAATAATGGGTACTTCCTGCTGCCTTAATAATCAGTTCCTCTTTTCTCTGTTTCCCATTTTCTTAGGATTCAGTCCTAACTTTTAGAGTTTGATTGAAATTCCTCAGCAAAGAAAGATAGTTATTTGGGAAAATCAGATGCATTGAGTCAGCAATAATATAGACAGAATCCTTTTGTGGAAAAGGAAATAATTTATCCAGAATGGCATTAAAATATCTGGTATTATTCTGCTGTTGGGAGTATAATGCAGTGTTCCAGTAGAAGAAGTTCTCTTGAAAGGCTTTTAATAGATATTTGATTTTCTTTTTAATGCTTTTATGTCCCTTTTTAATTGTTTCATTTTACTTTCTCTCTTTAATCCTTCCTCCAACATACATTTAAGGCATATCTATGCTTTGGGAAATTTACAGTCATTTTATTTAAAGCCCATTAATGAAAATAAATGATACAACCTCCTAGACTAAAGGATATAGAAAAGTCCAATGGATTGTTGAAAGTTACAATAATTATGAAAGAGACATTGCTAAAGTTTTGTTTGGTACAAAAAGGTTTGGTCAGTTCAAAAATGTGACAATCCCTCCAGAAGCGATTTGTCAATAAACTCTTATAATGGAAGATAAGGCACACTCTGGGTCACTGAGATTGAAAATAATGCTTTATGTGGGGGGGTGTGAGAGAGAAAGAGGTGGGGGGGGGAATCTGCTCACAGAATAGAATGATTGGCAGATGGATATATAAGATTGGAAAAATGATCCTGCTGCTGTGGCCTAGAGGTGGACCTCTCGCCTCCCAATCAGGAGGTTGTGAGTTCAATCCTAGGCAGGGAGTTGGACTAGATGACCTGCAAGGTCCCTTCCAACTCTGTTAATCTGTAAAGACTAATCAACAAAATCTACCAAAGTCATGGCCACAAGAGGAGAGGATTGCTAGAGGCAGCTAAAATAAGGAAGCATGGAATATTTTTTGTTTGAAATATAAGGATAAAAGTTGTGGCTTTAATCTACTATCTTTAAAACAATTAGTTGCTCTGTATTGTCTTGTTGTGGATTGTTAAAATCTGCTGATATTTAAGGGCTCGGATTGGCTGAGAAAAGAAAGAAATAATTAAATGAATAAACAAATAAATAAATAACAGTCTCTGACCGCTAGAGGGAGCAATGAGGATGCCGAATTCTGAGCTGATGTCAGTTATAAACAGATTCTTGACCAGCCTTTGGAGAAGATTCATCATTTCGTGAATCAGCTAAAATAGATTAATCCTATAGATGGTATTAAAATAGAACAAGAAACACAATTAGGTGTAGAAAATGTAGAAAATTCTCAAATTACTGTGTCAACTTTACAAACACCAGGTAATGCAAACAACCTAACTGTAACCTCAGAAGATAAATCTGACTTCAGCTCTTATGATGGTGGGACAACCCTCCCAATGCAACTGAAACAACTGTATCAAGTGAATTCACAATTTTTTAGAGATTACGTTTTGGACTTTTGCTTTATGAATATTAACAAGGCAGAGAATTCTTCAAGAAAAAAAGATATGACAGCTATTTCAGGGAGGGAAAATTTAAATGGGGAAGATTTGCTTCAGACCAACCTATAATGCCTAACACAGGGGTTGGCAACCTTAAATACTAAAAGAATCACAAAGATCTTAAACGGATTCCCCCCCTCCCATTCAATTTTGGAGCCGACTGGAAATCCAGTTCCCCCATCATAGAGTCTCCTCCTAGCACGGCATCCTTTTTCCTCTGGTGACTGAAAGTCTGGTTCCCCACCATAGAGTCCCCTTCTAGCATGGCCTCTCTTTTCCTCTACCTGTTCTAACTGAATGCCCTATCAATTGTGACACCAAACAGCGAAAGGGATCCGCAGGAGAGGGATGAAAGTGCCACATGCGACTCCAGAGTTGCTGACCCCTGGCCTGACAGAACAACTTTGGGACTTTTTAAAATGGATATAAATAAAGCTGAAAACATCTTCAGGAAAGGAGACTTGATAGACTCTCCCGAGAAGAAAGAGACAATATTCTATGAAGATAAACTGGAGTGACTAAACATATATTTTGATTAATTAGGACGGATTTTTTCTTTAAAAAAAAGTATGTGCTGATAGAAAGCTTTAATTAGTTTTGAATGTATAAAATGAATATGTAGGTATATGCAGTTCTGCCAATTCTTTAAGTAATCTATATAAATAAAAATGTAAAATAGTTTGTACGAATCCACTAATCTCAATAACTACTGGACCGATTTACCTCAATTTTTCACACAATGTTCACAAGGACTTCGGTTAATAGAATACCAACTCATTTTGTGCCTAACACACGTGTGTCATGTACACAGTACACAAATGTAAAATGTACCACTGAAAATTTTTTCACCTCCCTGTAACTCCTCCCACCTGGCATTTCCAACAGTCAGTTCCTCAAAAAGACTGTACGGAGGCCTCTTACGGCCAAAAAGGCACTGAGATAGCAAACTGCCAGGTGGCCCATAGACAGAGAGAGAGGAAGAAATACAGTTTAACAAAAAGAAGGACTAAGGGTGACATGATAGCAGTCTTCCAATATCTCAGAGGCTGCCACCAATAAGAAGAAGTCAAGCTATTCTCTAAAGCACCTGAGGGCAGAACAGAAGCAATGGGTGGAAACTAATCAAAGAGAGAAGCAACTTAGAACTGAGGAGAAATTTCCTGACAGTTAGAACAATTAATCAGTGGAACAGCTTGCCACCAGAAGTTGTGAATGACCCAACACTGCAAGTCTTCAAGAAGATGTTGGATAGCCATTTGTCTGAAATGGTATAGGGCTTCCTGCCTAGGCAGGGAGTTGGACTAGATGACCTCCAAGGTCCCTTCCAACTCTGCTATTGTATTATTGTATTACAGTAGGTAGGTAGATAGGGGAATAGAGAGAGAGGGGGAAATACAGTTTAATTTATTTTTATTATTATTTACACTTATATACTGCCCTATCTCCCGAAGGACTCTAATAAAAGAGGGACTAGGGGAGACATGATAGCAGCCTTCCAATATCTCAGAGGTTGCCACAAAGAGGAGGGAGTCAAGCTATTCTCCAAAGCACCTGAGGGCAGAACAAGAAGCAATGGGTGGAAACTAATCAAGGAGAGAAGCAACTTAGAACTGAGGAGAAATTTCCTGACAGTTAGAACAATTAACCAGTGGAACAGAAGTTGCCTCCAGAAGTTGTGAATGCCCCAACACTGCAAGTCTTCAAGAAGATGTTGAATAGCCATTTGTCTGAAATGGTATAGGGCAGTGATGGCTAACCTTTTTTGGCTCGCGTGCCAAAAATAGGGGGACTGCAGGGGCGATGTGCACAGGTGTGCCACATCCATAATGCTATGTGCATGACCCCCTGCATTTGGCATGCTTTTTACGTCATCGCCAGGCTCCAGAGGCTTTATGGGACCCTAGGGATGGATGGATGGATGGACGGATGGTAGGTAGGTAGGTAGGTAGGTAGGTAGGTAGAGGGAGAAAGGAAGAAATATAGTAAGTAGGTAGGTAGGTAGGTAGATTGATAGATAGGGAGAAATACAGTAGGTAGGTAGATAGGTAGGGGGATAGATAGATAGGGAGAAATACAGTAGGTAGGTAGTTAGAGGGATAGACAGAGGGAGAAATACAGTAGGTAGGCAGGTAGGTAGATAGGTAGAGGGAGAAAGCAAGAAATACAATAGGTAGGTAAGTAAGTAGAGGGATAGACAGAGAGAGAGAAATACCGTAGGTAGATAGGTAGGTAGGTGTATAGATAGATAGCGAAAAATACAGTAGGTAGGTAGGTAGGTAGGTAGGTAGGTAGAGGGAGAAAGGAAGAAATGTAGGTAGGTACGTAGGTAGGTGGGTGGGTGGGTGGGCGGGTAGATGGATAGATAGATAGATAGATAGATAGATAGATAGATAGATAGATAGATAGATATAAATACAGTAGGTCGGTAGGTAGAGGGATAGATAGATAGGGAGAAATACAGTAGGTAGGTAGGTAGGTGGGTAGGTAGGTAGGTAGGCAGGTAGGTAGAGTGAGAAAGGAAGAAATATAGTAGGTAGGTAAGTAGGGGGATAGATAGATAGGGAGAAATACAGTAGGTAGGTAAGTAGGGGGATAGATAGATAGGGAGAAAAACAGTAGGTAGGTAAGTAGGTAGGTAGGTAGGGGGATAGACAGATAGGGAGAAATACAGTAGGTAGGTAGGTAGAGGGATAGACAGAGAGGGAGAAATCTGTAGGTAGGCAGGTAGGTAGATAGGGGGATAGATAGGGAGAAATACAGTAGGTAGGTAGAGGGAGAAAGCAAGAAATACAATAGGTAGGTAAGTAGAGGGATAGACAGAGAGGGAGAAATACCGTAGGTAGGTAGGTAGGTAGGTAGGTAGGTAGGTAGGTGTATAGATAGATAGCAATAAATACAGTAGGTAGGTAGGTAGAGGAATAGAGAAAGAGGGAGAAATACAGTAGGTAGGTAGGTAGAGGGATAGAGAGGGGAAAATACAGTAGGTAGGTAGATAGAGGGAGAAAGAAAGAAATACAGTAGGTAGGTAGGTTGGGGGTTATATGGTGGTTGTGTGTATGTGAGCAGGTGTAGATCTACACACAGTTCGGTTGGCCATTTAACCAGACTGGGCCACAGCAACCCGTGGCCGGGTATAGCTAGTCTATATAAATAAAAATGTAAAATAGTTTGTACGAATCCACGAATCTCAAAAACTACTGGACTGATTTACCTCAATTTTTCACACAATGTTCACAAGGACTTCCGATAATAGAATACCTACTCATTTTGTGCCTAGCACACGTGTGTCGTGAGCAAGGTACACAAATGTAAAATGTACCCACTTATCAGGTTTTCTCCTCCCTGTAACTCCTCCCACCTGGCATTTCCAACAGTCATTTCCTCAGCCACGTACGGAGGCCTCTTAGGGCCAAAAAGGCACTGAGATACCAAACTCCCAGGTGGCCCATAGAGAGAGAGAGGAAGAAATACAGTTTAACAAAAAGAAGGACTAGGGTGACATGATAGCAGTCTTCCAATATCTCAGAGGCTGCCACAAATAAGAAGAAGTCAAGCTATTCACTAAAGCACCTGAGGGCAGAACAAGAAGCAATGGGTGGAAACTAATCAAGGAGAGAAGCAACTTAGAACTGAGGAGAAATTTCCTGACAGTGAGAACAATTAACCATTGGAACTGCTTGCCACCAGAAGCTGTGAATGCCCCAACGCTACAGGTCTTCAAGAAGATGTTGGATAGCCATTTGTCTGAAATGGTATAGGACTTCCTGCCTAGGCAAGGAGTTGGACTAGATGACCTCCAAGGTCCCTTCCAACTCTGCTATTGTATTATTGTATTAAGGTAGATAGGTAGATAGGGGAATATAGGGAGAAATACAGTAGGTAGGTAGGTAGGTATGTAGATAGAGGGATAGATAGGGAGAAATACGGTAGGTAGGTAGGTAGGTAGGTAGGTAGGTAGGTAGGTAGATAGATAGATAGATAGATAGATAGATAGATAGATAGAAACACGGTAGGTAGGTAGGTAGGTAGATAGGGTGATAGATAGAGAGGGAGAAATACAGTAGGTAGGTAGGTAGAGGGAAAAAGGAAGAAATACAGTACGTAGGTAGGTAGGTAGGTAGGTGGATAGATAGAGAGGGAGAAATACAGTAGGTTGGTAGGTAGGTAGGGGGATAAATAGAGAGGGAGAAATACAGTAGGTAGGTAGGTAGATAGGGGGAGAAATGAAGAAATACAGTAGGTAGGTAAGTAGAGGGATAGACAGAGAGGGAGAAATACAGTAGGTAGGTTATGTAGGTAGGTAGGTAGGTAGGTAGGTAGGTAGGGGGATAGATAGGGAGAAATACAGTAGGTAGATAGGTAGGTAGGTAGGTAGGTAGGGGAATAGAGAGAGGAAGAAATACAGTCTACGACCTTGTGTCGGAGAGGGAGCCGGACCTGGTAGGAATAGCGGAGACCTGGTTGGGCCACAAGGGAGGACTACCCCTCGTAGAAATGTGCCCACCAGGTTACCACGCTTTTCATCAGCCACGGGCCATAGGCAGGGGTGGAGGTGTAGGTCATTGTCAGGGAAGGTCTTGAGCTGAGAGAGACCACTGTACCACAGACTACCGGCTGTGAGTCCCTCTGCTTGAAGTGGGGCCTAGGGAGGCAGTTGGGCGTGCTGATTGTATACCTGGCTCCCCGCTATGTAACAGCAGCCCTGCCCGAGCTCCTCGAGGTGATCGCTACGATGGCAATTGAGACCCCCAGACTTGTTGTCATGGGGGACTTCAATTTGCCATCGGTTGGCGAATCATCCGAGGTAGCTCGGGAGTTCATGGCCTCCATGACGGCCATGGACCTGACCCAAGTAATTCAGGGCCCCACGCACGAGGGGGGGCACACGCTGGATTTGATCTTTGTCTCTGGTCAGTGGAAGAGTGATCTGGGTATAGGGGATATAGCCATCACACCCCTATCATGGTCAGATCACTCACTTCTCCGGCTCGAATTTCCATTCGCTATGCCCCACTGCGGGTAGGCGGAACCGGTTTCACCTATATGGTTCCGCCCCAAGCGCCTGATGGACTCGGATAGATTGCAGACGGTGCTTGGGCCATTACCTGAGTCCCTGACCCGCGCCCCGGCTGAGGACCTGGTGGTCGCGTGGAACACTGCGGCTACCGGGGCCCTGGACCGGGTCGCGCCCTTGCGGCCTCTCTTGCGGCGATGAGTCACCCTGGCTCCTTGGTTTCCCGAGGAGCTGAGGGAGATGAAGCGCCTCAAGAGACGCCTAGAGAGGCGGTGGAGATCCACTTGGTCCGAATCTGACCGAACACAGGTGAGAGCCCATTTACGGACTTACCTTGTGGCGTTGAGAGTGGCCAAACGTCATCATTGTCCCACTCTCATTGCATCCGCAGATAACCGCCTTGACGCCCTGTTTAGGGTGACCCGCTCCCTCCTTCAACAGAGGGTGTGGGAAGCCCCGCTGCAGGGTAGAGCAGAGGAATTTGGGATTTATCTGCAGGATAAAATCGCTCAGATTCAGAGCGAGATGGTCTCCACCGAGAGTGGCCCAGTGGGATGCCCCGAGGCAGATCTTGAGACAGTTTTGTGGGAAGAGTTTGACTCTGTTACTTGCGATGATATGGACAGTTTACGTGGGTGACTGCGAGCTACCACATGTTTATTGGACCCGTGTCCCTCCTGGCTTGTACTGGGATCCTGGGAGGTTACACGAGGCTGGCTCCAGGAGGTGGTCAATGCTTCCCTGAGTGAGGGGTTCTTGCCGGCCTCCCTTAAAGAGGCAATGGTGAGACCCCTCCACAAGAAGCCCTCTCTGGACCCGGCATTATTGGTGAATTACCGTCCGGTCTCCAATCTTCACTTTTTGGCGAAGGTTGTAGAGAGTATGGTGGCACAACAGTTTCCCCGTCATCTGGAGGAAGTTGATTATCTAGACCTGCGCCAGTCTGGCTTCCGACCCGGGCACAGCACCGAGACGGCATTGGTCGCATTGGTAGATGATCTCAGGAGGGCCAGAGATGGGGGTTGTTCCTCCATCCTGGTCCTATTAGACCTCTCAGCGGCTTTTGATACCATCGACCATGGTATCCTATTGCATCGGCTGGAGGGGTTGGGGGTGAGAGGCACCGTGTTGCGGTGGTTCTCCTCCTACCCTCGGTCGATCGCAATTTGTGTTGACAGGAGGGCAGAGATCGACCTCTAGGCCCCTCACTTGTGGGGTGCCTCAGGGGTCAGTCCTCTCGCCACTCCTGTTCAACACATATATGAAGCCTCTGGGTGAGATCATCCGTGGTTTTGGGGTAGAGTACCATCTCTACGCTGATGATACACAGCTGTATATATCTACCCCAAACCACCCCAACGATGCTGTAGCGGTGATGTGCCAGTGCCTGGAAGCCGTGCGGGCCTGGATGGGAAGTAACAGACTCAGACTCAACCCGTCCAAGACCGAGTGGCTGTGGTTTCTGGCATCCCGGTACAACCAGTTGACTCCATCACTGGCCATAGGGGACGATCATCTTACCCCTGTGGATGGGGCATGCAACTTGGGCGTCCTCCTTGATGCCCGGCTGTCCATGGAAGATCAAGTGACAGCTGTGGCCAGGAGGGCGTTTTACCAGGTCCGCCTGGTCCGCCAGTTGCGTCCCCTATTGGATCGGGGTGCCTGTTACATCCTGACGAGGTTCAAGCCAGCAGCCAGCCACGTCCTGATTGGTCGGGACGTGGTTGGCTGCAGCCGGAACCGCCCAACACGTGATTGGCCGACTGCCTACCAGCTCCCCCATAAAAGGAGCGGTAGAGCAGAAGGCGCGCAGTTCGAAAGTCACTATGCTTGCCTACATTGTTCCGAAATAAAAGAGTTGATTAATCTTACCGGTCTGGACTCCTATTTCCTGAGCTGAGAATCTAACACGGGCGACGAAGGACTGGGGCCGGTACAGATTATACGGAACAAATGTTCTTGCTGCAGCCGAAGGAATCTCGCACCGGGCTACCTCCGCCTCGCTACGCTTCGGTGAGCCGCGAGACCACTGCCACGCACGATGGCTACCCTGCCGCCATTCGCCCCCTACGAAGCATCACAGGAGTCGTGGGAAGCCTTCCTAGCTCGATTTGAATGCTTCCTCCTCGCTGGCGACCATGGAGAACTCACCCCGGAGCGGCGAATGGGGCTCTTCCTGGGCTGCGGGGGCCGCGCAGTCTTCGCGGTGGCACGAAATATTGCCGCGCCCGCAGCAGTCCACACCTTGGCATGGGACACGCTGCAGGCTCGACTAAAGGCCCACTTCGCGCCTGCACCTTCGCGAATCTCCCGACGGTTCGCATTTCGGCAATGCCGCCAGCTTCCCACACAGTCAGCGGCGGATTTTTTGCAGGCGTTAAGGACCGCGGCCATTTTGTGTGAGTTTGCAGCCCCACACCTCGACGAATCACTGCTGGAGCAATTCGTCTGCGGCCTTAAAGACGTGAAACTCAGGCGCCGGCTGATGGCCCGCTCGGACGTTACCTTGGAGCAGGCCGTGGAAGAAGCCAGGGGCGCCGAGTTGGCCGAGGCCACCTCTCCTGACCTAGGCCTCGGTCAACCAGCGTCGCCATCGCCCGCCCCGCGGGCCTGCCTGGTGGACGACCACGCCCCCCTCGATCCGACGGAAGACTTCGAGGCCTACGACCAGGTGGCCCGCATCCAAGCTGTAGGCCGGAGCCGCGCCAGAGCGCAACTGCCCCGTCGCCTGCCCTTAATGTGCATCGGGTGTGGCGGCGGCCACGCAAGAAACGATTGCCCCTTCCGGGCCACCATTTGTCGACGATGCGACCGAAAGGGCCACATCGCCCGCGTCTGCAGAGCCAACCTCGCTGCTACACTACCCCCGCCGAACCATCCTGCGACGATGGCCGCGCCGTTCCGGAACTACAATCAGCGCCGCCCGCCCCGAAGGGCGCAGCCGGAGGCCGAGTGTTTCGCCACGACAGAGCTCCAGGACTCCATTCCGCTTCCGACGGATGACCGTAGGCGTATCTCCATGTCCCTTCTTTTAAATGGCAGGCCCCTTACTATGGAGGTTGATTCGGGCTCGTCTCGATCCCTCGTTTCCTGGACACAGCTGTCTCGCATTTGCCCCACCGTTAAGCTGGCCGATTTGTCACAGCACGGGACTCTGTTAAGGGATTATCAGGGCAACCCCATTGACGTGCTGGGCCAATTTCATGCCCACATCCGCTATGGTCGCTATTCCGGGTTTCTGCCCATTCTGGTCGTTAAGCGCCCCCTGACTGCCCTTATAGGCTTAGACTGGTTTGCCGCCCTGGGTCTCACAGTCCAGCGCGTACACCGAGTGCCGACGGCATCACCGGTCGACGTGGTTCTAGCAGATTTTCCCGATGTTTTTGACGGAACCTTGGGCACTTATAAGGGCTCCCCAGTTTCCCTTAATTTAGACCCCCAGGTAGCCCCAATCCGGCTCAAGGCGCGCAGGCTACCCTTCGCACTTAAGCCAAAGGTCGACGCGGAACTCGACCGCCTAGTAGCGCAGGGCGTGTTGGAGCCAGTCGACCAGGCGAAATGGGAAACCCCTATCGTAGTCCCCATTAAGCCCGACGGTTCTATAAGGATGTGCGCCGACTATAAGTCGACGATCAACCGCGGGCTCCAGGCCAATCCTTATCCGGTTCCGGTGGTGCAACACCTTCTACATTCCTTAGGACAGGGCTGTATTTTCGCGAAGTTGGACATGGCGCAGGCCTATCAGCAGCTTCCGGTGGATGACAATGCGGCAGAAGCCCAGACCATCGTGACGCACCGAGGGGCTTTTCGCTGCCGCCGCCTACAATTCGGCGTTTCCGTGGCCCCGGGGATCTTCCAGAGCCTCATGGAGCGGTTGCTCCATGGGCTTCCGGGGGTCGTTCCGTATTTTGACGACGTCCTGATAGCTGCAGCCAGCATATCAGACCTCGCCAAGCTACTGCGGAAGGTCCTCACCATTTTTAGGGGCGCGGGGTTCAAATTGAAGCTCAGCAAGTGCAAGTTCGCTGAGCCGAAGGTCGAATTCCTAGGGTTTTTAGTGGATGCCCAGGGCATTCACCCCACCCCTTCCAAGGTCGAGGCAATTCACGACGCCCCCACCCCTACCTCCAAACAGGAGCTGCAGGCATTTCTTGGCCTACTTAATTTTTACGCGCCTTTTATTCCGCACAAGGCGTCGTTAGCCGAGCCGCTCCATCGATTACTTGATCGATCGGCGGCCTGGCATTGGGGCAACCGCGAAGCACAAGCATTCACGGCCATCAAGGATATGCTAACATCGAAGGCCGTGTTGGTTCAATACTCTGACCGTTTGCCCTTAGCATTGGCATCCGACGCCTCTCCCTTCGGAGTAGGGGCCGTTTTGAGCCACGTACGCCCCGACGGGTCGGAGGCCCCCATTGCATTCTACTCCCGGACTCTGTTTTCCACGGAGCGCAACTACAGTCAGATTGATAAGGAGGCCCTGGCTGTAGTGTCCGGCTTAAAAAAATTTCATGAGTATCTGTATGGCCGCCACTTTTCAGTTTTTACCGACCACAAACCGCTCCTTGGATTGTTGGTGGGTGATCGGCCCACCCCACCCATTCTGTCCCCCAGGATGACCAGGTGGACAGAGTTCTTGACAACATACGATTACTCGCTGTTCTACCGCCCGGGGAAGCAGCTGGGGCACGCAGATGCCCTCAGCCGCTGCCCTCTTCCCCGGACGGATCAGGCACCGGTGCCGGCCTTGTCCGTCCTGTCAGTGGCCGACTCTGAGTTACCCCTCACCTCCTCTGACGTAGCACTGCAGACCAAGGCAGACCCCATTTTGTCCCAGGTTTCCACATGGGTGCTGCGTGGGTGGCCCCCGGGCTCGTTGCCAGAGGTTTTTCGACCCTTCAGGTCCCGCCAATTGGAGTTGTCACTCCACAGCGGGTGCTTGTTATGGGGCGACCGGGTCATCGTTCCCCCGCCCCTCCACCACCAGGTTCTCAGCTCTCTCCATGCTAACCACCCAGGCATAGCCCGCATGAAGGCATTGGGCAGGAGCTATGTATGGTGGCCGCGCATGGACGACGAGGTGGCCTCCTGGGTCGGCGCTTGCCAAGTGTGCCAGGCCTCCCGCCCCGCCCCCCCCTCCGCGCCCCACAGGGACTGGGATACCCCCAGGTCACCATGGTCGAGGATCCACATCGATTTCGCTGGCCCTTTCCACGGCCAGACATTCATGGTGGTGGTAGACGCCTACTCTCGCTGTACCGAGGTTGTTCTGATGCCCTCGACTACAGCCGAGAGCACCGTGCGCGCGCTTCGGCGCCTTTTCGCAACGCACGGGTTGCCGGACTCCTTGGTCTCCGACAACGGGCCACAATTTCACTCTACCATTTTCCAGGAATTCCTGGCCGCCCAGGGGATCCGTCACGCGCCAACGGCCCCGTACCACCCGGCCGCGAATGGCCGGGCGGAAAGGGCCGTCCGCTCCGCCAAAGAGGCCCTGGGGAGGATGGATAAGGGGGATTGGCAGTCAAGAATAGATGCTTACCTGATGGGCCAGCATTCCACGCCCTGCCAGGCGACAGGTAAAAGCCCCGCTGAGCTGCTGATGGGTCGCCGCCTGCGAACTAAATTGGACAGGCTGCACCCCCAATACAATGAGGTACAGCCGTGCAATGTGGGGGTTCCCGCTTCCCGCCGTTTCTCCGTTGGCAACGCAGTTCTTGCCAGGAACTTTGCGGGGGATCCGCGGTGGGTCCCCGCTGTCGTCCGCGAACTAACGGGCCCCTGTTCTTACAGGGTTGGACGACCGGATGGATCCGAGTGGCGGCGCCACCTGGATCAACTGAGGCGCCACCCCCCGTCTTCAGTGCCAGCGACCCCATCACGACCTCCGGCCTCGCCGACCATCGAGGCCCCAAGCCAGCGCGACGACTGGCCCATCTCCACACCGTCCGGGCCATTCACCACCTGTATGGACTACCCTATTTTAAAACAAATTCCGGGTCAGCCGATACCGGGACCGTCGTTCCTGACCCTACCTGCAGCACAACACCCCCCGGAACGGACCGATACCGGGTCCCCGCACAAGGGAATCAAGGGCAAGGCCGAGCTACCGAATACGCACCCAGACGATGCACCGTCGGTGGTTCCGACACCTGACGACGGCGCAGATTGCAAAGACGCAGCTTGTCCGCCCCCATCGGCTCCAGCAGAGCCAGTGCGGCGCTCGGGGCGGAACAGGCGCAGGCCCACCTACCTCAGCGAATACGCGTGCTAGGGGCCGCATGGGGGACTCGCTGGGAGGGAAGGAGTGTTACATCCTGACAAGGTTCAAGCCAGCAGCCAGCCACGTCCTGATTGGTCGGGACGCGGTTGGCTGCGGCCGGAACCGCCCAACACGTGATTGGCCGACTGCCTACCAGCTCCCCCATAAAAGGAGCGGTAGAGCAGAAGGCGCGCAGTTCGAAAGTCACTATGCTTGCCTACATTGTTCCGAAATAAAAGAGCTGATTAATCTTACCGGTCTGGACTCCTATTTCCTGAGCTGAGAATCTAACACTTTGCACAGTCACTCATGCCTTCGTGACATCCCGACTGGACTACTGCAATGCTCTCTACATGGGGCTCCCCTTGAGGTGCACCCGAAGGCTTCAGCTAGTCCAGAATGCAGCCGCGCGGGCAGTTATGGGAGCCTCCAGGTTCTCCCATGTAACACCGCTCCTGCACGAGCTGCACTGGCTGCCTGTCGTCTTTCGGGTGCGCTTCAAGGTGTTAGTTACCATCTTTAAAGCGCTCCATGGCACGGGACCTAGCTATCTGTGGGATCGCATTCTGCCTCATACATCCCTTCAGCCGATTCGCTCCCACAGAGAGGGACTTCTCCGGGTGCCATCCACTAGGCTGTGCCAGCAGACGACGCCCAGGGGAAGGGCCTTCTCTGTGGCGGGCCCGACCCTCTGGAACGACCTTCCCCCCGAAATCAGAACAATCACGGACCTTCGCTCCTTCCGACAGCTATTAAAAACTCACTTCTTCCGTCTGGCTGGCCTAGGGTAATTTTAATTTTAATTTTAAATTATTAAGGGGGTTTAGGGATATTTATATTTTTATAGAAGTTTTAGCGCAGGGTCAGTTTAATTTGATTTTAGCTTTGTATTCTGTCTTGTTGTAATTTGTTTTTTAATTTCCCTGTGCCCCGCCTCGAGTCCCTTTGGGGAGAGAGAGCGGGATATAAATAAAATTTATTATTATTGTTAGTAGTAGTAGTAGGTAGGTAGGTAGGTAGAAGGATAGATAGGGAGAAATACAGTAGGTAGGTAGGTAGGTAGATAGAGGGAGAAAGGAAGAAATACAGTAGGTAGGGGGATAGATAGATAGGGAGAAATACAGTAGGTAAGTAGGTATGTAGGTAGGTAGGTAGGTAAGTAGGGGGATAGATAGGGAGGAATACAGTAGGGAGGGAGGGAGGGAGAGGGATAGATAGATAGGGAGAAACACGGTAGGTAGGTAGGTAGGGGGATAGATAGGGAGAGATACAGTAGGTAGGTAGGTAGGTAGGTAGGTAGGTAGGTAGGTAGGTAGCTAGCTAGTGGAATAGAGAGAGGAAGAAATACAGTAGGTACGTAGTAGAAGGATAGATAGAGAGGGAGAAATACTGTAGGTATGTAGGTAGGTAGATAGAGGGAGAAAGGAAGAAATGCAGTAGGTAGGGGGATAGATAGATAGGGAGAAATACAGTAGGTAGGTAGTGGGATAGATAGAGAGGGAGAAATGCAGTAGGTAGGTAGGTTGGGGGTTATACGGTGGTTGTGTGTATGTGTGCAGATGTAGATCTACACTCAGATTGGTTGGCCATTTAACCAAACTGGGCCACAGCAACACGTGGCCGGGTATAGCTAGTGCTAAATAATATTCTAAAGTTGGTAAAATATTATGGACTAGATTTGAAAATATGAGAATGAATGATATTTTATTCACAACAGCAAGGATAAGCTGAGATGGTTAAAAGGATTTTTTTATCCTCTAGTTCAAAATTGCTTCCAGATTTTGTGTTTGCAATGAGAAAAAAAAATGAAATTTGATTCTGTTTTTGTAAACTAGGCAGGCTTATAGTTATAGAAAGGTGTTGTACATAAAAAGTTGTGGTTGTAATGTTGCTACCTTCGACTGTGCCATAGAGAGTTGGAAGTTGGTCCCTTTTTATTTTTTTCCCTTCCTGTTACACTATACCCCCACTTTTTCCCTTCCCCTCTTCTTACTATTACATGTTTTTTTTCTTTGTATTTTTTACTTCAATAAACTAATAAAAAAGTTAAATCGTAAAATAAAATCTATCTAAGTCATTGTCAGGAGTCTAGGAAGGAATAACTTTGATCATTTAGAACCAATCCAATTACTTCCAGATATCAGAAAAAGATAGATTGTGACTTCTCTTCTTTTAAAATCATTTTGTAGTGATACAATTATTATAATATAGAATGCATCTAATTGTGCCACAGGGTCGGATCAATGTCAAAAAGCCTCTCACCATAAAATCCTTAGATTTGCCTTTGTAGAGAAGGAATGCTTGCTGTCTTTCAACTATTTCTTATTAGAAATAGTATTCAGGGTTAGGACATTTTTCAATTCCAAAAACCTAGTTTTTCTATCGGCTGATAATATTTTTGTGCAAAGCAAAAATTTCCATCAGAAATCTTAAGCATACCTAATAGATTGCATTGGTTTTCTCACAGTGGACTAGAGACTGAACAACCTTAAATAAGTCTCTGTTTGAAGATATATACATTTTCTTTGAAGGATGAATGTTGATACACTAATTTCTTTCTATATATACTTCTATATACTTATTAAAATTGTTTCTATTAACAGGCTTCACACACCACTTTAAAAAAAGCAGGAAATGTATTTTTAATGACATTTATGAGATTTTTTCAAAAACGTTTTGATATTGATGATCAGTTCCTGTAACTGCCATTTTTGTCTCCCAGGAGTCAAATATATCATCACTTTAAAGATCAAGACTTAAATTTTCAGTACATGACTGAAATGACTTAAATACATAGCTTCTCTGAATTTCAGTCTTGATGCATTACAGAAACAAATAGAAAGATATTATCTAGAACTCACTTTTATCTATTAAAACAACACAAATGTACCGGGGCATTGGAACTATTAGAAATGGCAGACCTGTTGTCTGATGTTCTCAGGTCTTTTTTTATTATTTTAAAGCAAACCAAGATAGAAGTGAGAGCCACTGTGGTGCAGTGATTAAGATGCTGAATTTGGAACAGGAAACCTAGTCTAAACTACAGTCAACCACAGAAGCTGGCTGGGTGACTTTGGGTGAGTCACTCACTTTTTGCCTAACCTTAGCACTCAGCACTGTTATGTGGAGAAACAGGAAGAGAGAGAGTCTTATCCATGCTACTTTGACTTCCTATTACAAAAAAATAAGGATTAAAATTTAATTAATAAAATCAGGAGTCCAGAAATATAAACCAGACATGTCAAAATTGTTGATGCAACTGTATAATTCAAATAGTTCTAAACTGTATTATATTAACTGTACTCATATTCTTATATTAATAGCTGATGAAGAATGTGAAAATAAAATGAGTTTTATATTATTAGCAAATGTATATACTTCATCCTCTTGTAAAAGACATTTTGCCCATATTCCACTACTAGTCTCCAGTATATGCTTTGCAATGTTTCAAAAATGACAGGAAGGACGGCAGCTCTGTGGTAGAACCTTAGCTGCTTTAACCACTATCTTTTTCATATACGGTTTAGATTCGTATATTGACATGAGAAAGAAATATATTTACCTGACATAGTAATAAGGCCAACCCAATGTTTATTAATATAAACCTCAGAAGATAGGAACGTATGCTAGTGGTTATACCAAATATAAACACCACACAGTTGATTAAAAATAACATCTGTTTTGAGGTATGCATTAGCCTTACATTGCCTTCCCCAGATATTTCCATTAAAGGGTTTAATATATTTTAGCCTATTAAATATGTTTTGTTCACAGGCATAACTCCCATGTCTCACTCTGACTTTTAAGAAGTCATGTCTTTTTTTTCTTTTTCTTTTAACTGAATGTGGAAGAATACCAGCGTTCCTAATTAAAACAATGGAAATAATCTGCTCCTAACTCCTCTCATTTTTAGCCTTTTGTTGTGCATAGTATAAATCCTAGACGTTGTAGCATTTCTTTGGGCTTCCAGGATAAATTATTTAACTCTTGGGAGGTAATATCATCATAGATATATTTACTTTTGCCCTAATTCTTCCTGAATACTTTAGCATATATTTATTTATATATAACACTTTCCAGAGATTTTCAACCAAAATTTTTTAGGCAAACTTCTTATTCTCTTCTCCTTTTAAACAAGCAGTAAAAGAAAAATAAAATATGCCTTTTGTCTCCTGGAATTTCTAATTATATTTATTTGTTCTAGCTCTAAAGTATGCAAATCAAATAGATGTGACCCCCATCTCTGACAGAATTATTTCCGTATCCATCTTCAAAGAGAAAAATGAAATCCCTTTTTTTCCAATACAGAATTTTAGCATAGGAAGATGTAAACAAGGGCAGATCTGGGAAGCAGCTTTCAATCCTTTAACTGATGAATTATCAGAAAAAGAAAATGTCTACTATAATTAATAATAAAGTAGAGATTTTGACATCAAACACAGGCATTTATACTTCTTTTTTTATATTCTGAATACAATCCTATGTATTTTATATTCTGCTAGGTGTCTTATTAAATCATATTAAGCATTAATTGTATAACTTCAGTAATGATCTGTCTATTCATAGATAATATCTTTTATGCACATTTGTTTTAAATAAAAAGATTAACTAAAAAAGCATACAACCAGAATGGTTATTATTAATTTATTATATATTTTTCATTCTATGATCCACTCATTTTCTCTTTTTTTCTTGATAATTCCAGATGTGCACTGTTTCATCACTGTCCCAGGCACTTTAGGTAAAATGATTTTAAAATACTGCAATACAATTGTGCGACTGGCCTGCTGCCGTGTTTCTTTTGATTTTTAGGAAATTATATAATTAAAGGTTTGTCAACTTACTATATTTCAAAACAGCAACACTGTACATGCTGGGCATGTACATCATAGCCACTGCACAAGTTCAGCATTACCATTAAAAGGGAATCTAGAAGTTCGCAAATAATAGGACAACAAAAAAACTTTTTAATTTTAAGGCTGGTTGTAATTTCTGCAATATGTCTTCATTTAATGATTTAAACTTTATAAATATGTATACCCATTTTGATGCTTTTAGGAAGCATAAGAGCATGTTTGTATAACAACCAAAATGGTGTTATACAAATGGCAGGAATTTCATAAAAATGGAATACACTCAAAGTATATAGATTTATTTATAGATGTATGAGCAAGAAAAAGATGTGTAAAGTCTTAGAAGGACAAATGGCTCATTTTATTTGGATCTTTTTGGAGCTAAATGGTTTCCAAACTGCACAGTTTTCTTCAGCAACTTCCAGATATTTAATTCCCTAAATTTCTATCCATTTTAAACATAATGTATTTGAACTCCTAAGAAAAATATTGCCTTATGTTATAGCATAAACACTCTTTGTTCAGGAGTGATGGTGCCTTGAAATAAAAACAAGAAGAAATTAGAGATATTATAACCACTTGTTACAGAAGAAATGAATTGTATGTTTTCACAATTTCTTATTAAAAATAATCTAAAGTGCACAATTATTATTCATGCCATCAGGTTCAAATGAAGAATGCATTAAGCTTAATATGCTGAGTGCCTTTAAACCAATTAATAATGAAATTACTCCGTTCAGTTTGATGGAATCCCTCTAAGGTGGCATCTGAGAAAAAAAAGCACAAACAAATACATGTACACCCACATATACACATGCACACATTATGTGTACACTTGTTAGAATAAACCTTCTCCAAAGAAACCTCAACCAGTTGTTAATACTCTGAAAGTCTTTCTGAATCTTGAATATGATAAGAGTTATGGATGTTCTAAATCTGTTTTACAATTCTATTCCTAGTAGTAATTAGAGCAGTGCTGGGAAAAATTTTTCAAGTAGACTCTGAGAAAGAGTCTCCATGAAAGGGTGAATTTCTGAAAGAAAATTCCCTGTCTTGTTTGTATCAAAATTAACTTTTTTCAAGATAAGTTTTTGATTTTATGACTTTTTTTTCAGTGGTCATTAAGTAAATGCAATCATAAAGGAAATCTTAGGATCATAAAACAAGCATATTGTTAAGTATGGACCCATCTTGCCAAAATGTGGAACTATGGTAAATGCCAGTTTTTTTTAGAAAAATTGTCATAAAATGCAATCACATGACTATAGGATGCTGCAAATGGCCATAAATGAGGACTAGCTGCCAGGCTCTTGACATCCAGTTCTGTGACCATTGGGTGCAATAAACTGGGAGTAGTGAAAAAAAAAACAACCAATGGAAAAGTGGTGAAAAAGCAAATACCATATAATTCAAGATTCTAAAAATGTTCAATCATGTCCTTCCTCTAATATATGCTATCATCTGCTAACAATTCCCCCCTGGATTCTACATAAGACAAATGGGAGAAACCTTTTGCAAAAGGAATAAATGGACATCAGATTGACAGCAAGACTGAAAACAAAGGCAAAGCAATATCAGAACATTTCAACATCCCAGGGCAAAAGTTACTACAGATCTCAAAGTGAGCAGTTTGCAAAAACAAAACTTTAACAGCACAATTCAAAAGGGCTCAACATATGCAATGATTTTTGACACCAGTTAATCAATAAATTACTTGTAATCTGTTTCACATGTAACCTATATCTGTATAACCACCCTGTTTTACTCTTGTTTTTCTCTTCTTCTGTTTCAGACATAATAATTGAGAACAAGTCTTTCTTTTCTAGCAGACTTTTTTACACCCACATCTTCTGATTGTTTCCCACTTCTAGAATGGTAAAATGTTACCATAAAAAGCTTCCTGAGGGTTTGATTCTTCTTTCTTTGACAGACAACATATACCTAGAACAAAAAGGGGAAAAAAGGATTGCATTCATTTGAGTCTTGGTCACGGTAGAAACCATAGTTATTTGCGCAAGTTATAAGATTTTCTGCTTTTTTTGAGTTGGGGAATGTATGGAACTTGTTTGTTTTCCTGGATCCATCAAATTAGGCAAAAGGAAAATAAAAGACTTCCTCTAGAATTTTCCAACCAAAATGGCAGCAATTATTTCAGCAGTTTTTCACCAATTATACTCAATCATC
The DNA here is from genome assembly GCA_039707465.1 of Rhabdophis nuchalis. Taxonomy (NCBI): domain Eukaryota; kingdom Metazoa; phylum Chordata; class Lepidosauria; order Squamata; family Natricidae; genus Rhabdophis; species Rhabdophis nuchalis. Next base: position 143,613,156 of record CM077647.1, read on the forward strand.
CACTTCTGGATAAATAATTATTTTTCATAAATATTTTTTAGGCATAACAAAAATAAAAACAATGAGTGTGTGAATGGTATTTTAATATCATTAACATGAAAAAAATAGGCAAGAATATCATGATTTGAGTTGCCATTTATGATGAATTGATTGAAATGAATATTGATTTGATTTGATTTATTTGGATTTATAAAACCGCACCCTCTCCCCAAAGGGACCAGGGGCGGTGCACAGGAAGTTAAAAAACACAACAGTATCACAATATAAATAGTTAAAATCAAATTAAATAAATTATCCCTGTGCTAAAATTTAAAGGTTAAAACATATCTATATTAATAATAATATTTATTATAATTCCTATTAAATATTTTATCCAAATAGAAATGAGAATAGTTTTGTATGTCAGATTATACCCCCTTGAATATTCTTGGGAAATTGAAGTCCATATGACCATAAACGTTTCAGCTATAAGTAAATACTTTAATTCTTTAGGAAATTATTGAAAAAGCAGTATCCCATTTTCAATCAATCACCTGACATGAAGGGCATCATTATTTTTCATGGTTAGTTCCATATAATAAAATTATTGGGTCAGCACTGATGATTGGATTGATATAAAAACACAGAATAAATTTTGTGGCACTCAGAATACTTTCATTCAATCTCTTATCGCTATTCTTTTTTTGCCACTATCACTCACCTTTCTTTATCATAAGATAAATCAAGGCAGCCAGAATCAGAATGGCAAAGCTTAAGGATCCCAGTATTATCCAATTATTTTTCCCTACATAAAGGAAGAATAATATCAATTAGATAAAGTAAAAAGTGTCCCTCCTTGATTGTCACTACAGAGACAGAATCAGAATTACAGTATTTTGTAATCCAGGCCCAATCCTCTCCTCTCTTTTCTCTTTAAGACAGTGAAGTTATTTAATTTGCTCTTTTCATAGATAGATAAATAGATGGATGGATGGATGGATGGATGGATGGATGGATGGATGGATGGGTGAGAGAGAGAGAGAGAGAGAATATATATGCATATGTATATACCAGAGGTGGGATTCAGCGTGTTCTGACCAGTTCTGGAGAATCGGTAGTGAAAGTTTTGAGTAGTTCAGAGAACTGGTAAATACCATCTCTGATTGGCCCCGCCCCATCTATTCTTTGCCTACTGAGTCCCAGCTGATCAGGAGGAAATGGGGATTTTGCAGTAACCTTCCATTGGAGTGGAAAAGTGGGAAATTGAGATTTTACAGGATCCTTCCCCAGCCATGCCCACCAAGCCACACCACGCCCACCAAATCATGCCCACAGAAGCAATAGTAAAAATTTTGAATCCTACCACTGGTATGTACACACACTCAAAACCATAAAATCTTGATTAATTGTATTATTACAATGCAGCAATGTTTATCTAATATAATTAAAGATTATTGATATTCAGTTATTTATAGCTTAGAGTATTGAAAAGAGAAGAAAAATATTCTATTAATATTAAATACAATTTAAGATACCAATATTTTAAAAATTATTTAGTGGATGAAATCCATTTTTATGGATGAAAATTTGAATATTCCACTACAATGTGCATTAAATTATTTGTTATATAATAAAAGTGTTGATAAGAAATGAATTATTTTATACTAATAAAATTCATAAGTAAGAAAGCCAAGGCCGAAGCCTGATGATGATGGGGGTGATCCCATCGAAACGTTGCAAAAACACCTTTAATTTTACACGGGAAAAGACCCGAATAAACCAAAATCTACATATATATATATATATGTAGGTCTTTGGTTGTTCGGGTTTTCTCCCGCGTAGAATTGGAAGTATCTTCACGACGTTTCGATGAAATCTCATTCATCATCTTCAGGCTGGTGCTTCGGGCTTGGTGCTTCCAGGAGCTTGGTGCTTCATTGCTCCTGGAAGCACCAAGCCCGAAGCACCAGCCTGAAGATGATGAATTAAATATATAATATTTATATTAAAATCTCCTTTGCATCATGAAGTGACATGTGTTTGAGCATTTATTTACACATTAATACAAGAAAATGTAGGTAAACAGCAAATTTAATAAGAATACAAATACTGAAAAATGAAAATAACAATAAACCATTGGATTTTTAACTTGCCTTTGATTTTTATTCCATTTAACAATTATTATTTTATTTATTTTATTTATTTATCAAATTTATACCCCGTACCTTCTCCTAAAAAAGGACCCAGGGCGGTCCTATATATTATTTATATAGCTAATTCAAAATTCCCAAGGCTAAAATTTTAATAGGAAAAAATGAGAGTCATTTCTTAGAAATAATGTGCCATAACTTTAAATAAATGTAAAACTGTAGAATCTGAAATGTATTACATTTTTATTCCAATGTAGTCCAACTAATTAAGGCATAATGCAAGACCAGGAAGAAGCATCTCTACTAAGGAGAATCATCCAAAATGTGGCAACATATCATTTTGATTAATCACATCCTTATTTGTACAAGTAGAAACAATCTTTCATTTGTTAAATTAGGATTATCCATGATTGCTAAGTAGCATATGACAATTATCAATATTAATGGAAAGTGATTTAAAAAAATATGATTTCTTCAATGCAGGTAGGCACAATGGAGCCCTCTAGTTGAAAGAAAGGTGCATTTTCAGGGGAATTTCTTGTATTATTTAAGCTAATAGAATAAAGCACAAAATTATACACAATCAGTGCTGTCAATATTAAAACCATACTCCAATTACTATTTTAACTCACCAATGAAACTTTGAATCCCACTGATCTCATTATGGTCACAGGAATGAAAATTATTATCCACTCCTAAAAGGAAAGGAAAAGAAAAGATAACAAAGAGGTTAAGAATAGCTCAGAGGGGGAGATCTCCACAGTGTTACATTTGTGTTTATGAAGCTGTCAGATATTCTGAATATGCGATTCTGCTAAAGAAATCTTTTGGAGAATTGTCCGTCTATGACTGAAAGGTCATGAAGGGAGAAGAAATCTAAACTATGATTCCTTTTGGGGATTGCATTTGTTTATTGCAATTGAAGAAAGAGGAAATGATTCTATGTTGTACCATACAATAAACAATCTAAAAAAAAAATCATGGTGTTCCTATCAAGAAAATTGCAAACAATATTTCAGTGCATCTTTATTTTAGGAAAGAAAGTTATGCTTCTCAGGATTGAACAAGAGATGGCAGATGAGATCTCAGAACCACTGAACTATATCTTTCAAAGACCCTGGAAAACCAAGAAACTGCCAGAGAACTGGAAAAAAGCTGATGTGGTTCCCATCTTCAAAAAAGGGGAAAAAAATAGATCCAGGAAACTATAGACCTATCGGCCTGACCTCAATATCAGGGAAGATTCTGGAAAAGATAATCAAGAAACGAATGAGTGAACAACTTGAGGTAACCAAAGTAATATCCAAAATCCAACATGGGTTTGTCAAAAACAGATCATGCCAGGCTAATCTTATTGCATTCTTTGACAAAGTGATAAAATTAGTGGACCAGAGGAATGCTGTTGATATAATTTACTTGTCTTCAGCAAGGCATTTGATAAAGTAGACCATAACCTTCTACTACATAAAGTAGAAAAATGTGGGTTTAGACAGCATCGCCACCAGATGGATTCGTAACTGGCATACCAGCCGTACTCTATGTGTAGTCTTCAATGGAACTGCATCTACATGGAAGGAAGTATGCAGTGGAGTACCACAAGGCTCTGTTTTAGGCCCAGTACTCTTCAACATCTTCATCAATGATCTGGATGAAGGGATAAATGGGGACTCATCAAATTTGCAGATGATACCAAGCTGGCAGGAATAGCCAACACTCCAGAAGATAGACTTAAGATACAGAAGGATCTTGAAAAACTTGAACATTGGGCACTATCTAACAAAATGAAATTCAATGGTGAAAAGAGTAAGATTCTACATTTAGCCAAGGAAAACAAAATGCACAGGTACAGTATAGGTGGTACTTTGCTCAATAGTAGCAACTGTGAAAGGGATCTTGGAGTCCTAGTGGACAACCATTTAAATATGAGCCAGCAGTGTGCAGCAACTGCCAAAAAAGCCAACGCAGTTCTTGGCTTCATAAACAGAGGGATAGAATCAAGATCACGTGAAGTGTTAATACCACTTTAGAAAGAGTGCAGAGAAGAGCAACAAAGATGATTAGGGGACTTGAGACTAAAACATATGAAGAACGGTTGCAAGAACTGGGTATGTCTGGTTTAATAAAAAGAAGGATTAGTGGAGATATGAGAGCAGTGTTCCAATATCTCAGGGGTTGCCACAAAGAAGAGGGAGTCAAACTATTCTCCAAGGCACCTGAGAGTAGAACAAGAAGCAATGGGTGGAAACTAACTAAGGAGAGAAGCAACTTAGAACTGAGGAGAAATTTCCTGACAGTTGGAACAATTAATCAGTGGAACAGCTTGCCTCCAGAAGTTGTGAATGCCCCAACACTGGAAGTCTTTAAGAAGATGTTAGATAGCCATTTGTCCGAAATGGTATAGGGCTTCCTGCCTAGGCAGGGGGTTGGACTAAAAGACCTCCAAGGTCCCTTCCAACTCTGCTAAAGATAGTATTTCACTTTCTGACCCCCCTTCCCTGGTTTAGTTACTCTAAATCAGACAGGTTTATCTGAAACCATATTTGCCCAAAATTAGATAGATTTGGAAATTGTTCTCTACTCCTCAAAAACCAGTTTTATATTTTATATATGCTTGCAAATATTTCTATATTGTGCAATAGCAGTTATGTTAGAGACTGCTCTTAATATATAGGGTAGGAGCAACACTTGTCTTACTAATCCATTTTGTTGTTTTCATGCTCATGAAATTAGTAGGAAAGTCAGCTGCAGAGTTGTGATTAGGACTATATTTTAAAAGAAAATTGGAAGAATTAATAAAGAACAGCACTCAAAAAGTTGACATCATATTTGTTTTCTCGGTGGTTTTTTGAAGCGTATCAGAGATTAATTCTTACCTGGAGGGACATTCAGATTCAAGAATGGACTGAGAGCAGATTTTGTCGGTTTGCTTAGTCCCTCTTTATGTTCGTATCCACAGGAATATTGTCCAATAGAGTTTTGTGAAATATTGAATGTATATGTAGCTATATTGGATGTTGCTTCATAGGCAGAAACAAGGGTCTTATCTTTGCAGAAAAAAAATCTGGTTATATTATTCTTTGTAGAAAGCATACATAACAGTGAAACTGAAGCTCCAAGACCCACAGATTCTGCTTTCCACAGAAACAGCTCAGGAGCTGGAAGTTTACCTAAACAAAGAAACAGAGCAGAAACAAAACCAAGGCCAGGATAAATACTGATATTTTGAGAAGAATTACAAATATTTTGAGGTAGAATAGACACCTCTATTAATTTTTCTCTCATTTTCTTATCTTTCCATATGTAATTTCAGAATTGGTTTTTACCCATATTTCTTTGAATTATTTTTTTTTGAAGAAATATATTTAGATTCATTTGTGGAATCACTCTGCACAGTTTAATAAACATATCTGCTCTTACATACAAAGTCTTATTAACAATTTGATTTTACTGACTGTTTTCCATATTATTAATTTCTCTCAGGAATGTATTTTTATAGATTTTCCAATATCATCTCTCTCTCTCTCTCTCTCTCTCTCTCTCTCTCTCTCTCTCTCTCTCTCTCTCTCTCTCTCTCTCTCTCTCTCTCTCTCTCTCTCTCTCTCTCACACACACACACACACACACACACACACACACAAATGCATACATATCTTCTACATCTCCATATTTTTATCTGTAATGTTTTTAATATACATATGATGTATTTCATTCCCAAATCTAGAAATGTGTGAATTTTAAATAATTGGCTTTTGCTTTTTATATTAGTTTGTTATGCTAAATCAGATTAAGGTTCTCTCCTATTCCTGGATGTAGTCACAGACATTCTGCAGAGAATCTGTTCCTTGATACCATGGACTCATTCTTTATCTTTTTGTCACTTCAGGGATTTATGATTTTTTCAGATATGTACAAAGGGGGTTTGATGGATCAGTGGTTAAAGACACTGAACCTTTTAATGGGAAAGTTGACAGCCTAGGTGCAAGACTCAAGAATCAAGTGACGGCGTGAGCTCCTGTTACTTGCCCCACCTTCTGGTCACCTAGCACTTCAAAAGCATGCAAATGGAAGTAGATAAATAACTTTGGTGGGAAGGTAACAGTATTCCATGTGCCTCCACGTTTAGTCATGGTGGCTACATGACCAGAGAATTATCTTTGGACAATGCTGGCATCCTTTGCTAAGAAATGGAGATGAGCACTGCCCCCTAGAGTCAGAAAGGACTGGACAGGGAAACCATTATCTTTTCAGATAGGTACAGTTGACTGCATATTTGTTTCAGGGAATATACATAGTTCTACCAACATGTAAATTATTTTTCTTCTCAATTCATTTTGGGATGGCTGAAAAAGCAAGAATTGCATTCTTTAAACATCAGTTCTTGCATTACATCATACATAACTCCTGAAGAATAAACTCTATTCTGTCAGTCCTGTAGTTTATAGATATTTTAATTGATCTATGGCGTTATGGCAACACAACATTACAGTCAATACACCATTTTTCTTTGACATAATAGAGCCATGCCATATTGTTTCCTTTAAATATGAATATGGAATCAAATAAAGATTTTTTTCAGATCCTGAAATTTTTATCTGCAGACATTAGAATACTATTATCACACTGATATCCTCTTTCTCTCTCTCCCTCCCCCCGTCTCGCCTTCATTCCTTTTCATCCAATTACAAGTGATCTGGAGATGCTGAAAACTTGCATATTTTTCAGATTTTCCAGTTGACCAAGGAAATATTTGAATATTGATGATAGTTCCTAGAGTCAGAATATTTTGCTTAGTTCTGTAAACTTTTTTCCAGTTCAAAGTAATCCAGAGCAATTTTGGCTTGCTTTGAAACTACCCATTTAGTATTAAATGGGCATCAAAATTACTACTCAGTTATTATTACATGGACCATATAAAACAAAAGTAAAGGAAAAATTATTTCTGGAATCTAGATTCTAACACTTCTAATATAGAACCTAACACTTCATTTCTGAGTGATATATATAACCATACCACTTTTTGCTAATTCTTGTCTGTTGGTTTATTTTTAATAGTAGTTCTGGACCACCCAATATGAACATATATTAAACATCTCCTTTTTAAAAAATACATCTCTTAATCTGGAATCCTAAAAAAATATAATGTGTTTGATTTCTCTGTATGATTAAAGACACCCAAACTCACCTGTAGAGTTGCAGAGCACCAAATTTTGACTGCTAATAATCTGAATCAATAAATAGTGTATTGCAAACAAAACATCTGTAATAGCAGCAATGGAAAAAAACAATTAGTATTTTGCAAAAATAAAAATTCCAAAAAGAATGAATGTTCATAATTTTCTTAACTTAATAAAAAGTATCAAACATATATCTTTAAATGATTTATAACAAACACATGTTGCTTCTATATCTGTAACAAAAAATAAACAAACATTTTCCAAACACTACCATATTTTAATACAGTGATCACATATATTTCAACCCTGGAAGAAATGAAGGAATATATTTTCTCAACCTTGAAGCCTCCCTCCCCGTTTCCATCATGATTTTAGGCAACTTACTGAGGAGCCAGTGGAAGATCATAATGATGATTTAACTGTAGTTTAGCTAATGCAACCCTTTTTCTCTTCCACCCCAATGTCCTTTCCCCTGCCTCACGGAAGAAGAAATGAGAAATCATTTCTGTAACATGTTTGGCTACACTCCCTCTCTAGTGTGCACACCAACATGTGACTACATCTAGGAGATAATAATCTATGCACTGTACGTATTTTCTAGACTTATCTTGGGGTTAAATACTTATAATTATTTACTTATTATTTTTACGTACATTTTACGTACATTAAGTATTTCTAAGTTAATTTTTGAAACTGTTGATCAGATGGGCAGTCACTAAGTTTGTTATATAAACAAATGGAATAAATAATACATAGCACAATTTTAAAAGCATCTATTAACCAAATCAGTATTATAGGATGTGCTATATTTCCAAAATGAGCAATGTATTCTAATAAGCTTTTAATAAGGGATCCTTTGTGATCTCTGAGCTTGATTGTTTTCTTGCAGACTTCTTATTATCCAGACTAGGCTTTGATATATGGCAGTATAATTTTACAACTCGTGGTGGCTGTAGATTTGAAGGATTGGGAAGTAATATCATCATAGATATATTTACTCTTACCTTAATTGTCCTAGAATTTGTTTAATATGCACTTGTTCACCTATGTATCACAATATATGACAATTCTGCCATCCATGACAAGGCCAATCTATGATTATATTATTTCCATATCCACACTCAGAGAAAAATGAAATATGTCTTTTTTGTCCAGCACAGAATTTTGACACAGAAAAATGCAAATAGGGTGGATCTGAGAAGAACATACCAATTCCTTAGCAGATGACTAGCCCAAAATATATTTAGGATCCACAACTCTCTTCACCCTAGAGAAACCTGATCTATGCAAGTTTCCCCTATTTTTTTTAATCTTAGGGATTTCTAAAATGGGTTGAGGGGGAATAACAAAAATGAAAACTTTCTCTGTAATTTTGGACCAATCACTCAACCTATCCTATAGCTGACATTAAACAACAGAACTCAATGAAAAGCACTGTTATCCCCTCATAAATGTACATGGTTATTTTTTATTTAATTAAACTTTACTTTTTCACTTAGGCAATTATCCACCAAAATTCTGTTGACAAAATTGAAGAACCATTCGATATTTTATCATAAATGGAAACAATTATTAGAAATCTTCATTAATTTAATCATTAAAAATAATATTAAAAAGATGAAAAATGCTGACTATATAATAAACAATAAAATTTGAGTGATAAATACAAAATAAATATCTATGTTAAATAAAAATATCTTAAATAATCAAAAGTTTGTTGTGAAAATCCACATATTTGTTCATAAACATTACCAGATTTTCACAAACTTCACAAGGTTTGAGCAAATGAAATATCTATAAATTTCTAAAAGTTGGCATGATGCAGTTACATATTGACCATCTTATTAATCAGAAAAAGAAAATGTATATGCAAAATTATTAGAATGATTAGAAGCAGCTATTTGTTTATTTATTTATTTAAATTTGTATCCCGCCCTTCTCCACAGAGGACCCAGGGCGGCGCACAGGAAATTTAAAAGACATACAAAATACAATAAATATAATTTAAAAGACTATTAAATAAACCTATTCTGCGCTAAAACCAAATTTTAAAAACCCAATTTAAAACTACCTAAAAGTCCCCATGGGAGGTTAGGCTAGGCCGGCTTGTTGAAACAAATCTGTCTTGAGACATTGGCGGAAGAGGTGGAGATCAGTGATGGTACGTAATTCAGGGGGTAGGTCATTCCAAAGGGCTGGCCCCGCCACAGAGAAGGCTCTTCCCCTGGGTGTCGCCAGTCGGCATTGTCCGGCCGACGGCACCCTGAGAAGGCCCTCTCTGTGGGAGCGTATCAGTCTAAGGGATGTATGGGGTAGGAGGCGGTCTCGCATATAACTAGGCCCCGAGCCATGGAGCGCTTTAAAGATAGTTGTCAGAACCTTGAAGCACACTCGAAAGACCACAGGAAGCCAATGCAGCTTGTGCAGGATCGGTGTTATGTGGGAGCATCTAGTGGCTCCCATAATCACCCGCGCGGCTGCGTTTTGGACTAGCTGTAGCTTTTGAGTGCACCTCAAGGGAAGCCCCATGTAGAGAGCATTACAGTAGTCGAGTCGGGACGTCACGAGAGCTTGAGTGACTGTGCGAAGGGCAGCCCAGTCCAGTAAGGGGCGCAATTGGCGCATCAGGCGTACCTGATGAAACGCCCCCCTGGCCACGGCCGCCACATGGTCCTCCATGGACAGCTGGGAATCCAGGAGAACACCCAAATTGCGCGCCCTCTCCACTGGGGCCAGTGTTTCGCCCCCAATGGCCAGAGTTGGAGTAATCTGGCTGAACCGGGGTGCCGGAAACCACAGCCACTCAGTCTTGGCAGGGTTGAGCTTGAGTTTGTTACCACCCATCCAGATCCGTACGGCTTCCAAACACCGGGACAGCACTTCGGCGGCATCGTTGGGGTGGTTTGGGGTGGATATGTACAGCTGAGTGTCATCAGCGTACAGGTGGTACTCCACCCCAAAACCACGGATGATCTCACCCAGCGTCTTCATATATGTGTTGAAAAGGAGGGGCGAGAGGACCGACTCCTGAGGAAGCCCACATAAGAGAGGCCTCGAGGTCAACCTCTGCCCTCCCGTCAACACATATTGCGACCGACCAGAGAGGTAGGATGAGAACCATCGCAAAACGGTGCCTCCCAGCCCCAACTCCCCCAGTCGGTGCAATAGGATACCATGGTCGATGGTATCAAAAGCCGCCGAGAGGTCTAATAGGACTAGGATAGAGGAATAACCTCTATCCCGCGCCCTCCAGAGATCATCAACCAATGCGACCAATGCCGTCTCGGTGCTGTGACCGGGTCGGAAGCCGGACTGGCGCGGGTCTAGATAATCAACTTCCTCCAGGTGTTGCGGAAACTGTTGGGCTACCACACTCTCAACAACCTTCACCAAAAAGTGAAGGTTGGAGACTGGACGATAGTTCTCTAATAAAGCTGGGTCCAGGGACGGCTTCTTGAGGAGGGGCCTCACTACCGCCTCTTTCAAGATGGCAGGTAAGGACCCCTCACTCAAAGATGCGTTGACAATGCCCTGGAGCCAGTCTCGTGTCGTTTCCCAGGATGCCAGTACAAGCCAGGAGGGACACGGGTCCAATAAACATGTGGTCGCCCTAAGTTTCCTTGACAACCTGTCCATATCCTCGGTGGTAACAAAGTCAAACTCCTCCCAAGAAGGAGCCTCAAGACTAGTCTCGGACAGTCCCACAGGACCACTGTCGATGGAGGGTAGCTCATTCCGAATCCGAGTGATTTTCTCCTGCAGATAAATCCCAAATTCCTCTGCTCGCCCTTGCAGAGGGGCTTCCTGCGGCCTCTGATGAAGGAGGGAGCGGGTCACCCAAACAGGGCGGCAGGGCGGTTATCTGCGGATGCAATAAGGGTGGCAAAATACTCACGTTTGGCCACCCTTATCGCCACTAAGTAAGCCCTAATATGGGTTCTCACTAGTGTTCGGTCGGCTTCGGAGCGAGAGGATCTCCATCTGCTCTCTAGGCGTCTCTTGTGGCGTTTCATCCCCCGAAGCTCCTCAGTAAACCAAGGAGCCTGGGTGATTCGTCGCCGCAAGAGAGGCCGCAAGGGCGCGACTCGGTCCAAGGCCCCCATGGCCGCACTTAACCATGCGGCCACTAGGTCCTCAGTCGAGTCGCGGGGCAGGGTCACAGGAATTGGCCCAAGCACCCTCTGGAACCTTTCCGGGTCCATTAGAAGCCTGGGGCGGAACCATATAGGAGTATCCGGTTCCGCCTCCCCGCGGTGAGGTGTAGCGATTGGAAAGTCCAGCTAACTCGTCTCACCAGTCTTTTTGGGCAGATATAGGAACAAATGTTAGGTCCAAGCCGAGATATTGCAGTGAAACCCAATTGAGTCCTATTATCTATTTACTTAAACTTAATATATAGACTTTTACCAGACTAAAGCTATAACCTATTGAGCCAATAGATCAGAGGTGTCAAACTCAATTTCATTGAGGATCGCATCAGCATTATGGTTGCCTGCAAAGAGCCAGTTGCATGTAAGACTATGATGACTCACAGTGGCCAGGTGGACATGGCTGAGTAGGCATAGCTGGGTGGTCACAATTAGGTTGCTATAACTAGGTGGGCATGGCTGACTCAATGTGGCTGCCTTGAGGCTGCTCACAGGATGTGACTGACTCAGGATAGTTGGGTCAGGATGGAACAAGTTGCATTGCTAACTTGATGTGGGGATAACTTGATCTGGATGGGTAGTAACAAACTCAAGCTCAACCCGTCCAAGACTGAGTGGCTGTGGCTTCCGGAACCCCGGTTCAGCCAGATTACTCCAACTCTGGCCGTTGGGGTTGAAACACTGGCCCCCGTGGAGAGGGCGCGCAATTTGGGTATCCTCCTGGACTTCCGGCTGTCCACAGAGGACCATGTGGCGGCCGTGGCCAGGGGGGCGTTCCATCAGGTACACCTGATGTGCCAATTGCGCCCCTTACTGGACCGGGCTGTCCTTCGCACAGTCACTCATGCACTCGTGACATCCCGACTCGACTACTGTAATGCTCTCTACATGGGGCTTCCCTTGAGGTGCACTCGAAAGCTACAGTTAGTCCAGAATGCAGCCGCTCGGGTGATTACGGGAGCTTCTAGACACTCCCATATAACACCGATCCTGCGCTGGCTTCCTGTGGTCTTTCGGGTACGCTTCAAGGTTTTGACGACCATCTTTAAAGCGCTCCATGGCTCGGGGCCCCCATGGCTTGGGGCCTAGTTATATGCGAGACCGCCTCCTGCCCCATACATCCCTCAGACCGATACGCTCCCACAGAGAGGGCCTCCTCAGGGTGCCGTCGGCTGGACAGTGCCGACTGGCGACACCCAGTGGAAGAGCCTTCTCTGTGGTGGGCCCAGCCCTTTGGAAAGACTTACCCCCTGAACTTCGCACCATCTCCGACCTCCGCCTCTTCCGCAAGTGTCTAAAGACACATCTGTTCCATCTAGCCAGCCTAGCGTAACCTCCATTACTGACTTTTAGATAGTTTTAAATTTGGGGATTATAATTTGGTTTTTAGCGCAGGATTTTATATAGAATAAGTTTTTTACATTTTTATATGATGTTTTGTATGTATTTTTAGTATTCCTCTGCGCCGCCCTGAGTCCGTTTGGAGAAGGGCGGGGTATAAATTTAATAAAAAAAATAAAAAAAATATATAAATGGCTCGGGACCTAGTTATATGTGAGACCGTCTCCTGACCCATACATCCCTTTTACCGATCCGCTCCCACAGAGAGGGCCTTCTTAGGGTGCCGTCGGCCGGGCAGTGCCAACTGGTGACACTAGGGGAAGGGCCTTTTCTGTGGCGGGCCCTGCCCTTTGGAATGACCTACTCCCTGAACTTCGCACCATCTTGGACCTCCGCCTCTTCCGCCAGTGTCTAAAGACACACTTCTTTCACCAAGCCGGCCTAGCATAATCTCCGCTCTGACTATTTTAGACAGTTTTAATTTTGGGGATTTTAATTGGATTTTAGCACAGGATGGGTATTTAATATGTTTTAAATTTTCTATTTTGATTTTGTATGTGTTTTTAAATTCCTGTGCACCGCCCTGGGTCCTCTTCGGAAAAGGGCGGGGTATAAATCTAATAAAATAAAAATTAAAAAAATAAATAAAAAATGTCCCAAAAGCTCCTCACCTTCTCAAACTGCTGGCAGCCAAATGTGTGTGAGTGTGCACATGCGCACGTGCACGCACACACACACTACATTCCAAGTTTGGGGACTTTTATCCACAGAGGAAGAAGAGGGCCTTCTCCCCAAGTCCAGAAATGATTGGCAGTTTGCAAGCTCAGATGTATATAAAAGTTTCCAAACTTGGAATGGGGTGTGTGTGCATGCATGTGTGCAGCACACCAAAGGTGATGTTCTTCTCCCTATCCCAGACATTGCTGATGGTTTCCCTACTTCCCAGAAAAATATGAGGTGTAGGACAAAGCTGCTGAGTGCACAAGCACAGGGGAAAGTTTGCAGGAAGCAGCTTCCTCTGAGTCCAACTTCTGCCTTGGCAGAAAAGAGCAAGACATGAAAGCAGCACTCCCAGTCCTACACGAGGGAAGATGGCCCTTCTTGAAAGGGAATCCCCATTTCCAAATGTGCATGGTAAGGATCCTGGCTTGTTGGGGGCAGCCTTCCCTCCATTGCCCCCCCCTCTCTCCAGAGATCTGCAGGGGAGAGATCTGGAAGGCAAGGCACAGCCTCCAATATTGGCCATTTCTACCTCTCCAAGAACCCCCTCCCTAATTAAATAAACATTATATAAATTGAAACACAGCCAAAAAAAATCCCCATAGGTGCATCACTAATTAGAGCTCTTCACATATTTTCGGGAGGGGGAACCCTTTATTTATTTTATTTATTTTTATTTATTTGATTTATATCCCGCCCTTCTCCAAAAAGACCCAGAGCGGTGCACAGGAATTTAAAACACATACAAAATAATACAAAAAATGTAAAAAACCTATTAAATATCAGTCCTGCACTAAAACCAGTTAAAATCCCCAATTAAAATTATCTACATTAGTCCCAGCGGAAGTTATGTTAGGCGGGCTTGATGAAAGAAGTGTGTTTTTAAACACTGGCGGAAGAGGCAGAGGTCAGTGATGGTACGGAGTTCTGGGGATAGGTCGCTCCATAGGGCAGGGCCCGCCACAGAGAAGGCCCTTCCCCTGGGTGTCGCCAGTCGGCATTGTCCGGCCGACGGCACCCTGAGAAGTCCCTCTCTGTGGGAACGTATCGGTCTGAGGGATGTATGGGGCAGGAGACGGTCTCGCATATAACTAGGTCCCGAGCCATGGAGTGCTTTGAAGATGGTCGTCAAAACCATCCATAGTCCATTGATGTTAGGAAGGAAGAGCAAACTTTATTAAGGATCTCTTAACAGAAAGGAAATGGAAAACCACAAAAGGTCTGCCTTCCCTTTGAGCCTTTAGTTCTCATTGTTTTATTATTATTTATTTATTTATTTATTTTATTTATTTTATTAAATTTATACCCCGCCCTTCTCCTAAAAAAGGACCCAGGGCGGCGCACAGGCATCATTAAAAAAATTATGCATTTAAGAAGAAGACCAAAGGCCTCCGTAGCTCAGGAAACTCATCTAAAAATCAGAACCCAGAAGAATTTAGTTAATCCACAATACTGGCCCATGAAGAATGAAGGTAATCTTTGGGCGCTGAGAGCATGCAGGTGTGAGGTCAGAATATTAGTGGCACTCCTGTCAGCAATTGGAAGTGCAGTAGTCCATGTACTTCCCTTTCCTGTCTCACACTTCAATTCATACATTATTTAACTTTCAAACACATCTTTTTCTCACAGTTTCTTAAAAATCCACAAAGTATACTGTAATTAGCAGGAAAAATAAACCTAACCTTTCTCAATTATTTCCCTAAGGGGGAAAGGGAAGTTCACAGTGAAGGCTTCTAGCAAAGATGTCAAAGAACATAGTTACTTCTGCTAAATGCATAAATAAATAAGAGAGCAATTTTGCAGCTATCTCCTGTTACTGCATCCTCTTACTTCCAGAATGTGGCCTGGCATTGCGCAATGGGCTAGGTCAGGGTTGTAAAACTTGATTTTATTGAGGGCTGGATCAGGGTTGTGTTTGACTTTGGGAACTGAGTGGGCACAGCCAGCTTGATGTCACTCATGTCGGGGGCATCTGTGGTGGCCCAGGTAGGGCTGGGAGGATCCATTGTTTCCGGCAGAGGAATTTTTTGATGCCTCCTTGTCATGTAACAAAATGCACCTTTGCTAGTAGTTTGTTTTGCTAGCATTCTGCCAGCAAAAACAGAGCTTGAGAGGGATATGTGTGCCCCCACTGGGCTCCATTTTTTGGCCACAACAGCTTCCTGCAAGCCTCTGCCAGTGAAAATGGCAGAGGCACCATGGGCTGGTCCTCTGTTGTTTCCAGGATGATCCTGTGAGACTGATCTAAGCACCCTGTGGGCCAGATCCAGCTGCCGCACCTTGATTTTGACACCCCTGAGCTAGGCTAAAATCCATCTGACTTGTTTGCAGCCAGGTGTTCAGTATAGAACTTGCCAATGTGATTTTAATAGCCCAAGAATGGATAAAAAACTCAGGGAAAACTTGGAATTTAATAAACTGTGGTGGGCTATGTTTGTTTTACCCCACTATGATTCTCTTCCCTAGTAGCAGCCCATCAATTTTAGAACTGATGGCCACAAAGATAGAGGCCTTCAACCTCACAATCCCTGCTGATAGAGAAATCCTCTTTCATTTCGGGTCGGGCCATATGCCTGCAACCAAAGGAAGCACCTGAATTCAGTGGCTGGAAGTCAGCCCAGCCACTCTGCCCCTCCAGTTCCTTCTCCTCAATCCCTGGACCCAAATGCAGTCACTGCTCCTGGACTTGCAATTATGTCTGCTCACTTCATCCTGGAAAGTGGGGCTCATCCAATGCCCTCACCCACCACCATGCTGAGAACGCAAACTAAAGGTCGAGTCCTGCAGTCTTGACCTGCCAAGAATGGGTCACCAGCTGAGCCTACACCATATCTCTTCGGCTGAGATTAATTGGGTGACACCCTCCCCTCCCCTAGTGAGCCTGAGTTACTTAACTCTTGTTGAAGATTTTGTCAAGGGTGATCAAAGGCTGCCCAACTTGGAAAGTGGATGGGCAGTCCCACATTTGTAGGTATCAACTGCACCTGCTGAAAAATCGCCTGCTCCCACCACCACCTCCAGTTCTCTCCTTCCAAGCTTTCCTGACCCCAATGGCCAAGGCCTAGCCAGGTCAAGCTGTGTCAGGGTCAGGTGCAGTGAGAAGGAGGGAGCTGTGGGGAGGGTGGCTTTATAGCATGTCCCCCCAATGCCTGTTATTCCCGTTTCCAACACCAAAATTCCAGAGTAAAGTTGGGTCAGCCTTTGAGCCCCCCCCCCCAACAAAATCTACAGGAGGTAAGTGACCCAGGCTCGATGGGGGAGGGGAGCACTTGGCCTTTAGTTGGCGCTCACAACATGGCAACAGATGAGGGCACTTTGTGAGCCCCATTTTGCAGGGTGAAGCAGGCAAGAAACAGCAACTGCATCTGGGTCCGAGGATCAAGGAGAAAGAACTGGAGGAGCACAGTGGCTGGGCTGCCTCTGCCTGCTAGATTTGGGTTTACTCTTTGGTTGCTAACTGGGCTGGGGCTGAGACAGTGAGGTCTGACTGCTTGACATATCCAGAGCCAGATTTAAACACCCTGAAGGTCATATTGGCCTGTGGCTGCAGTGTCTTATTTTGGGTTTCTCTCTAGAACAGGGGTCCCCAACCTTTTTGGCACCAGGGACCAGTTTCATGTAAAAAAATTCCGCGGACCGGTGGGAGCCTCGAGCGGGAGCTACTCTCTCCGCTGCTCCCTCCGGCCTGGTTACTATCAAGCTATGGACTGGCTACTGGTTACTATCAAGCTATGGACTGGCACATTAAGTAATGTGGGCCGCGTGCGCATTCGGTGGTCATGTAGGACCCGAGGCGGGAACCCGCATCTCATGGGAATCTGACCCGAGGAGGGTGCCTTGCGTGCAACCGGGTGGAAAGCTGCCAGGGGTCCCGGGCGAAGGATCCTCGGCTGGGGCAGGGAAGGACGGGCTGCGTCCCTTCCCCCCACGTAGGGCCAGGCAAACTCCCCCAATGCAGGATGTTGCCCCCATCCTGCCCCCGGGAAGCACCCCGGCCAGCCGCCAGGATAGCAGAGCATTTGCTATACTTTCCTAAGAGTTGTGCTACTCTCTCCGCTGCTCCCTCCGGCCTGGTTACTATCAAGCTATGAACTGGCACTGGTCCATGGCCCGGGGGTTGGGGACCCCTGCTCTAGAATGTCCTGATTTTTCTTTGGGAAATTGTAGTATAGTCAGAGGTGAAATTCAGCAATGGGGATTTTGCAGTATCCTTCCCCTAACATGCCCACCAACTCTCGCCCACAGAACCATAGTAAAAAAAATGAATTTCACCACTGAGTATAGCTACCAAGATTCATCCTCCAACATATATTCTTTCTCCACAATAAGGAAATCCCTACTATAGTTAATAACATATAGAAATTTTGAGGTCAAACATAATAATTCTTTTTTTCATATTGCTAAAAGAATTCTATGTATTTTATATTCTGTAAAGGGTCTTTTACAATGTCATATTGAACATTAATTTCAGTAATTATCTACGCATTCATATAATTTTTTATGACAGTGAATCTTTGTTTTAAATAAAATGGTTAATTAAAAAGCACAGTCAGAATTATTAATATTTATTTATTATTATGTTCATTCCCTAACCAATGGATTCTCCATTGTTTTTATTTTTTTTCTTAATAATTCCAGAGCTGCACTGTTTTATCTAAGGAGAAATTTCCTGACAGTTAGAACAATTAACCTCTGGAACAGCTTGCCTCCAGAAGTTGTGAATGCCCCAACCCTGGAAGTCTTTAAAAAGATGTTAGATAGCCATTTGTCTGAAATGGTATACGGTTCCTGCCCACGCAGGGGGTTGGACTAGAAGATCTACAAGGTCCCTTCCAACTCTGCTATTGTATTATTGTATCACTTCCCCAGCCAGTTTAGGTAAAATAGTTATATCAATGCCCCCTAGGCTGAGTGGCTGGCCAACTAGTTTCTTTCTTTCTTTCTTTCTTTCTTTCTTTCTTTCTTTCTTTCTTTCTTTCTTTCTTTCTTTCTTTCTTTCTTTCTTTCTTTCTTTCTTTCTTTCTTTCTTTCTTTCTTTCTTTCTTTCTTTTAAGGAAATTATGTAATATAAGCCAAAACAAAACAAAATGGGTAGCTAAATTTCAAACAAGCTATAATCTACATGTTGGGCAAGAATCATAGCAATCACACAATTTCAGCATTACCATTAAAAGGGAATCTAGAAGTTAGAGCCTTTAGAAGGCCAGATCCCGAAGATGAAGCTCAAATACTTTGGCCACCTAATGAGAAGAAAGGATTCACTGGAGAAGAGCATAATTCTGGGAAAGATTGCGGGCAAAAGAAGGCGGGGATGACAGAGAATTAGGTGGCTGGATGGAGTAACCGGCCTAGCGTAACCCCCTGTATTGACCATTAGACAGTTTTAAATTTGGGATTTTAATTCAGTTTTTAGCACAGGGTTTTACTAGAATAAGTTTTTTAAATTTTATATGTTTTGTATGTATTTTAATATTCCTGTGCGCCGCCCTGGGTCCGTTTGGAGAAGGGCGGGATATAAATTAAAAAAAAAAAAGTAACCAAAGCAGTAGGCGTGAGCTTAAATGGACTCAAGAGGATAGTGGAGGATAGGAAGGCCTGGAGGAATGTTGTCCATGGGGTCGCATAAAGCAAAAGTAACACATAAACAACTTCACAACTAACAACAAGAAGTTAGCGATAACAAATAAAAAGCAATTTTAATTTTTAAGTTTGTTGTTTGTATAATATTTTTCATTTTGATGCTTTAATTTTGTAAATGTAAATGTATATACCCATTCTGATGCTTTTACTTTTGCTTTATGTGTATCCATGCGTAAGAGTATAGGTGTATAAGATCCATAGAATGTGCTGTAAAAGGCAGGAATTTCATAAAAAAGTGGAATATACTCATAGTATTCAGAATTATTTATAAATGTGTAAGCAAGAAAAGGATGAGTAAAGTCATGGAGGGACAAATGGCTCCTTTGATTTGAATCTTTCTGGAACTATATGTTTTCCAAACTGCACAACTTCCAGATATTTAATTCCATAAATTTCTGTCCATTTCAAGGCTGTGGCATCTATGTATGATGCATTTAAACTCCTAAGGAAAAACTTTTCTTATACTGCAGGAAGGGATGCATAAACTGTAAAGTCTCTGTTCAGGTGTGATGGTGCCTTTGAAATTAAAACAATAGGAAATTAAAGTTACCACAGCTAATTGTTAAAGAAGAAACAGATTGCATATTTTCACGATTTCCTACCTAAAAATAATCTAAAGTGCACAATTATTTCTTAAAGTAAATTTCGGGTATAGCGAAACAAGAGGAAAAAGAAACAACTAAAGGAACACCCTACAAACAGAATATATTATGGAACATAAATGAAGATTGAAATAAATTTAGAATGTTCTAACTATATTTAAGCTAATGAATAATAGAGTTAACTGTTATAATTACCTCAGTTTGAGGCAGTCCCTCTAAGGTAGCATCTGAGAAATAAAAGAATGTACACAGAAACATACATTATTAGAATAAAGTTTTTCCAAAGGAACCACAATCACAGTTACAGTTGTAAGCACTCTGAAAGTCTTTCTAAAGCTCTATTATCATAAAGGTTATGGATTCTGTAAGTCTGTTTTACAATCCTATTCCTAATAGCAATTACAGCAATGCTCTGAAAATGTTTTTCAAGAAGTCTCTGAGAAAGATGTAAACATGAAAAACCTTTAAATGTAGGGCTGAATTTTGGAAATTCTGTTCTGCTTATATCCAAATTAACTCTTTTCAAGTTAGGATGATTAGCTACATATATTCAGGTTCGATGCCATTTTGACCATCCAAGTTCCAACATATCGCCAGTTCCTTTCTCTTTTCTTTTCTCCATTATCCAGGGGAAAAAATGGAAATGTTAACTGTTGCAATTTTTAAAAGATTCCACAAATTAATAACATTAATGGGAATATATACTTCCCATGATTCTTTGCACCCTACTGCATTTTCTAAATAAAATGGTTGAAAGGTCCAGATATAGGAAAAGTGCTTTCTTTATTTTTATTGAAGCTTCATTTCATTCTTTATACAGGTAAACCTTGTATAATCATAATGGAGATTGATAATTAAGATCATAAGTAATGGCATTCATAAAGCAGGTTACCCATGTGGCAGATCCAATTTTATGATATTTTTGTAGTAGTCATTAAATGAACACTGAGATTATAAATGATTGCTATGGTTATAGAGAAAATGATACAATCATAAAACAAATCCATTATTTCCTATTGACCAGTTTTGCCAAAACCTGGAAATAATGCTGTTTTCAGAAAAACTGCTTTAAAATGCAGTTACCTGACCATAGGGTGTTGCAAACACCTCTAAATGTTGCAATGTCTATATGGTCATGTGATCAGAGGGAAGAGTGGCCATTGGAACTTTGGAACGAGGTTCTAAGTACCCCCAGATAAGTCCTTTCTAACTTCAAGGGTTGCTATATCACTGGCCATAAGTCAAGGACTACCTGTAATTATATTTGTTATAGTTCAGTTAATAAATTTAATTAACTCAAATGTATTTAACTTTTTAAAAATGGCTATAACTAAATTATTTTTACTTATATTTATTAAAATATATAGCCATAGACCAAATGCAATTGTATTGTGTACCCTGTTTAAGCTCTAATAAGAAACACAGCACTTATACATTAGGCAGCCTTGAAAATGCAGTTAGATGGCACATTAGTAAGAAAGTAAATGCTGTTCATAACTCAAACTTGTAAAAATACCTTGGTAGTAATTTTGGCTACTCTTCTTTTAACCTTCCTGCATATTTGATCTGAGCGTCTACATGAAATTGGTTGCATGACTTAAGAACTACAGTGTGTAGAGTAATTTACAAAAGTGTATAAATAATCTAATTTCACCAAATCAGGTTTTGAGGTATTTGAAGAATATTCCATTTTCCACATAAAATGGAAAATTTAATGAAAAAGAAATGACTACAAAAATGATATATTATCTTCTACTGAACAAAAATCTAAATGAACATATATTTAAATTCATTATCATGATGATTTATTAAATTCATAAGTGTTGAATCTGCGTGTTTGTTCTCACATAATATAGTCATGTCACAGCTGAGCATTTTACATGGTATTTCAGGAGAGCCCATCTAAGAGCTCTGAGCAGCAAGGTAGACCCAGACATATTACTTCATGCTCACCAGGGTTCCATCTGAATTATTTAAAAAAAAAATACAATAAACAAACTAAGAAATAAGAAAGCTGCATTATGTGGGTGGGGAACCACATAACTCCCCCCCCCCCCAACAAAAAAATCCTAGGTCATATATGATTTAAAGGTCATATTTGATTTAAAGGAACAGTTCTGAGGCTCACAAAGGTTGGGACTTTGACCTAAGAATGAACATTCTGAAATCTACGTTATGTTCTGATTTATGGGAGTTTTGTGAAGACTCTCAACCACAATGGCAGCCCCTTCCTGACTGCAGTAACCAAATGCTGTTTAAATTCCAAAATCACTTGCACCTGTAAAACGTCTCCTACTTCTCTTAAATTAATGGAGATGGACCTCCTTGAAGAGACTGTGGTGAAATAGCGCCCCCTATTGAGGGAATGCTGTACCACAGAAGGCGGGCTGCTCCGGTGGGAAAAATAAGAACGAAACACATGGGATTTTCCTCCAAATGAGCGCGCGCTGACTATCTCAGTGCGGGTCTTTTTATTAGATACAGAAGTAAAAGATACATTTCAGTACAGCGTTGATTGGACATTCAGTTACTTGGTAGAATATGCCTAGTCAGAATACAGTTGCTTAGCAGAATATAGTCGCTTGGTGAAACACATTCAATAGCCTGGGAAAATACATTCAGCTATCCAGTGGCCTGGGAAAATACATTCAGCTATCTAGCAAGATACATTTAGTTACATTTTGTGTATTGCTTGGTATATTGGATACGTGCTAAAAGAATTGGGTGATGGTACACACTGGCCTTTGTTAGCCTTTGTCAGGCGAGATGACGTGTGCTTCCTAGGTTCAGGGTTCATTCAGTGGCCTAACAATGGTTTAAAGCCTATACTAATTTAAAACCTACTGAACTGCCAAAACCTGGAATGATAATCGCAACATCTCCTCTGTTTTTTGTTTTTTAAGGAGGTGCCCTCTACCAATCTGGCTCCTCATCACTACCTATTGCATACGGGCATTTTAAGTCCTCTGCAATGATATCTTTTTCGTCCTCTGTTGGCAGAAAAGGTTCTTTTTCAGACGAGTGAGCAAGGAGCATTGCTTCCATGGTAGATAAACGAGTTTTCAAAAAATTCATTACATAATTAAAAACAAAAGGTCCTACAATACATATAAGCAGCAATATAATCAAAGGTCCAACAAGGGCACTAACAAGGGTTGTAAGCCATGGGGAAAAATCAAACATAGGGATGTCAGAGATTTTTGTAGGTGAGAAATAAAGCTCTCCTTCTGGGTTGGGTCATCCGACTCCACCTCATTGCACCTTTGGAATAAAACCTTCATTATTAATGAAAGCAAGCATTGAATACAGCAACATAGCATAATAAGCATAGCAACAATACCAATTATTGTAATTACAAAGATCTTTAACCATGTTATATTAGAGAGCCGTGTATATAATTGCGTCTTGTTAAATGCTAAATTTAGTATAGTTCTATATGCATCCTTTATCTGTCAAGTCTGAAAAAAGGTGTGTCCATCTTTGTTCGGCCTGGACCTGGTTAAGCACCGAACGGCGGTTTCGGGATCGGTGGCTGTTGGGAAAGATGTCCTTTTTTCCCTGTGTCATGCGGTGTACAAGATGGTCAGGTATTGGTAGATGTGCAGCCAAGTTCAGCAAAACCACCTCTATTGCCTTGGTCGCAAGGTGTTTTCCATCAAAGCTTTGGCAGGTGTACAGTCCGATGGTGGCTTCAGAGGCTGTAAATGTCAATGTCATTCTGCAGGGGTGATGTAAGTATATCATGTGATGTCCTGTGTGTGGGCTGACATGTTTACCTCTGTGTAGAAAGGCAAAAGGGCAATAAATCTGTTCCGGATCCTTGCATCTGATGACAGCTATGGCTCCTCTCTGGAGAAACTGGAACAAGGGTCTGCATTCAAGGAGTTGATGCGTGGGTTGGAGCAGGAACAGGATCAGGAGCAGGTGTAGATTCATCTTGGGATGGTTTCAGGTGACAGGGGCGCACGTGACGACCAGGAACCCAGACAGTGGTGTTATCTGCAGATATGGCGGCGTAACCACGACCCCAAGTGATGAGATGTGCAGGACCTCTCCAGGTAGGATCAGGCAGCTGGTGGTAGTAGACAAGAGGTCGTTGATGGTCTGGCAGTGGTGATGCAGAGGCAAAGTGATGGCAAGCAGCAGACGACGGAGGTTTGCCGGTAAAAATGAGAAAGTTTAGTACATACAAACACAAATTAAGAATGTGTTGCAAAGCTGGGAGGCTAGGGGGTCCTTTTCCCTTTCCATCATTGTACCTATCCAGGGCATGTTTTAAAGTTTGGTTTGCTCTCTCAACCATTGCTTGGCCCTGACTATAGTAAGGTATACCAAATCTGTGTATAATTCCCCATTTTTAACAAAAGGTGGCAAAGGTAAGATATTTTGGGTGTTCCAGCGATGCAAAAATCCGAATACAATGATGTATAACATGTTTGGTGGTCTCATCCCCTTTGGGGGGAGGCCATGATGAACCCTGAATATGTATCAATAGATACATGTAAATACTTCCATGGGGAGAAGGAAGCATATTGGGTCACATCCATTTGCCAAATTTGACAACAATCAGTTCCCCTGGGGTTTACATCAATGGGAACAGCATGGGCTTGTTTGCTGCAGGTGGGGCATTGCTGAATAATAGCAGTGGCTTCACCTGAAGTAATACCAAATTGTTTAATGAGAGCCTTTGTAAATAGAGGAAATAATTTGTGAAACATAGAGACTGTCCAAGATGAGGTTAAAAGGTTGATCAGAAAATTGTTGAAAAGCCAAAATTGAAGCATAGAGTTCTGCGCGTTGGGCAGAAGTCTGTGGTGGAGTAATTTTTTGTGCAAAAACTGTAGCAGCATCTGGAATTGGAAATGAAGAAAAAGGAGTTTCCCATACGAAAGGTATGGTTTTCAAAGTTGTAATCTTGGATCAGGTGGATGATGACAAGAAACAGAACCAGGCCAGTCAGCAAGAGCATACTGTAATGCTTCGCTGGAGGCCAAAAGAGTTTCCCAAGTAGCAAGAGAAGAAGGAACATAGATTGTAGTTGGTTCCTGTCCAGCAAGTGCTTTAGCACGATGGCGACCCTTAATAATAAGGAGTGCCATTTGAGCTGGCTTTGTAATTAAGATAGAACGAGGTATGTGTGAAAGATGTATCCATTCAAGAATTAAGAGTGAAGGTGTAACTTGTACAATTGCAGCTGTAGGTAATTGTAATGTGTTAATTATCAAAAGTGCAAGAGGAAAACCATCCAGCAATCTGTCAACCCATTTTGTTTTCAAGGCTTTGTTTACTAAATGCATAGTGTCAAAGTGTTCTTTCTGCAATGGGATTTTGTCTGCTGGTTGCTTACCTTTAGTTAAGGCGTTGAAAAGATGTGAAAGTTGAACAGTAGTAAGACCTAAATAAGGACGTATCCAATTAATGGAACCTAAATAGTAGTAAGACCTAAATATTGAAAGGGAGGAAAAGTTTGAACTTTGTCAGAAGCTATGTAAAGACCCTTTGGATGCAAAGGAATGGAGAAAAAACAATCTTTAAATCAATAATCATCATGTCATAAGTTTAAGAAATCAATTTTGGATTAGTTGTAAAAATCTGCTGTGGGGTTTGTTTTTTTTTGTAATGGGAGAATGACAAAATAGCAAAAGCAAGGTCAAAAAACCTTAAACTGAACTTTGCATAAAAAGTAATGCCAATACTTCTCTAGAAGTAAAAGTTAAATATAAAAAAATATTACAGACAAAGCAGGAGGTAACGATTAAAATAAACTGTCAAGAAAAAAATTGGAATTAGCACTTAAAAGGTTAAAAAACAATTCAGATGGAAGGATACTTTCAAAGGCAGATATCAAAAACAAACAAACAAATGACATAAGATGGGGTACTTTAAATCTGACTTAAAAAAGATGTGAGAAAAATCAGCTTCATTGTTATGGAAGCTAGGTAACTCTCATTAAATATGTGAGAAAATTTTAAAATGCAGGCAAAATAACAGAAAATCATTCCTGCTTATAGATTAAAATAAACATAAAACTCAAAAGATGTCCAAAAGAAAACCCAAAATTGTTGGCAAGACTGAAAAATAAATATCATACAGTTCATTAAGATGGTGATAATAATTGAATTGCATGAAAAAAGGTGAAAAGTAAAAAGTGAAATAGGATTATTTGTAGATAAATGTGGATATGTTGTGAAACTCACTTAAAAATCACTTTCTTTCTGCTTCTGTCTCTTTTGTTTTTCTCTTTCCCTCTCTTTCTCACAATCTCACTTTCTCTCTCTATCACTTACGTTTTCTTTATTTCTCTTACTTTCTGTTCCTCTCTCTCTCTATCACTTACTGTTTCTTTATTTCTTTTCCTTTCCTTTCTTTCTTTTTCTTTTTCTCTTCTGTTCTACTTTCTCTTTCCCTCTTTCACTTACGTTTTCTTTCTATCAGTCCCCTTTAAGATGTGTGTGTGTGTGTGTGTATGTGTGTGTGTGAGAGAGTGAATGTACTTTGAGTCCCCTTTAAGATGTGTGTGTGTATGTCCTGTGTGATTTCACCCTTCCACCCTTCCCTTTGTCCCCCTCTCCCTTCCGTGTACCTCTTCAGAGAGATGCAGGCAAGAGGGGGGGGAAGTGGGCAAAAGGAGAGAGAGAGAAGCTCCAGTGAAAGCCCATTAAGGGGGGCTTGCAGTTTTTCTGCTCATTTTAAAAGTTTTTTGCAACATGAGCAAACAATTTTTGGGCGGAAGGACTCGAAAGATCTATGCCATCTTAGGGCTCCTCCCTTACCCCCACCTGGAGGAGGG
This sequence comes from Rhabdophis nuchalis, assembly GCA_039707465.1. Classification (NCBI taxonomy): domain Eukaryota; kingdom Metazoa; phylum Chordata; class Lepidosauria; order Squamata; family Natricidae; genus Rhabdophis; species Rhabdophis nuchalis. The sequence goes on from CM077647.1 coordinate 143,639,700, forward strand.
CATTGCCAGTCCTCCCACAAGTAAGCAAATTCCGGTGAAAAACGAAAAAGAAGCAGGAAGTAATTTTTTTTTTTGCAACGCGACCACCAGAAAAGATTTGGTGTCCATTTTACAGACCAAAGGTTTAGTCTGACCACACCCTTACAATAAAAAGTTTCACATTTATTCCAACAGACACACACCATTCAATGCAATTCTTTCTGACTCTCGCTCAAAACACAGATTAGACACATTCATACAAGGCCTTTTCACATATACAAACATAAAACAATAGACTCCATTGTTCCCAAAAGAAAAAAAAATTCTCTATACACCTAATGTGGCATTCAAATCTGGATGGATTCAGGATCTGCTGTCGTCCAGCCAAGCCTATGTCACTGGTGCAAAAGTGACCAGGAGCGCTCTTTGACATAGTCTATGGCCCACGTCAGTTTTTCCAGCCCACCATTGTTTAATGCCTGCCGAACCACAAAGGGGCTCAGCTGTATCATATTAGGTAAAAATTCATTGAAACTCATAGAAAACGTTCAAGTCATAATAAGCCTAATTAGAGATTAAAATAGAGGCTTGAATGAACAAAGAGGGTACACTTTATACTTTGATCAAAGTTAAAGTTCTGAGAAAGGATTCACATGTGCAAAGGATATGAGAAGAAAATTCTTCAAAATTCAAAGGGATAACATTTGTAAACTTCAAATCAAACCTTAAATCATATAAACTAACATGATAAAACTTAGATCATATATCCTAACTGAATTTGCATCCTTCCTGGCTCAAAAGGTACTGTTAGCATTTCCCTAGTTTGCTTAATTGCCCACTTAGTAATACAAAAGAGTGTGAAACTAGATTGCTCTGGTGTTAAAGGAGCAGGGAAGTATGTTCTCTTTTTCTTAAGGAAAAAGAGGTTGTAAAGAAAACCTCAGATCTTATCACAGGAGGGACACTATGAATTGCTGGCATATGCTTCCACAGAAATACAAATTTATCTAAATACTAAACAGAATATTTCTAGCATACTTTCACATAACAGATAGCAATAGCAAGTTTTCTACTTAAATGTAACAGATATCTAAAATAACAAGTTACAATCCTAAAAAACCCCGACTATAGCTAACTTTTATGTGCATTTAAACAAGGACACAAACTAGAGAGAAAAATTAAAGTAATCTTACAGTATAGTTTTCCTAAGCAATAAATATTTTTACATACCAATTAGGTGTTGTCTTTTAAAGTTCCAATTAAAACATCGTCCATGCAATGATTTATTAAGGCTAATAGAAAAGGATTTAAATGCGAAAAGGATTTAAATGTGCAAGAAAAACAAAAAGTAACACGGACTCCCCCAGATAGCTGGACAAGGAGCTCTGCTTTGCTCTGATCTCTGCCGTGGAATCAGCAAATTCCTTTGACAAAACTAGACACATTTTTGCTGGCTTTTTGAAATCCATTTGCTTTGATATCTTGGACTCATACAGGGGTAGCATAGACTCCAGGAATGCCTGAGAGTCAGATTTATGACAAATTGTTTCCATGACTATGCAAGGGGCCACATGGAGATATTCTCCTAATTTAGTCCACGTTGAGATTTTTAAAGTGCTTTTTTCAGGATAAGCCATGCACTTTTGCCAGATCAAAAGGAAAGTGATTTGTTTGTTTTTCAAATGGGGGAGAGATCTCCCTTCGTCTGGGGCAATTGTTACAGAAAATTCGGTTAATTCCCTCAGTTCATATGCCCTTTTGTTGAGGGAATTTTCTGCCCATTACTCACGAAAAGGTCCTATCGTGTTGCAGACAGGATGGTGTGCATGCAGCTCCTCCCGAGTGGGTGAGTAGAGACAGTCCGATACCTACACCGGAGGCGAGAACTTCGTGTTCAGGATGGCCGGTATCAGGTCGAGGGTCACCATTTGTGGTGAAATAGCGCCCCCTATTGAGGGAACGCTGTACCACAGAAGGCGGGCTGCTCCGGTGGGAAAAATAAGAACACATGGGATTTTCCTCCAAATGAGCGCGCGCTGATTAGCTCAGTGCGGGTCTTTTTATTAGATACAGAAGTAAAAGATACATTTCAGTACAGCGTTGATTGGACATTCAGTTACTTGGTAGAATATGCCTAGTCAGAATACAGTTGCTTAGCAGAATATAGTCGCTTGGTGAAACACATTCAATAGCCTGGGAAAATACATTCAGCTATCCAGTGGCCTGGGAAAATACATTCAGCTATCTAGCAAGATACATTTAGTTACATTTTGTGTATTGCTTGGTATATTGGATACGTGCTAAAAGAATTGGGTGATGGTACACACTGGCCTTTGTTAGCCTTTGTCAGGCGAGATGACGTGTGCTTCCTAGGTTCCGTATGAAACTAAAGACCCATTTCTTTCGACTGGCCGGCCTTGGATAGTCTCTCTGTCTATAGATTTTTAAATGTATTTTAATGGGTTTTAATTTTTTAGCACGGGATAACATAGTTTAATGGAGTTTTAAACTGTATATTTTGTATTGATTGTTTATATTGTTTTTAGTTTCTCCTGTGCACCGCCCCGGGTCCCTGTGGGGAGAGGGAGCGGTTAATAAATGCAAACTTATTATTATTATTATTATGTTCAGGGTTCATTCAGTGGCCTAACAATGGTTTAAAGCCTATACTAATTTAAAACCTACTGAACTGCCAAAACCTGGAATGATAATCGCAACAAGAGACAATTTCTCTTTTCCCTCAGATAATGCTTTAATACTTAATAATTTGTGAATTTTATGTGCCTCATTTTTAAAGTCAAAAGAATAAGTTCTTACATTGAACATTTGCTCTCAAATGTTTTCTGTTGTTTCTTATGGGAAAGATTTTCCTAGGAAAAATATGAGATAACAGATTTGTAATATTGCATATTTTCTTTCTTTACAAGTGAAAAAGACAGGAAATATATATCGCTTTCTTGAAACATTACTATTACTGACAACACATTACTAACAATTTTCAAAGTCATGACTTTCAAGAATTCCTTAGATTCGCATATAGCTAAACTGATGTATGATTTAAAACAGGTTGAGGAAGAAAACAAAATTTATGCAGATGTTGGCTACATGGACAACAAATTGAAAATATCTGTTAACATACACACACAAATGTGAAAATGAAATTAAGGGACACAAGTTAGCAGAATTCAAAACAATGGCAAAGAAATATCAGGGCACTTAGGACACACTATTTTGAAAAAACAAGAGTTTAAGAACACAACTCAAAAAAATTCAATTATTATTTTTTACATCTTACACTTGTTATTCATTAAGATATTTGTAATCTTTCTCACATGTAACCTGTATCTGCATAACCAACCCACTTTACCCTTGTTTCTCCAACTTGATTGGTCTCACTTTTAAGAAATTTCTCTTAGTTCAACTCACAATTAAATAGCATAATAAAATAGAACTGTTCCAATATTTAGAATAGAATAGAAGAATTGGAAGGGACTTTGGATGTCTTCTAGTCCAACCCCCTGCTTAGGCAGAAAACCCTACACTACTTCAGACAAATGGTTATCCAATCTCATCAACACTTCCAGTGTTGGAGCATTTATAACTTCAGGAGACAAGTTATTCCATAGATTAATTGTTCTCTCAGGAAATTTGAGGGGCTCCTACAAAAATGAGTGGATTAGTCTATTTTTCAAAGCACTAAAAGGCATGACAAAAAACAATGGATGAAAACTAACTAGAGAGAAACAACCTAGGACTAAAAAGAAATTTCCTAAGGGTGAGACCAATCAACCAATGGAATAGCTTGCCTTCAGAAGTTGTGGGTGCTCCATCACATACATGCAACACAGTTACAAGATAATTTGAAAACTTTACAATCTAATACTGTAAGCTAACTCTTAAATGCTGAAAATGCAGGATCAAAATACATAAACATAGAAATAGCATTGCAACCTTATTCCAAATTAATAAAATCAATTCTGCTAAGAACTCTAAGACAAAAAACTCCAGCTCTATATTAACATTTTTAAATTCCTTCCCTGGCCTAATCCTGTCAATCAACCAATGGAACAGCTTGTCTTTGGAAGTTGTGGGATTTTCATCACAGGAGAATTTTAAAAAGAGATTGGACTTCCATTTGTCAGAAATGGTCTGGGGCAGGGGTCTCCAACCTTTGCAACTTTAAGTCTGAAGGACTTCAGCTCCCAGAATTCTCCAGCCAGCAAAGCTATTATTTTTTATTTTATTTTATTTTATTAAATTTGTATACTGCCCCATTCTCCCAAAAAGGGACTCGGGGCGGTGCACAGGAGAATAAAACCACGTATACACATAAAACCAGTAATAAATATATCATAAATATTAAAAACTAATTAAATTAACCCAACCTGTGCTAAAACCAATTAAAACCCCAATAAAATCTAAATCAATTTAAAAACCAGTCGATGTTCTCAGAAGATTAGGCCATATTAATAAAAGGAAAGGATAACATCAATTGAACAAGAACACAAATACTAAAAAGTGAAAATGAAAATAAACCATTAGGTTTCTAACTTTCCCCTAATTTATTATTCCATTTAACAATTATTTACATAGATAATTGAGACTTTACTAATAGAATTTCCATGGCTGAAAATTCCATAGGGAAAAAAAAGAACCCAGGAAGAAGAGTTTCCACTAAGGGTAGTCATCCAAAATGTAGTTCCACAAAATTTATTTTCGATCTGTCAGACCCTTATTTGTACAAGTGGGATCAGTTTTTCATTTGCTAAATTAGAGTTATCCATGTCTGCAAAGCAGCACATGACAATTCTCAATATTAATGCATACCAACAACAAGTTTTTATGATTATTTCAGTGTGGATTGGGACAATATAGCCCTCTTCTTTAAAGAGAGGTACATTTTCAGTGGAATACATGATATTTTTAGGATAGAAGAATAAATTTTCAAGTATTCCAAAGTATACATAATCAAAACCTTGGGTATAAAACCTTTCTCCAATTACGGTACTATTTTAACTCATCAATGAATCTTGAAATCCCACTGATGTAATCACATTCGCAGGAATGGAAGTTATTTTCTACTTCAAAAGAAAACAAAAAAGTAACATCACAAAGAGGCTAAGAATAGAAAAGAGAGGATATTCTGAACGTGCAGTTCTGCTAAGGAAATCTTTTGGAGGAATTGCCCTCAACACCTAAAAAGTCATGAGGTGAAAAAAGAAATAAACTATTATTCTTGGTTAGGTCCCATTTGTTTATTGCATTTGCAGGAAGAGGAAATAGTTCTATATTGTAGAATGAAATAAAGAGTCTAGGAAAGTATTTCAGTATTGATTTAGAGACTAGCCATGTGCGGGAAAATGTGTAAAGTCAGGCCATCAATATAGTGCATTAATCTCAATATTATTATCTGAACATTCAGGTACATGTAAGCCAAGCACCTTGAATGCTTCCTATATATCTTCACCAATGCAGTAATAGCACTGCTTTGCAAATTAGTTAAATATTCAACTGACACAGAAATAAAACACTGGAAAGATACTATTGCCTGTTACTTTTTAGCAGTTTTCTTTCCCATCTGATAAATAAATTTCAGGGATCACTTCATTATTTTAGGAAAGATAGTCAAGCTTCTCAGGATCAAAAAACAAATTTGTGCAAAAATGTTGAAACATTATGTGTTCTGGAAGAAAATTTTACCAAAGCAGAAATGCCATAGTTTTCCTTTGGAGACCCTATTTCACTGCTACCTTCCCCAGTTTAGTCACTTTAAATAAAAAAATATTACCTGAAACCATACTTCCTAAAATCTAGTCAGTTTTGAAGTTGATCTTCTTTTCTTAAAAAATGATTTTATATTTTAAATATGCTTACAAATATTGCTACCTTGGACATTAACACTTCTATTAGAGTTAAACTGTGTTTGTTCTTGGTATATGTGGTGTGGTGAGCAACACTTCCCTTGCAAATACATTTTGTTGTTTCCATGGCCTATTGAAATCAGTAGGAAAGACTAATGGCAAAGTTGTGATTAGGAGCATATTTTAAAAGAAAATTGGAAGAAATACATGAAATACTCCACAAACTAATAATATACTAGTTATTTCTGTTATTTTTTAAAGCTAATTGCAGGTTAATTCTTACCTGGAAGAACAGTCAGATTCCAGAATGGACTCAGAGCAGACTTTTTCTGTTGGTTTAATCCTTCCTTATATTCGTACCCACAGGAATATTGTCCAGTAGAGTTTTGTGAAATACTGAATGTATATGTAGCCATATTCGATATTGGTTTCTGGACAGAAACAATGGTCTTATCTTTGCAGAAAAAAAATCTTTTTATATTATTCTTTGTAGAAAACATACATAACAGTGAAACTGAATCTCTAAGATCCACAAATTCTACTTTGTGAAATAGCTCAGGTGCTGGAAGTTCACCTAAACAAAGAAACAGAGCAGAAATGAAACCAAGGCCTGGCTAAATACTGATGTTTTGTGAAGAATTACAAAGACTTTTGGGTAGAATGTATGCATCTATCAATTTTTCTCTCCTTTTTATCCCCATATGTAATTTCAGGACTGACTTTTTCCCAGATTTGTTTAAGTGTTTTGAAGAAATATATTTAGATTTATTTATGGTGATACTCCGCACAGTTTAATAAACATACATACTCTTATATACAAAGTTTTTTTAACCATTTCATTTTACCAAATATTTTCCATATTATTAACTTCTGTCAGTTGCAATGTATGGCTGCCAAAGTTGGACCATAAGAAAGGCTGAGCACTAAAGACTTGAGGCATTTGAACTATTGTGCTGGAGAAGACTCCTGCAAGTCCCTTGGACTGCAAGGTGATCAAAACAGTAATCCTAGAGGAGATCAACTTTGACTGCTCATGAGAAGGCCAGATCTGAATATGAAACTCAAATATTTTGGCCACCTAATGAGAAGGAAGGACTCACTGGAGAGGAGACTAATGCTGGGAAAGATTGAGGGCAAAAGAAGGAGGGAACGACAGAGTGTGAGGCGGCTGGATGGAGTCACCGAAGCAGTCAGTGTGAGCTTAAATGGACTCCAGAGGATGGGGGAAGACAAGAAGCCCTGGAGGAACATTGTCGAGGGGGTCACGATAGGTCAGACACAACTTCGCAACTAAGAACAATAATATCTGTCAGGAATTTATGCTTATCTATCTTTTAAAATTATCCCCCACTCGTCCCCTCCCTTTCCCTTTTCCCTTCTCTCCCCCTGCTTCTTTGTCTCTATCACACAAACATACCCAAATATCTTCTTCAACACCATTTTTTTATCTATAATATTTTCATTATGTTTATATCACATTGCATTGCTAAATCTAAAAATGTGTGAATTTTAAATAATTAATTTTCCCTTTTTATATCATTTTAGAATGCAAAATTTGGATTTCTCTCTTATTTCTAGGTTCATGAACTATTCCGCAGAGAACCTGTTGCTTGACTTGATGGATTAAGATTTACTGTTATTTTTTTTGTCATTCTTTATGTCTTTGTCCTCTCTTGTACTTACATGATTTTTTTCCAGATATGTACTGTTGGTTATATATTTCTTTTAGGGAACATATATAAAGTTCAGCCAACATGTACATCTTTCTTTTTTCAATTCATTTTGGGGCATTCGAAAAGCTCTTTCTATTCATTAAAAGTAAGTTCTTGGTACAGTTCAAACATAATATATAGCCTCTGGAGACTCTTTTCTGTAAGACTTGAAATACATACCTACTTTGATTTTATGGTCAACAAATTAAAGTCAACACCCCATTTCTTTTTCAACATAACAGATGGCTTACCATGTTCTTTCCCTTGAAGAGGGAATTAAATAAATAAAGTATTTTTTCTTCAAATCCGGCAATTCCTATCTTGCAAACATTGGAGTCTCAATATTACGTTGAGTGCTCTCTTTCTCTCTTTCACCCACATACAATATTAAGAAGTATTACTGGGCATCAAAATTACTAATCCATAATTATCATTGTATGGACCATATAAAAGGAAGCTCAAATAATTTTTACAACTCAACACTTCCCTATTATTGCTGCTAATGCTTGTCTGTTTATTCATTTTTTTATCCATTTTAATAATAATTAAAGTAAATAAGTAATTTTAATAGTAATTCTGGATATTGTATATTAACCTTTTTTTTCTTGATTCATCTTTTAATCTGAAATACTAACACATAAAATAGCTTTGATTTCTATGTCTGTTTATATAGACCCAAACTCACCTGTCGAGTTGCAGAATTTCAAATCTTGACTGCTAATAATCTGAATCAAACAACAGTGGGTTGCAAACAAAACATCTGTAATAGTAGCAATAGGAAAAAAACCCAATAAATGTTTTGAAAAAACACCACCACCAAAAAGAAGAATGAGGGTTCATAAATCCCTAAATAAATAATATCAAATCTATTTGTTGAAGGGATCTGTAACAAACACAAGTTGCTTCTACACTTGTAACAAAGATAAGCAGGCATTTTCTAAACACTATCAAATTTTAAGATGCTTACAGTGATTACATAAATTTCTACATTCTAGAAGAAATTTAAGAATCTGTTTTTTTCAACCCTGAAGCGTTCCATCCCTTTTTCATCATGATTTTAGGAGACTTACTGAGAATCCAGTGGAGAATCATTGTGATGATTTAGCTAATGCAATTCTTTTTCTCTTCCACACCACTGTCCTTTCCTCTACTTCATGGAAGAACCAGAAATGAGAATATGTTTAGCATGCTCCCTCTCCAGTGTGCACACCCACACATGACCAAATCTAGGAGATAGTAATCTATGCATTTATGCATTTTTAGACTACATTATCTTGAGGGTTAAATGCTTGTATTTTTTGTTATTATGGTTAAGTATTTCTGAGTTAATTGCGGTGTGAGTGAAATGGGCAATCTCTAAATTTTATATATCAAAAAGAGAATAAATAATATGAAGCACAATTTTTAAAGCCCCTCTTAACTCAATCAGTATTATATGAACGTGCTGTATTTCCCAAAAGAGCAATATAGAATAATCTTATATACTTTTAATAAGGGGTCCTTGGTGCACTCTGAGCTTGGTTGCTTTCTTGCAAACGTTTCATTTCTAAAATAAGTTTTGATATATGGCAGTGTAATCTTTTTTATAGCTTGTGTTGGTTGGGCCATATTGGATTACGTGGTCAGGCAGTTGTTGATGAACATGTATAAATAATACTGCCATACATCAAGAACATCTCATAAACCAGTAAAAGACTATTATAACCGCATGGAATGAGCATAGTACACATAACAACTACAGCTTTCCAAAATATCCTAAATAAACCAAAAGACATAGCAGCCCCAGAATTAAAAACAGGAGACATCTATAGCATAGAGTGCACAGACTGCAATAGCCAATATGTAGGACAAACAGGCAGACTAGTACAATGTATCCATGAACATCAACTAGCAGTCAGAAGACATAATGAAAATGCTTTAATTTCACAACACAAAGACAGACTTTATTACAGTTTCAACTAGGAACCGATGACCATTCTAAACTACGCCTAAGGCCAGAAAATTTCTTGGAAGTCCAATAAATAGGCCATCAATAGGCATATAGAGATAAACAACATCTACATAACATACAAAAGAGACAATCAACAAATCAGGAAAGCACCAAAAGACCAAAATACATCCCCAATGACGCCAGCAATCAATCCCCCAATGAGCATAGATGAACACCAAAATTAACTTTAGACCAAGAATTAAAAATAAACAATACCCCAATCAAAGATCTGTCAGACAAGCTAACTGTCAGGGTTCACTTCTTCGAATACTCAAGAAAGACCACACTTAATCATAGTTTGGAATGAATAAGGTTACTTTTACTGAATACAGAAGAACAGCAAACCAAGGTCAAGCAGGAAGTGACTAGTTTAGGCACGAAGCGTATATATCAAAGCTTAAGCCAACCCCAATAACCCATGCCCCCACAACAGTGTCCAATGCAGATTCCTCCAGGACATCAGGTGGGCCTCACGTCCAACACCATCATCAGAATGGAATGTGATACCGTTAGGTTTGAGATAACACTGGCCCGTACCATCTTCCACCAGTACTCATAGTTAACCCCATAACCCCACCCTTCCCGTTTCCATGGCAGCCAAGTAGCGGCAAAGTGAAGGCTGACATCCGGACCTCCTCCAGAAGCAGGGGATTCAGTTCTGCAAAATAGACAACAATAGACACACAAAGAGAACCACAAAACAACATATAGAAAAGGGGAAAAGAGGTTAGGGCTTGGTAGGATATTTAGCATAGAATTGTCGTAGTAGCTTTGGGGCTTTTAGATGCTGCTTATCCACCCATTCATTATGGGATGGGGGAAAATCTTTCCACATTACAAGGTACTGAATCTTATTTCTATGCAATCTGGAGTCTAAAATGTCCCGGACTTCATAGTGTTGTTGTCCATCCACAAGCAGGAGTACAGGGGCATCAGGATGAGGGTTATGAAGATGTGACGAGCGTTCAGGTTTCAACAGGTGGACATGGAAGACTGGGTACAGGCGTCGGTAGGTTTTTGGTAGGTCCAAACGAACAGAGACAGAACTGATTATTTTTGTTATCGTGAAAGGGCCCACAAACTTAGGGCCTAGTTTCTTGCATTTCTGCGGACTGTCCAAATGCCTAGTAGAAACATATACTCTATCTCCGACTTTGTATTCTGGTGGAGCAGACCGTTTCTTGTTGGCATAAAACTTATGAGATTGATGAGCATCATCCAATGTCTTACTTATGATGGGCCAAACCGAAGACAATTTACCACTCCAATCTGCCAGAGAATGAATTGCAGGAGGGTCGTGCGGCAACTCAGGGATAGGTACAAAGTCCTGACCATAAATTACTTTGAATGGGGTCATTCCAGTACTTGTGTGAACCGAGTTATTATACGCTACCTCAGCGTGGATCAGAAAATCAGCCCAATCATCCTGTTGAAAGTTTATAAAACAACGCAGGTATTGTTCTAGGACGAAATTAACTCTTTCACAGGCCCCATTAGTTTGCGGGTGGTGGGAGGAGCTTAAGCCCTGGGCGGAGCCAATCAACCTCAAAAATTCCTTCCAAAATTGTGAAGTAAATTGAGTACCTCTATAAGAGATGATACGCTTGGGGACTCTGTGTAACCGATAAATGTGAGAAAGGAAAAGTTTAGCTAAAGACTTAGCGGATGGAATCTTGGAGCACGGTACAAAATGAACTTGCTTGGAGAACAGATCAGTGACCACCCAAATGACAGTATAGTCTTGGCTACTTGGAAGATCAACAATAAAGTCCATAGAAATTTCCTTCCAAGGAGCCTCCGATTGCGCTACAGATTGGAGGAGACCGTGGGGTTTTCCTGGGGAACGTTTAGAAGCAGCGCAAACTGGACAACTGGCGATATAGGATTCAACATCCCTTTTGAGGGAAGGCCACCAAAATTGGCGTTTCACCAAATGTATAGTTTTAACAAATCCAAAATGTCCAGCTAGTCTTGAAACATGTGCTCGCTGTAATACAAAAGGTCGTAGGGTAGCAGGAACATAAATCTTGGAACCAATCCATGGTAGATTACCCCTGACGGTGCAGTCAGCAGAATGCATGGAATACCACTCATCGGTAAGCAGTTCTGACTTAATCCTGGCAATCAGTTCTTCAGGTGGGTCAGTTTGGATCGTGGATTGACCTCTGGTCGTAACGGGAGTAGCCATTAGAGTAAGTGGTATTACAGGCTGAACAACCGTGAGTTTAGAATTGTCATATTTAGGTAATCTGGAAAGAGCATCAGCCATGAATTTTTTTCCTCCAGGAATGTATTTGAGGGTGAAGTTGAAATGATGGAAGTAGTGAGCCCAACGTAGTTGCTTCGGGGACAATTTGCGGGACGTTGTGAGAGACTCCAAATTTTTGTGGTCAGTTCAAACCTCAAACGGGTGAGGAGCTCCTTCCAGAAAATGACGCCAAGTCATGAGGGCCCAACGGACAGCAAAAGCTTCTTTTTCCCAAATCGCCCATCCGCGTTCAGTGTTGGATAACTTACGGGAAGTGTAAGCACAAGGTTGTAGTTGGCCCTGTTGGTTTCGTTGCAACAAGACAGCACCTACAGCCACATCACTAGTGTCTGCTTGAATTACGAAGGGGGAGTTGATGCTTCAGAACTGGTTCCACTGCAAATAAGCGTTTAAGTTTCTCAAATGCGGCTTGCCACTCCATGGTCCAGTTCAGAGGAGAACCTGGTCGTGGTTTTCTGTCCCCATTCGTTTTGAGTAGGTTTGTGATGGGCAACGCAATACTAGCAAAAGAAGGTATAAATTGGCGGTAAAAGTTGGTGAAACCCAAAAAACTTTGTAATTGTTTACGAGTGCGAGGAGGGGCCCACTCCGTGACAGCTTTCACTTTGGCAGGGTCCATTTCAATTCTCCGCCTGAAGAGATGCGATAACCTAGGTAATCAATCTTTTCCTGGTGAAATTCGCATTTAGAAAGTTTAGCATAGAGTTCAGCAGCGCGAAGTTTACGTAAAACAGAACGGACTAGTTTAACGTGTTCATCATGTGTTTTCGGGTATATGACGATGTCATCAAGATAGACGATAACGCCCTTGTATAGGTGCTCGTGGAGAACGTCATTGATCAGTTGCATAAATACAGAAGGTGCTCCTTGCAGACCAAATGGCAAAACTTTAAATTGAAAGCACCCTAAAGGGCAGTTAAAAGCAGTTTTCCATTCGTCTCCCTCTTTAATTCTTATTCTGTAATAAGCTTCCCTTAGATCGAGTTTAGTAAAAATCTTGCCTGAAGCTAGATGAGCTAACATGTCTTTCATGAGGGGGAGAGGGTAGACATTGTGTTCACAGATAGTATTAAGTTATTTGTAATTCTGAACCAGACGAAGTGTGCCATCTTTCTTTTCTCTAAACATTACTGGGGCGGCCACTCGTGGTCTGGCAGGTTCAATGAAGCCCCTCTTTAGATTCTTATCAATGAATTTGCGAAGCTCACCCATTTCACGGGGTGTCATAGAGTAAATGCGAGGTTTTGGAAGCTGTACCCCTGGGAGGAAATCAATAGAGCAGTCTGTGGCTCGGTGGGATGGGAGAGTGTCACAGGATTTTTCACTGAAAACATCTTTAAGGTCCCAGTATTCTCCAGGGATTTTTTCTTCACCTGGAATGACTTCAGGGGTTGGTAGGGCTATGCTGGAATTCACAGGCTCATTGATGGGTGCCAGATTAGGTAGAAGACCATCATTGGGGTTTGGGGTGGCGGAGGGGTTATCCTCAAGGGAGGGGGGGTACATTGTTAGGCAAAATTAAAGGGAGACGAACCCATCCTTCTTGCCAATCAATCAGGGGATTCCATTTACGCAGCCAGTTAATGCCTAAAATAACAGGGTTGTCAGCAATGGGGGCAATGATGAAGTTAATAGTTTCATTATGGGTGTCTCCAATAGACACTTGAATTGGTTCAGTGACATATGATGCCGGATTTCCCCCTGCTATGGAGCCATCCATTTGGCAGAATGCGATTGGTACTTTTAAATTTTTCAGGTGAAAACCCATGTACTGTACCAATTCCTGGCTGATGAGGCAACAAGAGCAGCCAGAATCTATAAGAGCCTGTATTTTGCAGTTGCGCCCATTAGATGGAGCCAACAGCTGTAAAGGAATAGTAAGGGGCCCAGAATGGGGACTCACCCAGTTTTCGTCTGAAGAAAAGGAGTCCTTTTCCCAATTATCCACTTCCGTCTCTTGCCGATCACCGCCAGAGAGATCCAGAGGCTCTGCTCCAAGCATCACTGGTTTAGTGCGCATGCTCGGAGGTTTCGCTGGTTTCTTCCCCTCAGTAGAAGAATGCGGGCGTGGTGATTGTTTCATTCTGCAGTTATTGGCCCAGTGCCCCTCCTTCCCACAGCGAAAACAAGCACCAGAACGAGTTGTAGTAGATCTGCGCTCTTTACTTTGTGTCTGGTGATCTCTCTCATAAGCTTGGGGGGCAGAGATTCCAATCTGATTTTTCTTTTCAAAGTGAGACAGAGGTTTTGATCGAGCTTGATCTAGTTCAACATCCCCCCCCAGCTGATACCAATCCGCCAGGGATTGTGGCGTGCGTCTGTTAACGCAAGTCTCATACAGGGACGTATCTAAACCTTCGGTATAAATATCAATTAGGGCACTTTCGCTCCAACCTCTCATATAAGCTGCAAGTTCTTGAAAATGTTGCGAATATTCCTGAACTGATCTATTGCCCTGGCGCAGGTTTCTCATTTCCATTCTTGCCTTTCTTTCAATACGGGGGTCTTCAAATCGCCTTCTAAGAGCAGTCATAAACCCGTCACAATTCCCCATCAGCGGGGAATGACTATTATGCAAGGAAACCAATCACTTAGCGGCTGTGTTTTCAAGCGCCAGGGATACAATTCTTATCTTTGCATCATCCCTCAAGTCATTTGCAAACTGTTTAACATAGTTGCTGACATGCAGCAAAAAGAAACCCAACTCCTCAGGGTTCCCGCCAAATTTAATCCCCAGGGGGGGGGGGAGTCTTGCCAGCCGACGAGGGGGGGGAGTGGGTTCTCCCCTTTGTGATTCTCTAGGGGTTTCCACAGGGGGTTGGGGACTCGCTCCTCTCAGAGGAGGTGGCTTCTTGCTGTTTTATCCCTTCCCCTTCCAGAATTTTATCTAGGGTTTCCTTCCTCTCGTCTGCTTGACGAAGTAAATCTCTTGCCATCTCTCTCAGGTCCTTCTCTTCCTTTAGCAATTCTGTTATGGAGGGGGTTTGGTAAGCAAATAGGCGCCTTGTGGTCGTGACCCCCGAACCGATGTCATCCGTCATCCCCACTCCATCGGACCAGTGATGGCGTGTTAATCCTTCTTCGGGGGTTGGCTCTAAATTAAGGCCCGCTAAAAACTCCATCACTGACCTCGAGTCCTCCTTTTGGGCTGCGGGGTGAGAGGCGGCCTCTCCCATCGGTTCGTCTTTCGCAGGCTCCGACATGGGGTTTAGGAGTGTAGTGTCTTCCTGCTTAATGTCAGGGTTCGCTTCTTCGAATACTCAAGAAAGACCACACTTAATCATAGTTTGGAATGAATAAGGTTACTTTTACTGAATACAGAAGAACAGCAAACCAAGGTCAAGCAGGAAGTGACTAGGTGTGAAGCGTGTATATCAAAGCTTAAGCCAACCCCAATAACCCATGCCCCACAACAGTGCCCAATGCAGATTCCTCCAGGACATCAGGTGGGCCTCACGTCCAATGCCATCATCAGAATGGAATGTGATACCGTTAGGTTTGAGATAACACTGGCCCGTACCATCTTCCACCAGCACTCATAGTTAACCCCATAACCCCACCCTCCCCGTTTCCATGGCAGCCAAGCAGCGGTAAAGCGAAGGCTGACATCAACAGTAAAGAACCCCACCAAAAAATCCCACCAAGTCCATTCCCACTAACAGTTAGCCACTAGAATAAAAAATGAGAGCAAACCCCACTCCTTGCTAACACCAATGATGTTAATGATTTTGGGTAATAATAATAATAATAATAATAATAATAGTTAAATTTATTAACCGCTCCCTCTCCCCACAGGGACTCGGGGCGGTGCACAGGGGAAATAAAAACAATAAATATACAAAATACATACCAATGTAAAAACAGATTAAATTAATTCCTGTGCTAAAAACCATTGACTAAAACCATTGACTAAAAATCCCCATTCCCCAAAAAACCCTAAAAAACCCTAAAAACAGAGGAGAAGTTATCCCAGGCCGGCAAGGCAGAAAAAGTGTGTTTTCAATTTAAGACGGAAGGAGCGGAGATCCGTGGTGGTCCTAATATCGGGGGGGAGGTCGTTCCAGAGGGCTGGGCCCGCCACAGAGAGAGCCCTTCCCCTGGGTGTCGCCCGCTGACAAAGTCTAGTGGACGGCACCCGGAGAAGTCCCTCTCTGTGGGAGCGAATCGGTCGTGAGGATGTATGAGGCAGGATCCGATCCCGCAAGTAGCTAGGTCCCGAGCCATGGAGCGCTTTAAAGATGATAATTAATACCTTGAAGCGCACCCGGAAGACGACAGGCAGCCAGTGCAGCTCGCGCAAGAGCGGTGTTACATGGGTGTACCTTGTGGTACCCATAATTGCTCGCGCGGCTGCATTCTGGACCAGCTGAAGTCTCCGGGTGCACCTCAAGGGAAGCCCCATGTAGAGAGAGTTGCAATAGTCCAGTCGGGATGTCACGAGGGCATGAGTGACTGTGCGAAGGGCGTCCCGATCCAATAGGGGGCGCAATTGGCGTACCAGGCGAACCTGGTAAAACGCCCTCCTGGCCACGGCTGTCACCTGATCTTCCATTGACAGCCGGGTATCCAGGAGGACACCCAAATTGCGCGCCCCATCCACAGGGGCAAGATGTTCGCCCCCTATGGCCAGCGATGGAGTGAGCTGGTTGAATCGGGCAGCCGGAAACCACAGCCACTCGGTCTTGGTCGGGTTTAGCCCGAGTCCGTTACTTCCCATCCAGTTCCGCACGGCTTCCAGGCACTGGCACATCACCGCTACGGCAATGAAATGACTGCAAGGAAATGGCCAAGTTCAGAGAGCACCATGAATCTTTCATTACAATCTGAGCTACAAATATTCGCCTTTCTCAAAACGTTTAGTACTCCAGTGCTTGGAATTCACAAATATAGGATATGGTTATATAAACATTCTTTTTATTTCTCTTCCTGCTATCCAGTTAAATTACTGGAGCAGATTAAAGACTAATTTGAATTCTAAAGATTCAGCAATTCTCCCTGCTTCATCAAGAAATGATAAGTGGCAACAAGTAGGTGAAAGAGTGAGAGTGATCAGCATGGCCTTTACCAGTTTTTTTGGATGATGTAGAAACATAATTTATTTTTATTTATTTTTATGTACACCACCCCGAGGGGGTGGTCTAGAAATCCAATAAAATAAATAAAAGGATGATGTAGAAACATAAAACATTCAAGATGGCAACCAAAATTTTGTTTCTGTTTCCTATGCTACAGTAATGCCTTCATCCTTTCATGGCTGATTGCTTAGAACAGAAGAAACACTCTTGCCCAAAGTTCTGGCAACCTCAACTCGATCATTTCTTCTCTATTACTAAGAATTAGGTCCAGTAAAGCTTTTCTTCTAGTTTCCTCCTTTTGAATGAAAAAGTTGTCAGCTAAGTTGGTTAGGGATCTATTCGAAATCCCACTTGCTGCAGAATTTGTCTCCCAGTTGATATCAGGGTAGTTAAATTCTCCCATTAGTAATGTGGTATATTTCCTACATACATTTGTTAATTAAAGCAAAATGTTCTTTTATTTCTTCTTGTTGGTTGAAAGGCCTCTAATTTATGTCTATAGCAGGAGTATCAAACTTGATTTAATGGAGGGCTGGATCAGCATTGTGGTTATTCTTGGGGTTATGTGGGGGAAGGGTATAGCTGTGGGATTCACTGAGCATTGCCCAGCAGTGCGGCCAATACTAATATCTCAACATTGGGAGGGCACCCATGGGAGCCAGGCAGGGTGACAGAGGGAATCCAGGAGTCATAGGCAGAAGCACAGGAAGAAGGCATGTGGTCCAGCCTACGGGATGTGCTGGCAGCCATATGCCCTGCCCCAGCCATGTGGGATGGAGCAGGCATATCCAGTGATCCGCATCACATTCCTCCCCACTACCATATCTGTTTCTTGTAGTGTGGTAGTCCAGCAGAAGCAAACAGAGAGCCACACAGAGGCAATGATGGAGGAGGGATCAAAATGGGAAGCCTCTGTTTGGAATCTCTGACAGGTTAAAAAAAACTCTGCAGAAGAGCAACTTCTTTTTGTCTACCCTCCCCTTCATTGCCTCCATGCCTGGACTGTTTTTTTAGTGTTTCCCTGAAAATACAACATTTCCTGATAATAAGGCCTTGCCACATTTTTCTGGTGGGCAAAAATATAAGCCCTCACCTGCAAATAAGCCCCCTGGACAACCCTCCACCTCTGGCCAGGCAGAGCACCACTCACCAACCTAGGTGCCAAGCTGTGGGAAATGGGGAGGAGGGGCAAAGGTGATCATGTTGCTTGGTGCCTTCAACTCGGCCTTGGACCGAGTTGCGCCCTTGCGGCCTCTCTTGCGGCGACGAATCACCCGGGCTCCTTGGTTTACTGAGGAGCTCCGGGGGATGAAACGCCACAAGAGATGCCTAGAGAGTAGATGGAGATCCTCTCGCTCCGAAGCCGACCGAACACTAGTGAGAACCCATATTAGGGCTTATTTAGTGGCGATAAGAGTGGCCAAACGGGAGTATTGTGCCACTCTTATTGCATCCGCAGATAACCGCCCTGCCGCCCTGTTTGGGGTGACCCGCTCCCTCCTTCACCAGAGGCCGCGGGAAGCCCCTCTGCAAGGGCGAGCAGAGGAATTTGGGATTTATCTGCAGGAGAAAATCACTCGGATTCGGAATGAGCTACCCTCCATCGACAGTGGTCCTGTGGGACTGTCCGAGGCTAGTCTTGAGGCTCCTTCTTGGGAGGAGTTTGACTTTGTTACCACCGAGGATATGGACAGGTTGTCAAGGAAACTTAGGGCGACCACATGTTTATTGGACCCGTGTCCCTCCTGGCTTGTACTGGCATCCTGGGAGACGACACGAGGCTGGCTCCAGGGCATTGTCAACGCATCTTTGAGTGAGGGGTCCTTACCTGCCGTCTTGAAAGAGGCGGTAGTGAGGCCCCTCCTCAAGAAGCCGTCCCTGGACCCAGCTTTACTAGAGAACTATCGTCCGGTCTCCAACCTTCACTTTTTAGTGAAGGTTGTCGAGAGTGTGGTGGCCCAACAGTTTCCGCGACACCTGGAGGAAGTTGATTATCTAGACCCGCGCCAGTCCGGCTTCCGGCCCGGTCACAGTACTGAGACGGCATTGGTCGCGTTGGTTGATGATCTCTGGAGGGCGCGGGATAGAGGGTATTCCTCTATCCTAGTCCTATTAGACCTCTCGGCGGCTTTTGATACCATCGACCATGGTATCCTATTGCACCGACTGGGGGGGTTGGGGCTGGGAGGCACCGTTCTGCGGTGGTTCTCATCCTACCTCTCTGGTCGGTCGCAATATGTGTTGACGGGAGGGCAGAGGTCGACCTCGAGGCCTCTCCTATGTGGGGTTCCTCAGGGGTCGGTCCTCTCGCCCCTCCTTTTCAACACATACATGAAGCCGCTGGGTGAGATCATCCGTGGTTTTGGGGTGGAATACCATCTGTACGCTGATGACACTCAGTTGTACATATCCACCCCAAACCACCCCAACGATGCCGCCGAAGTGCTGTCCCGGTGTCTGGAAGCCGTACGGATCTGGATGGGTGGTAACAAACTCAAACTCAACCCTGCCAAGACTGAGTGGCTGTGGTTTCCGGCACCCCGGTTCAGCCAGATCACTCCAACTCTGGCCATTGGGGGCGAAACACTGGCCCCCGTGGAGAGGGCGTGCAATTTGGGTGTCCTCCTGGATTCCCGGCTGTCCATGGAGGACCATGTGGCAGCCGTGGCCAGGGGGGCGTTCCATCAGGTTCGCCTGATGCGCCAACTGCGCCCCTTACTGGACCGGGCTGCCCTACGCACAGTCACTCAAGCACTCGTGACGTCCCGACTCGACTACTGTAATACTCTCTACATGGGGCTTCCCTTGAGGTGCACTCGAAAGCTACAGCTAGTCCAAAACGCAGCCGCGCGGGTGATTATGGGAGCCACTAGATGCTCCCACATAACACCGATCCTGTGCGAGCTGCATTGGCTTCCTGTGGCCTTTCGAGTGCGCTTCAAGGTTTTGACTACCATCTTTAAAGCGCTCCATGGCTCGGGACCTAGTTATATGCGAGACCGCCTCCTGCCCCATACATCCCTCAGACCAATCCGCTCCCACAGGGAGGGCCTCCTCAGGGTACCGTCGGCCGGACAATGCCGACTGGCGACGCCCAGGGGAAGAGCCTTCTCTGTGGCGGGGCCAGCCCTTTGGAATGACCTACCCCCTGAATTACGTACCATCACCGACCTCCGCCTCTTCCGCCAATGTCTTAAGACATATCTGTTTCAACAAGCCGGCCTAGCCTAACCTCCCTTGGGGACTTAAGATAGTTTTAAATTGGGTTTTAAAATTTGGTTTTAGCGCAGGATGGGGTTATTTAATAGTTTTTTTTTTTAAAATTATATTTATTGTATTTTTGTATGTTTTTTAAATCTCCTGTGCGCTGCCCTGGGTCCTCTGTGGAGAAGGGCGGGGTATAAATTTAAATAAAAAAAAAATATCCTAGGTTGGTGAGCAGCGCTTTGTCCAGCTGAAGAGGGGGGTTGCCAGGAGGCTGCTCTCTTGTGAGACAGCTCCCAAAGAACTGGGCACAGGGGTGAATGGCTGTGTTGCACTGTCGCAGCATTACAGTACAGCAGCCATAAAGTGACCGTACTCATGAGCAGCCACCTGGCAAATCCCCTTTCCAGCTGGGCACAGCACCATTCACTGACCATGGGGCATCACCAAGCCGTGTGAGTGCCTGTTCACTGCTGCCTGGGTCTCGTGGCTTGGTGCATTTGAAATGCCAATGAATGAGGCTTTGCAAGGCTGGAGGGGGGGGGTTGGCCAAGTGTCTGTTCCGCTTTTGCTTGTGCGCCTCCCAGCCTCACAATGCCATGGCCCAGCTCTCCCTGCAGAGCCAGAGCATCTCCACTGTCGCCACCATCCCAGCATGGCTTTTTCAGTGGCTTCCAAACCAAGTCTTCCAGCAATAACCGCTCTGGACATGTGGTCTATGGTTCTGGGTACAATAGAGCGCAAGCCCAGAATGGCTAGTACCAGAACACTTGGTTTGGAAGCCACTGAAAAAGCCATGCTGGGATGGTGGCGGTGGTGGCAGAGGTGTTCTGGCTGTGCAGGGAGAGCTGGGCCATGGCATTGTGAGGCTGGGAGGCATGCGAAAGAGAGCAGAACAGCTGCTCACACATACACCCTCCAGCCTTTCAGAAAAGCTGTATTGAAAGCCATGTAAACTGACTTAGCAATTTTGGATCAATCATTCAAGCTACTAGTTGCCCTTAAACAAAGAATTGAATTGAAAGTGTCTGTTAGGCATGGTTACATTTTTCAATTAAACTCCATTTTTTTTCAATTGAATAATTCTCCTTCAAAAATGGGCAAGCCATTCTGTATTATATCATAACTGAACAACAATTATCAAGAAGCTTCATTAGTTAAGATTAAAAAGATCTTTTGTTATGTAACAAAAACACCCAACAGTATAATTTGATATATACAAAGAAGTCACTGTTTATACTATATGAAAAAATCATCAGTATTAAGTAACAAAGTATATTTGTTATTAAAAATTCACATAATATCCATAAACATTGCCAGATCTTCACAACTGTCACAAGGTTTGAGCCAATGAAATAACTTTAAAAGTTCTGAAAGATGAAATGATGTAGTTTCATATGGGCAATCTTTTTATTATATTTTTTTTATTTTTAAAGAAACATAGACAGACAAAACATATAACATAGAAACATCTTCCATTACGTACAGTGTGTCGATTGGTTACAAGGTTTTTGTTCATCCTTTCCATAGTCATCACTTAAACTTTATCAAATATGTCAATCAAATATGTTTATATACATTGTTATTATAGTACTTCATTTATTTGACTTTCACCATTATTTCTTCATTTTAAATAAAATATTCTAAATATGGGTTCATTTATATTATCATAGTTATTACATCATCTTCAATATATCCAATAATAAAGTATTTTTATATCCTATTCTGATTCATTATTGGTAACATTCTGTAACAATTTTCAATTCCATGCATAATTTTTTGCAAAATTAATTATTTTTGTTCTTCATGTTGTGTCATTTTTCCAGTGCCACTAAAATATCTGAGGCTTACTAATAATAATAATAATAATCTTTATTGTAATTGTAAAAATTACAATGAAATTGGTTTTAACTTCACTGGTGCAAAATTATAACAGAAACAAAGAAGAGAGAAAAGAAAAAAGAAAAAACTAGCATGTGCATGGAGTGATTGCGGTTGAATTTAAAAGTCTCACAGCCCATGGATAGAAGCTACCTTTACTGCTAGATGTCATATGAATTCACTATAGTCTTTCAAGTCAAAGCTTTCTCTTTACTCCAGTCCAGTTACTGATAATATTCCAAAAGAACTCCTGTATAAACAACTCATGCTCTTCCCACTGTTCCTTTCAATAAATAAAATCAGGACTTTAAAATATAACATATAAGTCAAATGATCAAAGGAATTAGTGTTTCCAAGTCTCCAGCCTCTAGATGGCAGTGTTACTTCTTTTTCCTCTGCTTTTACCCTTTTCTTTGTTATGAGGCTTAAGAACAAAATACTTAAAAGGTATGATCCACCCAAACATTACAAAAAGGAAGAGATTCTTGCTCCACAGATACAAAAAGTGAGGAAAAATAGAAGAAGTAAAAAAGAGACAAGTCCAATTTAAAAAGTAAGAAGCATTTGAAAAAAGAAATCCATTAAAAAAACAGTGTTAAAGAAAGAAAGATAACCCTCTAATTTTAATACAGGTTTGATCCGCTGCTTACTCTCTTTTGTCTTCAATTTTAATTTTACTTTAAGTCTTTAAGGGTATTCTCTTCTCTAATAGTAAAGTTTATCTCACCAATTTCAACACACACTCTCTCCTGCTCAGTTTCCATCAGGGGTCTGTCCCCACCTTATGCAGCTTAAAATGGCTGCTTCTCTTGTAGCTGGCAGAAAGAGCTTCTACCTGGATCGAAAGAGTTTCTTCCTGGATCGATCAAGGACTTTGTGATGTCCTTGAGATCAGCAGATTATGCTCTTCTCTATCACCATCTCTTCAGGACAGTTTAGGTCCAAAAGGACCATCCAGCAACAGAGATATCAACAGCAATCCTGGAGCTCTAAGACTGCATGTTGTGTTGTAGCAACATCGGGCCCCACCTCCCATATGGGCAATCTTATTAATCAGAAAAAGAAAATGTGCAAAATCATTACAATAATCAGAGTCAATTAGTTCCTCTCAGCTGTCTTTGAAGGCAGATACAAGAAGATCTCCTATCCAATCTCAGGCACAAACCCAAAGATATTGCAATAAAACCCAATTGAACGAATTCTTTATTTACTTACACCTAACAGGCAGAATCTTACCACACAGAATCTAACCTTCTAACTAGTAAATGTATCATGAAAGATTGTAAAGTGTAGCTTTCCTTAACCTTTTCCTTCCTCCCCCATCCAATTCAGAACTATGTAAACTCTGATTTTGGGCTTCTCCCTGGAATGTCCTAACTTCTCCCTGGAAAATTGCAGTGTAGAAACTGCACTCACCACCCCCAGAAACATATACTCCATCTCCAGGACAAGGACATCCCTATTATAATTAATAACATAATAGAGGTTTTAACATCGAATTCAAACATTTTTGCTTTTTTTATATTATAAAAACAACTGTATGTATTTTATATTCTGATGTATTTATTAATATGTAAGCAAGAAAATGATGTGTAAAGTTATGGAATTACAAATGGCTCCTTTGATTTGCATCTACAGTTTACTCCAGCAAATTCCAGATATTTAATTCCATAAATTCTGTCCATTTCAAGGCTACTGCAACTACGTGTGATGAATTGAACTATTAAGGGAAAACTTTTTCCTGTAGAAAGAAATGCATAAGCTGTAAATTTTATGTTCTGAAATAACGGTACCTTTGAAATTACAAGAGAAAAGTAACAGAAATTGTTATAGAAGAAAGAGATTATATGTTTTTACATATTTCTAATCTAGAAATAATCTAAAGTGCCAATTATTATTATTGTCATCAGATTCGTGGTGTTTTACAAGTAAATTTAGGCGACAGTGAAGCCAGAAGAAAGAGAAACAACTAAGGAAACATCTGCAAACAGAATATACTATAGCAAGATTGAAATATGTTAAAAAAGTGCTAAGTATTCTTAAGTCAAAGAATAATAGAACTAACTGTCATAATTATCTCAGCTTGAGAGAATTCCCCTCAGGTGGCATCTGAGAAATAAATGTGTACACACAGAGACTGACTTATTATTAGGATAAACTTTCCCCAAAGGAACCACAACAGGCCACTAATATTCTGAAAGTCTTTTCAGAATCTATTCTAAACAACAGTTTATGCAGTAGTGAACACTGCAGTTGTAAAATAATTGCTATGGTCATAAAGAAAATGCCATGATCATAAAACAAGCCCATTGTTTTCTATTCAAAGTTTTGTAAAGAAAACTGAAAACAAGTGCTGGTTTTCAAAAAATTTCTTTAAAACACAAACAGCTCTAAATGTGAGTGGTTGAGAAGTGTCTGACATACAGTCATGTGAACAAGGATGTGAAGCAGCCATTGGTTCTAAGTATTCCCAGAGAAATCATTTGTAACTGTAAATGGTTGCTAAAACACTGGTCGTAAGTTAAAGACTACCTGTAATGCCATTTGTAATGTTTGAATTAATAAATTAAATTAATTCAAATTTACTTAACTTGTAAAAAATTGCTATAACTGAATTATGTTCACTCAATTTTATTAAAATATATAGCTGCAGAACAAATACAATTGCATTGTGTGCCCAGCTTAAAATCTGTTAAAGGGCACAGTAATTACACATTAAGGACCTTGAAAATGCAGAGAGCTGGCACATGAGCGATAAATGAAATGCTGTTTATAATTCAAACTTTGTAGTAATTTTGGGAATTTTTCCTTTAGCCTTCCTGTGTAGACTTTGAACAGAAATCTTGCAATAATGCTGCAGCTCTTTGTTGCTCAAATCCTCTGCACAATATTTGTTGTGTGAATCCAGAACTACAGTGTATAGAATAATTTACAATTATTGTATAAGTAATCCCATTTTACCAAAAGCTAGTTTTATGGTATTTCAAGAAACATATGAAATGAAAGTCGTAAAGGTGCTTTTTCAGGAGGCAACTGGACTTTCTCGTTTTTTCTTTGCAGATGTTTCACTTCTTGTCAAAGAAGCTACTTCAGCTCTGAAATGATAGTAGGGAATGGAAGGATTTATATTCCTTGCAGACAGCTGGTTATTGGTATTATTTTAGAGGGTTGTGGAAGCACTTGGAGGTTTATCTGTGTCCTCAGGATCACCTGAGTAGTGTTCCTGGTTGCTATAATCTGCAATTTATTTCGCTGGAAATCTATTCCTACTCCGACACCATTCAAAGGGTGCTTATCCCAAATTGTATAGCTAAAAGTCTGTAGAGATTCTCAGTCATGATTGTACCAAAGGTGCTTTTTCAGGACTTTTTAGTTTTTTCTTTGAAGATGTTGAAATAGAAACTTTAATAAAAACTATAAAAACATTAATAAAAAATTAACAAAAAATTAATGTTATCAGCAACAGACTTGTGACATTGAATATTTTCTTCCTCTATAAGTGAAAAAACCAGAAATGATAAAATATTGCTTTCTAGAATCAGGAGTATGCAAAGCAATTTTATAGCACTTCAGAAAACTTTAGCAGAACAACTCAAATGGGCTCAATACATACAATGATTTTGACAAATTACACTTGTTATTCAGTAAAATACTTCTGTATGTAACCTGTATCCACATAACCAACCTATTTTACCCTTATTTCTTCTTTGTTCGTGGGACAATAACTTTTTCCCATCACCAATCACTTCTACACCCATATATTTTAATTTCTTCAGATTTCTAGATTACCCTCATAAAAAAGAATCTATAAACAATGTTTATGATAAAATATTACCCATTATCAGAAGGAGAGGTTTGAGGATTGGAATCTTTCTTCTTTAACAGACAACATACAGCTAAAACAAAGGGGGAGAAAGGAATCAGTTTTATTTTGCTTTCATTTGATTCTCGACTATCATAGGAACCATTCCAAGTCATTCACAGTCCCAGGAATTTTTTATTTTTTTTGCTTTTTCTGAGGTAGTAATTGTGCACAGTAATTGTGGTTTTTTTTCTTTTATCCATTTAATTAATCAAGGAAAAAAATGAAGAAACACTTTCTCTGGAATATTAATGTATTACCCCACCCCCAAAACTGGCAATGAGCTTTTTATCATTTTCTAATAACTATAGACAATTATCTGTATCTGGAAAAGTGTTTTGATCATGTTTAAATATCAATTAAACATAATCAAAAACGAATATGCAATATTCAGGTGGTCCATGTGAAATGACAGTTTAACAATATTAATGAGGAGAATAAAGAAATTGAATATGGAATAAAGAAATAATTATTTCAGAAATTATAAAAAAGGCAGTCTCTCATTCCCAATCAATCAAATAACACGTAGGATATTATTGTTCTTCATTCCTTGTTCAACATATTGTTATTATGTGTCGGCACTGATGATTGTATTAATATCAAACAACAGAATAGTTTTGGTAACACATAGGGAACTTTCTCTGCCACCATCACTCACATTTCTTTGCCAGACAATAACTCAAGGCAATGCATATCATTGTTTTTCTGTTAATACGTTTAAAAATATTTTAATCAATATTATACAATAATATACAATACAAAACTACAAAATAGATTTGGTAACACACAGGCAACTTCTATTCTTTTCTTGCCACCATCACTCACCTTTCTTTATCAAATAAAAAGTCAAGGCAGCCAGAATCAGAATGCGAAAGCTTAGCAATTCAAATGTTACACATCTTTTCTTCCCTACAGAAAGGAAGAATAATTCAATTTAGATGAAGAAGAAAAAGTGTCCTCCTTGATTCTCACCACAAAGGTAGAATCAAACCCTGTGTAATCCAGGCCCTATCTCCTCCTCTATTTTTTCTTTAAAATGGTCAAACTATTTAGTTTACACTTTCCTCTGCAGTTCTGGTCTGTCGTCTTTTATTAATTAAATAGAGAAATCAGATCAAAGGAGCAGCAATATACCAATTAATGATGAAATAATATATGTGAGTCCTTCTTTGCAGACTCCAAGTGGCTTTCACTGTTTTACATTGAGGAGAGCCTTCCATCTAGCAACTCCTTCCCCAGTTTGGTCACTTTAAATCAGATAATATTATCTGAAACCATACTTACTCATACTTAGATAGATTAGAAGTTGATCCCATTTCCTTAAAAATTGGTTTTATATTTTACACATGCTTGCAAATATTTGTGCATTGGGCACTTCTATTAAAGCTAAAGTGTGTTTGCTCTTAGTATATATGGTGTGATGAGCAACAACTCACTTGCAAATACATTTTATTGTTTTCATGTCCTGTTGAAATCAGTAGGAAAGTCAGCAGCACATTTGTGATTAGCAGCATATTTTGAAAGAAAATTGGAAAATACATGAAGTACTCTACAAGCTAACATTTGTATTTGTTATCTTGGTGGTTTTCGGAAGCTTATTAATGTTAATTCTTACCTGGAGGGACAGTCAGATTCCAGAATGGACTGAGAGCAGACTTTTTCCTTTGGTTTAATCCTTCCTTATGTTCGTACCCACAGGAATATTGTCCAGCAGAGTGTTGTGAAATATTGAATGTATATGTAGCCATATTGGATATTGGTTTCTGGACAGAAACAATGATCTTATCTTTGCAGAAAAAAAATCTTGTTATTTTATTCTTTGGAAAAAGCATACATAACAGTGAAACTGAAGCTCCAAGATCCACAAATCCTACTTTGTGAAACAGCTCAGGAGCTGGAAGTTCACCTAAACAGAGAAACAGAAATGAAACCAAGGCCAGGCTAAATACTGATGTTTTGTGAAGAATTACAAAGACTTTTGGGTAGAATGTATGCATCTATCAATTTTTCTCTCCTTTTTATCCCCATATGTAATTTCAGGACTGACTTTTTCTCAGATTTGTTTCAATGTTTTGAAGAAATATATTTAGATTTATTTATGGTGATTATCTGCACAGTTTAATAAACATAGATGCTCTTATATACAAAGTTTTATTAATCATTTAACTTTTGATGATTTTACTAACTATTATACAATCATATTAGATTGATAATATGTGATTTTATATAAATTGTAAATGAGGACCATGGAAAGGATGCATAAAAGTCTTGTAACCAATCGATATGCTGTATGTAATTGAAGATGGTTTTATGTTTTACGTGTTGTCTATGTCTGTCCAAAAATAAAAAAAACTTTTATAAAAAAATAATTGTATTAACTATTTTCCATATTATTAACTTCTGTCATGAATTTATGCACATCTATCTTCCCTCTTTCCTGTTCTCTCCCTCCCTTTTTCTCTCCCCCTCTGCCTCTTTGTCTCTTGTCACACAAATATAGACAAATGTACACATATGTTCATTTTTTTATCTGTACGATTTTTATTCTGTTTATGACAAATTGCATTGCCAAATTTAGAAATGTGTCAATTTTAAATAATTGTTTTTTGCTTTTTATATCATTTTCTAATGCAAAGTTAGATTCGGATTTCTCTCTTATTTCTAGGTTCATGAACTATTTCGCAGTGAATCTGTTGCTTGACTTGATGGATTCAGATTTACTGGGGTTTTTTTTGTCATTCTTTATGTCTTTGTCTTCTCTTGTATTTATATGATTTTTTTTCAGATATGTACTGTTGGTTATATATTTGTTTTAGGGAACATAAAGGTCAACATTTAAATCTTTCATTTTTCTATTCATTTTGGGGCAGTCGAAGAGATCTTTCTATTCATTAAAAGTAAGTTCTTAGTACAACTCAAACACAATGAACACAAAGAGACTGTTCTGTAAGATTTGAAATACATACCTACTTTGATTTTATGGCAACAAATAAAAGTCAAAACACCATTTCTTTTTCAACATAACAGATGGTTTACCATGTTCTTTCCCTTGAAGAGGGAATTAAATAAATAAAGTATTTTTTCTTCAAATCCTGCAATTCCTATCTTGCAAACATTGGAGTCTCAATATTACGTTGAGTGCTCTCTTTCTCTTTTTCTCTTTCACCCACACACAATATTAAGAAGCATTACTGGGCATCAAAATTACTAATCCATAATTATCATTGTATGGACCATATAAAAGGAAGCTCAAATAATTTTTACAACTCAACACTTCCCTATTATTGCTGCTAATGCTTGTCTGTTTATTCATTTTTATTCATTTTTACCAATTTTTAATAATAATTAAAGTAAGTAATTTTAATTGTAATTCTGGATATTGTATATTAACCTCTTTTTTCTTGATTCATCTTTTAATCTGAAATACTAACACATAAAATATCTTTGATTTCTATGTCTGTTTATATAGACCCAAACTCACCTGTCGAGTTGCAGAATTTCAAATCATGACTGCTAATAATCTGAATCAAACAACAGTGGGTTGCAAACAAAACATCTGTAATAGTAGCAATAGAAAAAAAAACCAATAAATATTTTGAAAAAACACCACCACCAAAAAGAAGAATGAGGGTTCATAAATCCCTAAATAAATAGTATCAAATCTATTTGTTGAAGGGATCTGTAACAAACACAAGTTGCTTCTACACTTGTAACAAAGATAAGCAGGCATTTTCTAAACACTATCAAATTTTAAGGCAGTGATTACATAAATTTCTAAGTTTTAGAAGAAATTTAAGAATCTGTTTTTTTCAACCCTGAAGCGTTCCATCCCTTTTTCATCATGATTTTAGGAGACTTACTAAGAATCCAGTGGAGAATCATTGTGATGATTTAGCTAATGCAATTCTTTTTCTCTTTCACACCACTGTCCTTTCCTCTTCTTCATGGAAGAACAAGAAATGAGAATATGTTTAGCATGTTCCCTCTCCAGTGTGCACACCCACACGTGACCAAATCTAGGAGATAGTAATCTATGCATTTATGCATTTTCTAGACTACATTATCTTGAGGGTTAAATGCTTGTATTTTTTGTTATTATGGTTAAGTATTTCTGAGTTAATCGCGGTGTGAGTGAAATGGGCAATCTCTCAATTTTATATATCAAAAAGAGAATAAATAATATGAAGCACAATTTTTAAAGCCCCTCTTAACTCAATCAGTATTATATGAATGGGCTATATTTCCAAAAAGAGCAATATAGAATAATCTTATATACTTTTAATAAGGGGTCCTTGATGCACTCTAAGCTTGGTTGCTTTCTTGCAAATGTTTCATTTCTAAAATAAATTTTTATATATGGCAGTGTAATCTTTTGTATAGCTTGTGTTGGTTGGGCCATATTGGATTATGTGGTCAGGCAGTTGTTGATGAATGTTTATAGATAATACTGCCATACATCAAGAACATCTCAGAAACCACCAATAGACTATTACAACCTCATGGAATGAGCATAGTACATATACCAACTAATGATACAGTAATGCCTTCACCCTTTCGTGGTTGAGTGCTTAGAACAGAAGAAAGTTCTGGCAACTTTAACTCTCTCTATCATTTCTTCTCTATTACTAAGAATTAGATACAGTAAAGCTTTTCTTCTAGTTGTCTCCTTTTGAATGAAAAACTTGTCAGCTAAGTTGGTTAGGGATCTATTCAAAATCCTATTTGCTGCAGTTTGTCTCCGGGTTGATATCAGAGTAGTTAAAGTCTCCCATTTGTATATTTCCTACATACATTTGTTAATTGTTTAGCAAAAAGTTCATCTATTTCTTCTTCTCGGTTGAGTGGTCTCTAATATATGGGCCTAAAACAGAGCCTTGGGGTACTCCACTGCATAATTCCCTCCATGTAGATGTAGTTCCATTGAGGACTACAACATTGAGTGCAGTTGGTTAGCCAGTTAGACTCCATCTGGTGGTGAGCTGTCTAACCCACATTTTTTACCTTTATTTAGTAGTAGGTTATGATCTACTTTATAGCTCTGGAATGACCTGCCCCCCAATATTCGCATTATCACGGAGCTACACCTCTTCCACTGGGAGCTCAAGACATATTTTTTCCACTTGGCCGGCCTGGTTTAGACTTTAGACGTCGATTTTAGTAATTAATTTTATAGGGTTGTAGTGTCTTAAATTTTTAGCACAGTTCTTAATTTAATTTGGTTTTAGTGGTATGAATGTATTTATTCAGGTGTATGTATTATTTGTATTTTTATCTGTTGTGCACCGCCCCAAGTCCTACCCGGAGAGGGGGCGGTATAAAAGTCTAAATAAATAAATCGATGGCATTCCTCTGGTCCATTAATTCTGTCACTTTGTCAAAGAATGCAATAAGATTAGTCTGGCATGATCTGTTTTTGACAAATCCATGTTGGCTTTTGGCTATTACTTTGTTTACTTCTAGGTGTTCGCTAATTCATTTCTTGGTTATCTTTTCCAGAATCTTTCTTGGTATTGAAGTCAGGCTGATAGGTCTGTAGTTTCCTGGATCTATTTTTTTTTTTACCTTTTTTGAAAATGGGAACCACATCAGCTTTTTGCCAGTCCTCTGGCAGTTCCTCAGTGCTCCAGGATTTCTGATAGATATAGTTCAGTGGTTCTGAGATCTCGTCTGCCAGTTCCTTCAGAACCCTAGGTTGTAATCCATCCAGTCCTTGTGATTTGAACTCATCTAGGGTAGACAGGTGCTCACTTACTATTTTCTTCCCTATTTCAACTTGTTTTCCTAACCTGATTTTTGTGGTGCTGTTTTTGATACATTGGACTGATGCAAAAGTTAGTTAAATAGTTCTGCTTTCTCTGTTTCTTGTCACCTTCTTGCAACTTTCTCCCAGCAATGGACCAATTGTTTCTTTAATCTTTTTCTTATTTTTAACATGTTGGAAGAAGCTTTTTTTGTTATGTTTTACTTTTGTGGCAAGCCTTTCTTCTTGTGAGCCTTAGCTTTCCTCACTTCATCTTTACAGGCTCTGGCTATTTGCTGATATTCTGGCTTAGTTATGCCCTGATCTTTCCACTTTTTATACATATCTTTTTTTTCTCTTTCAATTTGTCAGAGAGTTCTTTATGCAGCCATGCTGGTATTGTGCTAGACTTGGCTTTTGTAATTTCATTTTTCAAAATTTCCCAAGCTTCTTGAGTTGTTTTCCCCTTGAGGATTCTCATCCATGGAATTTTCCCCAAGCTCTCTCGTTTATTGAAATTAGCTCTCCTAAAGTCCAAGACTCTAGTTTGACTTTGTTCTATGCTTGTGTTTGCATAATGTTGAATTCAAGTATTACATGATCACTTCTCCCCAAAGTTCCTGTAGTTTCTATACCTTCCATCATTTCCTCTCTGTTACTGAGAATTAAGTCCAATATGGCTGATCCCCTTGTTCCCTTCTCTACCTTTAGGGGGAAAATGTTGTCTCCTACGTGTGTTAGGAACCTGTTGGATCTTCCACTTGGTGCAGAGTTTGTTTCCTAGTTGATGTCAGGGTAGTTAAGTCCCCCATTACTATTGTGGTGTGCTTCCTACATACCTTAGTTCACTGACTAGCAAAAAGTTCATCTACTTCCTCTGCCTGGTTGGGTGGTCTGTAGTATAGACCTATGGCCATGTAATTTCCCCCGTAACCTTTAATATTGACCCAAATGCATTCAAAATAGTTCTCATTATTGTGGTGCTCTTTTTCGATAGAGATATAGTTATTTCTTATATATAGTACAACTCCACCTCCTCTCTTATTTGGTCTATTTCTTTTAAATAATTTAAATCCTTCTAGCTGTATGTTTCATTTGTGGGTTTCATCCCACCGAGTTTCTGTAATGGCAACAATATCATATCTGCCCTCATTTACTTGAATTTCTAATTCACCCTGTTTATTCCTCATACTCTGTGCATTGATATATAGACATTTGAGTCCATTATGATTGACCCTGTGTTTACTGTCTACATAACCTGTGTTATACCTGACTGCTCCTATTTTCTTGCCACATATGATTCTTGCACATGGCATCGCACTCAGTATTAAATGCTTGGTTTTGCTTGACAGCAGGAGTGATAATCTTACCTGCACAAACATCTACATTACATGCACTGATAACCCTATGAATTTAGATTGGTGGGGACAGAAATGTTCTGTATCGACTTGGCTTCCAGTTTCCGGAGGCAACGGATGTGTTTTCCGACACATCCGTGGCTTGCTATCACTGGTGGGCACCTTTGGGGGCACTGGGGTCCCATAGAGACCCCCTACCATAGGGTTGGCTGCAGGATGCCCCCACACAGATGGCGGTCGGTAGGGTGCCTTTCCCGCTTCACCTCAGGAGTTGGAGGGCTGATAGCGGGGGGAATGCCTCTCATCGACGAATGCCAGAATAAACACAAAATTTGGAATCGGGCTGAAATGCTGGGGACGGAGGTTTGCACCGGGTCTCCTGCTTAAAGAATGTGGACTGTGAGTTTTTTTCTTACTATTACATTTGATCAGCTGGAAAAAGAAGAATAGAGGGGGGAGTTTACTTGCAGAAACCCTCTCTCACAAAAAGCGGCATTTTAAAATGCACTCCGGTGGGGAGAAAGAGGACTATTGGCATCCGATTTAATACCATCCAGGGAAACTTTTTCTTTTCTATGGATTTATAGTTGCAACATTGTAATTGAGTCTCTTTGCAACAGAAATGAAACTGTCACTTGTACTTCCTACCCGGCGATGAGGCGGGAAATGGCTTCCCTTTGTTCTCAATTGAAAACTTTCTCCTGACTCAGGAAACAATCTCTCAGTGTTTTAACACCTCAAGCTGACAAATTTATATCCAAAGCCTCCCCAAGGAGCCTTTGGTGTCTCTCCCAACAAGTGGACTCTTCTTTTTTTTAGAATTTGACAACAAAATTGCCTCTCTGGACTTCATTACAATTTTGGATTTAAACTTGGACTTGGACTTTTTTTTCCAAATCTCGGACTTCGCTGGCTGCTTATTTCTCAGACACCATCTTTATTGCAAGAACTTAAATTTACAACAATGACATCCAGAAGACCACCAACTGGAAAGTCCCTTTCTGCCCCATCTTCAACTAGATCCAGCCCAAACCTACAACAAGGGAAAATTACTGAAATGCTACAAAAAGAAGCAACTGGAGAGAGCACTCAACACCCATCAACAAACGAGATGCTCCAGAATATGACAGAAATACAAGAAATGTAGAAGGACTTGATAAACCTAAGGTTAGAGTTGCTGGAGAAACAAAGAAGTACAATAGATAATAAAAAACCGAAGTGTTAGAGAAAGGAGCAGTTGAGATGAAAGAAGAGATAAGGAAATATGAAAAGAAACTACAGAAATTAATGGGCTTATGTCAAAAATTGAATTTGAAAGAATGTCTTATTTCCTCAGGTTTCAGAATGTTCCCGAAGGGGAGGGGGAAGATCTTAAGGAATTAATGAGTACAATTTTAGCAGATTATATTAAAAAAAATAAAGAATGCCTCTGGGGGGATATAGACTTGATTTATAGAATTAACTCTGCATATGCCAGAATAAATGATGTACCAAGAGAGATTCATATTAAATTTTTAAGAAGGTCTACAAGGGATGAGATACTTAGAGCACAAAAGGGAGGGCCTCTAAAATATCAAGAAAAAGAGATCACCATATTGAAACAAATCCCCCCCAAAAATTTGAGAGATAAGAAGGAAATATTCCTTCTTGTGCAAAAAATTATACAAAAAAGGGGTCTGATTCAAATAGTTGATGCCTGAGGGATTGTTGGTATTCTGAGACGGGGGTAGAGTTAGAGTTAAAACAGTAGGAGAGGCAGAGGCTTTTCTTTAAAAGCACTCCCCACTCCTAACAGACGAAGAAGAGGGAATGGGAGGGGCCGCACTCCCACCCATTGGAGGGAAGGAGGAAGAAGAAACAATAGCACAAAGACTCAGATCTCAAAAATGAGTTTGTTTTGAAGCTTACTGTAATTCCGAAAGACGGATGTTATGAAAAAACGATTGAATGTATGAAATATGATGTGATATATATATATCTCTTACCACTATATATTTCTAAATGTATTTGTATGAAGCCTCGGAGGCGAACACCAACCCCGACAGGGAAGCCCTAAAATGTTGTGTTATACCTTATAAACCCCCTTTTCCCTATATAAATTGTAAAACCAATAAAAAAATTTAAAAAAAAGAAATGTTCTGTATCTATTAATTCTCTGTCCCTGCTGTCCAGTTTAAATGTTTATTCAGAAAATCTGTGGATTTAATGCGAAGTAACCGCCCTGCTGCCCTGTTTAGGGTGGCCCGCTCCCTCCTTCAACAGAGGATGTGGGAAGCCCTTTTGCAGGGTAGAGCAGAGGAATTTGGAGAATATCTGCAGGATAAAATCGCTCAGATTCGGAGCGAGTTGGCCTTCATCGAAAGTGGTCCAGTAGGATGCCCCGAGGCAGATCTTGAGACAGTTTTGTGGGAAGAGTTTGACTCTGTTACTTCCGAAGATATGGACAGGTTACGAGGGCGACTGTGAGCTACCACATGTTTATTGGACCCGTATCCCTCCTGGCTTGTACTGGCATTCTGGGAGGTTACACGAGGCTGGCTCCAGGAGGTAGTGAATGCTTCCTTGGGTGAGGGGTTCTTGCCTACCATCTTGAAAGAGGCAGTGGTGAGACCCCCTTCTCAAGAAGCCCTCTCTGGACCCAGTATTGTTGGTAAATTACCGTCCGGTCTCCAACCTTCACTTTCTGGTGAAGGTTGTAGACAGTGGCACAACAAGTGACTGTTGTTTCCCGCAGCCCGGCACAACCAGTTGACTCCATCACTGGCCATAGGGGATGAACATCTAACCCCTGTGGATGAGGTTCGCAACTTGGGCGTCCTCCTTGATGCACGGCTGTCCATGGAAGATCAAGTGACGGCTTTAGCCAGGAGGGCGTTTTACCAGGTTCGCCTGGTCCACCAGTTGCGTCCCCTATTGGACTGGGATGCCCTCTGCACAGTCACTCATGCACTCATGACATCCCGACTCGACTACTGCAATGCTCTCACATGGGGCTCCCCTTGAGGTGCACCCGAAGACTGCAGCTTGTCCAGAATGCAGCCGCGTGGGTAGTTATGGGAACCTCCAGGTTTAACCATGTAACATCGCTCCTGTGCGAGCTGCATTGTCTGCCTGTCGTCTTTCGGGTGCGCTTTAAGGTGTTGGTTATCATCTTCAAAGCACTCCATGGCACGGGACCTAGCTATCTGCGGGATCGCATCCTGCCCCATACATCCCTGTGGCCGATTCACTCCCACAGAGAGGGACTTCTCCGGGTGCCGTCCACTAGGCTATGCCAGCGGGTGACGCCCAGGGGAAGGGCCTTCTCTGTGGCGGGCCAGACCCTCTGGAACGACCTTCCCCCCGAAATTAGAACCCCGGACCTCCGCTCCTTCCGTCAAAAACTAAAAGCTCATTTCTTCTGCCTGGCCTGCTTGGGGTAATTGAATTGTTTTTAGGGACTTTTTGGGGTCCAGTTTTAGTCAGTTTGGGATTTTAGTGCAGGGTCTAGTTTAATTTATTTTTAATTGTATTTATGCTTGTTGGTTTTATGTATGTATTTTTAAATTCCCTGTGCACCACCTTGAGTCCCTTCGTGGAGAAAGTGCGGTTTTATAAATTAAAATTATTATTATTATTATTATTATTATTATTATTATTATTATTATTATTATTATTATTATTATTATTATGTAACTCAGTCCCTTTTGTCAGTTTGGAAAGCATCTCTATGACTACTATCAAACTGCCACAGAGAGGAGAATTCCATACATACCTGTGGTCAGAAAGGAATGTCAAGCTGGCCTGTTAATGCACATGTCTAAACTACCATCTCTCATTGGCTAATGTGATTTATGATGAAGGCTGACCTTAATGTGGGCAAAGTTCAGAAGCAGATAA
The DNA here is from genome assembly GCA_039707465.1 of Rhabdophis nuchalis. Taxonomy (NCBI): domain Eukaryota; kingdom Metazoa; phylum Chordata; class Lepidosauria; order Squamata; family Natricidae; genus Rhabdophis; species Rhabdophis nuchalis. Next base: position 143,676,510 of record CM077647.1, read on the forward strand.
AGAAAGCAAAAAAGATGGCTGCAAATCAGAAATGCCTAATGAAGCTGTTAATAAAACACTGCTTTTTGTATTATAATATCAGGTTGCTTATTATGAAGCAGGCATTGTTAGGGTACTTGACAGTCAGCTATCTTTTTTGCTTTCTTATATCGGGGGTGCTGAGGGGGAACTCAGACGACCATGGCAAAAAGCCAGCTGTCCGAAGGGAACTAGAAAGCAGGCATCAGACATCAAAGCCGAGAGGAGCAAAGCAAGAAGAGAAAAGTAACCCTAAAAACAGCAAAAGCTGAGCCCCCACCCCACCTCTATGCTTAGAAAAAGGGGAAACCCCCAAATGGAGCCCCTGGGAAGTTTCATAAAGCAACGAAGAGAGGAATTTGACTGGGTCACCCTCTGTGAAGAAAGGCCATTATGCAGGCCAAAAGAGAGGGGAGGAACAGTGGATCATCTTGAGGTGACGAGAAGCACATGGGAATGCAGCCCCCCTTCTCCACCCATTAGAAGTAAGATGAAGCCAATGCCTCTCCTACATAGCAGGCAGGCTGCCCAGGGCAGACAATCTCCACCCTCCCTCCAAACTAGAACTGAGGAGTATCTTCAGACGCATCAAACGCAAGCATACAGAGGCCGACAGCAGGGAAGGACACTGCTGATTGAACTTCCCCAGTTCAGAGGAAAGTTTGATGGGTACTCAGACCAGTTATCCCTGTTCCTTCACTCAGCTGAGGCCCACCTGGAATGCTATGGACACCTCTACTCGTCCCCCCACAGAGGGACTGGAGGGAGAAGCAAGGGAATGGCTAGCAGCCCTCCACAAGAGGATATCCACCCAACTGCAAGATGTAGATGATGTCCTACAACTGCTAGAGGCCAGATTTGAAGAGGTGGAGGAGGACCTGTATGCAGAAGATGAGCTCAGTGACCTAAAGCAAAGGGACCGCTCCATTGAAGAGCACATCCATGAATTTAGGAGAGTCATTGGAAGGCTACCCCCTTTACCAGAGTGTCTGTTAGTGTATTTTTTTCAGAACAAGTCTGGACCAGCAGTTTGTCCAAGTAATTGCCTACCGTGACATCCCAAACCAGTTCTCTGAGTGGTTCTGAGTAGCAATAAAAGTTGACAGCGTGCTGCATGTCAACGTTTAAGTTTAAATTTATTCAAATTTGTATACCGCCCTTTCTCCCTTATGGGACTCAGGGCAGTGAACAGACAATAATAAAAACAACAATAAAACATCCAATACAATAAGTATACTAAAAATAGATTAAACACTAAGCCTGCTCTAAAATATCCTATAAAACCCCTAATAACACCAAATTAAAAACTACGCCAGGCTGGCCGCATGAAATAGATGGGTTTTCAAGGCTTGGTGGAAAAGGTGCAGGTCCGTGGTTGTGCGTAGATCATAAGACATAAAGATATAAGAAAGCAACCTGACACAAAAGAGAGAGGCCCACCTGATATGAAACCACCCAGCTGACAGAGAACCACAGCACCACAACGGGCCCCAAGACCAGCCCTCCCTCAAAATCCACTGAATTGCTATAGATGCAAGGGAATGGGCCATATGGCATCTGTGTGCATGACCCCAACTCTGATGAGAGACCAGACCTACTACCCAGGACATGATTGGAATGCTGCCACAAACGAACTACTCATGCATCCTGGAAGGCCTTCCAGGCTGCAGAGGTCCCTCCCCAACCAGATGAAGGTGGGGACCCAAGGCAATAATGACCAGTCACCAGAATCCTATGAGAGTGATGATGAGGGTGAAAATGACCCAATGGTGAGAGAACCAATTCACCCTTTCCTTTTCCCAATACGCCTCACAGCCCCAAAGACAGGAAACCAGAGGGATTTTCAAGCCCTAATAGATTCAGGCTACACTAAGTGCTTGATCAACCTAACCTGAAACTGGGCATCAGAGCAAAAAGATTGGCCCACTCAATCCGGTTCGAACAGGTCAACGGGTCCCTAATGGAGGGAGCCTATACCACCCACCTGACCAAACCAGTGAGACTAGAGCTATTGGATCACTGGGAAGCAATCCGATTCATAATAGCCCCCAAAATGGCAGATGCAGTCATACTGGGACTCTCGTGGCTGGACAAGTGGGGACCAACCATCTGGTGGCAAGGGGATACCCGCAGGTTTAGCATAGAAAAGGGGCCCCAACCCCTTTTCCGCAATAAAGCAGAAACTTCACCCAATCAGGGAACCCCCCCCCCCAAAAGAGCACACCAGTACATCTGGAAGCCACATCAGATGAAACCCCAGAGACCAAACGGATCCCACAGAAGTTTTCAGAATGCAACATTCTGCAAGAAATGCACAAATACATATTTATTTATTTATTTTAGTTATTTATTTATTTTATTCGATTTGTTAACCGCACCAATCTCTGTCGAGACGGACTCTGGGTGGTGTACAGGACATTAAAATAGACAATAAATAACAATATACAAAAGTTAAAAAGAAATTAAATAGAAAACCTGTGCTAAAATCCCATTAAAAACTTGGCTGAGGCTCTGTTGTTCTAAAATTCAAGTTCTATGCCAGTCCAGCTTGCTGGAAAAGAAGTGTCTTAAGTGAGCGGCGGAAGAGGGGAAGGTCGGTGATGGTGCGGAGTTCAGGGGGGAGGTCGTTCCAGAGGGCGTTTTGTCCATAGACAAAAACCTAGCATGAGGGATCATCGAGCCAGCCAAGCCACGGGTTGAGGCACCAGTCCTCTTCAAAGAGAAAAAAGACAGAACTATTAGGTGTATGTGAACTTTTGAAGGATAAATGCCATGTGCGTACACAAGCTATACCCTATCCCTTCATGAAATATATGCTATCCCACTTGGCCAAGGGAAAAGGCTTCACCAAATTAGACTTCAGAGAAGCATACTACAGAATATGGATCAGGGAAGGAGATGAGTGGAAAACAGTGTTCAACTGCCCTCTAGGGAGCTTCCAATTCAAAGTGATGTCTTTTGGACTACAGGAGCCCTAGCAGTGTTCATGCAGTTAAACGAAGTGCTGCATGAGCACCTCTACAAGGGGGCCCTCATCTACCTAGATGATATCCTTATCTACACTGAAACCATTGATGACCACATACCCCTGGTCCACCAAGTACTGAAAAAAACCTCTGGCAACCAACCAGGTTGGTTGACATACAACCAACCTTGTACGTCAAGGTATCAAAATGCGAAGTCCACTGACTATACTACCTAGGCTACCAAGTGTCAAATGATGGAATAGAGAGAATAGAGAGGGAATAGAGTGGGACCCAGCCAAAGTGCAAGCCGTCCTAATCTGGCAACCCCCTCACACCCGCAGACAGATACAAAGCTCCTAGGGTTCGCTAACTTCTACAGACAATTCATCCCCTCCCTTGCAAAGATTGCCAAACCCCTGACAGACCTCCTGAAGACAGGGAGCCCAGGAACAAAACCTCATCTGGGACAATCCCTACAGTGGGACCTAACCTGCTAAGAGGTGTTCAAAACACTAAAAGAAATGTTTGCAAAGGAGCCGGTACTGAAGCATCCTGACCCTGAGAAGCCTTTCATGATCCAGGCAGATGCCAGAAAACTGGCAGTTTGAGCAGTGCTGTTAGCTACTCTGGGTTCAGAACCAGTATTACAACTCTGGTCCCATAAACATTGATAGCTAATAAATGCGGAATAGTGTAATTCACCAGACAGTAAAGAGCTACATTGCTGTAAACCACAAACAAACTCTAAAACAGTGATAGTAAGAAAATAAATAGTCTTTACTTTGTAGCAACTAAAATGCTTCTTCCAACTAACTTCTCAAACAATGATAACAACAGTCCTTCACCAAACACAGATACAGTATCTGTAAACAAAACCTCCTTCTTCTTCTAAAGCTTCTCAAACGGCAATCAGGAAAAAAAAACAGGATCACAAGGAATCGAACAGGGAATGAGCTGCATTCCTGACCTTGATTATATAGTATAGCTGATACTCACAGCCAATCAGATTCAAACACAGTTCTTAAAGTTACATAACTTCTGAAGAACATAGGCTCATATATATTGTCAACCCAATATAAGGCTGAATATCCAACAAGTGCTACTCCAAAGAAACAACCAAGGAAACTTACAACCCTGGGCCTACACCTCCCACAAGCTCACAGACATAGAGAAATGATGGGCCTTGTGGGAAAAGGAGGCTTTCACAGGGAGATGAGACACCTGTTGGAAGTCTGGACCGACCACAAAAATCTGGAGGCTCTCAGGACCCCAGAGAAACTATCACCCAAACAAGTCCCATGGGCTCAAGCACTTCAACTTCAACTTCATACTAAAGCACATTCCAGGGCAGAGGAACTTTCTAGCTGACGCCCTCTCCCACATGTCCCAGTACAAATGCCAAGTAATTTAGTCCCTTTCTTGGATGAGTGCAAACCATCTCTTTTGTACAGTTTTTCATTGGACCAGCTGCAGGCATCATGACTAATAAAACCAAAGCCTTCTCTTTTGCACCACTCCTTCAGCCACATATTAAACTCTGCTACATGCTGGCCCTTCCCTTTTTGTTCCTTATATACTGGTAAAACCCTCTGAAAAGCTAAGCCCACAGCCTATACTATTAAGTTCATACCCCAAGCTCTGGAAATCATTCTTCACAGAAAGTACATCTTTTGGGGACACATCGTTAGTGCCAAGGTGTATAGTAGCATCAACTTCACAGTCCTTACTTGCATTCTTTACTATTTAAGAATACACCTCTTGTCTCTGCTGGCAGTAGCACCTGGCAGACACCTGACATCTTTTAAAACCTCCATATCCTTTCCTAAATTTACATCCCTTAGGATTGAATCACCAACCAGAAGGTGACTTCTCTTTTTGTATACCTTGCTCTTCTTGTGCGACTGATGTGTGATACCTGGTTCCCCATTTCACCTTTCTGAAGAAAGTTCTTCATTTTGGACCATGATTCCCTGTTTATTTGACTCATCATTATCACAACTACCTTGACCTGTCTCTTTAGTGTCCCCATTAAGGTCAGCAAAGGTGCTATATCTGTTATGCTGGGTCACAGCAAACACTTTATGTTTATGGTTCACAGCTCTCATCCTGCCAGATCCCATGGTTGTCCAGACTGCTCTTTTCCTGCAGGATCTTTGCAGTAGAGGGGGCTGATAGCGTGGGATCTCCATAGAGTGGAATGGCCAAATTGGAGAGCTAATTTCTGCTTGGAGAGCACATATTAGAGATTCTAAATAGGTAATCTGTCTATGTAGACTAGTAAAGGGGACAATATCTAAATTTGACAGTTGCAAAACAGCTATTACATTGAACTAAGATGGTCATTTTGAAATAAAATAAAATAAAATCACAATCTCAAGCACACTAAACCAGAATGTATTATTACTAATACAATAACACAGGTAAGAGCCCATTTACGGACTTACATTGTGGCGCTGAGAGTGGCCAAACGTCATCATTGTGCCACCCTCATAGCATCCGCAGATAATCGCCCTGCCGCCCTGTTTAGGATAACCCGTTCCCTCCTTCAACAGAGGGTGCGGGAAGCCCCATTACAGGGTAGAGCAGAGGAATTTGTGATTTATCTGCAGGAGAAAATCGCTCAGATCCAGGACGAGTTAGTCTCCATTGATAGCCCAGTGGAATGCCACGAGAGAGATCTTAGTTGGGAGGAGTTTAACTCTGTTACTTCCGATGATATGGACAGGTTACATGGGCGACTGCGAGCCACCACATGTTTACTGGACCCGTGTCCTTCCTGGCTTGTACTGGCATCCTGGGAGGTGACACGAGGCTGGCTCCAAGAGGTTGTCAACGCTTCTTTAAGTGAGGGTTTCTTGCCTACCTCCCTTAAAGAGGCCATGGTGAGGCCCCTCCTGAAGAAGCCCTCTTTGGACCCAGCTTTATTAGCCAACTATCGTCCCGTTTCCAAACTTCCCTTTCTGGCGAAGGTTGTAGAGAGTGTGGTGGCACAACAGTTTCCCCGTCACCTGGAGGAAGTTGACTATCTAGACCCGCGCCAGTCCGGCTTTCGGCCCGGGCATAGCACCGAGACGGCATTGGTCACGTTGGTTGATGATCTCTGGAGGGCTAGGGATGGGGGCTGCTCCTCCATCCTGGTCCTATTAGACCTCTCAGCGGCTTTCAATACAATACAATACAATAGCAGAGTTGGAAGGGACCTTGTAGGTCTTCTAGTCCAACCCCCTGCATGGGCAGGAACCTTATACCATTTCAGACAAATGGCTGTCTAACATCTTTTTAAAGACTTCCAGGGTTGGGGCATTCACAACTGCTGGAGGCAAGCTGTTCCAGAGGTTAATTGTTCTTACTGTTAGGAAATTTCTCCTTAGTTCTAAGTTGCTTCTCTCCTTGGTTAGTTTCCACCCATTGCTCCTTGTCCTGCCCCCAGGTGCCTTGGAGAAAAGTTTGACTCCCTCTTCTTTGTGGCACCCTCTGAGATATCGGAACACTGCTATCATGTCTCCCCTGGTCCTTCTCTTCATCAAACTAGACATATCCAGCTCCTGCAGCCGTTCTTCATATGTCTTAGTCTCCAGTCCTCTAATCATCTTGGTTGCTCTTCTTTGCACTCTTTCCAGAGTCTCCACATCTTTTCTACATCATGGCGACCAAAACTGTATGCAGTATTCCAAGTCTGGCCTTACCAAGGCACTATACAGTGGCATTAACACTTCACGCGATCTAGATTCTATCCCTCTGTTGATGCAGCCTAGAACTGTGTTGGCTTTTTTGGCAGCTGCTGCACACTGCTGGCTCATATTTAAATGGTTGTCCACTAGGATTCTGAGATCCCTCTCACAGTTGCTACTATTGAGCAAGGTACCACCTATACTGTACTTGTGCATTTGGTTTTTCTTGCCTATATGTAGGACCTTACTTTTTTCACAATTGAATTTCATTTTATTAGACAGTGCCCAATGTTCAAGTTTGTCTAGATCCTTCTGTATCTTAAGCCTATCTTCTGGAGTGTTGGCTATTCCTGCCAGCTTGGTGTCGTCTGCGAATTTGATGAGTTCCCCATTTATCCCCTCATCCAAATCGTTGATGAAGATGTTAAAGAGTACTGGGCCTAAAACAGAGCCTTGGGGGACTCCACTGCATACTTCCTTCCATGTAGATGCAGTTCCATTGAGGACTACACGTTGAGTGCGGTTGGTCAGCCAGTTACGAATCCATTTGGTGGTGCTGCTGTCTAACCCACAATTTTCTACTTTATCTAATAGTAGGTTATGGTCTACTTTATCAAATGCCTTACTGAAGTCCAGGTAAATTATATCAACAGCATTCCTCTGGTCCACTGATTTTGTTACTTTGTCAAAGAATGCAATTAGATTCGTCTGGCATGATCTGTTTTTGACAAACCCATGTTGGCTTTTGGCTATTACTTTGTTTGCTTCTAGGTGTTCACTTATTTGTTGTTTAATTATCTTTTCCAGAATCTTTCCTGGTATTGAGGTCAGGCTGATGGGTCTATAGTTTCCTGGATCTGTTTTTTTTCCTTTTTTGAAGATGGGAACCACATCTGCTCTTTTCCAGTCTTCTGGCAGTTCCCCTGTGCTCCAGGATCTCTGAAAGATATAGTTCAGTGGTTCTGAGATCTCGTCTGCCAGTTCCTTCAGAACCCTGGGGTGTAATCCATCCGGTCCTGGTGATTTGAACTCGTCCAGGGCAGACAGGTGCTCACTTACCATTTTCTTCCCTATTTCAACTTGTGTTCCTAATCTGATATTTGTGGTGCTGTTTTTGATTGATTGGACTGTTTTATCCCTTTGTGTAAAGACAGATGCAAAAAAAGAGTTAAATAGTTCTGCTTTCTCCCTGTTGCTTATCATGTTCTTGCCATTTTCTCCCAGCAGTGGACCAATTGTTTCCTTAACTTTTTTCTTATTTTTAACATGTTGGAAGAAGCTTTTTTTGTTATTTTTTACTTTTTTGGCAAGCCTTTCTTCATTGTGAGCCTTAGCTTTCCTCACTTCATCTTTACAGGCTCGGGCTATTTGCTGATATTTTGCCTTGGTTATGTCCCCCTTTTTCCACTTTTTATATTTATCCTTTTTGTCTTTCAATTTGTCAGAGAGTTCTTTATGCAGCCATGCTGGTTTCTTTTGGGAACTGTTATTTTTCTTCTTCATTGGTATTGCGCTGGACTGGGCTTTTATAATCTCATTTTTCAAAATTTCCCAAGCTTCTTGAGTTGTTTTCCCCTTGAGGATTCTCATCCATGGAATCCTTCCCAAGCTCTCTCTGAGTTTATTGAAATTAGCTCTCTTGAAGTCTAAGACTCTAGTTTGACTTTGTTCAACTACTTTTGTTTGCATAATGTTGAATTCCAGTATTTCATGATCGCTTGCCCCCAAAGTTCCTGTAGCTTCTACACCTTCTATCATTTCCTCTCTATCATCATCCTCTCGACCATGGTATCCTATTGCATCGGCTGGGGGGGTTGGGGGTGGGAGGCACCGTTTTACGGTGGTTCTCCTCCTACCTCTCCGGCCGATCGCAATTTGTGTTGACAGGAGAGCAGAGGTCGACCTCGAGACCCCTCACATGTGGGGTGCCTCAGGGGTCGGTCCTCTCGCCTCTCCTGTTCAACACATATATGAAGCCGCTGGGTGAGATCATCCGTGGTTTTGGGGTAGAGTATCATTTTTACGCTGATGATACTCAGCTGTATATATCTACCCCAAACCACCCCAGCGATGCCGTAGCAGTGATGTGCCAGTGCCTGGAAGCCGTGCGGATCTGGATGGGAAGTAACAGACTTAGGCTCAACCCGGCCAAGACCGAGTGGCTGTGGTTTCCGGCCACCCGATTCAACCAGTTGACTCCATCACTGGCCATAGGAGGCGAACATCTTGCCCCTGTGGATGGGGTGCGCAACTTGGGTGTCCTCCTGGATACCTGGCTGTCCATGGAAGATCAAGTGACAGCCATGGCCAGGAGGGCGTTTTACCAGGTTCGTCTGGTACGCCAGTTGCGCCCCCTATTGGATCGGGATGCCCTTTGCACAGTCACTCATGCTCTCGTGACATCCCGACTGGACTATTGTAACTCTCTCTACATGGGGCTCCCCTTGAGGTGAACCGAAGACTTCAGCTGGTCCAGAATGCAGCCGCGCGAGCAATAATGGGGACCGCAAGGTACGCCCATATAACACCGCTCTTGCGCGAGCTGCACTGGCTGCCTGTCGTCTTTCGGGTGCACTTCAAGGTGTTGGTTGTCATCTTCAAAACGCTCCATGGCTCGGGACCTAGCTATCTGCGGGATCGAATCCTGCCCCATACATCCTCACGGCCAATCCGCTCCCACAGAGAGGGACTTCTCCAGGTGCCATCCACTAGACTGTGTCAGTGGGCGACGCCCAGGGGAAGGGCCTTCTCTGTGGCGGGCCCAGCCCTCTGGAACGACCTCCCCCCCAACATTAGAACAACTACGGACCTCCGCTCCTTCCGTCAAAAACTGAAAACACACTTTTTCTGCTTGGCCGGCCTTGGTTAGTCTCTACCTCTGGGGTGTTTAGGGAATTTAGTTTTAATGGGGTTTTTTAGCGCAGGGACGATCAATTTAATCTGCTTTTATCTATTGTATTTATTGTTTGTATATATTTTATATGTTTTAATTTCCCTGTGCACCGCTCCGAGTCCCCTTGGGGAGAGGACGCAGTATACAAAATTAAATATTATTATTATTATTATTATTATTATTATTATTATTATTATTATTATTATTATTATTATTATTATTATTATTATTATTATTATTATTATTATTATTATTATTATTTGGTTTATAGATAAATGATTCTAAAAGTTGAAAGTTGAAATGAAATGGAGTTAAAAGGTGCCACCTTAGTCACTTTGTCTCTTTGACTCCCCCCTTGTTTCCAGCAGCTCCAAATACAAGCTTTAGGAAAGTTGAAATTAAGTGGAGTTAAAAGGCCCCACCTTAGCCATTTTTTCTCTTTGACTCCCCCCCCCTTGTTTCCAACAGCTCCAATCCCAACTTTAGGAAAGTTGAAATGAAATATCACACAATATTGGTTGTTTGACTTCAGAACTACAGTGTACAGTAATCCCTCGTTTTCCGCGGTTAATCGGGACTGGACCCTTCTGCGGAAACTGAAAACCGCGAAGTAGGATTCTGTATATCTATACCGGAAACTTGAGTTGGTGGAAAGCAAGCACTAGGGGGCGCTTGCCTCCTACCAATGCATTTTTTTGCTATTGAAAAACCCGCGAAGCACTAAAGCCGTGGAAAATGAAGCCACAGAAAACGAGGGATTACTGTATAGAATAATTTACAAATTGTATAAATAATCTCATTTCACCAAACACAAGTTTTATGGCATTTCAAGAAACATGAAATGGAAGACACAAAGGTGCTTTTTCAGGAGGCAACTGGACTTTCTTGTTTTTTCTTTGAAGATATTACATTTCTTATCGAAGAAGCTTCTTCAGCTCTGAAAGGATCATAGGGAATGGAAGGATTTATATTCCTCCCAGACAGCTGGTTATTGGTATCCTTTTAGAGGGTTGTTGAAGCACTTGGATGTTTATGTGTGTCCTCAGGGTCACCTGAGTAGTGTTCCTGATTTCTCTAGTCTGCATTATTTTTCCTCTGGAAATCCATTCCTACTCCCACACCATTCAAAGGGTGCTTATTCCAAATTGTATAGAGATTCTACAGTCATCCAGGTCAAGATTGTCTCAAAGGTACTTTTTCAGGAGGCAACTGAACTTTCTTGTTTTTGCTTTAAAGTTGTTGAAATGGAAATTTTAATAAAAACTTTAACAAATTTAATAAAAGCTTTAACAAATTTAATAATTTTTAAACAAATTTAATAAAAATGTAACAAAAAATCAATATGTTATCAACAACAGATTAGTGACATTGAATATTTTCTTCCTCTATAAGTGAGAAAGACAGAAATTATATAACATTTCTTTCTAGAATGAGGAGTATGGAAAGCAATTTTATAGCACTTCAGCACCCCAGGACAGACTATTTCAGAAAGACAAAACTTTAACAGCACAATTCAAATGGGATCAATACATACAATGATTTTGACAAATTACCCTTATTATTCAATAAAATACTTGTATATGCAACCTGTATGTGCATAACCAACCTATTTCACCCTTCTTTCCCCTTTCTTCTTGGAACATTAATCTCCCCCCCCCCGCTCAACAATCACTTCTACACCCATATCTTTTAATTCCTTCAGATTACCCTTATAAAAGAGAATCTATAACAGTGATCGGGGGAACGGGAGGGGCCATGGCTCCGCCTACAGGTGGGAAGGGAGAAGAGGACACAATAGCTAAAAGACTCAGATCACAAAATTAACTTTCCTTTACATAGTGTGACCTTCAAACGGATGTCTATGAAAACAAATGATTGATTGCATGAAATTTGTGACATGATATATATATGTATTTCTTTCCACTTTGTGTAAAAAAAAAAATAAGAGAAAAAAATTGTTTTTTGTATGAAGCCCCGGAGGCAACACCTCCGACATGGACGTCCACAAAATATCTTATGTAAACCTTATAACCCGTTTCCTTTGAAAAATTTGTAAAAATCAATAAAACTTTTTTCAAAAAAACAAACAAACAGTGATGGATAACCTTTTTCCCATCACATGCCAAAAGTGGGGAAAGCATAGGGGGGGTCATGCGCATGCATGCCCACACCCATAATTCAATGGATGTGACCCCCCCTGCCTGCATGCACATGTGACCCCTGCCCTCCACCCCACTTTTGGCACACAATGAACCTGTTTTTCAACCTTCCCAGGTTCCAGAGGCTTTCTAGGAGCCTGGGGAGGACAAAAACAGCCTCTCTTGACACCCCCCCCCCCATGCCAGAGGCCTTCTGGAGGGGGAAAAATGGCCCTATGAGCAAACCGGAAGTCTGTTCCCAAACTTCCAGTTTGCATGTTGAGTTGTTTTTCGCCCTTTTTGCCTTCAGAGGGCAAAAAACAGCCAAATTAAAGGTCAATCCAGTTGTCCAATATGTGCATGTGGGTTGGAGCTGACAGGGCAACATGTCACATGCCCTAACAAATGGCTCCACATGCCACCTGTGGCACGCATGCCATAGGTTCACCATTATGGATCTATAATGTTTATGATAAAATATTACCCATTATCAGAAGGAGAGGTCTGCGGATTAGCATCTTTCTTCTTTAACAGATGACATATAGCTAAAGCAAAGGGAAAAAAGGAATCAGTTTTATTTTTCTTTCATTTGACTCTTGACCATAATAGGAACTATTCTCAGTTGTAAGATTTTTGGTTTTTTGTTTGCTTTCTTTTATCCATTTAATTAATCAAGGGGAAAAAAATACATTTTCTCTGGAATGTTAATGTATTATCACCACATGGGTGAGTTTCAATTTTTTTTTACAACTGGTTCTCTGGGCATTGCTAGGTGAGGGCATGTGACTGCGTGGGTGTGGCCCACTTGACATCACTCACACAAACTCAGTCACATGACCCTCCACCAAGCCCAGAGGCTATGTCTGTGTTTATAAATCCGGCAGGCAAGGGGGGAGTTAGAATAACGGGAAGGAAAGGGTGGGAGATTAGAAAAAAATGCAGATGGAGGCACTGGACTGTTCAAGCAGGGTGGGAGGGAGGGAGGAAAGTTCACCCAATTCTGGATTGGGACAAGGTAGGGAGGAGGAACTGGCTCCAACCCCCAGAAGCACCCCCAAGCAGGGCGGGCCCCATGGGAAATCACAGACCCTGGTGTTCCCATGCATGCTTGGGCCCTGCAGTCACAATACTGTGACCCAAAGGACCATAGAAAGACAATTCTGGATTGTATCAACAGATCCTGCGCCAATCCATCCATCCATCCACCCACCCACCCACCCATTTGGTAATAACCCAATTATAATAATAATAATAATAATAATAATAATAATAATAATAATAATAATAATAATAATAATAATAATAATAATAATAATAATAATAATAATAATAATAATAATAATAATAATAATAATAAAAATTTTATTTGTATACCGCTTCCTCTCCCCTAAGGGACTTGGAGCGGTGCACAGGGAATAAAAAAAAACAATATAAAATACATAGACAGATAAATAGTTAAAATACGAATTAAACAATTATCCCTGCGCTAAAATCCCCTAAATTAAATTAAACTAAAAAACCGCTAAAACCCTATCGAAAGACGGAAGACTAACCTAGGCCAGCCAAGCAGAAAAAGTGTGTTTTCAATTTTTGACGGAAGGAGCGGAGGTCCGTGGTTGTTCTAATTTCGGGGGGAAGGTCGTTCCAGAAGGCTGGGCCCGCCACAGAGAAGGCCCTTCCCCTGGGCGTCGCCCGCTGGCATAGCCTAGTGGATGGCACCCGGAGAAGCCCTTCTCTGTGGGAGCGAATCGGCTGCAGGGATGTATGGGGCAGGATCCGATCCCGCAGATAGCTAGGTCCCGAGCCATGGAGTGCTTTAAAGATGGTAACTAAAGCCTCTGGAGCCTGGGGAGGACGTAAAAAGCATGCCAAATGCAGGGGGTCATGCACATAGCATTATGGATGTGGCACACCTGTGCACATAGCCCCTGCACTCCCCCTGCTTTTGGCATGCGAGCCAAAAAAGGTTAGCCATCACTGCCCTATACCATTTCAGACAAATGGCTATCCAACATCTTCTTGAAGACTTGCAGTGTTGGGGCATTCACAACTTCTGGAGGCAAGCTGTTCCACTTGTTAATTGTTCTAACTGTCAGGAAATTTCTCCTCTGTTCTAAATTGCTTCTCTCCTTGATTAGTTTCCACCCATTGCTTCTTGTTCTGCCCCTTTGTGGCAGCCTCTGAGATATTGGAAGACTGCTATCATGTCACCCTTAGTCCTTCTTTTTGTCAAACTGTATTTCTCCCCCCCCCCTCTTCTCTATGGGCCACCTGGGAGTTTGCTATCTCAGTGCCTTTTTGGCCCTAAGAGGCCTCCGTACAGTCTTTTTGAGGAACTGACTGTTGGAAATGCCAGGTGGGAGGAGTTACAGTGATTTTCAGTGGGTACATTTTACATTTGTGTACCTTGCACATGACACACGTGTGCTAGGCACAAAATGAGTTGGTATTCTATTATCCGAAGTCCTTGTGAACATTGTGTGAAAAATTGAGTAGTTTTTGAGATTAGTGGATTCGTACAAACTATTTTACATTTTTATTTATATAGATGCTACCACTCTGCACAGTTTAATTAACATATATGCTCTTTCATACAAAGTCTTTTTAACCATTTCCTTTTATTAATTGTTTTCCACATTATTAACTACTGTCAGGAATTTATGCATATCTATCTTTTAAAATTATTCTTTCTCTCCTTCTCCCTCCCTCCTTCCCTCAATCCCTTGTTCTCCCTCTCCCTCCCTCCTTCTCATTCTTGTCTTCATGGACTTACATTTTCTGTTATTTTTGTCTCATTCTTTATCTTTTTTTCACCTGAGGTATTTATATTATTTTCAATTATGTATAATTGATTGTATATTTCTTTCAGAGAATATACATAGTTGTGCTGACATGTACATTATTTTTCGTCTTCTCCATTTTGGAACAGCTGAAGAGGCAGTTCCATTTTTTAAAAGTCAACTCTTTTAATAAATTAAACTTCATACATAAACACCAGAGGTAAAACTGTTTTGTCAGTCTTCAAAGTTCTGTTCTGCAATTCATAGATATTTCACCTGATACTACTTTATGATCAACACATACAATACACCATTTCTTCTTTGATATAATAGAAGGCTTACGATGTTGTTTCCCTTAAACATGAACATGGGATCAAATAAATATTTTTTATCAGATCCCGCAGTTTTTATCCTGAAGACATTAGAATAGCAATATTACATTGAGATCTTTTCTCTTTCTGTCTGTCTCTGTCAATCTGTCCCTAATTCCACCATTCAGCTTAATCCTGCTGAAACTGATCTGGAAATGCTGAAACCTTGCATCTTTATCTGATTTGCAAATTGACCAAGAAAATCTTAAATACTAGTGAAAGTTCTTAGAATTGGAATATATTGCTTTTTCCTATAAAATCTAACTTTTTTCTAACTCAAAGTAATCTAAAGCAAACTTGAAACAGCAATTTAGTATTGAACAGTGGGAATGGGCACCAAAACTATTCATCCATACTTATTATTGAATGGATGATATAAAAACAAGTTCTTATTATTTTTACAACTCAGTACTTATTCTCTGGGTGATATATATTCCCTGCTACAAAATCTTGTCTGTTTATTCATTCTTAGTTTATTTATATATATTTATTTATATTTTAAATTTATATCCCGCCCTTCTCCACAGAGGACCCAGGGTGGCGCACAGGAAATTTAAAAACATATAAAATACAATAAATATAATTTAAAAACTATTAAATAAACCTATCCTGCGCTAAAACCAAATTTTAAAAACCCAATTTAAAACTATCTAAAAGTCCCCATGGGAGGTTAGGCTAGGCCGGCTTGTTGAAACAAATATGTCTTAAGACATTGGCGGAAGAGGCGGAGGTCGGTGATGGTACGCAATTCAGGGGGTAGGTCATTCCAGAGGGCTGGCCCCGCCACAGAGAAGGCTCTCCCCCTGGGTGTCGCCAGTCGGCATTGTCCGGCCGACGGCACCCTGAGAAGGCCCTCTCTGTGGGAGCGTATCGGTCTAAGGGATGTATGGGGCAGGAGGCGGTCTCGCATATAACTAGGCCCCGAGCCATGGAGCGCTTTAAAGATAGTGTCAAAACCTTGAAGCGCACTCGAAAGGCCACAGGAAGCCAATGCAGCTCGCGCAGGATCGGTGTTATGTAGGAGCACCTAGTGGCTCCCATAATCACCTGCGCGGCTGCGTTTTGGACTAGCTGTAGCTTTCGAGTGCACCTCAAGGGAAGCCCCATGTAGAGAGCATTACAATAGTCGAGTCGGGACGTCATGAGAGCTTGAGTGACTGTGCGAAGGGCAGCCTGGTCCAGTAAGGGGCGCAATTGGCGCATCAGGCGTACCTGATAAAATGCCCCCCTGGCCACGGCTGCCACATGGTCCTCCATGGACAGCCGGGAATCCAGCAGGACACCCAAATTGCGCGCTCTCTCCACGGGGGCCAGTGTTTCGCCCCCAATGGCCAGAGTTGGAATAATCTGGCTGAACCGGGGTGCCGAAAACCACAGCCACTCAGTCTTGGCAGGGTTGAGCTTGAGTTTGTTACCACCCATCCAGATCCGTACGGCTTCCAGACACTGGGACAGCACTTCGGCGGCATCGTTGGGGTGGTTTGGGGTGGATATGTACAACTGAGTGTCATCAGCATACAGATGGTACTCCACCCCAAAACCACGGATGATCTCACCCAGCGGCTTCATATATGTGTTGAAAAGGAGGGGCGAGAGGACCGACCCCTGAGGGACCCCACATAGGAGAGGCCTCGAGGTTGACCTCTGCCCTCCCGTCAACACATATTGCGACTGACCAGAGAGGTAGGACGAGAACCACCGCAGAACGGTGCCTCCCAGCCCCAACCCCCCCAGTCGGTGCAATAGGATACCATGGTCGATGGTATCAAAAGCCGCCGAGAGGTCTAATAGGACTAGGATAGAGGAATAACCTCTATCCCGTGCCCTCCAGAGATCATCCACCAACGCCACCAATGCCGTCTCGGTGCTGTGACCGGGTCGGAAACCGGACTGGCGCGGGTCTAGATTATCAACTTCCTCCAGGTGTCGCGGAAACTGTTGGGCTACCACACTCTCAACAACCTTCACTAAAAAGTGAAGGTTGAAGACCGGACAATAGTTCTCTAGTAAAGCTGGGTCCAGGGACAGCTTCTTGAGGAGGGGCCTCACTACCGCCTCTTTCAAGATGGCAGGTAAGGACCCCTCACTCAAAGATGCGTTGACAATGCCCTGGAGCCAGCCTCGTGTCGTCTCCCAGGATGCCAGTACAAGCCAGGAGAGACACGGATCCAATAAACATGTGGTCACCCTAAGCTTCCTTGACAGCCTGTCCATATCCTCGGTGGTAACAAAGTCAAACTCCTCCCAAGAAGGAACCTCAAGACTAGTCTCGGACAGTCCCACAGGACCACTGTCGATAGAGGGTAGCTCATTCCGAATCCAAGTGATTTTCTCCTGCAGATAAATCCCAAATTCCTCTGCTCGCCCTTGCAGAGGGGCTTCCCACGGCCTCTGGTGGAGGAGGGAGCGGGTCACCCCAAACAGGGCAGCAGGGCGGTTATCTGTGGATGCAATAAGGGTGGCACAATACTCACGTTTGGCCACTCTTATCGCCACTAAATAAGACCTAATATGGGTTCTCACTAGTGTTCGGTCGGCTTCGGAGCGAGAGGATCTCCATCTGCTCTCTAGGCATCTCTTGTGGCGTTTCATCCCCCGAAGCTCCTCAGTGAACCAAGGAGCCTGGGTGATTTGTCGCTGCAAGAGAGGCCGCAAGGGCGCAACTCGGTCCAAGGCCCCCGTGGCCGCACTTAACCATGCGGCCACTAGGTCCTCAGTCGAGTCGCGGGGCAGGGTCACAGGAATTGGCCCAAGCTCCCTCTGGAACCTTTCTGGGTCCATCAGAAGCCTGGGGCGGAACCATATAGGAGTGTCCGGTTCCGCCTCCCCGCGGTGGGGTGTAGCGATTGGAAAGTCCAGCCGAAGGAGAGCGTGATCTGTTCATGACAAGGGAGTGATGACTAGATCCCCTATTCCCAGATCACGACTCCACTGTCCCGAGACAAAGATGAGATCCAGTGTGTTCCCCCCCTCGTGAGTGGGGCCTAAAACTACCTGGGTCAGGTCCATGGCCGTCATGGAGGCCATGAACTCCCGAGCTACTCCAGAGGCTTCGCCTGCCGACGGCAAGTTAAAGTCCCCCATGACTACCAGTCTGGGAGTCTCAACTGCCGCCTCGGCTATCACCTCTAGGAGCTCGGGCAGGGCTGTTGTTGCATAGCGAGGAGCCAGGTATACAACTAACATGCCCAACTGCCTCCCTAGGCCCCATCTCACGCAGAGAGATTCACACCCGGTTGTCTGGGGGACCGTGGTCTCCTTCGGCTCAAGACCTTCCTTTACGATAATCGCCACCCCCCACCCCTCCCTAGGGCCCTAGGCTGATGAAAAGCACGGTAACCTGGTGGGCACATGTCCACGAGGGGTATACCCCCCTCGTGGCCCAACCAGGTTTCCGTTATACCCACCAGGTCCGGGTCCCCCTCTGACACAAGGTCACGAATGAGGGGGGATTTTTGAACCACGGACCTGGCGTTGCATAACATCAGTATTATTATTATTATTAGTAGTAATAATTATTATTACTATTTATTACTAATTATTATTAGTAATAATTCTGAACCATCTCAATGTGAATATATATTAAATAATTCTTTTTCTTGATATATCTCTTATTACGGAATCCTAAAAATATGTCTTTGATTTCTCCATATAGTTAAATTGACCCAAACTCACCTGTCACGTTACAAAGTTCCAAATCTTGACTGCTAATAATCTGGATCAAACAACAATGAGTTGCAAACAAAATATCTGTAATAGCATTGGAACGATGCAATGGAAAAATAAGTGTTTTGTTTAAAAAAAAATCCCAAGAAGAATGTTGATAAATCCTTCAACATAATAAGGAGCATCAAATCTATTTGTTTAAATGACTTATAATAAAAACATGTTGCTTCTATAATTGTAAAAAAAGTAAGCATTTTCTAAATACTATCCAATTTTAAGGCAACAATCATATACATTTCAACACTGAAAGAAATGAATGGGGTTTTTTTTCAGTCTTGAAGACTCCCACCCCACTTTTATCCTAATTTTACAAGACTTACTTTTATCCTAATTTTACAAGACTTCCACCCCACTTTTATCCTAATTTTACAAAACTTACTGAGAAGCCAGTGGAGGATCATCAGGATGATTTAGCTATAGTTTAATCTTTCTCTGTTCCACACCACAGTCCTTTCCCCTGCCTCACAGAAGAACAAGAAATGAGAACATCTGTAGCACGCTTGGCTACATTCCCTCTCAAGTATATGCAGTTACATGTGACTAGATCTAGGAGATAATAATCTATGCATTGATACATTTACTAGATTGCACATTATTTTGGGGGTTAAATACCTAAGGGGTTTTGAGTTGTTGTTAGGCATGTTATATATTTCTGAGTTAATTTCTGAATTGGTTTGTGAGTGAGATGAGTAATCTCTAAATTTGATATAGAAAAAAACCAGAATAAATAATATAAAGCACAATTTTAAAAGCATCTTTTAACCCAGACACTGTTACACGAATTTCCAAAAGGAGAAATGTATTCTAATAAGCTTTTAATAAGGGGTCCTTGTTGTTCTCTGAACTTGGTTGTTTTCTTGTATATTTTTTATTAACAAAAGTAGGTTTTGATGTATCCTTTTTAGAGCTTATGTTGGTTGATCTACATTGGGTTGAATATTCAGACACTGTTTGATGAGGTTGTGTGGATAACACTGGATAAACTGTGATACATCACAGAAACCACCAGTAGGAATATTACAACCACATGGAATCAGCATAGCACACAAACCAACTAAATCCCTCCAAATATCCTAAGTAAACCAAAAGCCCCAACAGTCCCATAATTAAAAACAGGAGTAATCTACAATATATGGTGTAAGGATTGCAACAGCCACTATGTAGGACAAACAGGCAGAAGGCTTGTAGAACAGAGCCATGAACACAGCTATAAATATTCTCCTCTATCGAAGCTTTTAGTACTCCTATACCTGGAATTCATAAATATAAAATGTGGTTATATACACATTCTTTTTATTTGTCTCTATGCTATCCATTTAAATGGTATTATGGCAGCAAGTAGATGAAAGAAAGAGGAAATCAGCATTATCACTAGCAGTTTACTAGGTGATATGGAAATATTAAAAAAGCAACATGGCAGTCAATGCAACTATAATTTTATTTTTGTCTCTTATTATACATAATGTCTTTATCCTTCATTGTTTAGTATTCAGGGCAGATGAGACTAAAGCTTTTAGAAAGTTAATACTATATGTCTTAGTAGAAGTACTGAGAAATATCAGAACTTTGGATTATATTATTTCCTTTATTTTAATCATTTTAGGAATTCAGTTTTTCAAAGGCAGTAGCTTAGAAAGCACAAAAGTGTTCCAGGAAAATTTATATGTTGAAATATTTTGATATATTAATAGAAACCTCAGAGGAAGGAAAGGTTGAGTAGAATATGCCTCAAAATTACTCAGATTGAACTCAAAATATGCTGATTTTTTTTTTTTAAGTATGTTGGTACAATCAAGAATTTAGTTTCCTCTCCTTGGAGGTTTATACATGAAAGTCATTACACAGCAGAATATTCATGGTTGAGATATAAGCAACATCATGATGGTTTTTAAGAAAATTTAGCACATAATAATGGGAGAAACCTTAGGCTAAAATTGAGCTTTGTTTTACTCATGGTATATGAGCCAAATATTTCCAAATTGGTCAACTGATTATTTATTTATTTTATTATATTAAATTTATATAACCACACCTATCTCCCCGGAGGGACTCAGGGTGGTGCACAGGAAATTAAAACAGGAAATACAAAACATAGCAATAATAAATATAATTTAAGGCTAAAATCCAATTAAATACGAATGCCTTGTGCTAAAAATTCCCTAATACTATTAACCCATTTAAAATCCAATTAAAACAATTTAAAATTCAGTCTACAAACATGGTTGTGAGGATTAGGCCAGGCCTCCCTTATCATTAGGGAATTAGCTACTTAGGGCACCAATTCACTTATTGCTAATCTAAACCACACCTTTTTCTGCTCTCTTAAAAAATATTCTGCAAAACCTTCAGTTTGATATACATCAATACCTCTGAGGCTGCATATTCACTGAAAAATGCAACTTGGAATAGAAGAGGAATAAGTGGTAAAGGGTATAAAATAATGAAAAAATTAAATAGATGTATTATATGTCTAAAACAAGAAAGAACAAGGATGCAATTCACTTAAATGAAAATGATCTAATGTTCTAAGGGGGAATTCATAAAGATGTGCAGGAATGAAGGATAAACACAATCTATATAAATAAAAATGTAAAATAGTTTGTACGAAGCCGCTAATCTCAAAAACTACTGCACTGATCTGCCTCAAATTTTAACACAATGTTGCCAAGGACTTCCGATAATAGAATACCTACTCATTTTGTGCCTAGCACATGTGTATCGTGTGCAAGATACACACATGTAAAATATACACACTGAAAATGTTTTTACCTTCCTGTAGCTCCTCCCACCCAGCTGATACGTCATGGACACATAACAGCAAAAAATGGCCTTGCGAAGGAACGTTGCCAGGGGCAACGTGGAAAGCAACGCATGACGCATTCGCCTTCCTGTCTGCCTCCAACCACTCTCTTCCACACGCCCACAGGATCAGAAGCGTCCCAGCCTCGTGTGGCGGGCAGCCCTGGAAAGTGTGCCGGCTGCCTCCTGCCACAGTGAGCGTGTGGGCATGTGGGTGGGGGCAGCACCCGAGGCTGCGGCTATCTAAACACCGCCGAGGCCGTCTGGGTGCTGCATGCTTGACAGGCACACACACAGTGACAGAGAGAAAGGGAGGGGAGAGAGACAAACACACACAGAGAATGAGTGAGAGAAAGAGAGACAGGCAAACATACACAAACAGAGTGACAGAGATGGGGGAGGAAGGAGACAGAGACAGACAGACAGAGAGAATGACAGAGAAAGACAGAGAGGGAGGTAGAGAGAGACAAAGAGACTAATGACTTTGCCCACCACTGCGTTAGGCACAAGGGAGGGAGGGAGGGGGGCCTGGAGGAGGTTGACTGTGGGGGGTTGCAGTCTGGGGAGGGGAGGGATATGTAGTTAGGTAGAGGAATATAGAGAGAGGAAGAAATACAGTAAGTAGTTAGTTTAGTTTAGTTTTAGTTTTATTTGATTTATATCCCGTACCTATCTCCTACAAAAGGACTCAGGGCGGCGCACAGGAAATTAAAACACAATATAAATATACAAATACATAATATCCTAAAACCACAATTAAACTTAAGAACCCTGTGCTAAAACAACATTTTAAAATCCCTCTGATTAAAATTTGTTAAACTAAAACTCAGTCGTCATCGGGTGGTCACGCTAGGCCGGCTTGATGGAACAAGTGCGTCTTCAGGCGCTGGCAGAAAAGGCGGAGGTCCAAGGTGGTACGGAGTTCGGGAGGCAGGTCATTCCAGAGGGTAGGAGCCACCACAGAGAAGGCCCTTCCCCTGGGCGTCGCCAACCGGCATTGCCCGGCCGATGGCACCCGGAGAAGACCCTCTCTATGGGAGCGGATCAGTCGAAGGGATGTGTGGGGCAGAAGACAGTCTCGCACACAAGGCCCCGTGCCATGGAGCACTTTAAAGATGGTAGTCAGTACCTTGAAGTGCACCCGAAAGGCCACAGGTAGCCAGTGCAGCTCGCGCAGGAGAGATGTTATATGGGACTGCCTTGAGGCTCCCATGATCACCCGTGTGGCCGCATTCTGAACTAACTGTAACATTTGAGTGCACCTCAAGAGGATCCCCATGTAGAGAGTGTTACAGTAGTCTAGATGGGATATCACAAGTGCTTGAGTGACTGTGCGAAGGGTGTCCCGGTCCAGTAAGGGGCGCAATTGGCGGACAGGCGCACCTGGTGAAATGCCCCCCTGGCCACGGCTGTCACATGCTCCTCCATGTGGTAAGTTAAGTAAGTAGAGGGATAAATGAGAGGTATGAATACAGCAGGTAGGTAGATAGGTACAGGTATATATAGAGAAATAAAATACGTAGATAGGTAGGTAGGAAGAGGGAGAGAGGGAAGAATACAGTAGGTAGGTAGGTAGGTAGGTAGGTAGGTAGGTAGGTAGGTAGAGGGATACAGAGAGAGGGGGAAATATGGTAGGTAGGTAGGTAGGTAGGTAGGTAGGTAGAGGGATAGAGAGAGGGAGAAATGCAGTAGGTATGTATGTATGTATGTAGGTAGGTAGGTAGGTAGGTAGAGGGATTCAGCGGGGAGAAATACAGTAGGTAGGTAAGTACAGGGATAGATAGAGAGGGAGAAATACAGTAGGTAGGTAGGTAAGTACAGGGATAGATAGAGAGGGAGAAATACAGTAGGTAGGTAGGTTATACGGTGATTGTGTGAATGTGTGCAGGTGTGGATATACACACAGATTGGTTGGCCATTTAACCAGGCTGGGCCACAGCAATGTGTGGCCGGGTATAGCTAGTTATGCATAAAACATGGGGCTCCCCTTGAGGTGCACCCGAAGACTTCAGCTTGTCCAGAATGCAGCCGCGCGAGCAATAATGGGAACCTCTAGGTTTACCCACATAATACCGCTCTTGCGCGAGCTGCATTGGCTGCCTGTCATCTTTCGGGTGCGCTTCAAGGTGTTAGTCACCATCTTTAAAGCACTCCATGGCTCGGGACCTAGCTATCTGCGGGATCGGATCCTGCCCCATACATCCCTGCGGCCGATTCGCTCCCACAGAGAGGGGCTTCTCCGGGTGCCATCCACTAGGCAATGCCAGCGGGCGACGCCCAGGGGAAGGGCCTTCTCTGTGGCAGGCCCAGCCTTCTGGAACGACCTTCCCCCCGAAATTAGAACAACTACGGACCTCCGCTCCTTCCGTCAAAAATTGAAAACACACTTCTGCTTGGCCGGCCTAGGTTAGTCCTCCGTCTTCAGATAGGGTTTTAGGTTTTTTTTAGTGTAAAGTAATTTAGGGGATTTTAGCGCAGGGACAATTGTTTAATTCATATTTTAATTATTTATTTTGTATGTATTTTATATTGGTTTTTATTCCCTGTGCACCGCTCCGAGTCCCTTTGGGGAGAGGAGGCAGTATTCAAATAAAATAATAATAATAATAATAATAATAATAATAATAATAATAATAATAATAATAATAATAATAATAATAATAATAATAATAATAATAATAATAATAATAATAATAATAATTAATAATAATAATAATAATAATAATAATAATAATAATAATAATAATAATAATAATAATAATAATAATAATAATAATAATAATAATAATAATAATAATAATAATAATAATAATAATAATAATAATAATTATTATTATTATTATTATTATTATTATTATTATTATTATTATTATTATTATTATTATTATTATTATTATTATTATTATTATTATTATTAAAAGTGCTGAATATGCCAGATAGTATGTTTGCTGTCAATTGTTATCTGGGCTTTCAGGAGTAAGAATCTCCACCTGATTGCATTAGGAAGAAAGGCTCATTTTATGGGAATGTCCATCTCATCTTACTTCTGTTCTCAGGAAGGATTTTCATTTCTTTATCATGTCAATAATAAATTTCTCCAATCCAAACTTTCCTTCTGCCATTGGAGGGGGCAGTTTCTGACTTTCTTCTGATGGTCCAGCAATTCTGGACAATACTGCCATACAACAAACACATCTCAGTGGCCATTGCATTGGAAGTGACCACAACAGATTGGATGATCACCTTTCATAATGATGATGCCCCAAATTACATAATTTCAACAACTTCAACAACTTCAAAAACAGTTTGAACACTCCTGGCTGACCGCAAGAGTGTCAAAATCATAAGCCGGGGTTGGAAACCTGTAGCTTCCTACATCCAAGAATTCCAGAATCTGGTAGGCAGGCTCAGAACATGCTAAAAGAATGTTTCCATGATGGGTTGAATGACGATGTCTATGGCACCTGTATCTCCAGAGATGCTCTACACACCCTGCACATATGGTGTCAACTGGCAGAGGAGGGAGAAATCGACATGGCTTTGTCCTGGAATCGCCAAGTCATGTTTGGCAATAATCTCTCCCGACTGACAAGAAAGATGTTCCAAGGCAAGAAGCATACAAGCAAAGTCCTCACCAATGCTCCATTGGCTGCTTTAAGTGCAGAAAGGAAGGGCATCAAGTTGCCAATTGCTGAGCTACCTATGCAGTTCAAAAAGTTACCCCAAGGCCCACTATGAAGTCAGCAAAACTGGCAACAAGGACTAAGAAAACAGCCCTAGATGGAGTGGGAGTTCACCCAATCAACTAATGAGAACTTCAAGTACTCTGACTCACGATGCATTGAAGAGTAAAATGGACATGGATGGCAACCCATTGGTAAGTCACCCTCTGAATCCAGTAATCATCCCCATAGATGTTGTGGTGTTACCCCCTTCGGGGTATAAGGGAAGCCTGATTGCCCCTCTGGACTCTGGTTTTTTTTGTTTTTTTTATTTAAATTTATATCCCGCCCTTCTCTACAGAGGACCCAGGGCGGCGTACAGGAAATTTAAAAACATATCAATACAAAGATAAATATATAATTTAAAATAAATATTAAATAATCCTATCCTGTACTAAAACCAAATTTAAAATACCCAATTTAAAACTTCCTAAAAGTCCCCATGGGAGGTTAGGCTAGGCCGGCTTGTTGGAACAAATATGTCTTTAGACATTGGCGGAAGAGGCGGAGGTCGGTGATGGTACGTAATTCAGGGGGTAGGTCATTCCAGAGGGCTGGGCCCGCCACAGAGAAGGCTCTTCCCCTGGGTGTCGCCAGACGGCATTGTCTGGCCGACGGCACCCTGAGAAGGCCCTCTCTGTGGGAGCATATCGGTCTAAGGGATGTATGGGGCAGGAGGCGGTCTCGCATATAACTAGGCCCCGAGCCCTGGAGCGCTTTAAAGATGGTCATCAATACCTTGAAGCACACCCGAAAGGCCACAGGAAGCCAATGCAGCTCGCGCAGGATCGGTGTTATGTGGGAGCACCTAGTGGCTCCCATAATCACCCGCGCAGCTGCATTTTGGACTAGCTGTAGCTTTCGGGTGCACCTCAAGGGAAGCCCCATGTAGAAAACATTACAGTAGGCGAGTCGGGACGTCACGAGAGCTTGAGTGACTGTGCGAAGGGCAGCCCGGTCCAGTAAGGGGCGCAATTGGCGCATCAGGCGTACCTGATGAAACGCCCCCCTAGCCACGGCCGCCACATGGTCCTCCAAGGACAGCTGGGAATCCAGGAGGACACCCAAATTGTGCGCCCTCTCCACAGGGGCCAGTGTTTCGCCCCCAATGGCCAGAGTTGGAGTAATCTGGCTGAACCGGGGTGCCGGAAACCACAGCCACTCAGTCTTGGCAGGGTTGAGCTTGAGTTTGTTACCACCCATCCAGATCCGTACGGCTTCCAAACACCGGGACAGCACTTCGGCGGCATCGTTGGGGTGGTTTGGGGTGGATATGTACAGCTGAGTGTCATCAGCGTACAGGTGGTACTCCACCCCAAAACCACGGATGATCTCACCCAGCGGCTTCATATATGTGTTTAATAGGAGGGGCGAGAGGACCGACCCCTGAGGAACCCCACATAAGAGAGGCCTCGAGGTCGACCTCTGCCCTCCCGTCAACACATATTGCGACCGACCAGAGAGGTAGGACGAGAACCACCGCAGAACGGTGCCTCCCAACCCCAACCTCCCCAGTCGGTGCAATAGGATACCATGGTCGATGGTATCAAAAGCCACCAAGAGGTCTAATAGGACTAGGATAGAGGAATAACCTCTATCCCGCGCCCTCCATAGATCATCGACCAACACAACCAATGCTGTCTCGGTGCTGTGACCGGGTCGGAAGCCGGACTGGCGCGGGTCTCGATAATCAACTTCCTCCAGGTGTCGCGGAAACTGTTGGGCTACCACACTCTCAACAACCTTCACCAGAAAGTGAAGGTTGGAGACCGGACGATAGTTCTCTAATAAAGCTGGGTCCAGGGACGGCTTCTTGAGGAGGGGCCTCACTACCGCCTCTTTCAAGACGGTAGGTACGGACCCCTCACTCAAAGATGCGTTGACAATGCCCTGGAGCCAGCCTCGTGTCGTCTCCCAGGATGCCAGTACAAGCCAGGAGGGACACGGGTCCAATAAACATGTGGTCACCCTAAGTTTCCTTGACAGCCTGTCCATATCCTCGGTGGTAACAAAGTCAAACTCCTCCCAAGAAGGAACCTCAAGACTAGTCTCGGACAGTCCCACCGGGCAACTTTCGATGGAGGGTAGCTCATTCCGAATCCGAGTGATTTTCTCCTGCAGATAAATCCCAAATTCCTCTGCTCGCCCTTGCAGAGGGGCTTCCCGTGGCCTCTGATGAAGGAGGGAGTGGGTCACCCCAAACAGGGCGGCAGGGCGGTTATCTGCGGATGCAATAAGGGTGGCACAATACTCACATTTGGCCACCCTTATCGCCACTAAATAAGACCTAATATGGGTTCTCACTAGTGTTCGGTCGGCTTCGGAGCGAGAGGATCTCCATCTGCTCTCTAGGCGTCTCTTGTGGCGCTTCATCTCCCTAAGCTCCTCAGTAAACCAGGGAGCCTGGGTGATTCGTCGCCGCAAGAGAGGCCGCAAGGGCGCGACTCGGTCCAAGGCCCCTGCGGCTGCACTTAACCATGCGGCCACTAGGTCCTCAGTCGAGTCATGAGGCAGGATCACAGGCATTGGCCCAAGCTCCCTCTGGAACCTTTCCGGGTCCATTAGGAGCCTGGGGCGGAACCATCTAGGAGTATCCGGTTCCGCCTCCCCGCGGTGAGGTGTAGCGATTGGAAAGTCCAGCTGAAGGAGAGCGTGATCTGTACATGACAAGGGAGTGATGGCTAGGTCTCCTATTCCCAGATCACAGCTCCACTATCCCGAGACAAAGATCAGATCCAGCGTGTTTCCCCCCTCGTGAGTGGGGCCTAAAACTACCTGGGTCAGGTCCATGGCCGTCATGGAGGCCATGAACTCCCGAGCTGCTCCAGAGGCTTCGCCCGCTGACGGCAAGTTAAAGTCCCCCATGACTACCAGTCTGGGGGTCTCAACTGTCACCTCGGCTATCACCTCTAGGAGCTCGGGCAGGGCTGTTGTTGCATAGCGAGGAGCCAGGTTTACAACTAACACACCCAACTGCCTCCCTAGGCCCCATCTCACGCAGAGAGATTCACACCCGGTTGTCTGAGTGACTGTGGTCTCCCTCGGCTCAAGACCGAGGTTGTACAAGATGCTTGGTTAACCCTGGTTTAGTGGAAAAGTTAGGCTTGCGGTTCAGAGAACTTAAGGTGCCTGTTGTCTTTTGTCAATTGGATAGATCTATAGTTGGGAGGGGTCACAACATTTATCAGAGAGCCCATAGAATTGAAAATGTGGGTCCACACTGAAATCCTGAGCTTTATTGTGACACCTGGCATGGAGTGACCCTTTTTTATTTCTTCTACAGGACTAATGTCTCTTTACTATTTGGTTTAGTGTTGTTCCTGAAATGGAATCCTTATGTGAACTGGAGAAGGAGTTAAAGATCTGGCAGAATGCACTCTGGGTTGAACCCAAGTAGACTGGAAGAGAAGCAAAGAGGGAGATGGGGGCAACCATGTGAGAACATCCTAGGGATGATTCCTAAAGATACAAGGAGTACCGGGTCTTACAGAACATTTTTTAGCAAGTTGGGCTCAGATGCATTCCCCCCTCATCACCACACTAGGCTCTTCCATAGAAATCCTACTGGGGGATAAGCTTCCCAAACCCAAACTGTATTCAATGACCTTAATGACCTTGTAAGGAAATCACTTGAAGTGAGCAAATCATACAAAAACAAACAAACAAACCAGAAAACCAAGCTGATAAGAAATACTCTAAATTGAAAGTGTTTCAAATAGGTGACAAAATCTATCTATCTACTAAATACATAATTATAGTCCAGGAAATTTATCTTCTTTCTCTACAAAACCCAATATCCCATTGAACTTGAGCTGCCACAAACTCTCAGATGCATCCATCCTGTATTCTATGGTACCCTGTTAAAGTCAACAACCACCTATCTCCAGCAACAAAGTCACCTTCATGATTGAGGAGGAGCAACAATTTGAGGTCAAAGACATTTTACATCCATGTATGCACAGGGGGAAAGTCCAATACCAAGTACCATGGAAAGACTTTCTATCTTCAGAAATGGAATGGCCTCTAAGCTGCTTTAAAAAATTCCACAGATGAAATCTGGACAAACCTCATTGAACATCAACTAATTTAATATTTGCCTTTGTTCCTCCCCTCCCATTTTTATTTCTTCTACAGGACTAATGTCTCTAAAAAGGGGAGCAAAGGAAATACTTTTAAATTTTCTAAAAAGTGGAATGGTGTACAAGGACCATGTTATTAATCAGAAAAAGTAAAAGTATGTACAAAATTATTAGAATAATTGAAGGCAAATAATTTCTCTCCGCTGTCTTTAAAGATAGATGCAGGAAGATGTCCTATCCGATATGAGGCCCAAGCCTAGAGATTCCCAGTGAAGCCCAAATGAGTTCAATTATTTATTTACTTACACCTACTTATAATAGACAGAATCTTACCAGACTAAAGCTATAACCTTCTAACCTAACCTAAAGTATGGCTTTTGCTTCCTTCCTCCTCCATTCATTTCAGGACTATACAATCCCTTATTTTGGGCTTCTCTCTGGAATGTCCTGCCTCCTCTTTGGAAAACTGAAGTGCTGCTGCTGAGAGTCACTCCCAACATATACTCCATCTCCAAAAGAAGGTATTTACTCTAATAATTAATAGCATATAGAGAGCTTGACATGAAAGATCATAGCCATTGCACAATTTCAGCATTACCATTAAAAGGGAATGTAGAAGTTTTAGAATAACACTTTAATGTTTAATTTGATTGTGCAATATATTTGCATTTTGATTCTTTGCTTTTGTAAATGCATATAACCATTTTGACGCGTTTGCTTTTGCTTTTTGTGTATGAAGCATAAGAGTATGTGTGTATAATATCCAGAGTACATACAGTGAAATGCAGGAATTACATAAAAAATGAAACACACCCAGAGGATTCAGATTTTATTTTAAAATGCATGACAAAGGAAAGGACAAGTAAAGTCATGGAGGTACAAATGGCTCCTTTGATTTGGATCTTGCTGGACCTATATTGTTTCCAAACCGCACAGTTTTTTTCAGCACTTCAGGATATTTAATTCCATAAATTTCTGTCCATTTCAAGGCTATATGGCATCTATGCATTATGAAATTGAAGGGAAAAAATTCTTATACTGCTGGAAAGGATGCATAAGCTGTACATTCTGTGTTCAGAAGTGATGGTGCCTTTGAAATTAAAACAACAGGAAATAAAGTTATTACAGCCAATTGTTACAAAAGAAAGGGGTTGTATGTTTTCACATATTTTCTATCTAGAAATAATCTACAGTGCACAATTATCATTAATACCATCAGATTCATGGTATTTTAAAAGTAAAATTGGGGTACAGTGAAGCCAGAGAAGGACATATGATTAAGGGAACATCTTTCAAACAGAGTATATTATGACCTGTAAATGAAGATTGCTATAAATTTAATTTGCTCTAGGTATGTTTAAACCATTGAATAATAGAAGTAATGGTTATAATTACCTCAAACTGAGGCAATTTTCCTAAGGTGGCATCTGAAAAGAAAAAAGTACACACACATATTCACACAGACACAGAGACATTTGTGATTAAGATAAATCTTCCCCAAAGGAACCACAACCAGTTGTTAATACCCTGAAAATGTTTCTAAAGTTCAAATGTGACAAAGATTTAAGGATGCTGTAACTCTATTTTACAATCCTGTTCCTAATAGCAATTTTCAAATGCTTTTCCAAAGTAGACTCTGAGAAACAAGTAACTTTGAAAAGTGTTAAGTTGGAGGGGTGAATTTTAAAAATAAATTTACAATTCTACTGATATCAAAATTAATTTTTCCAAGATCAGTTTATTAGCTTCATATATTTAACTTGCAGTTTTGACTATCCAAATTCCAGCATATCGCCAGTTCTTTGATTCTTATCCAGGAAAAAAATGGAAATGATAGCTATTGCAATTTTTAAGCTCATGAAATTAATGGGAAAATATAATTCCATGATTCTTTGCATCCTAATGCCTTTTCTGAATAAATGGTTGAAAAAGGGAGGTATGGAGAAAGTATTTTTTCTACTTTTATTAAAGAAAGCTTCATTCTTGTGTTTCATTCCACAATGGAGAAAGACCATTAAGATCATAGGTCATGGCATTCATAAAGCCGGTTAACCTTTTGACAGACCCAATTTTATGACTGTTGTTATAGTTATTAAACTATTAATAGTTATTAAATGAACAGAACAGTTGTAAAATAATCACCATGATTGTAAAGAAAATGCCATGCTGCTAAAGCATATCAATTGTTTGCTACTGACCAGTTTTGCTAAAAACTGGAAATAAATGTTGGTTTTCAGAGAAAATGTCTTAAAACACATCTGACTATAGGATGCTGCAAACACCTCTAAATGTGGGTGGTTGAGAAGTGCCTGACACGCAGTCATGCATCCATGGGGAGGGAGGCCATTGGAACTTTGGAACTGAGTTCGAAGTACCATCAGTGAAATCCTTTATAACTTCAAATGGTTGGTAAATCACTGGTTATTCAATTCAATTCAATTTAATTCAATTCAATTCAATTCAATTCAATTTATTCAATTTATATCCCGCCCTTCTCCGAGAGGACCCAGGGCGGCGCACAGGAATTTAAAAC
Organism: Rhabdophis nuchalis; assembly: GCA_039707465.1. NCBI lineage: Eukaryota > Metazoa > Chordata > Lepidosauria > Squamata > Natricidae > Rhabdophis > Rhabdophis nuchalis. The sequence continues at coordinate 143,708,206 of CM077647.1, forward strand.
AATATACAAAATAGTACCAATTATAATTTAAAAACTTATTAAATGACAAAACCTGCGCTAAAACCAAATTAAATCCCCCATTTAAATTGTAAACTATCCCTCCCTCCTCCCTGGAACCCCCTAAAAGCCAAATTAAGAATTTTGTTCAAACACCCCTAGAACTGCGACCCGCCCACCTCTCTTGATACAGAATCCCTCATCAAGGTGGGCCCTCGTTGACGTGGAGGGCCATACCTGCGAGTGGGGGACTCCCGCAGTAGAAAAGGTCTGCCTTAGAGTACTTCATGGTGAATGTCATAAATATGATATATATAAATATGTATAAATATATATAAAATATAAGGTCAGAGGAGTTGTTAGACAGGGCATTAAAATTCTAGATGTTATTGAATATTAAAATAGATGTTAAAATATGTATAGTACAAGTTAAACTCAGGAGACGTCTAGACTGGCTCTAAAAAGTTCATAAATAGTTCCTAAATTCATAAAAATCATGCATGGTTCAAAGATAGTTAATTATGGTTCATAAATAGTTAGTTTGTCATCGAAGGTGGGAGAGTTAGTTCATATAGATATATCAGACTGGGGGTAGAGGGTGGCTTTGGCCTTCCAGTTGTAAATTAGTCCCGGCCTGTAGTCCTCAAGGACTCCTCCAGTCCCACAATACCAGGAGTCTTAAGGGCCTCAGCTGAAGAGTTCCAATAGCTGAGGCCAGTTTTTCTCGGCCTGGAGCCTCCATTGCCCACCTTTGTCCCCGGTGGCATCTCCTTCGGCCCCAACGCCTCCAGCGCTCCTGGTATCTTTCGGCCTGCCAGGCCCAGATCTCCTTAGGCCCGGCCCGGCCCAGCCAGGCCTTGCGGCCTCGATGTTACCCTGCCGGCCCATGCCAGTCCAGTTGGTCCTCAGCTAGCCAGGTCCGGCTCTGTCTGGCCTCCCCAGGTCTTTACAGTCGCTGGCCTCTGATGTCCGCTCCAGCGCTGGTCACTTCTCCGCCCACTGGCCGTCCCGGCTCCGCTCGTCAGCTCAGCTCCTACCGGCACCGCTCTTCTCCTCCTCTCCTCCACGCCGCGCGGCTCCACTCCACTCTGTTCCTCCATTCCTCTCCTTCTCTCCTTCTCTCTTCCGCGCCACGCGCCGCTCCACTCAAGCCTCGGAGCAGCGCGGCGTTTTGGAGCCTCCCCGGCGTTTTGGAGCCTCCGGCCAGCTTCCCTCCGATGGCCCATGCAGAGCCGCCGGATCACCCTGGAAGCTCGTCCTGGCCTCAAAAGGCAGCCAGGGTGAGCGTCTCGCTGGGCCTGGCCCTAAAAGTTGGCAAACGGGCCAGGCGACATGCCCTAGCCGCCCACAACTCCCGCGGCCCTCATAGCGCTCGGTGGCAGACCGCCATCTTCGCGCATGCGCAGTTCAACACAGTCAAGGACCACCTGTAATGCCATTTGTAGTGTTTCAGTTAATAAATTAAATTAATTCAAATTCACTTAACTTTTTAAAAAATGTATAACTGGATTATGTTTACTTAAGTTTATTAAAATAAATAGTCACAGATCAAATACAACTGCATTGAGTGCACTGTTTAAACTCTATTAAGAGGCACAGCACTTATACATTAAGCAACTTGAAAATGCAGTTAGTTGGTAGATGAGTTAGAAAGCAAATGCTATTCATAATTCAAACTTGTAAAAGTACCTCAGTACTAATTTTGGCTGCTCTTCTCTTAGGCTTACTGCATGGGCTTTGAACAGAAATCTTGCAGTAATGCTGCAGCTATTTGTTGCCCAAAGCCTCTCCATGAAGTTGGTTGTCTGACTTAAGAATTACAGTGTATACAGTAGCTTGTAAACTGTATAAATAATTCCATTTCACCAATGAAAACTTTAATGAAAAAGAAATGACCACAAAATGCTAACTTATACTGAAGAAATCTAAATACACCTAAAGTAGACCCAAATATATTCCTTCTTGCCCACCAGGGTTCAATCTCATTTTTTAACATATTGGGATAAGCAAATAAAGTTGCTATATGCAAAACAAAAAACAACAACACCCCAGCTCCTGGTAGCCCATGATTTAAAGAAGCACTTCTGAAACCCACATGAACTAAGAGGAAACATTCTGAAGTCTATTTTATATTCTGGTTTCTGTGGGTTTGTGAAGAGTCTTACCCACCATAGCATTCTCTTCTGAATATAATAACCAAATGCTGTTTAAATTTCAAAAGCACTTGCAGCTGTAAAACCTTGCCAACTTTTCTTAGATTAATGGGGGGTGAAGGTGACCTCCTTGAAATGACCAGTTGTCTTTTTCTTCAAAACAATATGCTAGGTATTATCCCCTTTGATACTTAATGCTCCATGGATTTTATGCCCTCATTTTTAAGACGAAAAGAACAATAAGTTCTTACACTGAACATCTTCTCTCAAATGTTTCCTGTTGTTTCTAATGGGGAAGACGTTCCTGAGAAAAAAACACGAGACAACAGATTTGTGACAATGCATATTTCTTTCTCTATAAGTGAAAATGACAGGAAATTTATAATATCGCTTTATAGAATCAGAAGTATGATAGCATTCTACTAATACATTGTTTTCAAAGTCATCACTTTTAAGAATTCATTAGATTCACAGTGTGACTAAATAGATGTATGATTTTAAAGCAGGTTAAGTAAGGGAACATAAGATTATGCAGATGTCGGCTACAGTGCAACAAACTGAAAGTATCTTATCTTTTAATAACAAAACACACAATCACACACACACACACACACACAGAGAGAGAGAGAGAGAGAGAGAGAGAGAGAGAGAGAGAGAGAGAGAGAGAGAGAGAGAGAGAGAGAGAGAGAGAGAGAGAGAGAGAGAGAGAGAGAGCATTAGAACTCAAAACAAAACAAACAATATCAGAATATTTCAAAATCCCAGGAAAAAAACTGTTTCAGATCTCAAAGTGAACATTTTGGAAAAAGAAAACTTTAACAGCATACTCAAGAGGCTATAACATATGCAATGATTTTTTTCACATTCAATAAGATACTTCTAATCTGTTATTCAATAACATACTTGTAATCTATCTCACGTGTAACTTGTATCTGCATAACCAATGTATTTTACCCTTGTTTCTCCCTTCTTCTATTTCAGGCATAACATTTGGGAACAATAATATTTTTTCCCAGCAGTCACTTCTACATTCACATCTTGTGATCACTTCAGTTGACTAGATTAGTTCCTAAAAAGAGAATCAATAACAAAGTTTATGATCAAATATTACCCATTGTCATGAAGAGTAGTTTGAGGGTTTGAGTCTTTCTTGTTTAACAGGCAAAATGCTAAAACAAAAAGAGAAAAAAAGTAATAAGCTTTCTTTGGCTTTCATTTGGCTTTCTTGGCCATAGTAGCAGCCACTATCATTCACATTCAGTCTCAGTATTTTTATTTATTTTTGCTTTTTCTGAGATAGGGAATGTGTGCAGTTGATCATTTGCTTTTTTATCCATTTAATTAGTCATGAAAAACAACTCAATTTAAAAGATTTACTCTAGAATTTTAATGTATTGCTCATCCAAATTGCAAGGGAGCTCTTTACAGTTTTAGAGTCAATGAGCCAAATCTGGAAAAATGTTTAATTTATATAAATATTGATTAGGCATAAGAAAAAAACAAAATAAGAATAATATGCAATACTGAGTGTGCGTGTGTGTTTGGGTATGTATGTGACAGTTTAATGTTGCTAAACTGAGAAAATAGCAAGAAAATCATCATTTGAACTGCCATTTATGATAAATTACTTTTGAAAATTCCTGTGTTTTAAAAATAAGATTTGGACAATATATATTTTATATAGTCTTGATTTGATGGTAAACATACAGATTGTATCATCAACTATAGTTATATGAATTTTCTTTTGATCCATTTTCTTTCTTTTTTCAAATTTATTTTAATCACTGTATAATTTCTCTGCCTTTCTCTTGCTATTGTTTTATATTTCACTAATTAATAAATAAGTAAATAATTTAATTATTTCAGAAATTATTGAAAGAGAAATCTTCCATTCCCAATCAAATACCTAGCATGTATGATATTATTATTATTATTTTTCACTCCTTGTTGAACTTATGGAAATTATATGTTTTGCACTAATACAAAACAACAGAATAGATTTGGTAATACACATACCATTTTCTCTTTTCTTTTCCGGCCACTATCACTCACCTTTCTTTATCAGATAAATCAAGGCAGCCAGAATCAGAATGGCAAAAAAGAGAGATCCCAATATTATCCACTTTTTATTGGATTCTACATAAAGGAAGAATAATTCCAATTAAATAAAGAAGAAAAAGTGTCCCTTCTTGTTTCTGACTACAGAGGCAGAATCATAACTTTGAAATCCAGGCCCAATCCTCTTCTCAGTTTTCTCTTTAAAATAGTCAAGATATTTACTTACTCTTTCCTTTACAGTTCTGTTCTCTTTTCTTTTATTAACCAAACTAGCTATAACCGGCCACGCGTTGCTGTGGCCCAGTCTGGTTAAATGGCCAACCAATCTGTGTGTAGATCTACACCTGCACACATACACACAACCACCATATAACCCTCAATCTACCTACCTACTGTATTTCTCCCTCTCTATCTATCCCTCTACCTACCTAGTGTATTTCTTCCTTTCTCCCTCTATCTACCTACCTACTGTATTTCTCCCTCTCTATTCACCTACCTACCTACCTACCTACCTACCTACCTACTTACCTACCTACCTACCTACCTACCTACTGTATTTCTCCCAATCTATCTATTCCTCTACTTACCTACTTACTGCATTTCTTCCTTTCTCCCCCTACCTACCAGCCTGCCTACTGTATTTCTCCCTCTCTATCTATCCCTCTACCTACCTTTCTACTGTATTTTCCCCTATCTACCTATCCCCCTACCTACCTACCTGCCTACTGCATTTCTCCCTATCTATCTATCCACCTACCTACCTACTATATTTCTTCCTTTCCCCCTCTACCTACCTACTGTATTTCTCCCTCTCTATCTATCACCTTATCTACCTACCTACCTACCTACTGTGTTTCTCCCTATCGATCTATCACCTACCTACCTACCTACCTACCTTATTTCTCCCTCTCTATCTATCCTCCTATCTACCTACCTGCCTAATAATAATAATAATAATAACTTTGAATTTATTAACCGCTCCCTCTCCCCACAGGGACCCGGGGCGGTGCACAGGAGGAACTAAAAACAATATAAACAATAAATACAAAAACATATACTTTAAAACACAATTAAACAATGTTATCCCATGCTAAAAAATTAAAAACCCATTCAAATACATTTATAATCTATAGACAGAGAGACTATCCAAGGCCAGCCAGTCGAAAGAAATGGGTCTTTAATTTCGTACGGAAGGAGCGGAGGTCCGTGGTCGTTCTGATATCGGGGGGAAGGTCGTTCCAGAGGGCCGGGCCCGCCACAGAGAGAGCCCTTCCCCTGGGCATCGCCCGCTGACAAAGTCTAGTGGACGGCACCCGGAGAAGTCCCTCTCTGTGGGAGCGAATCGGTCGTGAGGATGTATGGGGCAGGATCCGATCCCGCAGATAGCTAGGTCCCGAGCCATGGAGCGCCTTAAAGATGATAGTTAACACCTTGAAGCGCACCCGGAAGACGACAGGCAGCCAGTGCAGCTCGCACAAGAGCGGTGTAACGTGGGTGAACCTGGTGGTCCCCATAATTGCTCGCGCGGCTGCATTCTGAACTAACTGAAGCCTCCGGGTGCACCTCAAGGGAAGCCCCATGTAGAGAGAGTTACAATAGTCCAGTCGGGATGTCACGAGGGCATGAGTGACTGTGCGAAGGGCGTCCCGATCCAATAGGGGGCGCAATTGGCGAACCAGGCGAACCTGGTAAAACGCCCTCCTGGCCACGGCTGTCACTTGCTCTTCCATAGACAGCCGGGTATCCAGGAGGACACCCAAATTGCGCGCCCCATCCACAGGGGCAAGATGTTCGCCCTCTATGGCCAGCGTTGGAGAAAGCTGGTTGAATCGGGCAGCCGGAAACCACAGCCACTCGGTCTTGGTCGGGTTGAGCCTGAGTCCGTTACTTCCCATCCAGATCCTCATGGCTTCCAGGCACTGGCACATCACCGCTACGGCATCGTTGGGGTGGTTTGGGGTAGATATGTACAGCTGGGTGTCATCAGCGTACAGGTGGTACTCTACCCCAAAACCACGGATGATCTCACCCAGCGGCTTCATATATGCGTTAAACAGGAGAGGCGAGAGGACCGACCCCTGAGGCACCCCGCATGTGAGGGGTCTCGGGGTCGACCTCTGCTCTCCTGCCCGCACAAATTGCGATCGGCCAGAGAGGTAGGAGGAGAACCACCGTAAAACGGTGCCTCCCACCCCCAACCCCCCCAGCCGATGCAATAGGATACCATGGTCGATGGTATCGAAAGCCGCCGAGAGGTCTAATAGGACCAGGATGGAGGAACATCCCCCATCTCTGGCCCTCCAGAGATCATCTACCAACGCGACCAATGCCGTCTCGGTGCTATGCCCGGGCCGAAAGCCGGACTGGCGCGGATCTAGATACTCAATTTCCTCCAGGTGACGGGGAAACTGTTGTGCCACCACACTCTCAACAACCTTCGCCAAAAAGGGAAGGTTGGAGACTGGACGATAGTTGTTTAAAAGAGCTGGGTCCAAAGAGGGCTTCTTGAGGAGGGGCCTCACCATGGCCTCTTTTAGGGAAGCAGGCAAGGAACCCTCACTCAAGGATGCATTGACAACCTCTTGGAGCCAGCCTCGTGTCACCTCCCAGGATGCCAGTACAAGCCAGGAGGGGCACGGGTCCAATAAACATGTGGTGGCTCGCAGTCGCCCACGTAGCCTGTCCATATCTTCGGAAGTAACGGAGTCAAACTCCTCCCAAACAAGATCTCTCTCGTGGCATCCCACTGGGCCATGAATGGGGGCTAGCTCACTCTGTATCTGAGCGGTTTTCTCCTGCAGAAAAGTCACAAATTCCTCTGCTCTACCCTGTAGCGGGGCTTCCCGCTCCCTCTGTTGGAGGAGGGAGCGGGTCACCCTAAACAGGGCGGCAGGGCGGTTTTCTGCGGATGCTATGAGAGTGGCACAATGATGACGTTTGGCCACTCTCAGCGCCACAATGTAAGTCCGTAAATGGGCTCTTACCTGTGTCCGGTCAGATTCAGAACGGCTAGACCTCCATCTTCCCTCTAGGCATCTCTTGCGGCGTTTCATCACCCGCAGCTCCTCAGTAAACCAAGGAGCCAGGGTGGTTCGCCGCCGCAAGAGAGGCCGCAAGGACGCGACCCGATCCAAGGCTCCCACGGCCGCAATATTCCATGCGGCCGTGAGGTCCTCGATCGGGGCGCGGGTCAGGGATACAGGAAATGGCCCAAGCGCTGTCTGGAACCCATCCGGGTCCATCAGGCGCCTGGGGCGGTACCAGATTGGTGACTCTGGTTCCGCCTCCCCTACCTACTGTATTTCTCCCTCTCTATCTATCCCTCTACCTACCTGCCTACTGTATTTCTCCCTATCTATCCCCCTACCTACCTACCTACCTACCTAAATATCTACCTACCTACCTACCACTATATTTCTTCCTTTCTCCCTCTACCTACCTACCTACCTACCTACTGTATTTCTCCCTCTCTATCTATCACCCTATCCACCTACTTACTTACCTATTGTGTTTCTCCCTATCTATCAACCTACCTACTTACCTACCTACCTACCTACCTTATTTCTCACTCTCTATCTATTCCAATGGTTAATTGTTCTCACTGTCAGGAAATTCCACCTCAGTTCTAGGTTGCTTCTTTCCTTGATTAGTTTCCACCCATTGCTTCTTGTTCTGCCCTCAGGTACTTGACTGCCTCTTCTTTGGGGCAACCCCTGAGATATTGGAAGGCTGCTATTCTGTCTCTCCTAGTCCCTCTTTTATTAAACTGTCTCTCTCTCTCTCTCTCTCTCTCTCCCTCTCCCTCTCCCTCTCCCTCTCCCTCTCCCTCTCCCTCTCCCTCTCCCTCTCCCTCTCCCTCTCCCTCTCTCTCTCTCTCTCTCTCTCTCTCTCTCTCTCTCTCTGCAACCTGGGAGTTTGCTATCTCAGTGCCTTCTTTTGGCCCTAAGAGGCCTCCATATGAGGCCTCTTCCAACAATGACAGTTGAAAAGCAGCTTGGTGGGCGGGGCTATAGGGAGGTGAAAACATGATCAGTGGGTACATTTTACATTTGTGTACCTTGCACATGACACATGTGTGCTAGGCACACAATGAGTATGTATTCTATTATCAAAAGTCCTTGGGAATATTGTGTCAAAATTTGAGGTAAATCGGTGCAGTAGTTTTTGAAATTAGCTGCTTCGTACAAACTATTTTACATTTTTATTTATATAGACTAGCTATACCCGGCCACGGGTTGCTGTGGCCCAGTTTGGTTAAATGGCCAACCAATCTGTGTGTAGATCTACACCTGCACACATACACACAACCATCATATAACCCCCCAACCTACCTACCTACTGTATTTCTCCCTCTCTATCTATCCCTCTACCTACCTACCTACTGTATTTCTTCCTTTCTACCTGTACCTACCTACCTACCTACCTACCTATTGTATTTCTCCCTCTCTATCCCTCTACCTACCTACCTACCGTATTTCTCTCTCTCTCTCTATTCCTCTACCTACCTACCTGCTGTATTTCTTCCTTTCTCCCTCTATCTACCTACATACCTACTGTATTTCTCCCTCTCTATCTATCCTTCTACTTACCTACCTACAGCATTTCTTCCTCTCTATATTCCTCTATCCCCTACCTACCTATCTACCTACTTACCTATCTACCTACCTGCTACTGTATTTCTCCCTCTCTGTCTATCCCTCTACTTACCTACCTACTGTATTTCTTCTTTTCCCTCTCTCTCTACATACCTACCTACCTACTGAATTTCTACCTCTATCTATCCCCCTACCTACCTACCTACTGTATTTCTCCCTCTCTATCTATCCCTCTACCTACCTACCTACCTACTGTATTTCTCCCTCTCTATCTATCCCTCTACCTATCTACCTACTGTATTTCTTCCTTTCTCCCTCTATCTAGCTACCTACATACCTACTGTACTTCTCCCTCTCTATCTATCCTTCTACCTACCTACCTACAGCATTTCTTCCTCTCTCTATTTCTCTACATACCTACCTACCGTATTTCTCCCTATCTATCTATCCTCCTACTTACCTACCTACCTACCTACCTACCTACCTACCTACTGTATTTCTCCCTCCCTATCTATCCTCCTACTTACCTACCTACCTACCTATCTAACCTACCTACTGTATTTCTCCCTCTCTGTCTATCCCTCTACTTACCTACCTACTGTATTTCTTCCTTTCTCCCTCTATCTATCTACCTACCTACCTACTGTAATTCTCCCTCTCTATCTATCCCCCTATCTACCTACCTATTGTAAATCTCCCTCTCTATCTATACCCCTACCTACCTACCTACTGTATTTCTCCCTCTCTGTCTATCCCTCTACTTACCTACCTACTGTATTTCTTCCTTTCTCCCTCTACCTACGTACGTACCTACCTACTGTAATTCTCCCTCTCTATCTATCCCCCTATCTACCTACCTACTGTATTTCTCCCTATCTATCTATCCACCTACCTACCTACCTATCTACCTACCTACTGTATCTCTTCCTTTCTCCCTCTACCTGCTTACCTATCTACCAACTGTATTTCTCCCTCTCTATCTATCACCCTATCTACCTACCTACTTACCTACTGTGTTTCTCCCTATCTATCCCTCTATCTACGTACCTACCTACCCACCTACTGTATTTCTCCCTATCTATATATTCCCCTATCTACCTACCTATTGTAATACAATAATACAATAGCAGAGTTGGAAGGGACATTGGAGGTCCTCTAGTCCATCTCCCTGCCTAGGCAGGAAGTCCTATACCAGTTCAGACAAATGGCTATCCAACATCTTCTTGAAGACCTGCAGGGTTGGGGCATTCACAACTTCTGGAGGCAAGCTGTTCCACTGGTTAATTGTTCTCACTGTCAGGAAATTTCTCCTCAGTTCTAAGCTGCTTCTCTCCTTGATTAGTTTCCACCCATTGCTTCTTGTTCTGCCCTCAAGTGCTTTGGAGAATAGCTTGACTCTCTCTTCTTTGTGGCAGCCTCTGAGATATTGGAAGGCTGCTATCCTCTCTCCCCTAGTCCCTCTTTTATTAAACTGTCTTTCTTCCTCTCTCTCTCTCTATGGGCCACCTGGGAGTTTGCTATCTCAGTGCCTTTTTGGCCCTAAGAGGCCTCCGTATGTGGCTGAGGAAATGACTGTTGCCTGATGGGAGAAGTTACAGGGAGGTGAAAACCTGATCAGTGGGTACATTTTACATTTGTGTACCTTGCACACCACACACGTGTGCTAGGCACAAAATGAGTAGGTATTCTATTATCGGAAGTCCTTGGCAACATTGTGTCAAAATTTGAGGTACATCAGTGCAGTAGGTTGCCAACAACTGGTCTAGTTGAAATGGAAACCTAACGTTTCCTTCTTATATTATTATTGTATTATAAGTTTTAATTCATTATACTATTACAATAAAGTGATGTTTATATAATATAATTAAGGATTATTGATATTTAATTACTTACATAGCAAAGTATTAAAATAGGAAAAAATATTGTTGATATTAAACACAATTTTAAGATATCAGTATTTTAAGAATAAAATTATTTAGCTTATTGAATGAAAAATCTGAATATTCCCCTCCAAAGGGCATTAAACTATTTGTTATATGATAGCAGTGAAGATATTTCACTTCTCATCCAAGAGGCTTCTTCAGTTCTGACTGAATGGTGGAGAATGGATTTATAATCTTTGCAGTTACAAATCCTTCAAGGAATGTATATTCTGTTCAGTCATAAATCTATAAATCCATCCATTCTCCACCATTCAGTCAGAACCGCAAAATGTCCTTGGATGAGAAATGAAAAGCCTTCAAAAAAAGCAAAGAAAGTTTGTTTTTCAGTTGCTTTTTGTAAAAGCATCTTTGGGACAATTTGTTATATTATTTAGGATAGCAGAATAAAGCATACAATTATAGATAATCAATGCCTTCATTGAAGCCACACATTCCAATTACTATTTTAACTTACCAATAAAATTTAGAATCCAACTTATTCTATCATGTCCCCAGCAGTTATTTTCTACTCCAAAAGGGGAAAATAAGATCATAAAAAGATTAGCACAGAGAGGCAGGTCTCTATAATGTTATATTTGTGTTTATGCTGCTCTCATATATTCTAAATGTTTACTTGTGCTACATAAATCTTTTAGGGGAATGGCTCTCCACACCTGAAAAATTATAAGGGAAGAAACTATGATTCATTGGTTAGAATAATCCCTTTTTTTGCAATTGGAGAAAGAGGAAATGGTTCTGTATTGTACCATACAAGAAAGAGTCTAGGAAAATTCCTGGTGTTCCTATTTCTGTATTGATTCAGAAAATAGTCATGTTTGGTGAAATGTGAAAAGTAAGGCAGCAACACAATGCATCATCTCAATATTAATATCTGAATATTCAGGTGCCTTTAAGCCAAGCATCTTAAATGCTTCCTATACACCTTCACCAATTCAGTCCTAGCACTGCTTTGTAAAATTAGTTAAATATTCAGCTGACACAGGAATGGTAGCACTGGAAAAATGCTGTTGCCTGTCACCTTTTTAATAGTTTTATTTCACATATAATGAAAGTATCCAAAATCTCATGAACAAGTGCAAACAATATTTTGGTAATTACTACATTTCTTTTAAGAAAAGATAGTCAGCTTCTCAGGATCAAAAGAGAAATTTGTGAGAAAACGTTAAAACATTAAGTGTTCTAAAATAAACATTAAGTGTTCTAAAATAAAATTTTAGCAAAATAGAAATGCCATAATGTTCCTTTGGAGACACTAATTCACTGCTACCTTCCCCATTTTGGTCACTTTAAATCAGAATATTATCTGAAATCATACTTACTCAAACTTAGATATATTTGGAAGTTGATCCCCTTTCCTTAAAATTAATTATATCTTATTGATGTGTGCACATATTTCTACCTTTTACTATTAGAGCTAAAGCCATAATGGTGCAAGGGTTAAAATGCAGTATTGAAGGCTGCTTCTGCTGGCGGCTGGCTGCCTGCAATCTGGCAGTTCGAATCTCACCAGACTGAATATTGACTCAGGGCTGTCTTAATGCATGGGCCTGATGTACACTTGCCCATGGGCCTCACATGAGCATAGGAGCCCCACATTAATCTGAGTATGTTAACCCTTCAATGCAACTTGTATCATATAAATACAGCAACATAATTATTACATTTTACTGCATTTTTTATTAATACTAACATGCCAATGAAATAAATATATGTTTAATTTTATCAACCATTTACATTTTTATTCCTGTAAGTAGTTGTCGTAGGAGTCCCAGAACACTGCTTTGCCTGGGGCTCATAAAGCTGTTAAGATGGCCCTGGGTTGCCTCAGCCTTCCATCCTTCCAAGGTGGGTAAAATGAGGGTCCAGATTCTTGGGGGCAATAGGCTGACTTGGTAAACCACTTAGAGAGGGCTGTAAAGCATTGTGTCAGTGCTATTGCTAAAGTGTATTTATTCTTAGTATATATGGTGTGATGAGCAGCACCTCCCTTGCAAATACATTTTGTCGTTTTCATATCCTGTTGAAATCAGTAGGAAAATCAGCAGCACAGTTGTGATTAGCAGCATATTTTAAAAGACAGTTGGAAAAATGCATGAAATACAGCATTCAAAAAGGTGACGTCGTATTTGTTATCTCAGTGGTTTTTGGAAGCTTGTTGGAGATTAATTCTTACCTGGAGGGACAGTCAGATTCCAGAATGGACTGAGAGCAGACTTTGTCTGTTGATTTAATCCCTCTTTATGTTCGTATCCACAGGAATATTGTCCAGTAAAGTTTTGTGAAATATTGAATGTATGTGTAGCTGTATTGGATGTTGCTTCATAGGCAGAAAGAAGGGTCTTATCTTTGCAGAAAAAAAATCTTGTTATATTATTCTTTGTAGAAAGCATACATAACAGTGAAACTGAAGCTCCAAGACCCACAGATCCTACTTTCTGAAACAGCTCAGGAGCTGGAAGTTCACCTAAACAAAGAAACAGAGCAGAAATGAAACCAAGGCCAGGAGAAATACGGATGTCTTGTGAAGAATTACAAATATTTTGAGGTAGAGTGGACAGATCTATTAATTTCTCTCGCATTTTCTTAATTTTTCACTACATAATTTCAGGATTGGTTTTTTCTTTGAGTTATATTTTGAAAAGTATATCTAGATTAATTTGTGGAATTACTCTGCACAGTTTCAAAAAACATAGCTGCCCTTTCATTGAAATAATTGAAAGTCAATTATTTCATTTTACCAATCATTTTTCATATTATTAATTTAATTTATTAATTTATGCATATCTATCTTTCATAGGTTTTCTTCTACCATCTCTTGCTATATATATTTCTCCCTCTCTCTTTCACACACACACAAATTCCCACATATCATCATTATCTTTTCATTTTTAATATTTTTATTATACTTATAATGAATAGCATAGCTAAATCTAGAAATCTTCTGTTCTTTAAATCTTCTGATACAAATATGTGGTCAGCATAACATTAGAGTCAACATACAATTTCTTCTTTGACATAATAGATTACCATGTTGCTTTCCCTGAAGATGGACATGGAATCAAATAAATAAATAAATAAAAATTTCAAATCTTTCAGTTCTTATCCTACAGACACTGGACTATCAATATCTCATTGAGATCTCTTTCTCTCCCTCTCTCCCCCCCTTCTTATTAAACTTCTCTATTTCCTATTAAATCCAAATTTTCCAATGCAAAGTAATCCAAAGCAATCTTGACTTTTTTTTAAACTGCCCATTTACTATCAAAATTACCAAGCAATAATTATTATTGTATGGATCATATAAAAAAGCTCATATTTTACAATTACACACTTCATTTCTGAGTGACATATATTACCTATTACTGCTGCTAATTCTTGTCCATTTATTCATTTTTATAGTACTTCTGAAGCATTCAATTTTTATAGTACTTCTGAAGCATTCGCATGTGTGTGTGTGTGTGTGTGTATAACATTTTATTTTCTTGATATATCTCAAGATGTACTAATCTGGAATCATAACACATAAAATATGTTTGATTTCTTTGTTAATTAAATAGAACAAACTCACCTATCGAGTTGCAGAGTTCCAAATTTTGACTGTTAATAATCTGAATCAAACAACAATGGGTTGCAAACAAAACATCTGTAAAGCAACGATAAAAAAATTAAACCCAATCAATATTTGGCACAAAAAAAAGAAGAATGTTTATAAGTCCCCTAAACCTATTAAATAGGATAATATCTATTTGATTATATTATGATGAGCAGAAGTTTCTCCTACATTTGTACCAAAAAGAAATAAACATTTTCTAAACAGTATCAAAGTTTAAGGAGTGTTCACATATACTCCTGAATGAAAGAATATGTTTTCTCAAACTTGAAACGTCCTACCCACTTTCCATCAGGCTTTCAGGAGACTTACTGAGAAGCCAGTAGAGGATCATCAGGATGATTTTGCTACTGTTTAGCTAATGGAACTCTTTTTCTCTTCCACACTGTCTTCTCCCCAGCCTCAAGGAAGAACAAGAAATGAGAACATCTGTAGCACACTTGGCTACGTTCCTTCTCAAGTGTGCACACCCACATGTGACTTCATCTAGGAGATAATCTATGCATTCATGCACTTTCCAAACTACACATTATCTTGGGAGTTAAATACTTATGTTTTTTGAATTATTACTGTTAGATATTTCTGATTTAACTTCTGAACTGCTGTGTGAGTGAAATGGACAATCTCTGAATTTGATATATAAAACAGGATAAATAATATGAAGCACACTATTAAAAGCTCCTCTTTACCGAATAATTGTTATGTGAATGTGCTATATTTCCAAAAAGAGCAATATACTCTACTCTTAATATTCTTATTTATTTATTTTATCAAATTTTAATATTCTAGTACTCTGAATTCACAAATATAGAATGTGGTTGAATAAAAATTCCTTTTATTTCTTTCCTCATTATTCTTCTAAATGGCTTGGCTTTAAAAGCAAATTTGAGTTGTAAAGATTCAGCAACTGTCCCTCCTTCATTAAGAAATGTTATCATGGCGATGAGTCAGTGAAAGAATGAGAGAGGAGATCAGTATGGCCCCTAGCAGCTTGCTGTGTGATGTGATAACATAGAAAGGCAACAGGGCATTCAATGCAATAGCTTTACCTTTGTCTCCTATGATACAGTAATGCATTAATCCTTTCATGATTCAGTGCTCAGATCAGAAGAAATTAAAGCTTTTAAAATTATACTATACACATTAGCAGAAGCACTGAGAAATATCAGTACTTTGGATTATGTTATTTCCTTTATTTTAATCAGGAATTTAGATAGGGTTGTTTTAACACCTGGTTCGCTGAGCACATACTTCAGTTTGGTTTTATTTGTGGCATATAAAACAATATTTCCAAACTGACCAACTAAGCTATTTAGGACACACATTCACCTAAGTTGGTAAACCACACCTTTTCTGCCTTCTTAAAAAACTCACAATTGACCAAGCCAGAATGGCTTATGGATGTCAATATTTCTCAGCTGTTTTATAATAATTAACATTTATGGAGGACAGCAATTAACATGAACAAGGAAATGTTTTAATTAATGGATGAGATGAAAGTAGTAAACTAGATCTATTATATGTCTGAAAGAAGAAAAGATGGTGCAATAGATTTGAATGAAGGTGATCTAATGCTGTAAAATGGCATTGATAAATATGGGCAGGGAGTGAAAACCTAAGTATAATTATGAATCTAGAAAGTATGATTTGCTGTCAATTTTTACCTTGGATATCAGGAGTAGGAATGTTCACCTAAGTACAATATGAGCAAAGACTCATTTTATGGGACTGTCAGTCTTATCTTCCTTCTGATTTCTAATGGTAAGCAGAATTTGGAAGGATTTCCATATCTATGCCCAAAATAATAAATTTCTCCAATTGAAACTCCACTCCTCCTATCATTTCTGCCTGGTCTCTATTTCTCTTTTGGTAGTCAACCATTCCTCCCCTAAAGTGCTGCTGCCACAATCAGAAGGTGGATAAGATATAGGTCCACATTTTGGAGGTGAGACACTTCTGCTATTTTCTTAGATTTGGGTTTCTGGGTAACCTTTCCAATAAATCAGGAATCTGCAACCTTAAACATTCAAAAAGCCATTTGGACCTGTTTCCCACAGAAAATACAGGGAGCCAATAATTTAACAACCAGTGTGAGTGGGTGAGCATGGCCAACTTGATGTCACTCACTCCCACCCAGTCACATGACCACCACCCTCCAACCTTCCCAGCTAAAGGCAGAGAACTGATTGTTACATTATTGCCATATCCGGCCCTGCTTCACCCCTCCCTTCCCAGCCATCTCTTGCCACACATGGCCTTGGGTGTATTTTTCATCTCTCTCTCTCTCTCTCTCTCTCTCTCTCTCTCTCTCTCTCTCTCTCTCTCTCTCTCTCTCTCTCTCTCTCTCTCTCTCTCTCTCTCTCTCTCTCTCTCTCCTTCTTTCTCTCTGTATGTGTCTCTATGTCTCTCTCTGTTTCTCTCTTCTCTCTCTGTTTCTCTCTCTGTGTGTGTGTGTGTGTGTCTCTCTCTCTTGCCAGGGGTGAGTGGGGAATGGTTGCATTGTGGCTCCCCATCATAATTGGCTCAGGGAGAAGGAGGAGATCTCGTCTCTCCCATTGTGAAGCATTTCACTGTGCTATGCAAGGTGCTAAGAGCAGTAGACAGACAATGGAGGTGGCAACAGTGCCAAGCTTGAAGCAACTTACAGCTCTGAGCCCAAAGCAATGGGAGGCAAGGGCTGCTTTGAGCATAAATTATTGTGATGAAGGCAGAATGCTGTGGCTACAGAAAGGCAAACGCAGGGGCGCTTCACTCCCATTCTGGAATATGGAATGAGTCTCCGTCCCCTGTCATCACCCTTACTTTCTCAGTCTAGGTGAAGAGTGACTGGGAGGGGAGGGGTGTGACCAGCAAGTGGTGGGATCAGCCAAGAGGGAGCCATAGCAGAGGGCTGAAAGACCAGCATGTGGCTCCAGATACAGTGGTTGCCGACCCCTGCACTAAATCATTAATGACTTAGTACTAAATGGAATATTGGAAGAATAGATGCATTTTTATAGTAACAGAAAGTTGTGGGTGTAAAGGTGATATCCTTTACAGTGGAATTATAGGAAGTGGTTGTATAAACTGGGAACCAATTTTCAGTTGGTCAAGTAAAAAGGCAAAACATTATCAAACGTCTTGTGCCGTCACCATCACCACTGAGGAATCCTTTCTGATGAGGACAAATTACTGATAGGAGGGAATAGCACAGGGATGGCGAACCTTTTTTGGCTTGCATGCCAAAAGCAGGTGGCGCGCAGGGGGTCATGTGTGGGTGTGTCATATCCAAAATGCTATGTGCATGACTCCAGCGTGCATGACCAGCAATCCCCCATTTTTGGCATGATTTTTTAACCTTCCCCAGGCTCCAGAGGCTTTATAGGAGCCTGGGGATGTCCAAAACAGCCCCCTGCCTCCCCAGAGACCCTCTGGAGGTTTCAGGAGCTTCCCTGAAGCCTCTGGAGTGTGAAGAATTGGCCCTATGAGAAAACCAGAAGTTTGGGAACAGATTTCCGGTTTGCTTGGTAGGGCTGGTTTTTAGCCCTCCAGAACCTTCAGGGGACTTCAGGAGGCTTCCCTGAAGACTCTGGAAGGCAAAAAATGATCCTATGAGCAAACCAGAAGTGACATCTGCTTTGTCCGTAGGACCATTTTTCATCCTCCGGAGGCTTCAGGGAAACCTCCCAAAGGCTCCTGAATACTCCAGATGGCTAAAACCGGCACTATGGGCAAACTGGAAGCCCGTTCCTGAACTTCTGGTTTGCCCATAGAGCTGGTTTTTCATGCTCTGAAGGCTTCAGGGAAGCTCCTGAAGAGATGGCCTCAGAAGAAAGTCAAAGTCAGTTGGCCAGCACGTGCATGCTCACTGGTCAGCTGACAGGGCAATGCCTCACGTGCCCTGACAAATGGCTTTGCATGCCACCGGGGGCATGCATACCATAGGTTCGCCATCATGGGCATAGAACATGTGAAAGTTTCACATTAAGAGGAGGTGATTGACTGACAGACAGACTGACTGATTGACTGATTGATTGATTGAATTTAGGCACTTCTGAACTCTAAAGCAGAACTTCAAAATTTAAAACAAATAAAATATGGTGAATAATATAAATTAAAACATCTTAATAAAAGATTTGCATATTTCTTTGCTAGCTAAGCAGCATATTTTTATATTTTCATGTGTTAACAATTTTGCTGTTTTATCATTTTCAGTTATTTGGCTGAGAAGACGTTGTGTGTAAAGGTGTTTGTCTAAAAGTATTCTTATTTTTAGTCATTGATTGAAGCTGAAGTTTAAGCTGTGGTGAAGAAAAATAGATATAATAAACAGAAAGGACCTAAATAGAGGTTCATGAATGAATTACATTTCCTTTGGCTTGAACAGATCTTTGGGAGGAGGTGGGGTAGAATGAATTTTAGCAAACAGGAAGTAGTGTGACCTCTATTTTTAATCTTTGATTTTTCCTATTTAAAAAATTGCTGTATTGATGGTCTCCTGAATCTGTTCTGTTCCCTTGTATGTCAGTCTATAGATTAAACTCATCCATTTTTTTAAATTAAATAAGTATCCAATATGTGATAATGAAAAAATGGCAAAATAGAGATACATAGAACACCACTGGTATAATAGTGAAGCTACCCAGTAAAGGTTATTAGACTGACTTTGGGTCAATAAACTCAAGCCCTCGTCACCTCCCGCCTGGATTATTGCAATGCTCTCTACATGGGGCTGCTCCTGAGGTGCACCCGGAAGCTCCAGTTGGTGCAGAATGCGGCCATGGGGGGGATTCTGGGAGCCCCAAGATGCTCCCACATGACAGTGCAGCTCCTGCGTGAGCTGCACTGACTGCCTGTGGCTTTCCGGGTGCACTTCAAGATGCTGATAACCACCTTTAAAGCTCTCCATGGCATCGGACCTGGCTACCTGCAGGACCACATCCTGCTACCGAATACCTCCCACCGACCAGTTCGCTCCCACAGAGAAGGCCTCCTCAGGGTACCATCGGCTAAAGAATGTCAGCTGATGACCCCCAGGGGGAGAGCCTTCTCTGTGGCAACTCCCGCCCTCTGGAATGACCTACCCTCCGACCTTCGTACGATCACTGACCTACGCCTCTTCCGCCACCCCTTGAAAACGCATTTATTCCATGCGGCCAGCCTGGTGTAGTTTTTAATCGATTTTAATCGATTTTATCTGAGAATTTTACCTGGTTTTAGAACAGGTAAATGTAATTGATTTTTAAAGTATTTTGTATATTGTATATTGATGTTTTGTGGTTTTATTATGCCTGTTCACCGCTCTGAGTCCCGCAAGGGAGAAGGGTGGTATACAAATTTAATAAATAGTAAATAAGATCAGTAAAGCAAACATACTTCTCTGTTCTTATTGCATTTGCAGATAGCCAACCAGCAGTCTGTCAGAGTTTTTTGTTTGCAGCAGCACATCCAGCAAGCACACAAGTAAATGAACTTCAGCGGGATTCTTATATAAGAAATTTCTTTATATTGTTAACAGATTAATAGAGTTAGAGGGATCTTATAGGTCATCTAGACCACCTCCCACTCAAGCAGGAGACCCTATACCATTTCTGACAAATGGCAGTCCAATCTCTTCTTAAAAGTTTCAAGTAATGAAGCTCCCACAACTTCTGAGGGCAAGCTGTTCCATTGGTTGATTGTTCTCACAAAATTACAGATGCCAAACCAACTTTTATGTTCAGTTCAGCAAGTCTAAGCTAAACTATATAACATTCCAAAACCACCATAATTTAACCTAAGACTGTCTATTGTTGACCTCACCCCATTCCTAAGAGATCTCTAAAGGGAATGCTTAAGTGCACCAGTGTACAGTCCCTATCCTACTGTCTTCATTTTTTCATACCCATTTACTGGCTATGAAATGCAGTAGAAAAACATTTTTTTCCAGATTAGGTAAAATGCATTTCCAAGCTAACAATTTCCAATTCTGAAGACAACTTGAAAGTCAACGAGTCATTTTTAACATGCTTTTTTCCATCCTCCCCAGGCTCCAAAGGTTTTTTAAACAGACTTCCCCACCCCCTCAGAGGTCCTCCAGAGGCTTCAGGAGCTTCAAAATTCAGGAAATTTGGGAACAGACTTCCGGTTTGCTCCTAGGGCTGGTTTTTGCCCTCCAAAGCATTCAGGAGCCTCAGGCTCCTGAAGGCTCCAGAGTGTGAAAAACGGCCATGCGAACAAACCGGAAGTTATTTCCGGTTTGCTTGAAAGGTTGGTTTTTTGCCCTCTGGAGCCTTCAGGGAAACCACCTGAAGGCTCCTGAAGGCTCCAGAGAGTGAAAACCAGCCCTATGAGCAAACCAGAACTCCATTCCCAAACTTCTGGTTTGCCCGTAGGGCTGGTTTTTCGCACTCTGGAGGCTCAAGGAAGCCTGTGATGGGCGAAAAATGGCCTCAAAAGAAAGCCAAAGTCAGCTGGCTAACATGCGCATGTGCGTTGGAGCTGACAGGGCAATGACTTGCATGCTCTAACAAATGGCTACGTGTGCCACCTGTGCCATAGGTTCACCTTCACGGCCATAGGGTATCCATTTAAGCTACAAATCACCACTTCTTTATTGGAGTTGTTTCTAATACTAAAGATGATTGCACTCAATTCAAACATACACACATAAAGCACTTTTAATGCACAATAGTACATAAGGGGGAAGGTTATGGGGTAGTGAATATTTATTTTGTAATGCAGGAGCATGCAATAAATCTTTGTTTCATCTAGGGTGAAATGAGACTAGAGCTCTTGTTTCAATCTTCTATGCAAATAAGGAAATGACAACTGGGATCTAGTAACCAACTTTGGTGTTATTAAAAAAAACACCTTTCTCCTGAGTAAATAGTAGATGGTGTCTGACTTAATCAGGAGAATGCTCTTGACAGCTTGTAAGCAGAATGACAATGGCTGTTTGTGGGGCTCTGCTTGGGCTCTGCCTTTTTTGTGAGTATAATTAAGATTATTAGCAAGTGTCCTTCTAAAGATTGGAGGAGTTCAGTATATATAAGAATAAATCAGTATGGTTTTTTCCCCTTCATTCAATTCAAGCTTGTTTACCTTTAAAAAGATAGAAATATTGGTATTAGAACTGAATAAGTTTTTTAATAGATATAGCTTTCATTCCTCAGTCATTGCTGAATTCTCTTCTCAGATATGTATGAATTTTATTTACTACATTCCACTTCCATTTATATTTCTCCCAACTAAGCCAGCATGGAATAGAAAAAAAACAAAACAAAAGTTAATAAAATTTATTCCATGATACTTCATTATTTTTTCTTCCTTCCCTGAGGAAGATGAGATTTTTTTTAGAAATATGTAAATCATACCAAATTCAGTGTGAATTACTCAAAGGAATGTGGGTTCAACCCCATTTTTAAAAAAAAATTAGACTCGGTTGCATTGATGTTGTCATGGAAAATCTATCAAGAAAAAATAATATATTTTAATCTGATTACAAGATGTATTTCTCTATATATTGTTATGATGCGAGGCTGCTATATAAATGTATGCTATATTTAACTTATTTTCTTTAAACATTATTTTTGATAAATATATTCATTTTAAAATAAGTCAAGTGTAAACAAACTCTTGATACTATTTTATTTGCAATTTAATACCAATATTGTTTTTATTAGCTATCTGACCTGAAAAGCCAAATCATTGGCTTTAGTATATTTATTCCCAGCTACATGGGAAAGTTCATATATGTATATTTTCAGAGAAATCAAACTATTTGGACTTGAATTACAATTTAAGACAATCTAAGATTTATTTAAATTTTGATTGGTAGTAAAGAATTTGAATTGTCTTAAGTGCTTCTAAACAAAGATTTAAGGGACAGAATTTATTTTAATTATATTAAAATTATGATACATTCAAACTACTCAAAGAAGTACCTGGCAATTATCGAGAAGAAGCTAAATATACTGTACATTTATACCACTTATTTGTGAATTCTAATTATGAATATTAGTCTTTCCTGATAATAAATAATTTTTATATCATGTATTCTATTCTAAAGGCATTCACCGTACAAAACAGGAAAGCTGTAGTGCTCCAGGTGAGTTTTGTTCCCATTACCTTTCTTATTATAGGAAAGCTTGCTCTTATTTATGCAGATTTTCAATTCTTTACATTCATATTTTAAATATAAAGCGTATTAGCAAAGAGCTTCCACAGAGGCATACAAAAAACAGTGGAGAATTCTAGGAGAGTGGTATTTTTTGCTGAGTAGTTCACCTATCTATCTATCTATCTATCTATCTATCTATCTATCTATCTATCTATCTATCTATCTATCTATCTATCTATCATCTACCTATCTATCTATATGGTAGAAGAGTATTTTTTTTTATTTCTAGGTTGTACTGATTTTTGATATCAGGATATATTTCAAAAGATACTAGGATCCCTAACTCATCTAGAACATAGTAGGAAAGATAAAGGATTTTCCTCAACTTAAATCCAATAAAAGTACTTCTTAGAAGCTACTAAAATCCAGAGTCTTCTCATCCAACTCTCCTATTATTGAAATCAGGAGTTTTCCAGAAACACATCTGTAGGCTTTCCCTATTGAGATTGTATTCCAAATACAATGAAATTCACAAGTTCTTTTCTCTACACTCCAAGTGATTTCTATTGTTTTGTTTGAAATCAAAATCTATGCATTTAGCATTCATTGAATTTGATTCAAATACTGTATATGACTAGAATGACAACAGAGTAGACAAACAAGCAAAATTTACCTTAATATATTTAGTTAATTTTGCACTTTTTATTTATATTTAACTTCTTACTTCACCTGAGGTATGTCTGTGTGGTTCATCCAATGATAAACTTGTTGTTAATTGTCTGATACCTCAATTCTCAAATTTTTCCCGAGTAATTTTGTGTAAAGATGGGATAGAAATGAAAACTCAGGAACAAGAAGACAAAAAATTTTCATACACCTT
Source organism: Rhabdophis nuchalis (assembly GCA_039707465.1). Classification (NCBI taxonomy): domain Eukaryota; kingdom Metazoa; phylum Chordata; class Lepidosauria; order Squamata; family Natricidae; genus Rhabdophis; species Rhabdophis nuchalis. The sequence continues at coordinate 143,731,522 of CM077647.1, forward strand.
CCACTATAACATATCACAAGATGGTGCAGGGAAAATTTCCTGCATGTTCCAGTTCAAGGACATCAAGAACCAGGTGAAGAATTCTGCTATAAGTAACAGCCATGCTGTTGGTGAAGTTTGGGGTAAGAAATAAATTGTTTTTCAACCATAATTAATTTTAAAAGGGGTGATTTAAAATGGGGTTATCCATGGATGTATGTTAAGAATCTTTATCAACGGCTTGATTGTTCGTGTAATAATAATAATAATAATAATAATAATAATAATAATAATAATAATAATAATAATAATAATAATAATAATAATAATAATAACAACAACAACAACAACAACAACAACAACCTTTATTGTCATTGTACTAAAATTACAATGAAATTGGTTATCAAGAAATCTTATCAAGACCACTTTAGGGGTTTGCATGTGAGTTTGTGTGTGCATGTGCTTGTGGACCTTCAAAATTATACATTATATTTTGTGCAAAATTATATAAAAATGAATTTTGTGCAATATTGTATATTTTGAATTTTGTGCAAAATTGTACGTTTTGAATTTTGAGCAAAATTGTACATTTTGTACTTTGTACAAAATTGTACAAAGTTCTGTATACAGCTTTTGATTTTTTGGTAAACAGATGCATTGTAAAAAAAATTAAAGTCATTGAACGTGACCCTTTAGGATTTCTGGTGAGGAATATCACTTTATTATATGATTTTCGCATGTTTCTTTTAAATTATGAATGCATTTGTAAATATATCTGGAATGCTTACAATATTCAGAATTTATTTGACATATTCTGTTTTTCCAAAGAAATATAGTTTAAAAAATTATAAGTGAAGAAGGAAATAAAGCCAAATTATAACTATAATAACTAATATTTGTTGATATTTGTTTATTGAATGAACAAATGAATGACATTCACATGGTTCAGTAGTTATGAAGGATTCAATAGTTCAATAGTTAGGAAGGATTCTTTGAAGCATACAACAAATGTAATTAAAAAAATAGGAATATTGTATCAAATGATATTTATCACAAATTTAAATTTCTGCACGTAGCTTTTGGATTTTCAGTAAAAAGAAGCATTATATGGGGGAAAAACTTGTATGCTTAAAAGTAAAACCTCACATTGCCATGTAGAACAAATTAGAATGAAATATAAATGCTTCAGTCACCTTTTTGAAGTTATAATAAAAGACAATATCCCAAGTAATTGGTACATATTTGAAAATTTTATTCTGGTTTGTTTGATACTCACTTTTTTGTATGTGCATAAAATAAGCAAGAATTAATGTACATGGGTAACTGAACTGAATGGTAACTTTGCATAATGGTATATATAATTAGCATTATTTTTAAATTCATAATTAAATTGAAATGCCATGTTCCTTATAATGCTTATGAGGAATATTTGCAAGGTAAATGGATACATTATGAAAATCTTAATATGGATATTTAAAGGGTAAAGTCTCATATAAAAGAAAAGTAGAAAGAAATGGAAATATTTCACTAATTTTATTCACAGATCATAAAGATTCATCATCTCTCTCAAGTAAGTAATTATTATATATTTTCATATTTATTCTGGATGGATTGATGCTCACTTTCTCATCATTAAAGTCTAGCAACCAAACAAGACTACCTTTAAATATACATGGATGACTGAGCTGAATGGCATCAACATAATGATAAATATCATATTCTGAAGCATTTTGAGCATATTCATTGATAACAATTTCCATTAAATTCAAGAGACCTAAGGGTGATTCAACCTGGATTCAAACTTATTATCCTAAAGGTTATTGAGTATGACCAGTTACTCCTTTTAGGATTGCCAGAGAGAAGTAATTTCATATTTTAAAAATTATGAATTAGTTCTGTAAATATATCTGAAATTCCTAGAATTTGTGAACTTATTTGATTTACATTCTGCTTTTCCAAATAAAAACCATTATTAATAAATTTTATAAGCTAACAACAAGAAAACTAAATCAAAATACATTAATAAGAAAAATATAGTTCAGCAACATACAAAGCCAATTGATAAATAATTACATTGGTTTTCACTATCAAATGACAATAAAAAATAAACAACCAAAGTTTGATTGTATGAAAAGTAAAAGAATTAACTCATATCCTTACATAAGGAAAGGAAATTTGGGGTGTTGATTGATTGAATGAATGGCATTTATATGTTGGCAGTTATCAATGATTCTCTGTAACATACAACAATAAATGCTAAGCAAAATAGAAATATCATCACATGATATTCCTCCCATTTTTAAAAAAATGGTCAGATTTTGGCTAAAGAGAAATAGTACTTAAAAAAACAAGCATATGTTTTCATTGACATGTAGAATAGTCTAGACAAAAATATAAAAATTTCATTAATTTTTATTTAACCTACAAATAAAGAAGTTTCATCACATTCCCTAAGTAAATATTACATGCTTTAATTTTATTTATTTATTCTGGTTAGATTAGTGCTCATTTTCTTCCAGCTGAAAAGTACAGAGAATAAACATAATAAACATAATAAACATAATAATAATGATGATGATGATGATGATGATGATGATGATGATGATGATGATGATGATCATGATGATGATCATGATGATGATGATGATGATGATGATGATCATCATCATCATCATCATCATCATCATCATCATAATCATAATTTAAAAAAACATGGCAAGATAAACCATCTACTATACATGGATGACTTAAAAATGTATGCGAAAAGCCCCACTGAACTTAAATCAATACTCAACACAGTTCAACTATTCAGCAGTGACATCAAAATGAACTTTCGACTTGAAAAATGTGCTATATTATCCATGCAGCAAGGAAAAATGGAAGAAACAGAAGGAATAGAACTGGGAAATGGAAATATAATGAAAGCAATAGCAAAGGATGATGGTTACAATTACCTAGGCATATTGGAAGCAGATAAGATCTTGAATGGAAAAGTCAAAGAGTCAACACAAAAGGAATACATCAGGAGAGTCCGCAAAATATTAAAATCAAAGCTGAATGCTGGAAACATAATTAAAGCCATTAATATATGGGCAGTTCCAGTGATACGCTATTCAGCTGGAATGATCAACTGGACTCTGGCTGAACTGGAAAACCTGGACCGGAAAACACGCAAACTTTTGAATATATACAACTCTTTACATCCACAAAGTGACATCGACAGGTTCTACCTGCCAAGAAAAATAGGGGGCAGGGGGCTATTGCAAATCCATCAAACTGTAGAAGGAGAAAAACAAAGTTTGAATGATTATATGAACCAAAGTACAGAAAAATTGCTGCAGGCTGTAAAAATGGAGAACAGCATAAAAACAACAGAAACAAAGGCAGAATATAAGGAAAAACAGCTGGATGACAGATTAAATAGATGGAAGACCAAGGCTTTGCATGGACAGCACTTGTAAAGCATTGAAGGAAAATGTGATGACAACTTGACATGGACATGGCTTAAGATGGGAACTATCAAGAAAGAAATGGAAGGTTTAATACTGGCCGCTCAAGAACAAGCACTACAAACTAATGCCATGAAAGCGAAGATTAAAAAATCCACTGCCAACCCAAAAAACACCAGCGGGATTGCAAAATACTGCACTACTTGGAACATCTTACATTCTAAGAAGGTACTTGATTGATACCTAAAATGCTGGCAGCAAACCGTATCAACTATTAGCACCAGTCAATAGTATTTGCAATGCATTTTTAAATGTTCAGTTGGCTGAGTTTCATGTTTCATGAATAAAGTAAATAATAATAATAATAAAGGCATTTACAAGTTTGCACAAAAGATTGGCAGCCCAAATAAACCAGATCTTAAAAATACCTGAAAATGATGAATGGATGACACCTGGAAGGACATTTTTGATCCAAAAAGATAAAGAAAAAGGAAAGGACCCTGGAAACTATAGGCCAATCATCTGTTTGCCATCAACATATAAGCTCCTTATTTGTATAATTGCAAACCAAATTTATGGATACGTGAAAGAAATAACTTGCTTCCTATAGAACAGAAAGGATGCTGTAAAAATTCAAGAGGAACAAAGGACCAACTTCTGATCGGCAAGCTAATACTAAATAATTGGAAAAAAAAGATGAACCAACTTGTTCATGGCTTGGATAGACTATAAGAAAGCGTTCGATTCAGTTTCCCATAGCTGGATCAAGAAATACCTGGAAATCTTTGGCATTAGCAGCAACATATAAAAATTCATGGAAACTTCAATGAATCTCTGGAAAACTAAGCTTATGGCTAATGGAGAAGAACTGGGTGAAGTTGAAATTAAATTAGGCAATGGAAAATAACTGAGATTATAAAGAAAGAACTAAAAACGTTGGGCATGTAATGGTGTATAACTATACAATATTATGATGAGAATAGCTGGAAATTGTAACCAGGTCCACACCTCGGCCAAAAAATAAGCTGTGGGAGGGTTTTCAAAGTATGTAATGTTTTACATGTAATTTATGTTTTTTTTAAGGAGAGTATATGTTAAAATTATTAAGATGAA